>CM057162.1:15111871-15378643 GCA_029962745.1 Echinometra lucunter
AGGTATTCGTTTTTTCCGGCATTAAACAGTAAACTTTCAGCATTTCTTGCTTCATTGTGGGCAATTTTGACACTTAATCATGGCACAACCTCGAAAAACATCAACAACACTTAATAAAACAATGGAAAAATCTTGTTTCACAAACCCCCCAAAATGACTCTTGTGACTTTTGAAAAGTGACATTTTTGCCTTTAATATCTGCTCACTCATGCATGACATGACAGATCAATCTCATTTTCAAACAGAAGTTAGTCAATAAGTGTAGGAACACTCCTGCCAAATTATTTTCCTAAAAACGTCTTTGTTAAAAAGTTATGCTATTTTGAATTAGGGGGAGTTACTTTTTTGTTGTGTTTAGATATATTGCTAGTAGCTATCGGTATATTTTGATGCATAAAAAGGTCGAATTTTTTGATCGTTGACATAATAACACCTAAATCTGATCAGACCCTATCAGATGAAACAAACCTAATCAAAATATCCATTATGAGGGAGATGGAGAAAAAGTACCGGAAGAGAGCTGTCAAAAGCTGTCGAACTCGAAGTCGAAGCTCGAAGATGAGCGCTCACGATCACAAAGTACAATACATTGCATGCATCAGCGCTGGGAGCATATGGTTAAACGCTAGCACAGCTGTACTATGGATATAGTCGCACAGATACCACGTATAGGCCTTCTCAAGTACAATTCTGGCCGCTAGCTCTTTCTCCATCCGCAAACTAGACAATTTTTACGCATTAGTGGTACGGTAAAAAAGACGCGCGCGGGTCACTGCATTTGGTCCGGACCCAATTCTTTGTGCTTTCACACCAAAGTTAGGTCCGGATCTGGTCAGGACCAAATTTTGGTCCGCACTAAGTTTTTGGTCCGCACTAAGTTTTTGGTCCGGACCAAATGCTTTCACATCATGATTTGGTCCGGACCAGGCCGCACCAAATCTTGATTTGAAAGCAACATACAATAATTCCATATAAACTACACATACCATGCATACTACAGATCAAGCAGAAGTCGGTCCACTGAATGAGAAAAACCTATGGACCCCCCCCCCCCCCCACCCCATTCTATGTTGCTTAAGGCTTACTTGATAGCATTATGAAAAGCAGGAATATGCTTATTTGCCATTCTTCCACAACAGTTTGAATAAAAAGGGACTTTTATGTGATGGTTAAACACTGATTCACTGAAAAATACATATCGAGGGAGGTGACCAGGGGAGTCGCTAGAGGGGGGGGGGTGGCCCCCCCCCCCCCTTCAAAATTCTTGTCGTCAAATTCACGATCGATGTCGGCAAAAAAAAAAGAAAAAAAGAGGGAGAGAGAGAGAGAGAGAGAGAGAGGAAGGAGATGGAAGAGGAAGGAGGAAAAAAAAAAGAGGAGTAAGGTGCCCAAATAGAGTCATATTCGGCTTATTTGCTTGTGCATTTTGTCGACAAAATAACACTGATACCACGAAAGAGAGTGTTTATTTTTCCTCGCTCGCTCTGCTCGCTCGTATTATATTTAGATACAGGATGTTTTCGGAAGGCAAACACATTCGGCTAGCGAGATGAACTAATATGTAATTTAGATATCGCAAGGCTCATCATGTATTTGGATGAAGAATTATCACTTCTATCATAAAAAAGGACTATGTATATTTTCCTCGCTTGCTGCGCTCGCTCGTATCATATTCAGATACAGGATGTTTCGGAAAGCAAACACATTCGGCAAATGAGATGAACACAAATATTTAATTTGGATATCTTTAGGCCCATCGTGTATTTTGATGAAGTACTTTCATTTCTATCATGAAAAGGAATATATATGTATTTTTCCTCGCTCGCTACGCTCGCTCGTTTAACATTCAGATACAAGATGGATTTTGGAAAGCAAACGAATTCGGCAAGCGAGGCCCATCATGTATTTTGATGAAGAATTATCACTTACCATAAAAAGGGCATATACACTTTTCCTCGTTCTTATAATATTTAGATACAGGATGGTCTTTGACATTGAGATTAGAATGATTGGGATACACGGTAAGATTGAAAAGAGGGCGTTGTCTGAGTTCATTAATTACATGTGCACCTTGGTATATCAGGATAATAAAAAAGAAAATTAGATCACTCTATAGACCAATTTCACCTGCGGTTTATGTATTTGGCCCTCTATCGGCGACGCCATTGCTGCGGTGGGCAAGCGCGCTGACCGCGATAGGCTCTGTGTACAAAATTAATGTAAGATATGAGATATGCCCCGATATTGTTCCATTTACTTTATTCTAGATCAATAAAATAAAGCATGGATACATGGGTAGATGAGGTAAGACAATGGTCATATCTGACGGATGAAGGTATGATGTATTTTTGTACTTTCGATGGTTTTTCAACTTAGTTTTGTCAGTAAAAGTTCGTTTGCAGCATAGAAGCCGCAGTAAACGGGAGCCTGAATCTTTCCCTGTTTACAAAGTCATGTTTTCACTCATTAAATTTTACGCCAAAGTATATAATGATAATGTTTCTTGACTTCAAAGTCCTTTCTGTTGATGTTATTACCCACTGGCGACGAATTCCTTCACATTGCTTACTCCAACCTGTGTAGGGAGTACGGCTTCTCACACAAACAGGCTTCATGAGTCAAAAGCGAGTGAATTTCGCCCTCAGTTAGCTTCCAATTTTTAAATTTTCTCTAATTCTTGTGGCATTTGAGCACCGCACACCTGCGACCTGAACTTCCCTGATAATTTCTCATTGCAAATATTAAAATAAATCTGCATATACTGGTCAAAATAGACAAAAAATCGAACGAATGTACATAACGCGCTATTGACTTGTGTACTATAAAAGTTGGAGCGCCCACCGCAGTATGTCGAACTGTGTCGAACAGTCTGCTGCCCTCTTGCGTTGTGAAATTGGTCTATACGATCATTCATTTATAGGAGAAAATACCACGGTATCCGTGGTAAAACCATGGTATTTTTTGTTCTTGTTGTTTAATTTGAACATATACCATCAAATTAACCATGCTGCCCTACTTTGGCAAGAAGAAACAAGTGACAAAATTGATATTTCCTGTAAAAGAGCTAAATGTATTGTCATTTACAGTGATGTCATTGCAATACCATGATGTCTTGTTTAACATGTTCATGCACAAGTTTGGGCCCAGAAGAAGAGCACTCTAGGTGAAATATGAAAATATCAATAACTCCAATTTGGTTGATATGTCACTTGCTACCTTTTGCCAAAGTAGGGCAGCATGGGTACCATGGTCCTTTTGTACAAGTGTAAATTTATGCAATTTTCAGAATGGAACTGTATAGGTATAAAAATAATTTTACTGTTCATAAACCTTCTTCCGCCCTTTACATAATATGTCTGTGTAATCATTTACCTTTTAAAATCACTAAATTAATAAGCGTTTTTTAATGTCTTATGTTTTCAACATCTTCAATTTAAAAAAAAACAAAAAAAAACTTCCATTTCAACACAAGAAACTATAGTAACAACTTAGCTTTATAGTCAAACATGTTAGAGAGCAATTTTATTTACTGAATTCGTAGAACGCATTCTGTTTCAAACATATCAAAGCAAAGCAAACACTCACAAGCGTAGGCAGTTATAAAGTAATAAATATGAACAAACACAAGCACAAATTCAGTAAAAAGGCCAAATCAATTTTAACCTTACTGACCCTTTCTGTTTGTGTTGTGTGTGATCATGTTTAGATCCGGCTGCTATCGTTTTCAAGCTTGCCGCTTATGATAGCTGGCCCCTGCACTTAAGCTGATTTCCTGGCCCAACTCCATTGTTTTATATTATCTGAGTATATAATTTGTATTGTCACACTTTATTGTATCAACTCTAATATGTTTCATTACTCTGTCCATTGTCTTTTATTTGATTTCTCAATAAATGCAGAAGCTTCTGCAAAAAGGATACTTGAAGATTACATTTTTTTTACCTTTTTTTTTACTAGGAATTTGCTCCATCACACAAACAAATATCAGTCGTAATTTGCCCAATTTGGCTCGCTCGCTTTGCTCGCTCGCAGGATTAAAAATTAAAATGTGAGTAAGGGGGTCTGTGCAGGTGTGTGAGGGCGTGTGTTAATACTTAAAAGTGAGTTCGACAGAAAAAAAAAGGGGCAAACAATTCTATCACCCCCCGCCCCCACTCCTCAAAGTGGATTTACGCCGGTGCTCTCAGAGAGAAAAAAACCCTCGCACTCCCCCCCCCCCCCCCCCCCTATTTGAACAAGCCTTCAGTCGATACGTTGCTCTACGCATTTATATAATTACTCATAAACTAACCCTGACTTATCCGTTACAATTTCAAACAATAATATTGGACTGTTGTGGAATAAGGTGCGCAAGAAATGCCCACCAGCGCTGTCTAGAGCACCGCAGTACAATGCCCCTTCAGTTTACCTTTTCTTACCTTGGAAATCCATCACTGTCGTGTTGTCTTTCGCATTCCTGATCGCAATGAATCACAGTCCCTCCAGTTTACACGTTAAATCTCAAATCTCATGTGATCACACAATGTTCCAATAAAAGTACTTGAAAAGACAGCGAACTTTGCTACTAAACTTTGCTATTAAAGTCAAAGAATAACATTAATGTAAACTGAACTTAGAACGCCTGAGAGACCTGACTATAGGGTAAAATACACTCGCAACCCATACCCTACTCAAAAGCAAACTAGTACCAGGAGTACCAAAAGATGTATCATCCTGTTTGAAACTATAAGTTGATGAAATATTCCATTGTGATTGTGCAATTTGCCTCTTTGGGAATCCCATTATGGGGGTGGCATGTTCAGGCATGCAAAAACATTGCTAGGTCTTGAACCTGTGGGCAGTACCTATTCTTTAGATGACAATTTGTCATGGTACATCGATTGGCATTGATTGTTATTAGAATAGTGCACCTTGGGTATCCGATGCCACCTCCCATCACACCAACAATAACAGCTTAGCACTGAACTTAAGTTTTGATCACATTTTTCAAAGCTTTGCGTGACCGTGCATGGTGAACCTTCCACATACATACACTTCAAAAAATGTCTAAGGTCAATTACACTTAAATAGGTCTCAGGTTTTGTTGACAAGTTTTAGGTTCCCCCTGGGCCCCGTTTCATAAAACTTAATTGTTATCAATAATTTTTCATGCAGCTTGTTCCTCCATCGTGCGGATGAGACTTTGAGTAATGTTCTTCTCGATAAGTGGAATCTGGTTATTAAAGGGGGTGCCCAATGCTGAAAAAATGTTAGTTCATTTAAAAGAGCATGATTTTATTAGCAGAAAAATCATCTGCTTAAAGTTCTTTTTTAAAGTCGTGTTGCCAAGGAAACCCCCAAATGCGGTAAGATTTCAGGATATTTTTGACCCCTCAGCTGTGACCCAGTTTCAACTGGGTACCCACTTTGACGTCAAAATGACTCAAAGTGGGTACCTTGTCGCGCATTTCTAGAAAGATGCGCGTAAGGTATAATACATATTGTACAGTCTAGCGCGCAGGACAACTGCAATGTGCGAAGCTGGGTACCTACTCTTACGTCATACCACATACCCCAAATTTTGGTCAACTTTTGACTTTTATGAGAAGGTTTGCCAAAATGTATTGATTTCGATTGAAAATCATCATATTTTTAATGTTATTCTTCTTAGAATTCTATTCTCGATCATATATATATATATATATATACCACTGTGTAATCACTTTAAAGATCTGATAGAACTTTTTTGTATTACTTTTTATTCTATTGAACCTTATTGATATGATTCAATATTCTGTATTTTAAAGATACAAACATAAACAAACAATCAAGATAATTGCCACTTAAACAGGTATACCAAACATGTCAAATGTGGCAAAATCCTGTCTTAGCAGGAATAGGGGAGACATTCGTAACCTTTTTATTGCATTTGACAAGACCTAGTTCATAATGATTCCGTCGGTTTTAGCACTATACAAAAAGCTCTTAAGAACATGATCAATCCTCTATCACTGAACATACGCCTTTTCAAAATGCGTCTACTATAATGCTCTGAGTGTATATCGCATTCCAATCAATTACTGAATGCATTAAAACCTTTTGTTTGTTTTTGTTTTGCTGGTCTTGATTTTGCTTGTTCTTTCTCTCTTGTATTTTCCGTCACAGTAGCTTCACTCGCCCCAATGACCTCTCTGCAGTCGGTCTACTTGATGTCAGTCAAAGATCAAAACAACTCATATTGCACCAAGGGCAAAATATATATCACTCGTGGACAAAAATCATTATTTTGGCCACAAATTCAATCATGTTATAGACTTACATAATTACAATACAAGAAATAGTGAATAGTGAATACAATTTTACCCAGCCAGAACGAGTAGGCAGTATTGGCCACTGCTTTTATATATTACTGGCATTCCCTCCCTAATATCATTATTAAACGTGTAGAAAATTTTGCACATTTCAAAAGATTATTAAAAGAGTATTCCTTTCACTTGAGTCTAAGAAAAAAAAGAAACAAGTGACATGATTTACACAGTTATTATTTGATATGCCTTAGACTTACAAATCAACATTATTTTCTCTTCCTTGTTGATATGCATATGTATTGTTTTGTTCTTGTGTGTGTTGAACTTTTTGAATTTGTTTCTTTAAAAATTTGCTGTAAACACGTTTCATCTGTGTATTGTGCTAAATACGTACCAGCAGTCAAGTTGTTCTGTTTTCTTTAGGAACCCTTTAAGCTCTTGAGCTTTCATGAGTCATCCTGTCAAGCTTTTATGAACTTTTACTTATGCATAATGTTCTTTGTCACCATCGTCACTATAGTCCCTAAAGGAAGGATACTCCTCCTTGGAGTCGTTATCTAATCTTATACACACACAAATAACGCACAGTACATACTGTAATCATGTAATTTTTTTTTAATTGGCTCGATCGCTGCCCCCACTCATGACTTCATTCATGATTTAAATATTTTGCCATGCCGTCGAGCCCGCTGAAGAAAAGGCCAAAATACTCCCGTAGTTCAGAATTCAAAAACTGTTCACCCTGTTTCGAAGAGTTGGGGGTTCCTTCAAAATGTATTTTTAAAAATGCGTTGAACCTTAGTTTTTGGCAATGTTGAACCCGGGGGGTGTTTCATAAAGCTGTTCGTAAGTTACGAACGACTTTACGCACGACTGGTGATACCTTCTTGTCATTGCTTATGCTACATGTAAATGAATGAGAATCTGATTAGCACCCAAGAACATGTTCCAGACGTTCGCAAAGTCATTCGTAACTTACGAACAGCTTTATGAAACACCCCTCCCCCGGTCTTTTTCTCGCGGTTTTTTTTCCCTCTCTCTATTTTTGTCTTCTCCCTCTGTCTCTCTCTCTCTCTTTCTTATTCCCCATACTAGTTCATAAGCAAGCAATCACGCAAATAGTCATAGTACATAACAAAAACAAACAATATGGCAGTACCAGTCACTGATTGCGCCGAACATTCACTATGAACATGGCGGACAAAGAAAGCGGACAAAATAAACAACCTCTCATTCTACCCTTCACAATGTTTCTGGTAGTCAAAAGAACATCCCTTCACAGCTATTATGTTTAATCATGTAGTTCCAGGTGAATATGCATGAGACACCTGTTCCACATATTTTAGACAATAGCAGTGAAGGGATGTTCTTTTGACTACCAGAACCACTGTGAAGGGTAGAATGAGGGGTTGTTTATTTTGTCTGCTTTTTTTGTCCGTCGTGTTCATAGTGATTGCAGCTTACCTTTCAAAGTGGCCATGATCCTGTGATTCTCGTTGTACTCACGTTTTTACCTACAGCGCAGCACAACCACGCAATCACGCAAATAATCATAGTTCATAACAAAAGCAAACAATATGGCGCTACTAGTCTCTGATTGTGCCTAACATTGCAGCTTACCTTCCAAAGTGGCCATGATCCTGTGATTCTCGTTGTCTCACGATTTACCTACAGCGCATCACTAAAACTTTCCTAAAGAATGAATAAGTCCTGTGAAATACAACAAGAGCCAATTTTCTGATCCCTCATGATTCCTGAAAATCATACGCGAAAAAACCCCTATATAATCTGCCAAAGTAAAAAAAAAAAATGTGGACTTTGAAATATGTGTTTATTTGATATGATGATAAACACATTTATGCACTATGAAGCTTGCATTTGTCTTTGAAATGTGAAACACTACAAGAATTCCATATAAACTACACATACCATGCATACTACAGATGAAGCGGAAGTCGGTCCACTGAATGCGAAGACCTATGGACCCCCCCCCCCCCCCCATCCTATGTTGCTTAGGCTTACTTGATAGCATACTCAAAAGCAGGAATACGCTTATTTGCCATTCTTCCACAACAGTTTGAATAAAAGGTGACTTTCATGTGAAAGTTAAACACTGATTTACTGAAAAATACATATCGAGGGAGATAACTTTTGGTAAAGTAAAGTTGTCATATAAATTATTTATTTTTCCTACGCTACAGATTATTTCGAAGTTATAAGGAGATAGAGAATGTGGAATTATTAGGGGACTGCAGAGTGTCTGCTGATTCTTTTTTCATCATTTTGTAGCTTGTAATTTGTGCCCCTTCTATTATAAAATCCTAGATCTGGCCCTGCATTGCCTTAAATGCCTGAATAAAATCGTGTAATTCTCATGTCGTACACTGGTCTGAAAGTATTGTTGGCAATATTCTTTATCAGCTGCTGTAGACTTTAACATTGGGCAAATTGAGATTAGAGATTAGAATGACTGGAATACACGGTCAGAGTGAAAAAGGGGGTTGTCGGAGTTCACTAATTAGATATGTACCTTGGTCTATTAGGATGAAAACAAAAATTAGATCATTCCATGCGATCATTCATATCCTTCTAGAAAGGTACCACAATATTCATGGTAAAGCCATTTTTTTATTATCATTAAAAATGGTTAAATGGTTAGTTTATTTACCTGACTGCTAAGACAGCATGTGGATGCTTATTAGTAAGCAACCAGGGAACCGACGGTTTTAAATCCCCTCCGAAGGACTTAACTTGGTAATGAGGATTAATACCTCACCATGGGGCATTAGCGCATCCACTTGGTTTCAAACCCGGGTACTCCCGGTTACGACCACTGCTCAGTGGATAGAGCAGTGGTACTTCGGTTTACGAGACCACTGCTCTTTCCACTGAGCTGGCACAGCGCCTCCTCGTTGAACATATACACTGTAAAATATATTGGGTAAAATTTTAACCAGCACGAGGGTCATTATATGTACAACAAACTTTGGGCAATATTTTTACCCAATGCGAGAAGCATATTGCCCAGCTAAAGTAAAAATAAGCAGTAATTACTCTAGAATGGGCAAAATTCTCATCAAATTGGATAAAATGAGATCCCCCCCCCCCCAATGCCCATAGTTGGTTGGACACATAATTGCCCTCATGGCACATTTTTACCCAATATGTTAAGAGTGTACCATCAAATTACAGTGTTTGTACAATGGGTACCACAGTACTTTTTTGCAAGGGGAAATATTGCATTTATACAACGTTTAGAATTGAACTATATATATACAGGGAGAAAAGTAATTTTACGATGCACAACCCTTCTTTTCCACCCTTTCCATAAAAATTCCGTGTAATGATTTACTTTTAAAATAATGACATTAATAAGCGGTTTTTAATGTCTTATCTTTTCAACATTAAAAAAAAAAAATCCTCTCTCGGCATTTTAACAAAAGAAATTTTCAGTAGCACTAAAAATGATTTTCGCTTAAACATGTTAAAGCGCAATTTTATCTTTTGAATTCGTAGAATGCATCGTATTTCAAAGTAAGGCAAACACTCACAGTCGCAGGCAGTTATAAAGTGATAAATATGAACAAACACTAGCGCAAATTCAGTACAAAGGCCAAATCAATTTTTAACCTAACTGACCCTTTTTGTTTGTTTCGTCTGTGATTACTTTATGACAAATATCCTAGTTTAGCACCTTAACTGAGCTGAACTGTAACATGCTGTCAAATCGCAAGTTCTTTGTAGACCTCTGTGGCAGACGGAGTAGATGGAGAACGCAGAAGAATGGACTCCCACAAGGGAGTGTACTCGCCCCCCCCCCCCACTGTTGTTTAATATCTATACGAATGACCAACCTACCCAACCTGACACTAGACGCTTCCTCTATGCTGATGACCTGTGCATTGCCTCTCAAAGGGATACTTTCGAAGAAGTGGAGGACTCCCTCACCAATGCCCTGGACAGGCTTGTTCCCTACTATGCCTCCAATCATCTAAGGGCCAACCCAGACAAAACACAAATCAGCGCCTTTCACCTTAAAAACAGCGAAGCCAATCACCAACTACGGATAAGCTGGTATGGAAAGCAACTGCAACACATCAACAAGCCAGTCTACCTAGGGGTAACACTTGACAGGTCATTCACGTATAAGGATCACATCACCAAGACCAAGGCAAAAGTGGGATCAAGGAATAGTATCCTTAGGAAGCTGACCAATACAAAGTGGGGTGCTGAAGCTAAGACAGTACGTACAACAGCCTTGGCTTTATGTCACTCTACTGCAGAGTACACACCACCTGTCTGGAGTAGATCAGCTCATGCCATCCAGATCGACCCTGTTTTTGAATACCGCATGTCGGGCTATTACTGGCTGCTTAAAGCCCACAGAGGTTGAGGATCTCTACTTACTGAGTGGGATTGCACCCCCCCCCCCTCAGCATCCGTGGGACTCTCGCATCTCAGAAGGAAAAACTGAAACAGGAAAATGACCCTCGCCACCCTCTCTTCAATTATGACACAACAAGAAAGAGACTGAAATCTAGGCACAGATTCATGCATTCTGTGGAGGCACTGAACAAAAGTCCTGACAAGCAGCGTCTATCCCTGTGGACTGAACGTCTTACTCATGCAGCATATACTGTGTCTTACTTAAGCCCTAAGGAAACTCTACCCTCTGGCGCCGACAAGACATGGCCTTTCTGGTCTTGCTGCAACCGACTAAGAACTGCTGTCCGCTGCTGTAGAGGCAACCTAGCAAAGTGGAAAATAACGACACCACCTGCCTGTGTGGAGAGGAGCAGACTATGCAACATCTCCTTGCTTGCCCCCTCCTATCAGCGCCATGCACCCAAGAAGATCTGGCAGCTCTGACCCCCTGTGCAAAGCAATGCATCCAACACTGGATTGGGATAATCTAAGCCTACATGTACTTTGTTGAGGTGTAGTGATCCGATAAGAAGACATTGAAGATACTTGAACATGTTGAAGATATAAGCCTTACGGTTTTGACTTATTTGCTAGGAATTTGCTTTATCACAAAAAATCATTTCAGTTCAATTAACAAATGGCTTTATTAGGGATAAACATGGTTGATACATAATATAAATCATTTCACATGAAAAACATCCGAAGCTGGATTATTCATGTCTACATGTTTTGCGTAATAAGAATTTAGAAATATATATATTCAAAACATTTTCAATATGCAAATAGTCGTGATTTGCCATTGATCAAGAAAAAATATTTTGTTTAAAAAATCATTTGTTACTAGGATCTTTGAGATTTACCACGCATATCAATTGTGGACAAAGTGATTTACTTGTATACAAAGGCTTGACAAATAAATTTTCTATTTAAAAGGTTTCTTTATAACGTGGGCGACTAGCGTTTCTATTGATATCTTCACAGGAGCTTTTTGTTTGCTTTTGTGCTTGTTTGCTTCATTGTCAGGCAGGAAGTGTGTCATCTGGGGTATAACTCCTTGGAAAAACCCAATATTCACCATGTTCATTGGCATTTTATGTGGCTGTTGTGCTATCAGTTCTTCCTCGATTGTGTGTCCTCTTGTACTGCGCAATGGCCATTCTACATAGTGATAGAAGTGTAGAATATCTATAGCTGATTGCATAGAAGGCATGAGGATAATGTGGTAACACTGTGGGTATGGCTGTAGTATGAGAAGTCCTGGGTTCGATTCTCCTTCAGTGCTTCCATCCTTGGACGAGACATTTTGCCGACATTTGTCCTTCTCGACCCATGGGTATCGGCCAATGCTGGGGTGTAAGAAGAGCAGTAATAATACATGTACTGATATAGCTACTTTGGGTAAATAATATCCAGTCAAAGGGCGGTTCATTACGAAGGGCCTAAAATAACTTCATCAGGTTATTTTTCTGATGCTTTTAAAACTTGCTTGATCTTTTATGACTTTCATTTTTTTCTTATTCAATTAGCCATGTTAGCAATGGTACATTAGATCCCTCATGATTCCTGAAAATCATACGCGAAAACAACCCTATATAATCTGCCAAAGTAAAAAAAAGAAAAAAAATGTGGACTTTGAAATATGTGTTTATCTGATATTATGACAAGCACATTTATGCACTATGAAGCTTGCATTTGTCTTTGAAATGTGAAACACTACAAGAATTCCATATAAACTACACATACCATACATACTACAGATGAAGCGGAAGTCGTCCACTGAATGCGAAAACCTATGGACCACCCCCCCCCCCCCCCCCCATCCTATGTTGCTTAGGCTTACTTGATAGCATTTTCAAAAGCAGGAATACGCTTATTTGCCATTCTTCCACAACAGTTTGAATAAAAGGTGACTTTCATGTGAAAGTTAAACACTGATTTACTGAAAAATACATATCGAGGGAGATGACTTTTGGTAAAGTAAAGTTGCCATATAAATTATTTGTTTTTCCTACGCTACAGATTATTTCGAAGTAATAAGGAGACAGAGAATGTGGAAGGATTAAGGGACTGCAGAGTGTCTGCTGATTCTTTTTCATCATTTTTTAGCTTGACAGAACATTTTCTGTAATTTGTGCCCCTTCTATTATAAAATCCTTGATCTGGCCCTGCATTGCCTTAAATGCCTGAATAAAATCGTGTAATTCTCATGTCGTACACTGGTCTGAAAGTATTGTTGGCAATATTCTTTATCAGCTGCTGTAGACTTTAACATTGGGCAAATTGAGATTAGAGATTAGAATGATTGGAATACACGGTCAGAGTGAAAAAGAGGGTTGTCGGAGTTCACTAATTAGATATGCATCTTGGTCTATTAGGATGAAAACAAAAATTAGATCACTCCATGCGATCATTCATATCCTTCTAGCATGTCTAGAAAGGTACCACAATATTCATGGTAAAACCATTTTTTATTATCATTAAAAATGGTTAAATGGTTAGTTTATTTACCTGACTGCTAAGACAGCATGTGGATGCTTATTAGTAAGCAACCAGGGAACCGACGGTTTTAAATCCCCTCCGAAGGACTTAACTTGGTAATGAGGATTAATACTTCACCATGGGGCATTAGCGCATCCACTTGGTTTCAAACCCGGGTACTCCCGGTTACGACCACTGCTCAGTGGATAGAGCAGTGGTACTTCGGTTTACGAGATCACTGCTCTTTCCACTGAGCTGGCACAGCGCCTCCTCGTTGAACATATACACTGTAAAATATATTGGGTAAAATTTTAACCAGCACGAGGGTCATTATAATTATGTACAACCAACTTTGGGCAATATGTTTACCCAATGCGAGAAGCATATTGTCCAGCTAAAGTAAAAATAAGCAGTAATTACTCTATAATGGGCAAAATTCTCATCAAATTGGATAAAAAGAGATGCCCCCCCCCCCCCTGCCCATAGTTGGTTGGACACATAATTGCCCTCATGGCACATTTTTACCCAATATGTTAAGAGTGTACCATCAAATTACAGTGTTTGTACAATGGGTAACACAGTACTTTTTTGCAAGGGGAAATATTGCATTTATACAACGTTTAGAATTGAACTATATATACAGGGAGAAAAGTAATTTTACGAGGCACAACCCCCCTTTTCCACCCTTTCCATAAAAATTCTGTGTAATGATTTACTTTTAAAAAATTGACATTAATAAGCGGTTTTTAATGTCTTATCTTTTCAACATGTTAAAAAAAAATCCTCTCTCGGCATTTTAACACAAGAAATTTTCAGTAGCACTAAAAATGATTTTCGCTTAAACATGTTAGAGCGCAATTTTATCTTTTGAATTCGTAGAATGCATCGTATTTCAAAGTAAGGCAAACACTCACAGTCGCAGGCATTTATAAAGTGATAAATATGAACAAACACAAGCGCAAATTCAGTACAAAGGCCAAATCAATTTTTAACCTAACTGACCCTTTTTGTTTGTTTCGTCTGTGATGACTTTATGACAAATATCCTAGTTTAGCACCTTGACTGAGCTGAACTGTAACATGCTGTCAAATCGCAAGTTCTTTGTAGACCTCTGTGGCAGACGGAGTAGATGGAGAACGCAGAAGAATGGACTCCCACAAGGGAGTGTACTCGCCCCCCCCCCCACTGTTGTTTAATATCTATACGAATGACCAACCTACCCAACCAGACACTAGACGCTTCCTCTATGCTGATGACCTGTGCATTGCCTCTCAAAGAGATACTTTCGAAGAAGTGGAGGACTCCCTCACCAATGCCCTGGACAGGCTTGTTCCCTACTATGCCTCCAATCATCTAAGGACCAACCCAGACAAAACACAAATCAGCGCCTTTCATCTTAAAAACAGCGAAGCCAATCGCCATCTACGGATAAGCTGGTATGGAAAGCAGCTGCAACACATCAACAAGCCAGTCTACCTAGGGGTAACACTTGACAGGTCACTCACGTATAAGGATCACATCACCAAGACCAAGGCAAAAGTGGGATCAAGGAATAGTATCCTTAGGAAGCTGACCAATACAAAGTGGGATGCAGAAGCTAAGACAGTACGTACAACAGCCTTGGCTTTATGTCACTCTACTGCAGAGTACACATCACCTGCCTGGAGTAGATCAGCTCATGCCATCAAGATCGACCCTGTTTTTGAATACCGCATGTAGGGCTATTACTGGCTGCTTAAAGCCCAAAGAGGTTAAGGATCTCTACTTACTGAGTGGGATTGCACCCCCCCCCCCCCAGCATCCGTAGGACTGTCGCATCTCAGAAGAAAAAACTGAAACAGGAAAATGACCCTCGCCTACCTCTCTTCAATTATGACACAACAAGAAAGAGACTGAAATCTAGGCACAGATTCATGCATTCTGTGGAGGCACTGAACACAAGTCCTGACAAGCAGCGTCTATCCCTGTGGACTGAACGTCTTACTCATGCAGCATATACTGTGACTTACTTAAGCCCTAAGGAAACTCTACCCTCTGGCGCCGGCGAGACATGGCCTTTCTGGTCTTGCTGCAACCGACTAAGAACTGCTGTCCGCTGCTGTAGAGCCAACCTACATGTAGCAAAGTGGAAAATAACGACACCACCTGCCTGTGTGGAGAGGAGCAGACTATGCAACATCTCCTTGCTTGCCCCTCCTATCAGTGCCATGCACCCAAAAAGATCTGGCAGCTCTGACCCCCTGTGCAAAGCAATGCATCCAACACTGGATTGGGATAATCTAAGCCTACATGTACTTTGTTGAGGTGTAGTGATCCGATAAGAAGACATTGAAGATACTTGAACATGTTGAAGATATAAGCCTTACGCTTTTGACTTATTTGCTAGGAATTTGCTTTATCACAAAAATCATTTCAGTTCAATTAACAAATGGCTTAATTAGGGATAAACATGGTTGATACATAATATAAATCATTTCACATGAAAAACATCCGAAGTTGGATTATTCATGTCTACATGTTTTGCGTAATAAGAATTTAGAAATATATATATTCAAAACATTTTCAATATGCAAATAGTCGTGATTTGCCATTGATCAAGAAAAAATATTTTGTTTAAAAATCATTTGTTACTAGGATCTGTGAGATTTACCATGCATATCAATTGTGGACAAAGTGATTTACTTGTATACAAAGGCTTGACAAATAAATTTTCTATTTAAAAGGTTTCTTTATAACGTGGGCGACTAGCGTTTCTATTGATATCTTCACAGGAGCTTTTTGTTTGCTTTTGTGCTTGCTTGCTTCATTGTCAGGCAGGCAGTGTGTCATCTGGGGTATAACTCCTTGGGAAAACCCAATATTCACCATGTTCATTGGCATTTTATGTGGCTGTTGTGCTATCAGTTCTTCCTCGATTGTGTGTCCTCTTGTACTGCGCAATGGCCATTCTACATAGTGATAGAAGTGTAGAATATCTATAGCTGATTGCATAGAAGGCATGAGGATAATGTGGTAACACTGTGGGTATGGCTGTAGTATGAGAAGTCCTGGGTTCGATTCTCCTTCAGTGCTTCCATCCTTGGACGAGACATTTTGCCGACATTTGTCCTTCTCGACCCATGGGTATCGGCCAATGCTGGGGTATAAGAAGAGCAGTAATAATACATGTACTGATATAGCTACTTTGGGTAAATAATATCCAATCAAAGGGCGGTTTATTACGAAGGGCCTAAAATAACTTCATCAGGTTATTTTTCTGATGCTTTTAAAACTTGCTTGATCTTTTTTGACTTTCATTTTTTCTTATTCAATTAGCCATGTTAGCAATGGTACATTAGATCCCTCATGATTCCTGAAAATCATACGCGAAAACAACCCTATATAATCTACCAAAGTAAAAAAAAAGAAAAAAATGTGGACTTTGAAATATGTGTTTATTTGATATTATGACAAGCACATTTATGCACTATGAAGCTTGCATTTGTCTTTGAAATGTGAAACACTACAAGAATTCCATATAAACTACACATACCATACATACTACAGATGAAGCGGAAGTCGTCCACTGAATGCGAAAACCTATGGACCCCCCCCCCCCCCCATCCTATGTTGCTTAGGCTTACTTGATAGCATTTTCAAAAGCAGGAATACGCTTATTTGCCATTCTTCCACAACAGTTTGAATAAAAGGTGACTTTCATGTGAAAGTTAAACCTGATTTACTGAAAAATACATATCGAGGGAGATTACTTTTGGTAAAGTAAAGTTGCCATATAAATTATTTGTTTTTCCTACGCTACAGATATTTTCGAAGTTATAAGGAGACAGAGAATGTGGAAGGATTAAGGGACTGCAGAGTGTCTGCTGATTCTTTTTCATCATTTTTTAGCTTGGCAGAACATTTTCTGTAATTTGTGCCCCTTCTATTATAAAATCCTTGATCTGGCCCTGCATTGCCTTAAATGCCTGAATAAAATCGTGTAATTCTCATGTCGTACACTGGTCTGAAAGTATTGTTGGCAATATTCTTTATCAGCTGCTGTAGACTTTAACATTGGGCAAATTGAGATTAGAGATTAGAATGATTGGAATACACGGTCAGAGTGAAAAAGAGGGTTTTCGGAGTTCACTAATTAGATATGCACCTTGGTCTATTAGGATGAAAACAAAAATTAGATCACTCCATGCGATCATTCATATCCTTCTAGCATGTCTAGAAAGGTACCACAATATTCATGGTAAAGCCATTTTTTATTACCACTGCTCAGTGGATAGAGCAGTGGTACTTCGGTTTACGAGACCACTGCTCTTTCCACTGAGCTGGCACAGCGCCTCCTCGTTGAACATATACACTGTAAAATATATTGGGTAAAATTTTAACCAGCACGAGGGTCATTATATGTACAACCAACTTTGGGCAATATGTTTACCCAATGCGAGAAGCATATTGTCCAGCTAAAGTAAAAAATAAGCAGTAATTACTCTATAATGGGCAAAATTCGCATTAAAAATTGGATAAAAAGAGATGCCCCCCCCCCTGCCCATAGTTGGTTGGACACATAATTGCCCTCATGGCACATTTTTACCCAATATGTTAAGAGTGTACCATCAAATTACAGTGTTTGTACAATGGGTACCACAGTACTTTTTTGCAAGGGGAAATATTGCATTTATACAACGTTTAGAATTGAACTATATATACAGGGAGAAAAGTAATTTTACGAGGCACAACCCCCCTTTTCCACCCTTTCCATAAAAATTCTGTGTAATGATTTACTTTTAAAATAATGACATTAATAAGCGGTTTTTAATGTCTTATCTTTTCAACATGTTTAAAAAAATTCCTCTCTCGGCATTTTAACACAAGAAATTTTCAGTAGCACTAAAAATGATTTTCGCTTAAACATGTTAAAGCGCAATTTTATCTTTTGAATTCGTAGAATGCATCGTATTTCAAAGTAAGGCAAACACTCACAGTCGCAGGCATTTATAAAGTGATAAATATGAACAAACACAAGCGCAAATTCAGTACAAAGGCCAAATCAATTTTTAACCTAACTGACCCTTTTTGTTTGTTTCGTCTGTGATTACTTTATGACAAATACCCTAGTTTAGCACCGACTGAGCTGATCTGTAACATGCAATCAAATCGCAAGTTCTTTGTAGAATTCTGTGGCAGACGGAGTAGATGGAGGACGCAGAAGAATGACTCCCACAAGGGAGTGTACTCGCCGCCCCCCCCCCCCCTCCCTGTTGTTTAATATCTATACGAATGATCAACCTACCCAACCAGACACTAGACGCTTCCTCTATCATGCTGATGACCTGTGCATTGCCTCTCAAAGGGATACTTTCGAAGAAGTGGAGGACTCCTTCCCCAATGCCCTGGACAGGCTTGTTCCCTACTATGCCTCCAATCATCTAAGGGCCAACCCAGACAAAACACAAATCAGCGCCTTTCACCTTAAAAACAGCGAAGCCAACCGCCATCTACGGATAAGCTTGTATGGAAAGCAGCTGCAACACATCAACAAGCCAGTCTACCTAGGGGTGACACTTGACAGGTCACTCACGTATAAGGATCACATCACCAAGACCAAGGCAAAAGTGGGATCAAGGAATAGTATCCTTAGGAAGCTGACCAATACAAAGTGGGGTGCTGATGCTAAGACAGTACGTACAACAGCCTTGGCTTTATGTTTCTCTACTGCAGAGTACGCATCACCTGTCTGGAGTAGATCAGCTCATGCCATAAAGATCGATCCTGTTTTGAATACTGCATATCGGGCTATTCCTTAGGGCTGCTTAAAGCCCACAAAGGTTGAGGATCTTTACCTACTGACTGGGATTGCACCCCCTGGTATCCTAGTATGTCGCATCTCGGAAGGAAAAACTGAAACAGGAAAATGATCCTCGCCACCCTCCCTTCAATTATGAACCAACAAGAAAGAGGCTGAAATCTAAGCACAGCTTCATGCATTTTGTGGAGGCACTGAACAAAAGTCCTTACAAGCAGCTTCTATCCCTGTGGACTGAACGTCTTACAACATATACTGTGTCTTACTTAAGCCCTAAGGAAACTCTACCTTTGGCGCCGGCGACACATGGCCTTTCTGGTCTTGCTGCAACCGAACTTAGCAAAGTGGGGGGTATAGTGAAAATAACGACACCACCTGCCTGTGTGGAGGGGAGCAGACTATGCAACATCTCCTTGCTTGCCCCCTTCTATCAGCGCCATGCACCCAAGAAGATCTGGTAGCTCTGACCCCCTGTGCAAAGCAATGCATCCAACACTGGATTGGGATAATCTAAGCCTACATGTACTTTGTTGAGGTGTAGTGATCCGATAAGAAGACCTTGAAGATACTTGAACATGTTGAAGATATAAGCCTTACGTTTATGACTTATTTGCTAGGAATTTTCTTTATCACGAAAATTCATTTCAATTCATTTCAATGGCTTTATTAGGGATAAACATGGTTGATACATAATCATAAATCATTTCACATGAAAAACGTCCGATGCTGGATTATTAATGTTTACGTGTTTGGCGTAATAAGAATTAAAAAACATACATATTCAAAACATTTTCAATATGCAAATAGTTGTGATTTGCCATTGATCAAGAAAAAATATTTTGTTTAAAAATCATTTGTTACTAGGTTCTGTGAGATTTACCACGCATATCAATTGTGGACAAAGTGATTTACTTTTATACAAAGGCTTGACAAATAAATTTTACATTTAAAAGGTTTCTTTATAACGTTTTGCTCTGACGGGTGACGTGGGCGACTAGCGTTTCTATTGATATCTTCACATGAGCTTTTTGTTTCATTTTTTGCTTGCTTGCTTCATTGTCTGGGGTATAGCTCCTTGGGAAAACCCGGTATTCACCATGTTCATTGGCATTTTATGCGGCTGTTGTGCTATCAGTTCTTCCTCGATTGTGTGTCCTCTTGTACCGCGCAATGGCCATTCTACATAGTGGTAGAAGTGTAGAATATCTATAGCTGATTGCATAGAAGGCATGAGGATAATGTGGTAACACTGTGGGTATGGCTGTAGTATGAGAAGTCCTGGGCTCGATTCTCCTTCAGTGCTTCCATCCTTGGTCGAGACATTTTGCCGACATTTGTCCTTCTCGACCCATGGGTATCGGCCAATGCTGGGGTAATAAGAAGAGCAGTAATAATACATGTACTGATATAGCTACTTTGGGTAAATAATATCCAATCAAAGGGCGGTTTATTACGAAGGGCCTAAAGTAACTTCATCGGGTTATTTTTCTGATGCTTTTAAAACTTGCCTGATCTTTTATGACTTTCATTTTTTCTTATTAAATTAGCCATGTAAGCAACAGTACATTAGAACGCAAACAATTATATTGAAGATTCATCTCAAACAGACTTCATCTCTCTTCCTCACTCACTCACTCACTCTCCTACTCCTCGCGTACTTTTATTTCGTTATCACGCTCTCTCTCTCTCTCTCTCTGTTGATGTTTCTACTAATGGAAAAAATCATACCAAGATCCATAATAGCAATATTCATTTGGACTGATAATGTCACATACGTGGGGTGGACAGGTGCTCTCCTCTTTCCTTTTCTTTTCCTTTTCTCTGTCCCTTTCTCTTTCTCTTTCTCTCTTCCTTACTTTCCCGTAATGTATCTGGTACAGGTCGGAATGACATTTTAAAAAAAGAAATGACAAAGTTTTGAAAACACAGAAGGAGCCTTTCATTAGTGTTAACTTTAAATTCATGTGATCACAAAAGCATATCATTGCATTTCAATAGTGTCCCGGTCTACTTAATTATTGGTTGTTGATTTGATAATGAGGAAAAAAAAATTCCTGAATGATTATATATCTGAGGACTCGATTTCCAAAGCGTAAAGTTCCCTTCATTATGTTGTCTGAATTTAGGTGTGAAGTTTTGTCTCAATCCAGAGTTCTACACACAAAGAAGGCATTTTATTTCACGCCATTCAGTGACATAATAGCCTTGTTTGGAAACTACAGGTATGAGGACTGGTGTATGTACATGATGTATGTGCCTACATTATGACACGGAGAAATGAAAGGATTTACCAATAACAAGGCTATTGAAAAGGGTTCTATACAAATATATTTATCATGCTGATATGTATACACAAGTTGTTTTGCATTGTCGGGTGATTAAACTAAAAGTTCCCTGTATTTTTTTTTTTTTAGTCCAGGTAAATGCCCTCCCCCTCTTTTTTGAAAATTCATTTGCGTGTTTGCTTGTATTCCGGATCGTTAGGAAAGGTGGCGCATGGTTTAACACTAATCTTTTGAAAACACTCTGGGGGGAAAAGCCCAAATGATCGTTGGCATTGTCACGATTGTATTTGGCACATCGTACCCGACCGTGTGCTCTGGTGTAGCTTGTGTAAACCAGTAGTGTGTTTCATGCTGATGGTAGACCGAAAACAAAGGGAGAAGAGTGGGATTCCCCAATTGTACTTTACGATAAGGCATGACCCATTTCTATTCACAAGTCTCTAATACCAAGCACTGTAAATAGAAGTTCCATGAGGTTCATGTCATAAACAGTGGTGTTGTTCTATAATGTCAAGACAGTGTTCTGCATTAATAATTGCACTAGCGTCGGAGTGCTCAAAGCAGTGCTGAATTGGTGGGAGAAAAAAAAAATGGTAGTAAAAGTGTTGAACATGTGTTAGTTGTTTACAAAAATTTTTTTTTTGAACATTCAAGATGCATTTCTGGGAGAGGACCTAAAATAATAGTTTTTATGATACTCTTATAACCTTCATAACCTTTCATTAACCTTTATTTTATTGCTTAAGCTAGTAAAACAAGAAATTGTGCATTTGTAATGTGTAAAATAAACAGTGAAGCTTCATCCAGACTTCTCTCTCGCTCACTTGCTTTCTATTTCACGTGATTTTATTGTTATTACTCTCTCTCTCTCTCTCTCTTTAGCTCCCCCTTTCTGTTGATTGCTTCCACTAATGAAAAAATAAAATTCATATAAAGATAAAGAATCATTAGCGAATTTAATTCAAATGAATAAAAAATGAAAAAAAAAAAATACTGATCAACATAAATGCTGTACCTATTTACGAGCAGAAATGATTTCGTTCCAGTAATTAAATATCATGCATGCGAACAAGATAAAGAATTTCTTAATCAATTCAACATTTTCTCCTTTTATCAGTATGTGTGTGAGGAGGAAGGTGTGTGTTTGAGCGTGGGTTTTGTCTTTCTGTCTGTCCCTATTCCCTATTGTCTCCTATTGTCTATCTCTCTCCCTCTTTTCTTTTTCCTCAAAGTTCGCTTTCTCCCATTATATATCTGCAGATGTAACGAAGATCGACCTCCTTTATGAGAAGTGAATTTATTGTAACCATGAATGCATGCATAGAGAATATATACATCAAATATCGGAACAAAAATAACAATAATTGAAAATCTATCCATAAGACTCATTTTCATAAGTTTCATGCATTTGCAACTTTAAGCATTTGATTTTTAAGTATATTAGGCGTCTTACAAATCTTATATTGATATTATCATTATCATATTTTTACTGAAGTCAATCAGATTCTTGTGTCTTTATAATTTTCATAATAATCAAAGGAATGAATTCAAGATCCAGCTCAGTACTTTCTGCCTGTAAACAAAGCATTAAAAAAAATGAAAGATGAAATTATGATTAATTTTCAAAAGGCAAAATCTATTGCTTTATCTAAGCCAGGTATTAGGCAAAGCAAACCAAACATTAGTCATCCGTCAAAACCAGTATTATTGAGTGCATTTCGCCTGTCTGACCTTAAAAAAGGCCTATATGTACACGTATTTATATGGTCCAAATGATTTTGCCTTTCTCAAGAAATACATTATTTTTGAAAATTGGGAGCAATAATTAATTAGTGTTAACTCAAAAAATATGTAATTACAAAATCATGGCATTTAAACAGGTGTCTAGATCCACATAGTATTTACATTGCTCGATCGAATCCTCTGTCTCCGAAGAACGAACTTGCTCTAAGTATACACTTAATCCAATCATAGTATAATATTGCAATTATAAATTTTGTGACTTTGAGACACCTTCACACAATTTGTTCCTTTTTCTTTCTCTCTTTCACTCTTCTCTCTCTCTCTCTCTCTTCTCTGCCATTCATGTAAACCTTCAATCAGTATGTATTTCTGAGGCGACCATTCTCTCCGAAGGCACTCTGTTGCAATAGCTGAAGTGTTCCACTTGCAGTGACTTTCTCCAGGGCCTGGCTGCGCCGAGGGTCTTTCATGCCGGAGCTGGAGCAGTATTTTTATGCAGAGGCAGGTTTTTACTCATGGTTCGTATCTCAGAATTCGAAGCAGTTCCTTCTTAATTTTATTTATCTGTAGGTTGGAGGGATGCGCAGTAATACAAATCAATCAAGAATCAATGAAAGAGATCAACTTAGCAATCGACTGATGGAGCGTTCATCCAAAAGATTATCATTGTAAATTTGCAAGAATGGAGATACCAAGGCGCCTTATTAAGAACGTGAGGGCGAGAAGGTGACTCGTTGCAACTCGCCAAGGCGCCTTGCTTAAGACATGAAGACGAGAAGGGGACTCGTTGCAACGGGGTTGCAACTCGTCATGGTGCCTTGTTTGGTACAAGAGGACGAGAAGGCGACTGCATGTATTGCCTTCATGTCCTAAACAAAGTCGCAAAGTCGCCTTCTCGTACTGAAGAAAGGCGCTTTGGCGAGTTGCAACAAGTCACCTTCTCGCCTTCATGTCTTAAAAAAGACGCCTTGGCTAGTTACACGGTGACAACCCGCTTCACCGGAGGCCCGCGAGACCGAAGGTCTGCGAGACCGAAAATAGCAAATTGTAATCTATAATGTACATTGCTCTGACCTATTCCTGTGCCAGAAGGAAGTTTGATAAGTATTAAAGGGCAGCGGAAAGTTTTTCATTGAAGGTGTGGGACATCCGGAAACGAGGACCAAACATGCTAAAGGAGACATGATTATTTTATATACCGATAGCGCATCATTTGTGACGAAGGAAAATACACGAGAAAAGTCGGCCTCTCGGGCCTTCGGTCAAGTGGGCGGACCCCAGTTACACAAGTGGCCTTTTCCGGGGACTTTTAAACTTCTGTACATAAGACTGTATCCAGGTGAATTACGATGCAGTTTCAAAATCAACCCGCCGTTTTAAAAAAGAAATGCAGTCATAACTAATGTAGGCTTATAAAGTAAAGGGAACAAGAGAAAGATTAGGAAAATATGATTTTCAACATCATGTATTCTTATAGGAAAGAAACCAAGAATTGTTCAAGTTCTGGTTGTCAAAGTTTTAATCCTCGTGCCCTATTCAGCTCCACGGTAATAAAAGTTTGCTTGCCGGAATGCATAAGGCCACCTATGACCTCAGTCGGACTCTTGAGAGCCTTTTTGTTTTGTTTTGTAAAGCCTTCCAACAAGAAAGTTAGAAACCATTTCAAAGGCGTCTTTTACTTCGGATCTTTTTTTAGAGGTAAATTCTACACCTACTTGTCCTTACTAAACCTTCTATGTTCCTTTTTACCCATCCCTCATTGAGTCAAGAGCATGAAATTACTTTAATATTACCTTGATCCTTTTGATTGTTGTTCCAGGATCCGTCCAGATTGGAATTCTTCAACGCCTCCACCAACTCTCGTACCTGCCGTGTCCTAGGTGTCTTCTTCTTCCACTCTTGTAGCATGTCTAAGGTACCAGAGTGGTCTCCATGATCCTTGTTGCTCTTCAGGTACTGGTTCACCTTGAATTGCCTGAAACCGAAGTTGATGCCGAGCTGCTCAATGGCCTCCTCATCGTCGACATGGTCGAGGTTCTGTGCAAGCTCTCTGAGCTTCTCATCAGAGACCCCAGCTGAAAGACAAAACTAAAATGTTAAATGTGGACGGGCCTTGTTTAAATGTGTACATAGTTTTGCATGATAATCCAGTTGATATAACTATTTTTTGTTCCTCTAGAGTTAGTCGGGTTTTATGAAAAGCACAGGTGTAGTTATAGGACAGGAGATATGAAACGGATGAATAAAAACATACCATTTGGAGGGACACGAGCACTTGGAGGGACGAGAGGGAGGAGGTGGATGAGGATCAGGTTGGCGTTTTCTGAAGTAGGATAATAATGTGCTCAGTCACACATTACAATGAATTCAAACTGCGTGCCTTTGGGAAATTTGTTTAAAACATTGGTTCACATGTTTACAAATGGCTGAGGTAAAATGCTACAGAGATGTGCATAGGCCCTATAGGAGTTCATTCAAAAAAAAATCTTCTGGTTTGGCACGTTATTCTTCGGAAACACAGCATGCAATGCTACACGGGAAAGGGTTGAAGATGGAATACTTTAAAGTTGAGTTCTGGTCAAATGCAATAGCAGTGTGAAAGAAAGTGTCTCTAAGCAACTGAGATAAGGTAGATTAGCTTTACATTATCAAATATTGTGAGACATTGGAATCTTCAAACTGATAAGAAATTTACGCACTTTTCCACCAAAGGGCATAAGCAGTGCACATAGAAAAAAGACCAGATGGGACCACATAGTGCACACACAAATGTGGCAGAATGGTCGGCCCGAACACTTCAACTTTGTCTTGTCTTGTCTTATTTCGAATATGAGGGCATTTGGAGAGCAATGATCTTTAATGAACTTTTGAGAAAACTTACATTTTATTTTTGAACCATTCAAAAAAAAACAACCCAAGCATCTCTTTAGGTTCTTTTTTTTAATTACATCCTATATTTGGCCTACCTTCATCCGGGAAGTTTTCAGTAATCACGTCCTCCAAACCAGACTTCTCAAGAGCCTTGACCATCACTTGTATCTGTTTGGCTGCAGGCGTCTTTTTCTTCCATTCAAACAGCATAGACGTGGTTGCGAAGACATCCTTGTTCCGTTCGTTTCCCCGTAGTGCCTGGTTGATCTTGAACTGGCGAAAACCCAGATTTCGACCGAGCTTTGAAAGGTCGCTTTCATCCTGTACAGCCTCAGCAATGTTGGCCAGTTTTTTATCATCGATGCCAGCTTGAATGAGGAAGCAAATCAGAAAGATTCAGAACAATTCAGAACGATCCAAAACCTAGGGAGTGTGTCATAAAGCTGTTCTTAAGTTACGCACCACTTTACGCACGACTGGTGATATGGTCTTGTGGTACATGTAAATGATTGAGAATCGTGCGTAACTTACGAACAGCTTTATGAAACAGCCCCCGTTCAGTAGGCATACAGACAGATTTAGAATTTTTCAGTGAGGAAATAAAAACTTATACCCAATAACAGTGTTTTATCGCAAAGGGACGAGCACTGTGGACAAGGTACTTTACCTGCCTCCCAGAGATGCAGAGCACGAAACGTCGGCTAAGACACAGTAACAGATTGAGAGACTTTAAATGCCGAACAGAGAGACTGAGAAATAGTGCTTTGCCTTACTTGGTGAGGACCCTGAATGAACACTTCATTTGAGAAAAAAACTTGTGCATGTTATAAGGTGTGTTTGACAGTGATGGAGCATGTTAATTTATTTTTATTTCTTCTTCTTCTCCTCCTTCTTCTGCTTCTTCTCTTGTGCTTAAGCACAGCTGTATTCTGTTATGAGATCTTGGTCTCTACATTGTGCCAAAGTCCAATTCTGGGTATTGCCATAAAGCCATAAATGTACTGTGAGTGATTAAGTAGTTTTAGAAGAACATCTTCTATTAAATACACAACATACAGTGGCACTCGAAAGTTACAATGTGTGAATAATTATCGAGATAAAAATTTGATACATCAAACTTTATATTTCTTATCTGCTGTTAAATCTATTTCTACAGTAATGATATATCCTATTCCCGTTAATTCATAATTACAATTACACAGTAATAAAAAAATAATCAATGGCAACGGTGATACATGTACTTCACACTGCGATCGATATAAAAAGAAAAGAATTTGATACAAATTAATATAATTCATAGTAAATAAAGCATGGAGTTTTACCTTGATCTCTATTTTCCATTTCCGTCTTGTCTACATGTCTGTATGGCCGCCTTCCTGAAAGAGAAACAAATAGAGAAACGGAAATTTGTTTATCATGTTACTACTCATGTTACTGTTCCTCGTTTTGTTATTATAATTGTTATCATCATTATTGCTATATTGTGTAATACTGACATTGTCATTATTATTAACATTATCATCATCATCATCATCATTATTATTGTTACAATTGTTGTTATTGGGTTTTTTGTTTTTTTTTTTGGTTATCATCATTACTTTGATTATAATTATTGTTGGTATCGATTATTATGATTATTTACAGTTGTCAGTATTATTTCTATATTTGTGTGCTTTTGTTGCATTAGCATTTCTCTGAAATATCACCGTACCTCGTTTTCTCTGTTTCTGTCTCCGCCACAGTAGTACAATAACAACCAAGATTACCACAGCTACCACCACAGCAATAGGGACGATAATTGCCACCAGGTTGGTTGGAGATTCTATGCAAGAAATCCAACATATAAAAACAATGCAAAACATTCTAGATAGAGAAAACGAAGTGCTTTTCTCTCTCGACTCACTTTTAGGGCAAGCCGTTTTACATCAATTGCCATTTCCTCTATCTCTTATCAGTTCTTGATATCATTAATTCCTAATGCTAAAATCTTAACCAACAAAAAAAGCTGCTTTTACCAACTGTCAAAAGTTATCTGTTGTTACCTGATGTGTCTATTTATGTACAAATACACACACAAAAAAAGAAATAACATTTATGCAAAATTATTATAGGCCACCTGTATCACCTTTACTGTCACGTATTGTCACAAAAATGGAAGCCAAGGTTTGTTCCATCCCTTCAGTAGACATATACGATGCCTTGCACGTCCAGTCCCCAGTCCTCGACACTCGCAGCATGCTGGTCAGGTAAAAGGTGCCATCTTCTCGAGCCTGTGAGATGGAGAAATTGCTATCCTGGCGGCCATGCCCTTCGGGGAACCATTCCAGTGAGACATTGGTAGTCGGGTAGACACTGTGTAAGTCACAGGAGATGTTGATAGGTCCATTTGAGGTAAGAGTACAATTTGATGGTCTTTGCTGACAGTGTCGTATGCTTGGTGAAGTATTCCGTGCTAAACCTAATGCATTTGGAATCGGAAGAAAACAGCTTTAGTTGTGGAAAGGTGGGTTTGAAGAGAGTGGTGATAGGAATTTTTCCTGCGGGTCTGTTTGGGTCTGAATGTAAAGATGACAATTCTATTGGTATTCACGATAATACCAATGGTGAACCTTAAGGATCTTTTTGTGAATTTCTGATTTTCCGCAATACATGATAGATCCTCTGTCTTGATAGTTATAATTATAAATATAAAATGGTATGAATTAAAAGATGTGGGGTTGCGTATGCTATCTACATTAAGTCGTTCAGCTCATCTATTTCCTAGGCTTCACAACTGACGGATTCTACAAAAGTAATTAAGTGTTGTACAGAATTCATGACGTATCTTTGCCGGCATCCCTTGGAAGGTATAGCACTTCACCTACCGTAAACATTCAGTGTGGTATTGATGTTAGGCACTGATGTTTCTCCTTGCCTGTCCACGTGACAGCGATAGATCCCTTCATCCTTAACTGTAATTTTCTTCAGAATCAAAGTTGAGTTGTCTTGATCTAATCCAGCTCGATTAATATAGGATTCTCCTACTGTTAAGAGACCATTTGAAAAAGTTAAGATCTCCTGAGGTGCAAATCCACTCTCATCCTCGTAGTACCAGTAAATGTTTTGAATCGTGCCCTCTCCGAATGGGCAGGGTATCTTTGCTGTCCCTCCTCTTGTAAAGGACACTTCCTGACTGGTTCCAGAGACGATTAACGACATCAAAATAACCAGGAGAGTTTGGTGAAGAACTGTAGAAAACCAAAGTTTGTAAAAGATGATATAGGTAGGCGTAGCAAACTAAATAGAGCCACAATTTCAGTACAGTTTCAGAATTTGGTATGAACCCTGAGCGGTATCAATATGTACTCATTGGCCGGTATTCGCAAAGCTGCACTAAATTAAACCATGGTTTAAATCAGTGGGCTAACTACTGATAGCCAAATTCAACAACAAATCTTTACCAGCAGTTTTTTTACTCAAACTATTAACAACAAACCTCTAACATTAGATGTTCGATTCATCAGCATTTTTCAAACTATTAAAACTGCCTGGGAATGATACATGTAAGTGCGATAGTTTTCTTGACCATTAAAGCATGGGACCAGAAGACTAGTAAACATGAGGAACATAACAGCGGCAGAGTTGTCACATTTGGCTACCGATAAGCCACAGAACCATGATTTAACTGACCTTTGTGAATACGGGCCTATATGTGCCTTGCAAATAAGAAATCAGGAGTCACGTTTATTTTTCTCCAGGAATGACAATAGCTAGCTAGCACATACATATATATATATATCAGAACTAGGATTTCATGAGAAAAGTTTATACTCATACTTCATTCTTCTGGTTCAGTTCATCAATAGTGTGTTTCAAAGCTTTGAATTCCCATTTATTGGCCTCCATAGTCAATTTTTAGATGAACGTGACGGAAGGCTGACTTGACTTGAGTATCTTCAACTTATCAATAGATTATGCGTTTGAATCCACATAAAGCACAGCCAGGGTAAAAATGCTATTTTAGCGCATATTCATACAGTAAAGTCATGACGCTAATTAGATTTGCTTTACTGTCGGTAATTTCAAGCTTACTCCGTATTCTTTCAAAAAAAATTTGTTTCATGCAAAGCTTTGTTGTGCCGAATGCCATTCTTATTTGTACACATTGTGCAGTATATGCATAAGAGCAAATGCGCAGATACGAGTGATATTTCCCATATTAAATGGCGTCCAACTTGAAATAATCTCAATAATAGAATAGATTACCAAGTGCATGCCATAATGAGAAATGCCCTTTATCTGATCGAAAACTCATCATTTCACAACTCACCTTTAGAAAACGCCATAATTGTCATCATAACGGCCTTGTGAAGAGCAAAAAGTGCAAATACTGAGCTCTGTTTTCCCCTAACTCATAGCCCAAAGAAGGATTAAACCAATGAATAAACTTCCTTGTTCACCCCCATCCATGCAAAAAGAAACCCAAGGACGCTCTACATGTCATAAAAGTCCCAAATATTAAAAACGAAACCAGGGGGCGTTTCATATAGCTGTTCGTTAAGTTACGAATGACTTTACGAAAGACTGGAATATGCCAAGCCAAATGCTATTCTCAATCACTGTAAATCACATCAGTGAAAACTAAAATATGCAGACGTAGAATAACATTACTTTTCTTTACCAAATTTTTTATTGCGAAGTATATATTTTGCCACAATTTAATTGAAAGGTATTCACACGTTGTTGAAACGTCAGGAAAACTTTGGGGCATCCCATTTTGCACTTCATATTTAAGTCGCTCGTAAAGTCATGCGCAACTTTACGCACGGCTTTATGAAATACTCCCGGTTCATAAAAAAATTGCATTCAGATCATTGTTCAATGTGGACTTTCGTCGCTCGTACACCATGCCCACATGCAGGCACTTCTAAATGAGGCATCTTTAGGAGAGAAAACACAGTCCACCCCCCCCCCTCACCCCACAAGCGATATGACTAATATGAACTTTGATCCGTGTTTAAGGGTGAACAGACAACCAAAAAGAAATACTATTATGCTGAACTCACATTTTGTGTCGTGGTCGTGTTTGTCTCTTTGTTAATGCATTTCCTTCCAAATGGTATTATAATTTTTGTAATCAGAAAAGTACAAAAAGATGAAATAGGCTGAGCCTCTTTTGTTATCGTTATTCATTCTATTTACCCTCCAGTACCATAAGTATTGCAACATAGCAAACAAAAGACTAAAGGAAATAAATCGCCATATTGGGAGGTGGGGGTTATGAGTGAGGGGATTCACGATACTCTTTCATATTTCTCCCCAACATGCTTACAAGTTTTGTATACAATTTTTGCCCATAACGTATCCAGAATAGAGCAGAGAAAAATAACCACACCCAGAGAAGTTAGATTTCTGTGGGCCTTCGCCAACGCATTGCCTAGGAGGATGCGCTCCAAAGTCATTATCCAGAAAAAATATAATAAGTATGTGAAGAATTCCCTTATGGAAATTAATTTCGATATATTCACCACACTGCCATCAGCGAATTCTTCACGAATTTATCGTATTTTGCTGGATAATGATTTTGGTGCGCATATCCGACCTCTCAATATCGGCATAAATATGCTTCGTTTGGTCTTTCATATTCTCCATTGTTTCAGACATGACCGGGTCAGGATATCTACTGCTCTCAGGACAGAAAAGGACAAGTTCTCTTTTTTAAGATATACACAAATGGTCGACAACACTCATTAGTTATAAACGAAAAATCACAAAATACAGAAAGGCTTATAACTCACAAAGGCATACACAATTAAGCTATGTTACAATACATATGTTACGGGAGGGTACTTATTCTTACGTTAATGCCTAGTTTACATTTGCTACGGACATCGTACGATGGATTAGTCTACGATTTTCCTTGCGATTTGAGGGGCATCGTAGGTGGCTACGGACTACGATGTCTATGTTTACATTATTTTACGTTCATCGTGCGATTTCATGTATTGGGCATCGTAGAGGGGCCAAAGACAAAGCCGTAGAGAGCCTTTAAGGGGTCTATAGGCAGATCGTACGATTCCCGAACAGAGGCTGTGCGAAGACCGCAAGGTGAAGTTATCGTTATTCAATTTCTGAGCTAAAAAGGGGGGCTCTTTAGATATGCCGCGCTTTTGCTTTTTTTAATTTAATAACTCGGAAATAACGTTAAGCATAGGCCTACAAATTATAGAAATATAGAAGTTGGGCATTTCTTGTTGTATATCTGTTGGGCAAACTGTTAATCAATTCGTTGACTAAGTTAGCGCAATAATTGTGTAAACTCTCCATTTTAATCAACTACTGGTGGAAATAGTTGGTCAAAATATGGGCCAACAATTGATAACAAATTTTGCCCAACCCTTGTTGGTCAAATTTTTTTGACTAACTGTTTTGTTTGTTCAGTAGAGTACCAACGTTGGTCCAAAATTAGTTTTATACAATGTTATACAATTTTTATAGATATGTTTTGTGATTGGTTGAGATTAAAATGCAGAGAATGCAGGTCCATACAAGCGTTTTGAAAATCTGTCTTTATCTTTTTTAAAAGTTGTTTTTGTCATGATTGTATTTGCCAATGGAAAATATTCGTGTTTTTTTTTTTTTTTTATAGTGAACGATGGACATCCGTCAAGGAAGAAATAGATAAACAAACACTGCAGGCTCTACTCGCAGTTTTATACATGTTAATTGGCACCTTTCACCACAAAACAAGAATTATGAGATGCATTACTAGTTTTAAATCAAACAGATATTAGTTTGGACTTGACCATTTAATTTTGCCATCCTGGTTTTATGGAGGGGCTTTTAGATTTTCTAATGAGTAATGTTCCATATAAATTTGAATTTGAAATATATATGAAAAGGGCACGTTAATATATCCCTCATCGATTATTGCATAAGCGTGTCGTTTTGTCCAAGTGTGACACGTCTCATCACCCAGACCGTCCTTTCCTGGCGTCCATGTCGGACTTCCTGTTCTTCCAAGATAAACAAGGCCAGCAATCATCGCCTCTTGTTCCCTTCTTCTAATTTGTCTCAACTGCAATTGAAGCCAGAGAGGTGGTATGAACGGCATTATTACTTCATCGGTGGCGAAAACGGAAAGATCCAAAACTTTTGAAGATGGCCTATCTACAGCTATCTGAAAAAAATAATCACCTCAAGGCAGTCGTACAGAAATGGTCAGGAGACCCTGCGATTATCGTGCGATGACCCCTCGATATTACAGCTATCGAGAGATAAGTGTGAGGAAATCCTGCAATAGCCGTGCGATGATCGTGCGGATATCATACGATCTTACGATTTCTTTACGCTGTTTTTCTTTTTTTGCTCCCCTTTGGAAAAAAAATCGTACGCTCGCAGCATGATCAGCGCAAGGCCTCCGCACGATGACACCGCGCTGATCGTACGATGCTACCCACGATGTGTTTAAGGCTACGATCCTACGATTTTGTATAACTCCGCTCTAAACAAACTCGTAGAAAAAAACGTACGATCGTCGTATGCCACCCCAGGGAGTTCGTGTGATTAGAGGGAAATGTAAAGTAGGCATAAGTGATCAAAAAAAAAAAAAAATGAAGAAGTGAAAGCCACCTGCATTAAGAGCGGTTTCGATAAAGAAAACATGCCGAAGGTCATGTTATACATCGATTTTGAAATTGATGGAAATTTGGCTCAAATAAAATGCATATAAGGAGCTTCATAGGCTAAAGAATGGTAATTGAATTAAGGATTATATGTATATTCGTTAATATCAAGTAATCTTTACCATCAGCAGTCCGTGTTGTAAGTATCTGCAAATGAACGAGCGCCACCACAACCATGACAATGAATTTGACCCTGACAAGAAAGGATAAGACATGTTAGAAATGGCTTGTACAATGTATACTGCATACTCTTTCTCTTTCTCTTTTTCTCTCTCTTCCTCCACATTCGCCTTCTAAAGTCCCCACCCCTTCCCTTGTACCTTTCTTTGAATACATCCCCGTTCCCATGGTTCAAGTGACTTTCTCTCCCCCTTCTCTACCTGTCTGTCTCTGTCTGTCTCTCTCTCTCTCTCTTCCGTTTTACACTATCTGGAAGGTAATATTTAGATTCAGATTTCAAAAACATTTATTTGCTCCTTACCATCAAATGCAAAGATGAAAATTACATTGGCAAAACAACACACAGTGGAAGGAGGCAAGGTTCCCCCGAAGCACTCTGCTTGTTGGGTTCTCCGTTACAATACAAGCAATAATTATATACTGAAAAACCCTATAAAAACGTATTCCAAAAAAGGTAAAGAAAAACGACAATATATGTGCTTTTCTTACTATATTTTTACAAAACAGACAGATCTGGAATGAATCCGTGGAGAGTGTATGAAAGCTCAAAAATGCCAGCGAGATGACAAAATGATTTAGGCCCAGAAGACGAGATGACAAGTTAAGAGACGAGAGGACGAGCTATTGAAACATAAGTCGTCGTGTTTGGGACAGAAAACGAGAAGACAATATTAAAGACGAGATGACGAGTTGTTGTAACTTGCTGAGCCCTAAAAACTCGTCATTTCGTTTTGTTGTCCTCAATAAGTCTACTTGCCAAGTTCTAAAAACTCGTCTTCTCGTTCTACACAGGTCAGCCTGCCGAGTTCTAGTAACTCGTCATTTTATCTTTTAACCTGTCTTCTTGTCTTCTTGGCTAAAATTATCCCTTGTATGTAGGCCATTATCTCCTGAAAGTGTATCTATTTTTAGGTCAACTTGCCGCTCGATTTCTTGGAGTGATGTCTTGTTTGTTTATATCACTTCATATGAGCAGAAGAATAGTATAACATTAGATAGAAACACAAGATGCAAACCGATTTCCTTTCATATGAATAGTAATTATCCTCGGCATTGGTTAAGATACTCAAATGCGAGCGAGCGCTTCCTAGTGTCCCATTTTCTTTCTTTCTCCTTGTTTTCCGCTTTAATTTCACTTCCTCCCTTCCTTTTCCTTTCTTTTCTCTTTCTTTTTTCCTTTTCTTTTTTTCTTTTTTCTTTTTTTTTTGGTTCGGAAATTATTGGGGGGGGGGGGCAAAATGATACCGTTGCCCCCGAAAATTTTTTTTGGGGGGGGGCAACTGCCCCGCCCCCGCCCCAAGGATCGACGCCTCTGTGCACGGAAAAAGTCTTACTAAAGAGGAATATGCCGTTTAAAGTTCAAGGGTTATTGAATCATTTCCTAAAGCTTTGGTTAGGTCTTGAAGAAAGTGCTAAATACCATGATAAAGTAGGCTTTGTCTTCACGTTGGAAGCTTCATCGGAAACTAGGGTAGTTGTTGCATGTTGCACATTCTAGAATGTTTGTCCTATCAACGCATAATTATGCAACATTTGTTTAGAAAATACGTGAACTGTATTATCTTATTTTGTGGGGGTTTTTAACCACTATCTACCCCCCCCCCCGCACATACACGCACATGCCTATATACACCTAAGTATACACAAGTCTTCCTAATGCCTGAACCCGCGCTACAACACTGCTTTTGGGAATAAATTGGATGAAGTAGAACCATTGCCTGTTGGAATAACCTTTAAAAGTGCATGAACTGACTTAACCCCATCGTAATCATGGTAATCTTCAATGCGGAAAGGTGCCTGGCATTGAACAAGTGGTAAAATAGAGAGCCGGGTATTTAGAAACACAACATGACCTATTAATTTACAATAAGATAAAGCAGTTAGCCATGAATCTTGGCTAAATAAAAATAAATATTTCATGTGTTTTTAGTTTCAGTTAATAATCCAGGTTTGCATATTTGTCTTTGAAATGCTTGCGTTCGGTTTTTGTTTTTTGTTTTTCTCAATAAAAAAGAATGGCGGCGTACAAACCTCAACAAAAATTAAATGAATATATATATATATATATATATATATATATATATATATATATATATATACATCTTCAATGTACTGTAGTTCACCCATGTACCAAAATGAAAGCTGCATTAAAACCTGTTCAGTGCTCTCTCACTTAAGATCACATGGATTCGAGATGCGTTTTACAGGTGTTTAAATATATATTTTGTCCATGGAGGTGATATCTAAAGGTCATGAATTTAGCTCACAAATTATAACCTCACTTAAGCTTCCTGAGTGCTGTTGCGTAAAACTTGCTATAATAGTAACTTTGCCATCACCAGGATCAGTGGTAACTTCCATGGAATACTGGATTTTGGCTGTTGAGCAACGTTGCCATGGTAGTTACGACTGATGGCAAAGTTACTATAATAGCGAGTTTTGATGCAACGGCACCCTGAACTAGTGAACAATGGTCGTGAACAACCCTCTCGGAGCCGTGATCACGTTTTGCAGCGTTGAAGTAAAGGACCTACGTGTCTGGCTGGAAATAATATATTGTTTAAACTGTAAAAGATTACTACAGAGGAATTTACTTTAAATTATTGTTAGCAGGGTTGCTAGTAATTAACAGGGTTTTTCAGTATCGGTACTGTTTATTCTAAGGTAAAACTGTAAACGACATTATAAAAGAGTATTTAATTGGAAATGGTACAGTATTTTACTGGATCATACGGAATTCACAATAAATTACTGACAACTCTGCTGCCAGTAATTTACTGTAAATTCCTTCACCAATTTGTTATGTGTCAGTGGACGTGGATTATTATTTACATGACTACAGGGTTTTGTCACGATTGAATGATCAGATGATGATGAAAAATTCAAGTGATGTTCGACATCAACTATTTGATAAGGCGTCAACCTTCATCAAAATATGAATCTCTGAACAAATGAATCATAAATTAAGGTTATAGTTTATATTCATTCAACAAGATGTACACTGGTTACATTTATTGTAATCAAAAGTAGGACATATACCTTTTTCCATCCTGTATTAAGGGCCTCAAACCGAGTTTTGGTTTTCGATGTCCCCCTCTGCACCTGACCTCAAAATGAAACCCATCCTTGTTTTTGCACCAGGCTAGAGTAATATCCCGAAAACCTAACCAACCAAATCTGGAGTTGATCTCTTTTCCGATTCAGAGTTTCCAAAGCTGGATGCTAATCGAAAGCAGATTTGGGCAAACTGTGACGAGAGCCCAGTGTATTTTTTTTTCCGCTGACGCCTTGAAACGGTCACTTTGATAGTAGAATTCACTTGATCCATCCGTGAGGAAGTTAAATTCATAGTTACAAATTTCAAAAAGGGGAAATACTTAAGTCTTTCAGAACGTCAACTTAGCTGGAAAAGTGTTCACACTCATTTAGTCTCCTAGTGGTACCCTTTAGAGAAATCAATCTAAGAGAAATAGGAGAGTGACCATGGCAGAGAGGAATTCCCTCAGAGCTCAACTAATTTCAATTTTCTTTTGGACGTTTGGTGAGTACATGCATATCTAGTCTATTCATTTCATATTGCATACGATGCTGTTAATGAATATCGATCCCAAAGTCATTATTTGAGGTTTCAATGGGGAATATTCATCATGACCAACACATACAACCCTTTTTTTTCAGAAAAAGAGTTTAAGACATGGCATGCAATTGAAAACTTACTTCAAGATTATGAACTTCTCAAAAAAAAGCTTGGAAGTTTAAATTTGATCGCTTATAACTCTCTCGTCATGGCATTACCATTGTTTTGTATTTATTACTCTTTAAAGTGATACCGTATTTGTTACGATTTTGTATTCTTAGAATGAGCAGTACAACCACATAACAGACGGCGTCATTTATGAACCGTTACAAAAAGGCACTGATCAGCACTGGTATTGTTATGCAGAGCACTATGTTTTTTTATGGGGAGAGAGGGAGGGGGGATTCTTTTTTGTAAAAGACTGTAGGGATATTGTTTCTAATTGTTCAAAGATCAATGCCAAATATATGGAAAATTCTGAAAATGAAATTCATACATTCATGGTGACATGTCAGGCAATGTTTGATCATGAGCTTTCGAAATCATCATGCCTATAGATTACAATTGGGGCAGTTTGGCAACTTGATGCTTTAGTTCTTCAAAAAGATATTGTAGAAAAGTTGGTGACGAAACACTACTGAATCTGGCCTGACATATCCCTATAGCGCATGAATTTCATTTTCAAAATGCTTGGGGATTTGGCATTCATGGATGACCATTTTTGAACAAAGACCCCAGAGTCATTTTCCCTAAATCACATTTTAACTGAAAAATATTATCGAGAGTGTACGACACAATTGCAGTGTCATTTTCGTACGCCATTAACAAAATTTTAACCTTGGAATAAACAATATGTGACTCGATTTCTCCTTTACGTTAATATCTAAGAGATGACCAATATGTTCAGTGGTGTTGTGTGACATCTGTAATCCCGTTAACTCAACATCACGTTTACGCTTCAAACGGTTGCAAGTCGTAATGGCGTTCTACCAGTGCCAAGATTGTTTCGGTTTTTTAGCCAATTCTAAGCCATACTTTAAGACTGACAGCCATTTTAAAGGCCAAAGTGTTCGATTCCTTATTTCATTCAACGTATCAGGAACGTCTGGCTCGATCAATCGTTGTTTTTCATCTCTAAATTATCACTTCTGTCTCTTGATCAATCTTGATCATGTTGATACTATTCACACAAAAAGGTGCAAGTTTGCACCCTAACTGCAACACTGGCAGCACCTTTTTGGATGCAATCTTGCACCCAATACGAAAAAGGTGCAAAAATGCACCTTTCTGTTCTTGTTTGCACCCGGAAATGTCCGTTTGCAACCTAAAAGTGCAACTTTGCACCTTTTAGGTTGCAGATTTTTTGCGTACAAAAAAGATTTTTTGCGTACACTGCACCCTAAAGGGTGCAATTCTGCACCTTTCAGGGTGTAACATGAAGCTAACGGCACCTTTAAAGGTGCAAAAATCTCGTAAAAGTGCAAAGTTGCACCCTAAAAGGAGCTCCCAGTGTTGCATTTGAAGGGTGCAAAATTGCACCTTTTTTCTTAGTGTGCTGGGTCCCTACTTACCATAAGTGGAGAGTGGTAAATGTAGATTCGCAACTTGCCAGAGGACATTGGTGCCGCGCTGGGACTCGAACTCGGACCACCGTACATATCCACTAGACTACGATACCAGATAACTTATTAGCAGAAAATGTCGTATTTTGAAGGATCATTTTGTAGGATAGTCCATTCTCACGGAGGGCTCGTGTTTGACTTTGGGCTTATGTATGTTGCTTTTATAAGGTAATTCATTCCGTTTCGTGTTTTTTCTTTGCTCATTGATTTGTGAATATTATATTTAACTTTTTTATCAAATTATGTTTAAAAACAAAATTTGCATTCATATCGATTTATATATTGATTGACATGTAAATGTATCAATGCATAAATCTAAACGAGATCTCTAATAAGACATGAGAGAGAAATAACTGAAATCAATCAAATAAGTTCTTACAATTTTTTTGCGATGCAGTAGCCAATGAATTTTGCCCACGTCGATACTATGGCAAGCCGTTTTAACATTTAATCCTATTTCTTGATATCAAGAATTCGATTTCTTGATATCAAGAATTCGATTTCTTGACATCAAGAATTACCATTGCTTAGCTACACAAAACCAGTTCTTGATATCAAGAATTCGAATTCTTGATATCAAAAAATCGAATTCTTGATATCAATGAATTCTTGATATCAAGAAATCGAATTCTTGATATCAAGAAACGGTTTTGTGTAGCTAAGCAATGGTAATTCTTGATATCAAGAAATAGGATTAAATGTTAAAACGGCTTGCCATACGATACACATCAATCATACACCATTCACATTACCATCACCCTACTATCTGTTGAACTAGTTCTAGTTGGCTGGTATTATAAAGCAACAGTCATTTCCTGATTAATGCTGTGCAATTCCGTAGATCTGACACGCACTTTGTGCAAATTATTTAAACAGACAAAGAAAAGAAAAAACTCCAGCCTCAATGTAAACACGTTTACAAATCCTGAATGATAATTTTAGAATATTCAGCCAACTTTGTTGCCGTAGATCAAACTATTTTTTTTAAATTTCATTCTTGTAATTTTAACCTCGTCTTATGTTATATGTAAATCGACGTGAACGAATAAAGCAACAAGTTTAAACATCGGTAAATGCATCTTGAAGACACATGCTGGTTGCTCACGTGAAAATACAATTCTATGAGCAAACAAAATAATTTCTCAAACATGCACCTTTTCACACCATCAATTCAACAAAATATCGTAAAAGTACTCAAAGGTATTGTAAAATGTTATAATCACAGCAATAAATTAGTGTAATGAAAGAAGAATAAAAAAAGTAATTAAAATTTCGTTACAGGTTCAGGTCATTTTATTTGCACTGTGACCCTCAGTCCTAAGTACAAGCTCGATTATTTATAATCGTAACCGCCAAACCTACGTACGAGTGATTTCATTTGCTATCCCCCCCCCCCCATTCCAAGTCACGTTATTCTGTTTTACTATTACCCAGTACGGGTCATTTTACTTGCAATCGTAAACCCCGATTTATGACTAGGTGATATCACGTGACATGTACATGTTTCATACGGATGGAATTTATAAGTCATGATAGTATTGTGTTGGAAATGCATTAATCTAAATCAAAAGTGAATAGGAAGGCATGTATAACTCGGAGGTTCTTTCCAAAGTAAAAATATCTCTTAACACTCTAGTGAAGTGAAAAGACCAAAACGAACGATCAAGAAAATTCCAAAACTATTTCGGGTTCAAATCATAAATTACATCCTAACCTGCACATATTAACATCGATACTAGTCTAGCATATCTCGGAAAATTGCATTGAACACGGACATACTGAAGCTTTTCGACATGCACTCATCAGAGTAAAAATCGCATGAATGAACAGAAAGCCAAATCGAAACATATATAACATATGTGGCCTTTTCCTTATTTGTCCAAGAAAAAACATGGTTCGGATTGCTGTTACAGCAAGCCCCGAACCCATATTTTCTAGTAACTCCTTAATGAAAATGTTCACCTTTTGTAAAAGGGGACAAACAACACAATTTCCAGACAGTCAACAGACAAGATGAACAAGTACCAAAAGACCACACTGTCTGTAGGAATGTAGGAAGAGATCGCGTTTAGGCTGCCAAAGAGGCCAAAAATAAGGAAATGTGTATTTCGAGTTTATTAACACGCGTTTAGGGTATCCTTTTTTTCCATCCATAATCTGGCTCTGCGTAGCCTTGTATTTGTACCCTTGTTTCGGATACATTTTCAAGGATGCTAAACTCGTTTATGGGGTAAATGTTTGGAGAACAGCCTAAAACAAACTCGGAAAGGAGTGATTTTGACCAGTGGATAAAACTCGTTTATGATGTTCTGGCAAACCACGTGGTCGAATATTTAACGACCGGTCCCCCGGAACAACTGGCTTCTGTAAGTTCCTTTCCTGTAGGTCAATGACTTTGTTTGAAAAGATTATCCAAGTTTATCGAGCTTAATCCATGGACATTTCCAAGGTCCTGTGTTCCTCGATAAGGTCTTTTTTTTCAATGTCAGGAACGTATTCTTCTTTATGTCTCCAGGGGTGATGAAGTTTAGAAACAATTTATATTCCCTTTTGCTACTTTTTCTATAGATCATTCTAGCATCCAGTAAGCTTCAGGGCCATGTTTCATAAAACTTGTTATCAATAACAAGTTGCAGTAACTGTTGTAAGCTACTAAAATCCTTGCATCTAATTGGCCGACAGCAAATTTGTCATAGAAATGTGGCAGTTCTAAGTTTTATGAAACGGGCCCAAGCTGTTCCGTTTCATGCATTAATTTTTAACCATGCACATTAAGTCAAACAGGCAGATACCGATGCATTGTAATTATAATTGATTTCTTATTGCTCTCATATTCACCAAGCAAGGCGCTTCTTTAGTACTCCGTCACATCTCGGCTACAAATTTCAGTGCACACAGCACTCAACTCATTTAACACCTGGGTGGAGAGGGATAATTGTAGATCACTGTTCGTGCTGTTTTTTCTAAAAGACGCTGCTACCGTGCGGGGGTTCCAACTCACGACACTCGCATTTTAAAGTCGAGTGTTTAGACCAAACGACTACAACAACTCTATGACCATCAGCCCGTACGTCGTGCCCCATCCCCCATCAAGTGGCACACCTTAAATACAAAACTCCAAGCTTGCACACCCCCTGAAAAAAGAGAATTAAGAAGAAGGCAAAGAAGATGAACGATGATGATAATGATAATGGCAATAATGATGATGATGATAATAATAGTATTACTACTGCTACTACTACTAATAATAATAATTAAGAAGAAGAAGAAGAAGAAGAAGAAGAAGAAGAAGAAGAAGAAGAAGAATGATAATAAAAAAATACATATATATAATAAACATTATGAAAAAAATAATAATTACTTCTTCCTGTTTCTCTCATCGTCATGCCAGTGTTTCTTCAGACGTTCATAGGGTCATATGGAAGAATACCCTCTGCAACAGAGCTGGGGCTCTGCCAGAAGAGCACGGTAGAGGATTGCCGGAGACTGGGTTTCCAAAACATCTCTATGAGTAATATATTCGGCTGGAACGCCGTGCAGATCGAGATTGAGGAGGAGCTCGCCCGCCTCATGCCCCTGGTGGACACCGGGTGTTCCCGGGACCTCCTGGCGCTCATCTGCGGAGCTTACCTTCCAGCATGCGACTATGAGACGGGGGAGAGGTTGGCGCCGTGCAAGGACACATGTAGAAAGGTAGTCAACCAGAAGTGCAAGGGCCAGATGAAACGTATGGGCTTCAAGTCAGAAAAAATCTTCGTATGCAGGAATTATCCATCCAGGAGAGAAGAAAAGAGATGTTTGACAGGTGCGGGTTTTGTTGTTGTTGTTGTTGTTTTATTCTATTTACATGGGGGTAGCTCTTTATTCCCTTCTCAATTCTTAATACTAAATTCTGGGAAAATATTGTTACATTGAAGGCCATCAGACTCGATGTTGGTAATGTTTGTTTCATGCTCTCATGTTCGCAAGGAAAGAAAAGTTTTTTAATGTGCATACATATAAAAATCGTCAAAGGGTTCTTGCATCTTGGATCACTAACTTATAGCATGGTTGTTTTTTCTTGACACATTCCTCTCGAGATTGCACTGATAGGCCCTATCATGCCATTTGTGTTTCTATCATAACACACCGTCATCTTTTTTTCACTGTCTTTAAATGTGCCTCTCACAGCTCAAGAAGAAAATTACCAAAAACGTGAGTTCAAGATAATTCTTCTTTTTAACGTTCCAAAACAACGATAGTACTGCAAATAGATATTGCCTTTTCTCTTTGATGATTTCCTAGATCTCAGCATCTACAGAGAACGTGAGACCACACCTACCATCCCCACAACCCCAACTCTAAACACCACCACAACCCCGGAATCTACCGCGGCACCCTCCAAGGAACCCCACGTGCCTTCCGTGATCTTCACGCTGGAAAGATCCGCTTCAAACGATGGTTGGGTGCTAGTGAAGGACCCCAAGCCTAACCTCGGACCTGGATTAACCGGCTTCGAGGTGATCTACTATACCTCTCGGGGAGACGACGGAGGGGAGAGGGTAGTGCTCGGCCAGGACCAGATCCACCTCAACCTAAGTTCGGATGCAGGCTACACGGTGTTGACTCGGGCCGTTAACCAGACTGATGCTGGGGCCTTCGAAGATGCCCTGATGGAACCCTACGTTCATCGTAAGAACTAGCAGTTTTTAATCTCCATGGGCAAGTTTTAACAAGTTTGTTACATACGTCACCGATCATCTAACAATTTTGTATATACATTATATGATGTCTACATGCATCAAGCTAATAACCAAACGAGCTTGAATCATCAAATAAAACATGAAAACGTGATATTTTTATCATATCACCTCACGTTCTTCATCATGGTTATTCCACGATGTGTTTACATAATAGTTTTTAACCTAAGGGACAATACTTGCCCATATTTCATTTACAATTTCACTTACGTTTTTGTTCTTTGCTTGAATCAAATATTACGACAATCCTTATATTTTCATCTCGTACGTTTCATACATTTCTCATGTACATTTGATTTCCAAAATAATTCTGTATTACCGTATTTCATTGATGTCTTAATTACTGTGTATTTCATGCCTCTGACCAAATTGAACATTGCTGTACTCGGAAAGATTATTCACATAATGCATAACCAAAGACGGGTATCTTGTCAATAGGTGAATGCCCGCCTTAATGTAAATTCCGAACGGTTCTACGGACTTCCGAATTTGCGACTGTAATACGGCTGCACCCCAACCACTTCTTGGGATAATTAAAATTCGTGAGAAATGATATCAGGTTACAAGTGTTTGCATTGTTTGATCATAAAAGTTTACCCATGAATTTTGACCTTCGATTAAAGTTTGCATTTGCAAGGCTTCGCTTTCTACAAATTCACAACACAGTTGTTTTATCAATTTGGTAGAGGGTCGATGGAACCAAGTAGCGCTTTTATTGTGATTGAAAGTTACTTTTATTTATTTACTGATAATTAGGCTAAAAGTTATCCTGTTCAAAAGTTTACTGGCACTATAAAACTTAATGATGTTTCAGGAATCAAACTCATTACACCCTTTCTCCAAACAGGTCATGGAAAATTTGGTAAAGAGGGTAAAGTTTCGTGGTTTAGGAGGCGTATCCACGGACCACAAGAAACTCCCCCCCCCCCCCCCGTCACCACTGAGCGGAGCAAATACTAACAAGAGCAAATACTAACAATGGAAAGAGAAAGAAATGGAGGGGAAATATATATATATAAGAAACTAGTATGCCCAAACCACACTGCTCTTGAATCCACATGATTTCAAACTGTTATATCATTCACAGGGCAAGACCGGTGATAACCCCTCCCACCCGCCCCCCCCCCCCCCCCCCCGCTAATGCTTCCTCATTGGTTAAACCTACTCCACTGAACATTCTGTTTACCTGATTCAAGCCAAGTTTATTATTGATTTTTTACACAAAATGTCAAGGCCCTGGATATATTGAATTTAGAAATATGGATAACAAGGTCACCTCTGTAGTTCATGTGCACAAGGAAAATTCTATTTGTATGGAATTTTTATTTCGCTTATTGAATTGAATCCATTTATTGTCACGCAAACTTGAAAAGGCTCAAAATTCTCCATTTTCAAACGTTTCAAGTTTCCCATTGTATATTTATACCTATTGGATTATATGTATATATATATATATATATATATATATATATATATATATATATATATATATTACTGACGTTAGGAGGACATTCTTTTTGCTCTCCGCTAACGCCATGTCCCGCTAGCCAGTATTGTTTACAGAATAAATCCCATTGTTATACGTCCCACTAACGCCAGTAAAGTTAGAGTATTTATATATTTATATATATATGGGTATATATATATATATATATATATATATATATATATATATATATACATACACATGTATAAGTATATGATAACTGTAAGCAATTTGATATATAAAGTTGTTTTGGCAACGGAGGGCAGCTTGGGGGAAGTTAACGTAACAGAAAATAAAAAATACTGAATTTTAATTTTTACGGACTTGAAATAACATTTAAGCTTTTTAGTCACCGGGTCACTTATTACTAAACTTGAATCGGTCAATCTGCCTATAACTGGCTTGCCACCAGGTCACGGGGTCGTCTGTAAACAAAGATATTAAAAGAGAGCTATACTGACTGTGCGCGACTACCATGAGCAAAAAACCTTTCTTCTTCTTTTTTTTTTTTTGTCTATTTGTTTGGGGGGGGGGGGTGTTATTTTTGTTTGTGTTTGTCTAGTGGACCTTTGGTCTTCTAGGTTTGGCCGTTGTTCTTGTACTTTGGGGTAGCTTAAAGTTTGTCTGCTTGTGTGTTATCTTTGTTTGTTCGTTTGTTTTGTTTTGCAATATAATTGCGCCTGAAAGCTATAAAGGCCCATGGAAAAGATTCGGAAATGATTTACGGTGACTTGTCTGTAATAGCGGAATTCCGAAAACTATAACAACATTTTTCACCTTGAAGTTCTCCCATGGGTAAATGTCTCCTACATGGGTTTAAGCTAAATCACTATTGTACCTCCGTTAAAAATGCTGGCTTTAACATCGACATTATGGATTACAAAATAAGTTGCCACAGATTTGTCCTAGGAATTTACCACTTTGTTGTACATGTATTGGCGAACTAATTCAAAAGGCTGCTGTGATTGTAATCCTTGTAATAATCTTGATTTCCCAAACCCAGACGAAAAAAATGATCGAATTCCACTTCTTTTAATTATGATATCGATTAATAATTCTTAGAATGGAAAAGGGGCAGAATTCATAATTTGTACTTAATTAAAAGAATACTATAATTCAAGAGTATTTAGATAAATGGAGAAAGAAATCGTTTCATATTCAAAATGTTTGTAAAGGGCTTTAGAAAAGAAGGGGCGTGCATAGGCATTCGTTCCCAGTTCCACCTGACCCCCCCCCCCTTCCTGTATCTCTCTTTCTTATACCTCTACTCTGATTGTCTTTTATGTTTCATATTCAGCTCCACTGATTTCTGTATTTAATATTTCATTTCTTTTCTCAGCTCGTCTATTCTCTTTATCCTCCCGCTGCTGAAATTCCGCACGCCTCCTGCCTCTCTCCTTTGTCAATCTCTGAAATCTATTAAAGTTAAACATTTTGATATCATTTTCTTTATTTTGCGTTAACTTAATATCCATAATATTTCATATACCAAATGTTCTTCTGACAGTATGCCATATTTCCTATTATATGACACCTAGATAAATCCCTGTCATTTGATTGGTTGTTTGATATTCATCATTTGTCCCACTGCACTATGACGTCATCAATCGTGCAAAAGTGGCTCCATTTACCGTGCAACTTTGGATCCATACAATTTGCTCCATTGCACGCTGGCCGAGAGCCCGGCACACTACGTACGTAACACGCTTGCGTTTGCAGTGAACAGCGCGCTAGCGTATAGCGCTATTGATTTATTGCGATTTGATCTATTTTTAGGTGTCATATAAAACAAATAATGAATGTTTATGAGTGCAATGGACAGAATATTTCATTCGGTGAAAGATGAAATTATTGATCCATTGCACTCATAAACATTCATTATTTGTATATTGTATGCTGAATTACGTACATCCCTTCTCGTTGTCACTGTTAATTTATAGTATGTATGACAATTTTTTTTTTAAAGCATATTTTATAAGTCGCGAGAAAAGACCTGATTGCATTGATGGTTGAGGTTACCAGCACCTTGGAAGGCATGTTGCTGAACAAAATATTCATTTATGATTTTTTGTGACTTATATATATCACTGTTGATTCCGAATGGAATAATCTTAATTACAACAACGACAATATTAATAACAATCATCCTGATCATCATCATAGTGATCATCACCATCATAAAAGGCCCAATAATAATAATGATGATAATAATAATAATAATAATAATAATAATAATAATAATAATGATAATAATGATAATAATGATAATAACAATAATAATAAGAAGAAGAATTATTACTATTATCATTATTATCATTATTATCATCATCATCATTATCACCATCATATACTGACAATCTTTTTCTCCCCTTATTGTCCTCTCCTGTTCTGTCCCTTATTCTCTTTTCAATATTTTTTTGTCCATGTGTATTCCCTCTCTCTCTCTCTCTCTCTCTCTCTCTCTCTCTCTTTCTTTCATTCTTTATTTTCTACTTCTTTCATCCTTGTATTCTTTTTTGTCACAGCTCATTGTGAAGAAATTACGTATTCTACCTTACGGAGTCTCTGCAGCGATGTGAACTACCGCCACACCCAATACGCCAGCGGAACAGGCTTCGGGTCCCAGGCCGCTGCGGCCGGCATGATCGCACCAGTGGAGAAGCTTTTGAGAGGTGGAGGCACACAGTGCACCAACTACATGAAGCAGTTCCTGTGTACGGTTTATGCACAACCCTGTACCAGACTGGGGCCCGAAATAGGTAAGATGTAGCATGGTCCATTGAAATAGTGAAGGGGAAAGTCTTCTCACTATCTTTGTTTGTTTGTTTGTTTGTTTGTTTGTTTGTTTTGTTTTGTTTTGTTTTGTTTTGTGTTATGTTGTGTTCTTTCCATTTCTCAAGTGGACCCAACTGCTTTCAAGGAAATCGTCGTACTCAGCTGACAGAAAGACAAGATGGCAAACCGATCTCACTTTCTCTGTCCCTTGTTTGCTTATAGAGATTAACACCATGTGCAACCATCCTTATTCCAGTTGAATGAGGTCTTTGCACTTCCGTTGGGGTCCTATGAGTATTATCCTATAAGCCTCACATATCATTTTCCTTGAAAATGATAATCAAGTTCCAAAACAAAGCATAATCAACTAACCTCACAATGTCTGACAACACAGATGCATCTACGTATACAAATTTCTATACCATTTTTTGCACCCGAGAAAGACCCCCCCCCCCCCCCCCCCCCCCCCACCGCTCCATCTTTATTTTTATTTTTTAAATATTCCTGACAAACGATTGAATCTTTTTTGTTTTTGGTTTTGTTTGCTTCTCTTTTTTATCAGACCCAATGCCGCCATGTCGCGAGCTATGCCATCGGGCTGTGGATAATTGTAACGCCGACCCGACGGCTGGGTTTGTCAATGAGATGGCGCTCCTGAATTGTAACGACTACCCTTCTATTTACGATGAGAATGCAACCTGTTATAGTAACCGTAAGTGTAAGATGTAAAACCTACATTTTACCTGTTGAAATTCGTTCATTTCGATATATTATCTTTTTAGGTATAACATTTTCAACCAGTATGACTATTTCAATTATTATCTTTCAGGTTAAAATAGTAAGTTTAGTATTCTTATCTCTGTACTGCTATCACTACTCTTCCCTTTCTTGTTTTATCCATTTTAGCTTGTGAGCGTTTGAATCACAACGTAATTTGCGTTAAAAGAATGAAGTGATATGAACCATTCATTAAATTTGATGATTATCTTAGTGCGTACAAGCCACTTGATTATCCGAGTGCACAATAAAACACTTTTATATTTCTCGTATATAAATTTCTTGTATACCTGCCTATACCTTCTGATACAAAAAGTAAGCAGAATGCCACACTGTACAGCAATAAATTGTTACCGGTTTCTTTTTACCAAACCCCAACCTCATTTTAGGACTTTGCATTTTTATGGCTAATCCGTCAGCATTACGAAAAGGGCTTGAGATCCTTTTTAACAATTTATGAAGCATTATACTATAATCATTTGAAAGAACGTGAAGGCAATTTTCTTTTCTTAAACATGTATTCATCTTCGCTAGAGGGGGAGATATCTCTATGGCCTCTGAGTGGTGGAAAGGGTCATGTGATCAAGGCTGAAGGGGATGAGGTCACTGCTTTCTGTTCGGCCAGCTGCCCAAACTGCACTCGGCCACAATGGTTCGACCCAAACGGAATGGAAATCACGCCCGATGGTATTTCTTCTCCTTTTTTTTTAACCTTTTCTTAAAAAAAAAAACACTCTAATTTCTTAAAAATCGGCTGAGGCTATGCGGACTTTGTATTAATTGAGATCTTAATGTCTTAACCAGGCGAAGAAATAGAAATATACATATATATATATATATATATATATATATATAAAGGAAAATCAGTGAAGATTGAAGCCATAGGGTTTCCTGGTGTGCACTCTCTAAAATCTTTAGATTGAGGTGAGGGACCAATCCAAAATTAGATTCCAAATCTTAATCTAATACATTGAGAAGTCAATCTTTTTCTCAATCTAATTTTGGATTGGTCCCTCACCACCATCTCACAGATTGATTTCCAATCTAAGGAATTTAAAGAGCAGGGCCTTTCATCCTTTCTCCTTCTTTTTCTTCTGCTTATCCTTCGTATTCTTCTTCATCAACGTCTTTTTCTTCATCATATTCCCTATGGAAGCGCGGAAAAGGAGATATTTCTTAAGGATTTGCCTGTTATGTTATCATTTAATATCATAATATTTAGTCATCCTTTCTTTCTCCTAAAATTTCTCCTTTTCTTTCTATACTGTTTTCTTTTTCCGTATTGTTATAGCTTTATCTATGCCTACCTTAAATATTATCTATCTCAATGTAGGTATAGAGAACAGCATTAGGGAGGTATACAGCACCAACATCGGTACATTTACTTCCAGACTGACCATAATGTCTTTGAATTCATCGCTGACGGGCGAATACATCTGCCTGTTCAACAATCTGGAAAAGACAATGTCGATCGAACTAGCTGGTATGTTAACTTGAATTCCTGAGTGTGTAGGTGTACCTGAATTAAGCCAAGCCATTTTCATTTTTTTTTTCAAATCTTCCATTCTCGGTAAACTTTTACGTTTTCTTTTTTGAGATAGTTCGCCCTCGTCTGCGCATGTTTGCTCCCAGTTCTTTTCAACATTTGCTTGTATTGAGTACATCACCCAGGAGTATAGAACACAAGTTACGTGCGTTATTACAATTAACACTTTTTTATCCTTTCATTCCTTTAGCATGTTTTAACTATATACACCCTCAAATTTATCTTGGCATGTCATGTTGATACTTAACTAAGGAAATGGAAAGAAAGAAAAAAATAACTGTTTCTTTCGTTGAATTTCTTTTTATTTCACTTAGTAAGTAGCGAGAAACATTAAATGATTTGTTATAGTATGAAAATGTGACGTCACCTACAGCAGCCAAATGCATGATGTATGATGGTATCGGAATGAAGAAGGTCAGCCCCTCTCCAAGAACATCACACTCTTCATTTAGCCATGCACATTAAGAAAAAAAAAGTTTCGATTTCGCACCCTTCAAATGCAACACTGGGATCTCCTGTATGGGTACAAATTTGCTCCTTACGAAGCATTTTGCACCTTAAAGAGTGCAGTGAGCTACATTTCCTTTAGGGAAGATGCAAATTCGCACCCTTTTGTATACAAAAATTTCTGCGCCCTCAAAGGTGCACCTTTAAGGGCGCAGACGGGCATTTTCGGGTGCAAACGAGTACAAAAGAGTGCATCTTTGCACCTCCTTTCATGTAAAGGTGCTGCCAGTTTTGCATTTAGGGTGCAAAATTGAACCCCCTTTTCTTTGTGTGTGGCATTACGAAGTCTATGAGATTTGACTTAAAAGCATAACAAAATGATATATAGCTATGCGATTATCTACAAGTGAGAGAGAAAAATAGATATGTAATATTTCAGTGGCATAATATTTCTATAAATCAAGACATATGATGTCGTTTCTAAGAATGTCTTGAGGAAAGTGACACTGTAACACCGATCTCGTGTTATTTTAGAAATTTCTTCTGAGGAACTGTTTTTTCTTAGCTTGGATATCAGGTATGTCTGATGCACTAGTATTTGTCCAATTAGTTGGCGCTTACAAATGTGCAACTAAATTTGTTTATTGTAGAAGTGCAATTATATTTTCTCACAGATAAATCAAGCAAATGAAGAAATCCATACCAAGTTGAATCTACTAATAGTGTTCTATTTCCCTGTGCCGTTTCTTTGTGCAACATCAATGGTTTTGCCGACAGACCATCACGCAGAAGGGAATGCTACGTCGAGTTTTACCATGACCGCAAACGTTTCGACCACCGCCAACGTCACAGTGATGTACAACAACGTTACAACGCCTGTGACGCAAAACGTCACAATGCTTTCTAATTATACGACACAGCCTAGACAAAATGAGACAGGAGAGGGTAACACATCAGAAACATCAGAAACATCTACGGATGACAAGCAACCAATCGTCACGTTTATACGCAACGAGGTTCGGGGTAGGTAATATTCCTTGTCTCTTGGGTTTTTTTTCAGACTCCAGTGATAAATCGATTGAAGTATCAGAATAAGAGTAATTAGAGGAATTAGGCTGAATGAAGTCGAAATACTTTACATGAACTACAAGACTGAGAAAGTGGAGAGACGCTGGAAAGTTCATGGTATCAAACTTCGAAGAACGATTATCCATGATAGACCTGATAGCCTGAAAACCTTTTGGTAGCTCCTGATTAATGTTTGTGGATGGGAGCATTTAGGGGGGGGGAACCCCACAGGTGACAAGTATCGAGGGACATTTTCGTTATTTTACTCTTTTATTTTCTTCCCATTTTAATTTTTCTTCCTTTTCCCTGCCATAGACTTTAGGAATAAAAAAGCATTTCTTAAAGTATGAATCCTTTTCCTCTTGTACCAGATTCGGAAGATCCAACAATGACGGGTACAGACGAAGATACTACTCAATCAAACATAACCACACCATTGGTAAATGCGACCCTGCCGTCTGCAATCTGCTCAGTGAATGGAACGAGTGGACTTTTAACGCGCTCTTACGTCATCACTGAACGGGGTATGACGTCATTCTTCCGCGGTTGGGTCGATGTTCAGGGTCAGGGCGCGGCAAACGATTTTTGCAGGTATACAACTATTGTGCATATTATGATATGTTACAAAGCATATTTTTGTTGTTGTTGATAAAAGAAAAACTATTTCCTTTTTTATGCTAAATTTCGTGGGCTATATTTATTTCCTTTATGTTTTGATGCATTAATACCTCCGAAGAAAAAGGACGGGAAAAAAAACCCCGGAGAAGGGTTCACTAACAACAATGCACAATATTCCACTAATAGTTAATCCTCTAATGCAACATTTTCATTTTATCTCATACCCTTTTTTCAACTTTTATAACTGTGCTGTTATTATGAATTTACATGAATGGAATGTAAGTTTTGCAAGATAGATTTTATGGCTATTTACCTCGATATAAATAAATTATCTTTTAATTTTCCTATCTTTGAAAAAAAAAACTGTACAATGTTATAAAGAGTGAACCGCTTCATAGTAAGTGTTAGAAGGTGAGATATTAACACAGATACTTGTATATTTAGCTGGCTTCTTAGCTAGATAGTTATATATATATATATATATATATATATATATATATATATATATTTATCCTGAATTTTCAATAAGTATTCATCATCGAGTAAATAACTGTATTTATGTTTGATATATTTCACAGAATTGTGAGAACTGATGGAAAACCGTTCCTGTCTTGTCTCTTGGCGGGTTCGATGGAAGACGATTTATTTGCATATACCTCCCCCAACCCCTCTGAGGAATGGTTCGACCCAGGGTACTCTAATACCTGGTACATGAAAGATGAGGACGAAGATGGGCGAGACGATTATTGCAGGTGAGGTATTACTTCTTTCTTTTGAACCAAGTTTTACTTTCATTCACTGTAGTCAACTGGAACCTAAACAACATTGTGTTACACACATACTGTAGAAGTCGAAAAAGAAAATTGCAGTCCAATCCATTTCATGTTAATTATCGTGATTATCGTTATTATTATTATTATCATCATTATCATCATCATCATCATCATCATCATCATCATTATTTCATCATCATGCACTACATAGTGGTCCCCCTCATTTACATATATGTGTACATGTGTGTGTGTGTGTGTGTGTCATCATCGCACATTGGAAGTGCATTTACATTGTAAGATAGAGAAGATGACAAACATTTGAATTTATAAACATAAATAATACAACAGCTATAATGACAGGAACAGAACAGAACAGGAACAGGAGAAGTTAACTAAATAACTGTTGAATAAAGCCTTTTGTCGCAATTCCAGTGCTTGATAACGTTCTGTGTAAACGATTTTTACAGTTTCATTAATAACCTTGTTGGCTGTACTTGCATATATGAACAAATATGAAGCAAAATATAGTTAAGTAGTTCCACAGGCGGTTTCCTTTTCTGTATTTGTCTTTCATGATTCGCGAACAAGTCTTTTTTTTTAACAGTGCTTCAGCATGCACTTATTAACAGGTCAATATAGATAATATGTGAAGAAATGCTTAGTTTTATGGTTAACTATATACCTGATGGTAAATAAAGAGCGGAACTTTCTACTGAGTCACCATAATGACAGTTGACGGGAAATGCTGGCATGGAGATTACGTTATAATATGACCAGTCATATACACTTCATATCGGACGTACCCCAAAACACCGGAATCTAACGCATGGTCATTATTTGTTTGTTTGTTTATGTAGGTGCTTTGTTTGTTTGTTTATGTGGGTGTTTTGTTTGTTTTGTTTTGTATGTTAGATGGTTGGATGTTGTTGTTAGGTTTTTTTTTAGCTTTGTCTTTTTTTTTCCTTCTTCTTCTTATTAGCGCTATCTTATACCAATTCGTACCAAGAAATACAAAGACAAGAATATAACATGCTTTTACACTTTTCCTTTGTGTGCTGAACAGAATGCCAAATTAGGTTTGGGAAGAGGGGGCTCGTGCATCCGTCCCATGAACCGAATCCTTCATTGATATGTGCTAACTAATCAACGCCTGATATTTTAGTATCTCAATTCATTTTCTCTTATTTTCATAGAAAGGCAACATGTTCCTGAACACTTGACTGTAAAAGTATGTATCTAAACAGAAAGCCTATGCAAACTTTCTTCATGCTCCATAATTCAGTGCAACTACTCTCGCGTATGAAGTAGGCAGTTGTGATGTGTGGTACGCCTAAATAATGATGAGTTAGTTTTCAGTTAAATTATTCTTAGCATCAAACAACATAGGAAACTGCGACAAAATGGGGACGAGTTTTATCGGAAATGTTTGCTTATACATTTAATTTGGATATCGCTGAAGAAAGACTTAAAGAGCCGAACCATAAAAGTTAACATGGCTCGGCTAGCAATACTCTCTCTCTCCCACGGTGAACAAGTATGAAGGTTGGGAATGAGCTGTCAACGTGGTCAAATTACCAGCCAATAGTGGCCTATTAATAAGAGACTTTGGGATGCTTCCTTTTGAAAATAAAACCATACAGATGCATCGGAAGTGTGCCGGATACATCCGTAGTATGTATGAAGGCTGGTCCAGAAGGCTTTGAGGGTCAAGAGCATGATTTTACGCCGGAAGGTTCCCCGATGGATTGCTTCTACCTGGCCGCTGATCCTTACTTTGGATTTCCGTAGCTGCTGGATTCCGGTAGACAACTCACTCTCTAAATATACCGGAGTGGAAATCCGCTCTTTAAGGAGTGATGTCAGGGATCATGCCAAAATAGAGGAAGACGTTCTAGATCATTGTGGAATCAACTCCAAATTGCGGTTTGAATTACTCATCGGAGAGCATATTCCATTATCATTTGTAGAGGGTTTTTTTCACAGGTATTGTATTGGGAAGAGGGTATCCCCTTTTCTATCTGGCAAAAGGGGTATTCAAAAGCGCGAATGAAAAAAATGCTTTTAGGAGGGTGTGCTTCGTCATGTGAAGATTTTTTAATCTTTGAGGTCAAATGAATGAGCGCGAATTGTCAAGGGGGGAGAGGGAGGTTCTGCTTCATTGCTACGTGGTAGAATTTGAAGCGCATGCGCCCTTTTTTCGGAAGTAAAAGGGTTATGGAGGGAAGGGACAATTTCAGTAGAATGCGTTAAATCATTATCTGCCAAGTTATATTTCAGTTTCATTCATTTATCCTTGTATGTAAATATGTTTTAGAATTTTTTTTTATTCATATAAGTGTTACAACTTCTGTCTGTACAGTTTATTAAAAAGTAATGAATTGATTAGGAATGTATATCTTCTTCCCTTCCTTTAGCAATCGACCAGTACAAACAACAATTATATTTTGCCTATGGAGGGCAAAAAAAATATATATATATATTTTGCTTTTAGATTCATACTTTTCTATACGCATAGCTACATATCTATATAGACAAATACCTCAGAAATGATGCAGGTTGGCGTGGTAATAACCTTCTACATGTTCTAGTCATGCAGAATATCTGTGTATGAATATGACTTTGTATGTTAAAATGATTTTATATGAGTTTGATTTTGCTCATTTCGATGAAGTGATTGTTTTATTGTACTTGTTAATTGATTGTATCACAACCAAAATTATGATGATCATGGGAATCAATGCATCTGCGGCAGGTATGCATTAACAGTGTTGTTATTTTGACATGCCTCTTACCTCATATTATACACTCTAAAAAACAGATCTATTCACTGACTAGTACTGTTCTAGTAAAAATCCACACAATACTAATGAAAATGACCAGAATTCCAGTACAATATTTGACTAGAACATAGGATCACAGTGGCTCCAACACTAATTTGATTCTATTCTAGTAAAAATGCCGAGAATTCTATTCTTCATTTTTGCTAGAATTATTTTTTCTTTTTCTTTTTTTCTAGAATTGTGTCGATTCTGACTTGAATAGTGGAAGTACCCCTTGCGATCCGGTTTCATAGATGATTTGTTCCAGGTTCCGGAGGAACAAAACGACTAATCGATTCGTTCCCCGGAAACCGTTGCCGGGATCAAAATGATATTATCGTATTAGAGAGTCAAAATTATCGGGGTTTTTTTTAGAAAATTATCGTATACATAGCTGACTCTACATTGTATACGCTATGCATACGATTAACGGCCTCTTAACTTTAGGAAAACTCATTCTGATTGGCTGCAAATTCAGTGTAGGGGCCTACAAGACGCGTAGACGGGTTAATTAACTATTAGGGGTTGGGGCAAAGCATGCATGCACTTTGCAGAGACTTTTAGTAGGTTGAAATGACTATGACCCTGACTGTCGCATCGAATGGACCAAGGCGAATCAAATCGGTGGGTGAATATTCAGGCGATTCGTTCCAAAGGACACAATCGCCTGCCTGGAACAAATCATTTATGACACCGACAGTCTATGGTCTTTTTTAGAGTGTATGCTACATCTGTAAATATATTGCATTGAACTGTTACATTTTCTCCCGCTTGTGTATGATATACTTCTTCTCCTTTATAAAGCAATTCATTGTGATACTATTTAATCAATGCTGCAGAGAGATGCCATGATATCCCCAGTTCATCTGGAATTCAAAGTCTGCTAGCACGTCCTCTGCACTGCTATTCAATTTTCGGTGGAATGAATATTAAATGTTTTACGTACAATAGTAATGATAATGATAATAAAATCGAAACATGCAGACAATGACCACAGAAATTAAAGTATCAATAAATGTCATTATAATAACATCAATCATTATATTATCTATTGCACATTCCAGAGCGCATGATATAAAAGTTCCTAAGCGTTTTGTATGAAAATTCTTGAAAATGATTATATGATATAATGATATAAAATGATAATAATAATTCCGTAAGCGAAATAGTATCGCAGTCAAGTAACAAACAATAACATGAATAAGTGTTGAAATTGCAATCATAGTTTATAACAAAGTATCACTTACCAAAGAAGGACCAATACATTGATTTAAATGGGAATGAAGCAAGACAGTATTCTAACAAAAATGAATACGTTAAATGCGAAAGGAAAATTACAGATACGAAAATCACAAAACAGTCACATTCTTGATTCAAAACCATATGACATAGCCTACTGCTTAAAAATCATTGAGGATAACATTGTGATATTGATTATCATATATGAAAGGCATAAATAAATCATTCATTGAATGATTTTTGAGTGTTTAAGCTCATGTTATTTTTAAGGGATATACCTGTTCGGTATTGGCGTTTTTCCGAATCCGAAATTGGAAGACAATTATCATTACTGTGATGCATACAAACATTGTTACCAATAAATGATCCTTATTTACAATTTTCTTGTAATTGATATCATCAAGATTTCATTTTTATTCATGCAGATAGATGAGAGAAAAGGGGAGGGATGGGGAGAGGGGTAGAAAGATGGAGAGAGAAGGGGGGAGGGTGTGAGAGAAGGTTGTATATTAAACATGTTAAATATCTAGGCAGGAGGACTGAGAGAACGAGAAATGGGAGAGGGAGCGTGCAAAGAGAAAACTGGCAACAATGTGGGAGATTAGCATTTAGATTAGAAGAATGTCGCGTGTTATTTTTCTTTTGTAACCTCAAAGAAAAAAGCAAACTAAGTGCCTTACATAATGATGTCTGATCTCAAACCTTTAGTAATTACCTAAACGAGGTACCAACAAACAATTTTTCGTGATTCACGTGGTTGGTTGATGACAATGAGTTTCATTTCAGAATATTTACATTTCAATGCCATCGCCTCAGAGGTTTGCTGGCCTTGGGTAATAAATTCCTGAGAAACTCATTTTGTGTTTCTGTTTCTAATACTGGGTAAGGGATTGAATTCTTTTGAACATTTGCACTTAACCACTTTAATGTTTATTCAAAATCAACACATGTAGCCTGTTAGGGTCTAGCCTTATTGTAAAACATAGATACATGTACATTTGTAATTCATCAAGTCAATTGTATGTCCTATAAATTCCCAAGTAAACTAAGGAATGTGTGGTATGGAATGAATTAGATCCGTTTTTTTTTTTTCATGTTCCAGGCAAGGACGTCAATCCGTTTTAATTTTGAGCGGACACGATAGGAATATCCCTATGATTTTTTTCTTTATTTTTCTTCTGCATTCTTATAAGTACAACATTTTTCGGTAACATAATTTATATAAAATTTATATAAAGTAAAAATCCAAAAGTACATTTTGTCAATCAATCATAAATAGGCAAGTATTTGTAACAATCATTTTTTTTTTTCAAAAGCAAACAAAATAACAAGTTCAATCAGTAGAATGGTTAAAATAACTGAAATCCTAAATTAAAAGGATGATGATGATGATGATGATGATGATGATAATGATGATGTTTGTTTTCCCAAAACATTGCCGAAGGGCAAAAAAAGAGGGGGGGGGGGTCGTCGGCTTTTTAAGGTATATTAGATTTCTCTTTTTGGCCGGAAATATTGCAATATAAAAAACTTCCATGATATTTTTTCCTTTTGTCACATAAATGAAATTTTGAGACGTGTATTCCCCCCCCCCCCTCCCCCGACTAACTCCTTTAGTTCCACTCTCTAGCAGGTCTATCAGATTGAAATAACAAAATGAGATGCTAGCATTTGAGAAGTGGTCGGTAACGTGTGGGGCACAAAATGGCTTGACCTTGCCACGTTGTAACTTTCATTCAGCATGTTTAGGTGGGACTAGGTTTTAGATGCAACTGACCTATTCGTGGACGTGAAGAATGCATTTGAACTTAATCTGTATTACTGTATATATGGGTAAGAGACCTCCGACAGCTTTAGTTTTAAGTACTAGAACATACTAAAAACAGAGGTATGTTCTTTGTTCATTTGGTTCCCTTTTCGTATTATGGTATAGGATAATGTTTGTAACAATTTCGTTTTATTTGCCGAGGGTAGCCGTATGTGTATTAATAAGGTGTATTGTAAGTGCGAGTAAACACAGCCATTAATTAGACATTTTCTCTTTTACATATTGCGATAACTATTTGTTGAGAGGGCACAAAACCGGAACAAAACAAACATGTATTGCAAAATGATAACTGTTTTACGCATTATCAGTGATGCATGGTGGCACGAAATACCGAACAGGACTTTTTACAATACGTCCGGCCTTCGCTAAAACCTTCAGACCACCTCTGCGTGGACTGTTTAGCAATTCATTACAATATCCGTGATTTTATATTCATCAGTTGTCATGGTTTCTCCCAGGCCTTGGCGCCATGTTTTAGCGATTTCCGCCCATCTTGGCCATATATATACATACGCTCTTGACTACATTCATACCGATAATTTATATTTTGGTATTTGACAAGCATCAGTGCTTAGCAATGCTCAGTAAATTCCTCATCAGAGCATATGCCCAAGCTTCATTTGTGATAACAACTAGCATGACTAGGAAAGCCTGAAATCAAATTTGTGATACTTTTCACATTATTTGAAGAGAGACATCAGATGTTACACAACAACACATGTCTTTAATCCAGTAACGGCACATTAAGCGCATGAGAAAGTTTTGAGCACGGTGTATGTGAAGTCTACTTCACCAGTTGACCTGCTGGTTGATTTGAGGATCCTAGAAAACTCATAACGATTCGTTGACGATTGAAAGAAGACGTCATTGCCAACTGGGTCATCTGAAACAATACTGTCGTCATCGGAGTGCTGTTCAACAAGACACTCGTATAGGCCTCGAAGAAGGCTCAGTTAATGAACGTTGGTATAGCACAGTGTAGGATCATCACCACCATCATGAGGTTCACTCTTGATATCCTGGTGGCTATTTTTGTTGTCGTGACAGGCAGTGCGGGTAAGAGAAAGTTACATCATTTATATTCATAATTTCAACCGGGGGGGGGGGATATGTGTCATTGAGGCCTGTACATCATCTGCGTAAACAAAAACGTAGAAAAGGGTTGTTTTTCAGCACCAGGTGGGCAAAACGGGGATCCAGTTAAAGGTATCAAAATCAGGAAAATCTGGGACAAGGTTATTAAATCAGGAGATTATGATGCAATCCTTGCACCATATCCCCATTAAGGGTATAAAAATCAGAGATGTAATACATTATTTCTCTCTTTAGGGTATCAAATTCACTCCTACTTCTGTTCTACTCTAATCCCCATTTAGGGTGCTTTTAAGAAAGTGATTTACGAGGATGATGTACAGGCCTCAACGAGACATATCCCCCGGGATTTCAATTGAATGTTCTTAATTGGTTGATTTTAAATGCTGAAGTAATCATGGGGATAGTATGAATGTTATCATTTTGGACGAGGTGGGTGAACAAAAGGATATTCCAGTATTACTGGAATATCTCTTTCGGCAGCACATCCCTTTCTGCAAAACATGAGACCGACCAGATAAAGAAATAACTAACAAAAGAGGGAGAGATTATTGTAAGTCACAAAAGGTGAAGGGTACGGACAAAAAATACATAAGGAAAGATAGAATAATGGAAGGTGACGGAAAGTCCAGGGGGTCGTAAAAAAAAATAGATGCATGATTACAAACAGATGTGCGTCTCTTGGTCCGTCATCGCCGGCCCTTAAACAAAATAAAGTCCTCGGAGGCCAAATTATCAGCTTATAGATCCCCGGGTTTATAGACAAAACATGACTGAAGTCACAGAAAGATCAAAACTCTGGCATGCGTTTCATCAAGTACATGAATATAATTACAGTATTTACCATGTTTACGACAACATAATTATCTCAGTCAAAAAATTAGACAATAGAGCCCTAAAAGAAATATATATTGCATTGGGATTGATGGATATCATCAGATCCAAGTGAATGTAAATTGACTTTAGTTTTGAACTAAAATGTCTCAAATTTACCCAAATTCAAAGTTTACCATTTTAACCAGAGCATTAGAACAATTTGCGTACTTTACATCTCTGTTTCATCTATACAAGTGGAAAGTTGATCATCTTCAAACCTTTTCAGATGCAAATTATCTTTTCCAAGAACATGCTTGAATGAATGGATTTTCCTCTTAGCAATAATGTGTTACATTCCGAATCCCCAAAAAATGAATTTTCGAGGACATAGGCCTTTTGACATTAAGTAGTGAAACACAATTTCCCTTACCTTTTATTGCAAAAAGCAGGGAATATCACTGGCATGAGTTTAAAACCGGGAGGTAGAAAGAAATTAAAACGGCGAGTTAGGTTTGAAGGAAGCTGAGTCATTAGTGGGGTGAATGACCGTGTATCTTTGTTTAGACTGCAGACGTAGACTCTTCATTGACACTTGAATACAGTTTCACAAAGCCTTGAGTAGAGCCTTACTCTGTGTTAGGAGCTGCTGCTAGGGTACTGGAGGGCGTTTCGCAAAGCTGTTGAGTAAAGTTATGCATGACTTTAAGAACGGCTTAACTGTGAACAGCTAAACAGAATGCAAAAAAAAAAAAAATCCTCTTGTTTAACAAAGTGTGACTGCATTTCCTATAATATCAATTAAATTGTTGGCAAAAACTATACTTCACATTAGAAATGTTTCATTAATATAATGTTACTCTACATAGATATTTCAACTTTAGCTTATGCGATTAAATAAGATTTAGAATCCCATTTGGCTTCCATTATCCAAGTCACAGCGTTGTGAACCACCACAACCCCCCCCCCCCCCCCTCCTCCGCACTTCCATTGTAGGTTGGTTTGTCTCATAGTTCAGATTCTCTGATAAATATACGAGTTTCGACTGACCGGGGCTTTTGCCTCCAAACTAGTTTTTGTTGAGATGGAGAGAAGGAGTGGGCAAGTCATGCAAGTAGTCATGGTAGTAGTGTGGGTGGCCGTGTGTGTGTTCACCGTGTTTACGGTGCGCGCGGTATGCTTGAGACAGGGAGAGGGGAGGATTTGGGAAAGAGGGGAGCATATAGGCGTGCCGGGAGAAAGGAGAGGCAAAGAGAAGAGAAGATAGAGAGAGAAAGGGATATTTACTACATGGATGACAGGAGAGAAACAGGGGAGAAAGATATGAGAATAGAGAGCAAAAGCGCGGTAGTAACAGAGGAATTCCGGCGAATGAGAAAGAAACGAATTAATATGATAAATTGAAAAAAAATAATAAATTTATTTATTCATTCAATCTCCACACATGGGCTGCATCATCCTCTTCAGCCAAGGGCTGTTCTTCTGAGGGGTCCAAATGATAATGCATTAACTTTTACAAACTTGCTTCATGTAAATTGCAACAAAGCAAGGTTGGAAGCATCAAAATAATAATGGTATTTGCATAACTTGGAGACAGATATGCAACTTTTTTTTAACGTGGTTATGTTTTAGATTCTAAAATGCAAATATACGAAAGGGGTTTGGCAAATACAGACTGTCACCGCCGAACAAATATTTTGGATATCAATATCGATTGTTTTATGTTATTGCGATATCAGTCTATAGTTATGACTAATCCCATTCAAGGATAATTGTTCTCACGCACTCAACAAGTCAATGTATCACTTATCAGACTTCATGTATAGTATGTAGGTTTATTCATCATAACTATGTCAGTGAGAGATTCAGTTGAATTCATTGATATATAAATTGACTACCAGTCGAACATACATTAAAAAACTACTTAAATAAATGGATAGGACATTAGCTTTTATAAAAAGAGGCAAACAAATTAATTCGCCTCAGTTATCAGATAGTTATTGGCATAGTTTTTAAAGAATTAAAACATTAAGAAATGAAAATTACAGAATTTAAAGTAAAAGTGAAAGCATGAAATCATAATGGATAATAATGATGATAATCATGATAATTATAATCATCATCTTCACCATCATCATCAAGTGCAAACATATTTGTAAATCGCATAGCACTCTGCAGTCCCAATGCGCCTGAACATTATGAAAAGATCAATGTGGTACAACATTATATATCAGGTAGTCTTGGAGAAAATGTTTTTACAACTACAAATATTCTACAAAGATTGTACAAAAATTCTACAAAGATTTCAAACCAAACAATTTCGAGTCTTGAGGAGGCACGAAAGCTCAGTTGGTAGAGCACTGGTCTCGTAATTCGGGAACCCTGGTTAGATTCCCAAATTGATGTGCTTTGGTAAGGCATTAATCTTCATATCCAGGTCCCTCGGAGAGGACTTAAACCGTCGCGTCGATCCTCCGACTGTTTAACTACAAGAGTGCATGCTTTCTAATCAGTAAGTTAAAATAAACCAATAACTTAGCAACCAACAAACCATATGTTACCATCTTTTTACATTTGGATATTTGTTAAATATATTTATATCCTTTTCTCTTTTTTCTCACATAGTTAATTCTAATTCATATACTTCTGCACCTCAGAAAAGCTCACAAGATCGAGGGCGCATTATTAATGCTGTATTCATTTCCTGATCTATTTACTTAACTAACAAACTTGAAAGGAACACGAGTAAAAAGGAAGAAATTTAGATGAATATTTAGAGAAAGTAAAAGACAGAATGAAGATGGTCTGCTAGGGTGTTGGTTATCGAGACCATGTAGTTTTTTGTTAATGGACTTTCATCGAAACAAAGATCAATTTCAAAACATGAGTCATAAACACTTTAACACACCTTCACTTTTTCCACTGTTTGAAAGTACAATCTTGCTCTGATTAATAACGGGCGTATACTGGGCATGATCATAGCAAAACTAAAAACTCTGGACAATAGTCCACGAGCATTTTTGTGTTCAGTCATTTGTGAATAAATGAAACCTCAAAATAATTGGATTGATTGTTCTGTTAGATGTTTTCATGTTGGTAGAGTGGTTTTGTCAAGTGCAAGGTCGTTTCCCTTCCCACTATTTGCAGTTAGTTTCAAAGTATGTTTTATTTCAAACTTGGATGCACATTTTCCCTTAATCTTCGTAGAATGGCTCCTCCCGGCGCCCCCCCCCCCCCCCCTCCTTCCGAACGGTTAGCCCTCCTCCTGAACAACAAGCTTCTATAACTTCATGCCCGCTCCCACCCCCTGACTTCTAAGGCCAACATACTTGGATTATTACTTCCTTGTGTAACCATAGTTAGGCCTAGTGGTAGTAATCATAGGGTACAATTCTTTAAGGGTCGTGCGTATCATCTGAGGCTAAAGAATTATGAATTCATATTTATGACAAATCATTTACAAAATAATGTTTAACCACAGGGTGTGTACAGGCAGACTGCAGCAGTGTAGAAGGGGCTTGTTCACATTGTGCATCTGAGCCTGCGTCTAACCCAGCTTCGACTTACGCAGTAGGAACGTACCTGCATTGGAGATGTGAAGAGAATTACGTCATGGTCGGAACCTCTGACGTCATCGTGTGGGTCTGCGGTGAGGATAATCGGTGGTCCGGAAAACAACCAAATTGCACAGGTATGAACAGAGAGAGAAAAAAATGTATTTAGTGTGTGTGTGCGTGGGTGTGTGTGTGAGAGAGAGAGAGAGAGAGAGAGAAAGAGAGAGAGAAGGAAACGTGAAAATGAGAGGTAGAATATAATGGAAGAAAAGAGTTATAGGGTTAGAAATGCTAATGCAAGGGAGAATGGGAAATAAATATGTATTCCAATGAAATACAACAAAAAGGGAAAATGGGTGACGACGCAAAGACAGTGAGACGAGAGAAGATAGATGGTAAATTCATTTGTTTAAATCATGAAGGAAAATTGATCTGCTACAAATCCTTTCGTACATTTTTGTAGAATCTCTCAATACAATATCATGTTAACAGTTGATTTTGAATTTAGGTTACTGTCTGTCACTAGTTAATTATCAACGTCTCTTTCTATATCTCATTCCTTCTTTCAGCGGTAACCTGTCCGCATCCTCCCGTACCTGCCTATGGCGAGGCGAGTCCTGTTGAGGCCGACCAATATAGCGTTGGAGGCACAATAACATATACTTGCCAGGACGGATACCAGCTGACGGGAAGCGATACCAACACGTGCGGAACGAATGGATCCTGGGAACATGAAGCGCCAACATGTGCAAGTATGAATAGGAAATTTCACTTTCCCTTCCAACTAGCTTGACACGTGTTTGCTATACCAGTATCGGTTTACCAATTTCCACCTTCCCACTTCCCCCATAAAACATTAAAATCGAAGAGAGATATCATTATTCCCCAATTATCTTCGAGAAGTGGCCACCTCTTACCACATCTTTACAACATTAAGCAGTAAAAGTATCTGTACTAAGAATTGTAAGTCGTTGTCCACGGTCTCTCCAAATTAAGAGTAATCTAGTGGTTAATGGTTAAGTGGTTGGTTGGTTAATTTACCTGACTGCTAAGAAAGCATGTGTATGCTTGTTAGTAAGCAACCAGGGGACCGACGGCTTTATGTCCCCTGCGAAGGACTTTGTAATGAGAATTATTACCTTACCAAACGGCATTAGCGCATCCAATTGGTTTCGAGACCACTGCTCTATCCACGGAGCCACAGCGCCTCCTAAAAGTTCTGTCATTAAGATTTTAAAGAAAGAACGTAATTAGATTTATTTGAATTTGCTTCATTCTATACAGTTTCCAATGCATGGTGCGATCCAGATTCGCGTGATGTCTTGACTTCATCTCATAGTTGCATCAAGGCTTATCAGTTGCTCGAGCTGACCAAAAAGACATGGGCCAGTGCAAGGACCACTTGTCAGAATCTAGGCGGCAATGTTCCCTCGGAACTGGCCATGATCAAAACGCAATCCATGCAGGATGAGATGCGGGACCTCCTCAACCTTCCAAAGACGTTTGGTTTTTACGTTGAAAGTTACTTCTGGATAGGAATCAAAGAAGGCCGAAGGTGGAAGTGGTCTAGTGGTGAGTACCTCCCACACATGGGTGTTGTCGGCTAATTATTAAGCCTTCGAACTGTGAACGACAGGGTACGGGGTTCGAATACATGCCGCAGGACTAACGTCCTTTACAGGGGCGGCGCCAAGGTAGTTTGGTAGCGGGCAAGATGACCCATAGGTGAATTTATTAAGGTTTTAAGTGAACAAATAGGGGTATAGTTGCAAGCCCCAGGCCTCTCTTTCACCACCCTCTTCCTCCTCTTTTTTCTCCGTTTCTCTTCTATTTCTCTTTTTTATCTCTTGAAAAATCATTGGGGTTTTCGTCCTCCCCCCCCCATGTAGCGTCGCCCCTGGTCCTTTAACAATACATTAATCTACATTTTTCACACTCCACCAGGGTCCACCCTGGTGTAGTAAGTAGGTACCTGGAAGGATTTATTCCTTGAATGCACCGAGCACTGCGGTTGCACAGCTAATGCGGTACTATAATAGCTTTCAAAGCCTTTTTCGAAGGGAGTGGAGACGTTAGATAATAATGTGATATTCTTTCTGTTACAATTCTTGTTTTTGCTATTGAGATAACCAAGGTGAGATATGCATTATCCAATGTGTTTATTGACGCGTACTTCAGTTACATGCATTTCTTTTGTATTTTGTCAGGAGAAATGAGAAATAAACTTAACTATATAAACTCTTAAAAAAAAAAATTAAAAGGTGCAAGAATGAAATATTGTCCTTTCTCCAAATCAATTGTAAATTTGGAAAATTCGAAGTAGGTTGATATGATCGTACATTGTTAACACTCAATCTTTATTTTTCCCTATCTTCAGTTGGTTCAGGAAATTAATAGTACTGTTAGATTATTCTGATCCCATTTCTATTCAGTACACTATACCGGGTGTCCAAGAAAAAGCGGAACGGTGAATTTTCAGTACTTTACCTTCAGAAAGTAGATAATATTTTAACTTTAGTAAGTAAAGCATCTTCTATCAAAGAGAATGATACCAAGATCATTAAATTTGGTGAAGTAACTTTTATGATATGCCCGTTTCTTAAAATACAGTAATTTTCGAATTTCGCATGTTTTTCGCGACAGTGGATAGCAGAATTGCGCCGGGAATGTCCTTCCGTATGGCATGTGTATGGCACGTTTTGTTGCTGACATGCATCAATGGACTTTCCTCAAACATTGTATTATGAAAGGCCATCCTAACACAAAACTTCTCTCATCAGTCGTTAAAAATTTGAAAATGATTGTATTTTAAGAAACGGGCCTATACTACATGTAATAGAAATTACTTCACCAAATCCAGTGATCCTGGTATCATTTTCTTCGATAGACGATGCTTTACCCACTGATGTAAAAAGATCATCTACTTTTTGAAGGTAAAAGACTGAAAATCCACCGTTCCGCTTTCTCTGCGACACCCGGTAAAGCGTCTGAAAACAAACCTCGAAAAGGCACAAAAAGAAGTAAAAGTAGCTTATAAGGTAAGATAACTTCATACTTATTTGGATGTGAACTTAATTTCAACAGCTTGACTGAAGCAGAAAATAAGTGTGCTATTCAACCCTACATTTTTCTCTCTCTCTCTCTCTCTAGACGATTCAAACATTCAGCGCTTATTCTGGGCTGATAGTCAACCAAGTGCAAAGTCTGGCTCCAATTGCATTGCTCTGGGTTCTTCGGAAGCCTATCTCTGGATGGAAGCTCCATGTGGCATTGCTCGTCGGTTCATCTGCCAATATGGTAACTTTTGTTTGAGACAGAATTGCAGAAATATTTCACCCATATTGATTTTAGTTTGTTAAACATTCTTCCTTGTCTTGTGGTGCGATTTATGACTCAAGGTTTTTTTCTGAAAAAAAAATGAACTACCGTCAAGTCCCAGGTAAACTGTCAATTGCTGCTAACAAGTTCTACGAGCAAAGAAGGGAATAAAAAAAAAGATAATAACGCTAAACACGCTAAAGGGGTTATATTCAGTCGTATCCCGTTAAGTTCAAGCTCCTGTACGGCCATCAAGTCGTTAGAACCATCGAATGTAGTATAGTGTTTAGGCCATGGAGGTATTGTACGGGACTGTTAAGATACCTGCCTACCAATAAGCACAATAGTCAAAATTACTTTTGCAAATTACAATTAGATGACATGTGATGAAATGTATATTATTTTCATAAGTCAAGCAAGAGCGGTAATGAAGTGTACCATTTGACCATACCACTTTCGATATCACTCACAGCCGAGTTAAATTCAGTATTATTTTCTTATGATTCAGATGGAAGTTGCACCGGAAGGAATTCAGATGGTGCCATACTACTGATTGATCATCGTCAGAAGTGCTACCTGTTCAGCACAACTGATGCCACATGGTCCGAAGCAAGTAAAGCGTGTGAGGCTGATGGTGGCTCACTGGTAGAAGTCATAGACGAAAGTCTGCAAGACTTCTTGACCCAGCAAGCAAGTGACTTACAGATCGAAGCCGACTGGTGGATTGGCGGATACGATGATGTTACAGCAACAGAAAGGGCTTGGTTTTGGGTAGATAGTAAGTCTCCACTTTATACATTACCGTCTATAGTATGTAGATAAGATTGTATTAAAACTCGTTGCTTCCCGCCTGCAAAATATGCAGAAAGGGGATCGCTAGAAAATCTTCACGTTAAAGATCCCACTGCACTATTCGTATAAGAGTAGGGAGAAACCCCGGTGTATATGGTCCACCTGCACACCCCCAATCAGTGATATCGGGAGGCGAGACCTGCGGGTTACAGTCATTCAATTCGGGGACTTTTTATTCCTCACTGACCTAATGGATGACTTTCGATAGAGAATACCACCTGGCATTATTCAGTATCTTCCGTGTTGCGCTTGCATCACACTTACTCGATCCGAAGAGTACTTAGCTGTTTAGAGTTGTTAGGCTCAGACACCGACTTCTGATGTACAGGCCTACTGGGGAACTGAAACCGTCACTCATGGTTGTCAATGATTTCCAAGACGATGCATTCTCTAAGGATGTGTCATGGAACTAGTTCTTAATAATTTGAAGCATCCAGATTAATCTGTTCCAACATATTCTTTTTTTCCTCTCAGATACAAGAGCTACCTTCATGTCTTGGAACGATAATCAGCCCAGCCATTCTTCACTTAAATGTGTCGAGGTCAATAGCGATATGAACCACAACTGGAACGACAAGCGCTGCAATGCCTACCGACAAGCTATGTGCCAGATTGGTAGGTTGTATTGTGTTGCATTTATTCAGTAACGGTGCAAGTTTCTATCAGCTAGAAGCTCTTTTTTCAGTAAGGATCTTTAACCTGTTAACTATTCTTGTGTCATGTCTGTAGGCTCTTTTATCTTTCACCGTGGTTTAACAACAGTTGTTCAAATATCAAAGTTAACCGTTAGAAGACATTTGAAGATAGTCAGATATGGTTTAAACTTAAAGGAAGGGAGCTTGATATCCGCTCTATAGTTGCACTCAGGGAATCTAGTTTTTCGTAGCATGGTAGTTTCAAAATGCTCGCTAGTGAAATGTCTGGCAGGCATTTTTCAGCTCCAACCGGGTTCCTAACTTCTTCGAATGACTACGCTATACCTAACATTAACCCTAGACAAATCCAGAGCCCATATTTACCCCCTCCCTTTATCCTTTAGCCTTTATCTTTGAATCAATGAAACGTGGGTAGGGATAGTGTCCCTTCGTAACCAAATGTTGTATTTATAATTTTTATAAACCAGTCAGAGCAACCCCTTAAAGTGTACCAATCGCCTGGGGACAAAATTGTGTAGAGCTAGTACGTGTGAAGTAACTCCCAAAGTACTTTATGCGGCATCCTAGGGGTTAACGGTTAGGGAGTTTGAAGACAATAAAGGCTAAATCAAGATCACATAATTAGGGCACTTACGGAATTGATTACGTACAATTTTTGTATCCGTGCAGGGATCGCAGCATGCGGGGATCCTGGAGCTCCAGCGCATGGAACGAGGAGCCCCGGGGACAGATCTACCTTCTTCCATGGAGCTGCCGTTCAATTTTCGTGTGATCCTGGGTATGCATTAGAAGGAGACAGCGAGATCACGTGTCAACCCGATGGGAGCTGGGATGGTATCAAACCGTCATGCAGAGGTAAAAATGATCAATTTGTTTGTGCCGTGTGTCCCTGAAAAGCCATTTTCAATAGAATGACTAGTTCTAAGCTCGAGATGCAAGCATGTAAAGTTTGTTAAAAGTTATTCTGATCAACGTCTGCTAATTTATTCTGTTTTCATTTAATTCTTATTTTCTAACTTAATCATAACTATGTTTAGAGGAAAACTGATGCTTGCAAGGTATTATTAGTAAATACCTGAAGAAATTAAACTGAAGCGATTACTCTACAAGACCTGCTTGTTTCCAAACATAAACATTGCCGTGATTCGAGACACTTTAAAGTGTCTCAACAAGCTTGATTTTTTTTTTTTCATTTCTACGTATCCTTTATGGAGGGGTAACTGGCTATTGTTATTCCTGTTGCAGTGTTGTCTTGCGATGATCCTGTCCCTTTGGTACACAAGGCTGGTGTCAGGTATATTTCACGTTCCTTTCGAGGAACTGCTGTCTACACCTGCACCGAAGGTTCGGTCCCAGCTGGAAACCCGATCTTGTACTGCCAAGCAAATGCAACGTGGAGTCAATCAAATTTTGAATGCATTGGTAGGTTGAGCAAAATAGAACCATCGTCTTTTAATGCTTATTTTATCAGACATTTTTAATATTGTTAACCATCAACAGGGCACCCCTTTGTGGGCAGGGTATGGAAGTGGTCACGTTATCTCCTTTCCCATTCCCCTCCTCCAGCTCCCCATGCCTGTCTCTGTCTCTCTTCCCCCTCTCTTTCTTTCTTCCGTGCCATTTAAAAGTGCCCCCTTCCTCTACCCACGTATTTACACCATAGCCAATGAAGACTTTATAATGTAGACAGAAACAGACACCAAGCTTTGGAAAAGAACAGTAATGGCGAATCAAAGACAGTTACTTATGAATACGAATGCACAAATAGTTAGAAATAGTGATTCATATGATCATGATGATATCGTTTTCAGAGGTAACATCAACCCTACCAACCCCAGAACTTACAAAAACTCCAACTACTACAGAATCACCTGAAACAACGACAGTTCCCCGGGCACAAACAACTTCATCAGTTCCTCTGACTTCAAAAACACAAGAAGCATCGACGTTATCCTCAGCCAGACCAACGGATTCTTTCACTCAGACAACAACAGCGCCCTCTCCTGGCTATCCGACAAGTGATGGAAAATCTGGTCCATTGAACGTGACAGGAACCATCGACACCACAACCAACGGTAGGTGCTTATTTTTCCTCGAAATTTGATGTTATGACTCTTGTATGAAACTTAATAGTGTAAACCCGAAGATATGGTGCAGTCAAGACTGTGAAATTAAAAGGGCATATTTGTATATCTTTAGATTCACCAAGTTCTGCTACAGCAAGTTCTTTCACAAAGTCATCTACTCCCCCCCCCCCCCCCCCCAATGCAGAGTGTACCTCTCTTTGACATAACAGTAGAAAGTATAATTAGTTCCTTATAGAAATTAAGATTGAATTGAAGTTGGTTTACTTTGTAACGAAGAGTAGAAAGGAAAATCTTTTATTAAAAAGTTTCAATCTTGGTTATGATGCTAGATAGTGGTCTACGGAGTGATGTTCGATATTAATTAGCTTTTGCGATATTTTTGTTAAAAATGCGGAGAAATCTAGTGGAAAAAGCAACTTAAACTCAATTGTGAAATGTCTATTCGTCTTGATTTTCATATTCAGGTAAGACAGTTTGAGAATCTTTTACTTTCATTTTACTTCTTTTTTTTCTAACACCAGCGGGAACTAGTTGGCAAAATACTTCTGTACCGCTTAATTTTGAAAGAGTAATGACAACAGGTAAGCAATCAATTTTATATTTTATATTTTCACCAAGATATATTTGATAACGGATTCTTATAGAATTATACTAGCATGTGTATGTATGACGATAAGCGTCCTTACTCTAAGATAGCAAAATGGATATTTTTCACTTAAATAATGTAAATTGAGTAGTATTAACATCATGAACATGCAAACCATGTAATGAGCATGATAAGTGAACTACTGCTAAGAAATTTGCGTGCCTGCAATTCCTTTCATACCTGGTTAATAGATATATATCGGTGAATATTAAAGGAAGAAAGAAATATCTCATCAATATACTCTACGCATAGATCGTTCCCCTTTTCTAAGCTAAACGGATAATAATACGTCAGTAATGTTAAATTACTAAATATATGCATGCATTTTTACACAGCTTCAGATCCCTCACAAAATACTTTCTTTCCTTTGTTTTTCTCTTGTCTAGTATATGTGTGCCCCCGTTCTTGTCACAATTTTTTTAAAAGTTTTGTCTTGTACCGTTTATCTTCGCTCTCTCTCTCTCTCTCATCTCTTCCCCTTTTCTCCCTCTTCTTGTTTTGTCTTGTACCGTTTACCTTCGTCTCTCTCTCTTATTTTTCAACTCTCTCTCTCTCTCATCTCTTCCCCTTTTCTCGCTCTTCATCTCTATGCTATATACTCTATTCTCTCTCTTCCTCTCTTCTCTATCTCTCTCTACCAATACTCTCCCTCCTCTCCCCATTCTTTCTTCCTGTTCTTAATATTCTGTATCCTTCCTCCATGTCCTTAATTATTTATTGGGTCCTAACCACAACAAACCTTGCTTCACTTTAGGCCCCTCCACAATGTGAAGTCAAGGATACCGAATTACTTAATGATTTCTCTTATATCCTATGTTGTTGTAGTAAGATCACATATTTGATTGTATCTGATAATATTATTTCTTGATATATATTTAGTATATTGATTTTGTATATTGATTACATATTGATCTTTTGTGGAAATAAAAACCGATTTTATTTATTTTTTTCAATTTGAATTTGAATCTAAATTTTATGTAGTTACTGCGCCAAAACCAGTTTTCACATTCTTGGTGTGATACCAAGCCTGCTCTGAAAAACCAAAGTAATGAAAAGGAATGTTAAAAAATTAGGCAAGTTTTAAAGATTGGAGGAAATTCTGATATTTGGTTTTTCCAAACTGCAGATATCATGGTTCCTGTTGGGGCTCTTTTTGCTGTAATCATCATCGTCATCATAATTATCATCTGCGTTCTATTGTGGAGGTAAGAAGAACATGGTTACTTGTACTTTCTTAATAATATAGCTGACTGGTGGTGTTCGTATTATGCAGTTGATCATACGTTATTGTGTACTATTTGCCAAAAGACATTAATTTGCTGAATTATGTTAGGGGATCAGTGACGATATACTGTATTCAATATAACTTAAAATCTTACTTCTATAACGTTATTGCGAGTTCAAATGGACTCGCAATTAATACTAAAAAGCGACTAGGATGACTAGTGAGGTGGACTAAATGAATTAAATTCGCGCATGGGCTTTCACTGGCACGCATTAAAGGAACAGCAACTCAGGCATCAGTGTGCCTTTAGTGAATGAAGGAGAACAAGAAAGAATAGACAGTCAAAGTTTGAGCAAAATCGGACAATCTGTTCAAGAGTTTTTAATTTGAAAAGTTTAAGTAAATCATTATTATGGGATCGTTTAAATTTAAAACTCCACCAGCATCTGTGATGTCATCGTGGACAACTCTCAATGTACTTTGTACACAAAATTTGGCATTTTCTTAAATTTCACGAAAAATAGAGATTCTTTTGATTTATACTCTTTGGGTATGACATGGCTACCGGTAATTCTGCAAGCACTTTGGGAAGGATTATGTTGATTCTGACTTAAAAGTTCATTTAAATCAATTTCTTTGAAAAATTATGCACAAAATGAATGGAGAGTTGTTCCACGATGACATCACAGATGCTGGCAAAGTTGCTTAAGGATTTCCATAATAGGGATTTACTTAAACTTCGAAAATTCATAACTCTTGATCAGATTGTCTGAGTTTGCTCAAACTTTCACTGTTTATTCCTTGCTCATCTTCGTTCAATAAAGACACACTGATGCCTGGGTTCCATTCTCCTTTAAAGTATATTGAACCGGAATGGTAGAGCCATTCGACTACGTATACATCAACGTTGTGCGGTCTTATGTTATCCTTTATTTTTCTTCAAACTCCTTAATCGTTAACCCCTGGAATGCCAGGTAATGTTTTTGTGGCATTCTTCCACACGTACACGCTGTGCACAAATTTTATTTCTTTTAAGTGGTTGGTACACTCTAAAGTTTTTCATTGAATTCAGTCGATGTAAAAATTAAAATAAACATATCAACCTTTTATATGGCAATTTAATCATTCAGACACACAAACAAAACCATAGAAACGGCCCATGTTCATACAAGAATAATTCTTTAGCTCCCGGATAAAATGTACATTAATATTCATTAGGGAAATAGTGATCATCGGTTTAAATGCTGTGAGTAATACAAAAGAAGAAAAATAGTACTTTTCGCCCCTTTATTGATTTTTTTTAAAATTGAACTTCCTGCTGAGTATGAAGTGATGTCAGGGCTTTCACATTTTTTTCTTTTTCCTTTTCATTCTTTTCATTAGGAAAAGACGGAGATTACATAAAGCAGGAACACCTGAAGTGCCTTCTTTCGACTGCATAGGCAAAGCTTACAGAATATCCTTTAAAAAGAACACAATTGGTAGTGGAGCCAGAAATAACAATGATGTCTATATCGGCCTGGACTTGGGTAGCATGCAAACGCTGGCATCAGACACACACGAATCGCGGTATTTGACTTTAGGCAAAGGCATCACCGGACGTTCAAGAGCAGGAACAGGATTAAGTATCCCTAGAGAGCGTTCTGATACAGCAAATAGTAGAACAGAACTTGTGGCTGTCGACGACGAAGGTTATGCTTCGCTAAAGATAGGTGAAGTCCGAAGTACTCATCACCTTCCTTACACCAATCTGACACCCAGGATGAATTCAGATCAGAAGAAAGAGCAGAATATTTCATCAGGACGCGATGGAGACGTAGGATCCAGGAAGAGTGATGAGTTAGAAGGAGTTCGGTCTACTGAAGCATTTCATCGGGAGTCCATAGACAGGACTAGCAATCAGTACGAAACCCTAGAAACCCCGCGGCCATCAATCGACATGGGTGTGCTTGGCAAGCAGGAAAGTCTCGGTGAGCACGATTATGCCGAACTTGATAGCTTGTGCAACAGCTTTAACAACGGGGCTGGCACATCGGAGAGTCAAAATCACACTAAAGAAAAGTGTAAGAACGCTAGCGATATGCAAACTGATAGAAGAGGAGACACACAGGATCAAGTCTGTGATGAGTTTGAAAAGTTTCGTTCTGCTTTTGAAGCATTTCAACGGGGGTCCAAAGACACGACCAGCAATCAATACGCAACCTTAGAAACCCCGCGGCCATCTATCGACATGGGTGTACTTAGCAAGCAGGGGAGTCTCGGTGAGCACGATTATGACGAACTTGATAGCTTGTGCAACAGCTTTAACAACGGCACTGGCACATCCGACAGTCAAAATGTCATTACCGACAATGGTAAGAACGCTTGCGATGTGCAAAGACCCGTAAGAGAAGACCCACAGGATCAAGTCTGTGGAAAAAGTGAAGGATCAAATTCACCAAAAACAATCGCACAGAATGCCAGCACGCAAGAAGAACACTCATCAAATTCAACAAATGATCGACCAACATCTCATGGACCGTATTACTTTTGCCTGAACCCTTCGGCAGATACAACAGACGTAACACACGATATACCGAGCGCAGAGGCACATTCGCTACACATTTCTGAAGAATTAAAGAATGAAATAAACGGCAGCGAACCATCTAATGAAGTAAAAGGGGGAAAGGAATTGCCGGAATATCAAACGTTGGAACCCCAATAAGTAATAGTGAAATAATGTCATCAAAAATGCAATTCAAAATCAGCAAAATGTCTGGTCCCTTTACATGAAGTGCGGTACATCATCAGTGGTTGATGTGAATTTTTAGACATGTTAGAATCAAAGAAACACATTCGAAACTTTGAATTACTATTTATAGTAAAAGGCATGGTGATTTTCCCTCCAAAAATAGTATTAACAGAAATGGTAATAACAGAAATAATCATTTAATTCAAAATCATTTGAAGAATTCTCGGCGACTTGCCAAATATCTTTCTATTTGAATTGTTACAGTTTACACAGTAAAAATGTCAAAGTTTTATACTAGAATTGTTCATGCTTGAGAAGAAAGTCTTCTTACACAGAAGAAATCGGCTTTACCTTTACCATCAATTTTGCACGCTATTTTTTCTAGAAATAAGATTCCATTAGATGAATTTCGAATTTTTACACGGTCTTTTGATGTTCAGTTATATGCAGCGTTCAGTCGAATCAATCATTCACTGTGCTCATTTAAACCATTCATTCACGGGAAGTGCCGTGGTCCAGTGGTTTAACTGTTTAAGGCGTTTGACTGGAGACGCAAGAATCGGGGGGGGGGGGGGAGGTGGGTCGATTCCCGGCACGGCACTTATGCCCTTTTGGAAGGTATTTTATCTACATTACTCTATCATCCTACATCAAATAAATTAACATGCTTTAGGCATGTGTGCATGTGTATATTTGAAAAAAAAAATTCAGTCTGAAGAAGCATTCTCCTCCAGGAATATAAAAAGCTTCAGTATATAGTGCCATTAAAATGACTTTCAAGAAGAATGAAACCCTTGGGGAAATAAATTCTTATAAAAGAAAGGATAGAGAGAAGAAATTTTCAAAGTTCCATCAAAAACGATTACGAAATGAGAAAGTTATGAAAGTTTGAAAGGTATCAAATTACTTTCTGTGGCGGTCCTCGAATGGGCAATGTCGCTTCTAAATGGCAGGTTTAGAAGGACAACTCTCAATATATTTTTTACACAAAATTTCATATTTTCATCATTATCTCTCAAGGTGCAGCTTGTCTCCTTTTTAGCTCAAGGGAAAATGTATTCGAAATGTTGAGATCACAAAGATACAAGCAGCATCTTTAGAGATAATGGGCAAAATATGAAAATTAGAAACTGGAGGGTTATTCGATCTGGTTAAGTCCGCCTATTGGCTTATATGTGTGCAAGTAATACTTAGTGGCCCCCTTGACTTAATTTCATAAATATCTCTGGCCCGCGGATGAAAGTGATTAAGAACCTGGGCTGGTATTCAATTCAGTACTTGTTACTAAGTATTTTACTTGGCTAAGAAATTTGCTTAAGTCGTATTCATTTCAGTACTTTTAATTTTACTTTAGTAAGCCAAATTTAAGTCAATTTTTTCAATGAATAAGCATTGTGAGGTCATATTTTCAATGCGCAATTAATATGTCGCATCAAATATCCTCGAATACGCTATTCTGTGCAGCTCATGATTACTGCGTATAAAAACCCATGCCTGGCGCCAGTCGAGGCCTCCAAAATAATTGGATTAAGTCTCCTAGGTATGTGTCTTAGATTTAGAGTAAAATACTTAGCCAAAATTGAACTGAATACCAAAATTTGCTAAGTAAGTAAAAAGCTGAGTAAAATACTCATATTTCTGACTGAAGTATTGAAAGGAATACCGGCCCCGGACTCCAAGTTATCCAGTCTCTGTTTCATTGTCTTGCGCGCTCGCTCTCTCTCTCTCTCTCTCTCTCTCTCTCTCTATCTATCTATCTATCTATCTATCTATCTATCTATCTCTACCTACCTACCTCTTGCTTAATATCCTTTCTCCTTGCCTCGATTCGTGGCATTCTTTTAAGAAGTTCCCATAACGCGTTAATATGACTTGTGAAGATATAAGGAATTTTTAAAATCCCGATTCCCTCTCAAAGAGCATATCTTTTACTGTCTTAATCATTGAATATTATTTATGATCATAATTTTGTACGGATGAAATAGAACAATAAATCCTCTCCAAAGAGGAAAGAAAAAGGGGAAAGTAGCGTCGTTTGATAAGTACTGAGGACCTTGTGATATGACCTCATCATCGACACACTGACACACAAATATCGTAAATTTATTGGACATTATTAATTGGTTCTCTCTACAAGACAAAAAACACACGTTAAAACTGATAACAGGAAAACAACATTTAGCCAACCGACATTTTGACATAATAATCTTTTTATAAAAAAAAATCGAAGAAAGGGGTGAGTTCCGTGGATGCAACATTCAGAAATATTTAGACAATTATTGATGTGATGATGGTTTCTAATACTTATCCTGCAGCATCAGTTATTACTTTCAGAGTTGCTTTCGAATAGTGTTTTCTCCATAATTATGATCCTTAGTCATAACCTCAGCCTTGCCTCTAAACTGACATGATGTGAAATAGCAAAGATGGCAGCCTTAGGGAGTTCCCCGTTTCGTAATACGTTTACCATGGTTAATGATAGTTCAGTGGTCATCATGGTCCTGAGTCAAAAAGCTAGATAAATTGTTTACAGTTTTCACATGTACAGGGTGTATCAACTCATCAAAGAAAGGGTATCGTACAAAAAGAGGGTCTTGGAAATTAATTGCTTAGTTTCAATCATATCCCTTAATTCATCTTGGCGGTTACGGTTTCCTCACATTTTAGATATTGGAATGAATTTCAGAACTTGATAGTGAAAGTGCTGCATCTTCAAATAAGAATTCAAAACTTCTGAGGAAAAATTCATTCCATCTAAAATGGTCTAGCCAGTCACTCTGGTCATGTGAAAAGAAAGGTGACCTGCCTGTTGATAAGGACACACTAGCGCTTATGAAGGAAAAACACAGGAGTTGAGAGCATTATCTTTAGAGATACTGAATTGAATTGAATTGAATTTATTTATTGTCATGCACAGTTAAAAAGGCATAAAAATCATTTTACGGTCTCACATTTGCAATTCACGATACAAAAACATATCATAAACTGATATTTACAAATAACTTTCAACATAACAAACTATATTGAGAGCCAGTAGGATGCCAAAACATGTTCTTTAAACAGAGTTAGGACCCCCCCCCCCCCCCACCCCGCTCCCAACAGACAATACATAATTTAAAGTTTAAATCATTACATGGCAATGTACAACAAGCAATTACATATAAATGGAACACAAACAGTCTACATCACAAAAACAAAGTTGAAGAATAGGAATTACAGAATATATGAAGAAGGCTTATAATAGACTCCGTAATATGGTTAAAGGTGCTACTAAATGACTCAAAAAGAGGCTATGGAAGGAATATTGCAGAAGCAGTGAAATTGTGAATCCGAAGAATTTTCGCAGTATGCACATTCCAAGATTAAAAAAAAAACAAGACTGGAGTGTCATCTCTCAGGAATTCACAGTCACCTTCCTCTGACCTCACTGAGACAGATAAAGAAAAGGCTGAAATTTTACTTTATTTTTTTCTACTATTGATACTGGTTGGCCCTCTGGTAATGTTCCTATCCCAATTCAGCTCAGTCTTGTTGAAGATATCTGTGAAATTGCAGTCACTGAAGATAAAGCCCTCTGCTTACTTTCCAAACTTGATGTTTGTTAGTTTCCGGGGCACAATTTTTTTTCATGAACCTTTGGGGCTTCAACATGAATATTCATGACTTGCGTCTTCGGAATAAGAGTACGCATACTTATTTTATTGAGTGTGACTGTGTGGCTTGACTGAGACGATGATTGATGAGCGTGCACGAGATCTGAGAGAGAGTGCATGGGCCAGATGAGTTTCACCCCCGGTTGCTGCGTAAAATTACTCCATATTGATTCATCGCTGGACTCTTTCAGAGTGTCATTTTTTAAAAACTTCAATACAGAAAGTGGTTCCTTGGCAGTGGAAATTTTCTGTTATCGGTGCTGTTTCCAAGAAAGGTGATAGATCATTCACGTCAAACTATTGGCCCAATAGTCTTACATGTATTCGAAAATTCATTATTCGTGCATGATGGGATTCTTGATTATATGATTTTAAACAAATCATTTAGTAACAAGCAATATTGTTTTTTTACCCGGTCGTTCAACAGGTGACGGGACATTTGCTCCTGCGATAATTGTTCCTGTCTAAATTTCTCCGAAGACATAGGCTTAGGGTTAGAGTTGTGATGGGGTTTTGGTTCAGAATGATGTGAGGATAAGGATTAAGCTTACTGTTAAGTTTGGGGTTAGGTTTTATGTTTTACTGAAGCTTCCAATTTTTCATGTGAGCAATTGTCGTCGGAGCAAATGTCATGAAACCCGTTCAGCAATGCTCCAGTTGGTTAAGGTATTGACAAGTCATCTGGAGAAAAGTTGGTCAATATTTTATTGATGTCTTTTATTTGGATTTTATGAAGGCTTTTTAAGGTGCCCAACGCCGTTTGCCTGCAAACTTAGGTTCGAAGATGTGGTGTAGCCCAAGCGAGTTGGTAGTTAACTGAATTGAAGCTTCCTTGTTGGAAGGAGACAACGGGTATATGTGTGAATGGTGAATTTTCAAGTTGGGTGATAGTAAGTGAAATTTCCACAAGGTAATCATGAACATGTATGTCTTCAATTTTTCACAGATTTGCATGGTATTTCACTGTAATCCTGAGAAGGCAAGAGCATTGCGAATGAACTTATGATGCAATTCATGTTATAGCTTTGCATGTTGAAATGATTGAAGTAAGTTCTCAGAAGATAAAGATAGTTATCTTGAAATGATTTCAAGCTATTTCCTACTTTCAACACGGGAAAAAATTTAGTACATGTACACGTAGGTAGAGGTAATACTGTGGCTTCAACATGACTTGTGGAGGGTTTTGTCACAGTCATGGAAATCACAATGAGTCCCTACTATTTCATTTTTGACGATTTCATGTAGAATTACGCTCTCTGCACAACACTCTCTTAATTTTATGGTTATTAAGATTTGAAATATTTTTTTTAGCATTTCGTAGTATTTCCCGGTATTTCCCATTTTGTCAAAATCAGTTATGCGGTATTATACCGCATGGTATTTACCTGCCAACCCTGCGCCTTGGTTCCATGACATTTGCTCCGGCGACATTTGCTCCGCCGACAACTGCTCCGAAAATGACGACAAGTGCTCCGCGACAAGTGCTCCGCGACATATGCTCCGCCGACATTTGCTCCGCCGACAATTACTCCGCCGACAATTGCTCCGCCGACAATTGCTCCGCCGACATTTGCTCCGCCGACATTTGCTCCGCCGACATTTGCTCCGCCGACATTTGCTCCGAAACGACGACATTTGCTCCGGCGACATTTGCTCCGCCGACATATGCTCCGCCGAATTAATTATAATCATCAATAAATTGATAATAATTCTACTCTGCTCCGACAATTGATAATGATTATGACAATTGCCTCGCCGCCAATTTCTCCACCGAAATGTTTTGGAAACCACGACACTTGAACCTTGCCCCCACGACACCATTTAGTGAATTTGAGGGCATGGCTTTATTATGTTTATCATTATATGTCACTCTAAATAAGAGTAATCATAGTAAATCAGAGTAGATCTCAAACTGCAAAGTAGTTTGCAAATACAGAAATACTGCGGTATGTCGGCGGAGCAAATGTCGGCGGAGCATATGTCGGCGGAGCAAATGTCGGCGGAGCAAATGTCGGCGGAGCAATTGTCGGCGGAGCAATTGTCGGCGGAGCAAATGTCGGCGGAGCATATGTCGGCGGAGCATATGTCGCGGAGCACTTGTCGCGGAGCACTTGTCGTCATTTTCGGAGCAGTTGTCGGCGGAGCAAATGTCGCTGGAGCAAATGTCGTGTCACCTGCGCCTTATGCACAGAGATTACACCACTGAAAATCTCCACCTTGGCAGGAGAGCTCCGGGTGATGTGATCGAAACTTACGAGCTTTTTAACAAATATGATTCAGAGACAGTACCAAATCTAGATGTGCAATCCAGAGATCAGACTAGAGGACATAGTTTAAAAAAAAAAACCTGTTTATTCTCAAGACCAACACACAGAGATATAAAGATTCTTTTTATGTAAGAATATACGAAAACATGGAATAGTCTTCGTAATGAAGTTGTCACTGCCTCTACACTGTCAAAAAATCTTTTAAAATTACTCAATAAAATTCAGGAAAAATTTGCCTTAATTTTCATAAGTATGTTTAACTGGGAATTTTCAATAGAATTTACTTATTTTGCTTAATATGTTTTTACTCTATCAAATGGAGTTCCTTTAACGTAAATAATGTAGTAAGTTTTGTAATCATGACAGATTACATTTAAAAACAAAAAATTTATGACATAATCAAACACAAACGTCAATTGGATCCCTATCTTGCACTGTTCCAACTTACGTTTAAACACACCATCACCAACAAAACTATTATGTGCGTTTTAATTTGGCACACAATTAAAGGTTCCAAATTTTATATGTACTTGATCGTAGTATCTTACAAAGAAAATTGGTGAAAATTTTCCTGAAATATCAAGTTTTGATTTGCTTTGAATAGATTGGCAATTCAAAATTGTCTAATCTTTGCTTAAATTAATTTCAAAATATCTTACACTCCTTAAATTTTCAGCTAACCACAAAACTGAATTGTTTTATTAAAAAGGAGATTCATTTGTCCTTCATGAATATTCATGAATTAAATAAATACATAATAACGCACTTCATCAGTATTTACTTAGGAAAAATAAGTACAATCAACACAAATTGTTTTGAGTAATACATATAATTTCTAAATTTGAGTTAACATTACTAAATTCATTCAAGTTCAAATTACTTGACTTTTCTTGTATCAAATTTTACTTTAAGATTTCACGTATATTCAGATAAATAGAAAGTTTGAGTAATTAAAACTTAAATCGAGTGCGTAAGGAGCAAGACTTATGTTTTTAAGAAAATTCTACTTGGGGGAAAATGAGTAAAAAAATTACCAATGGGCATATTAATTTTTACAGTGTGGTATATAGAAATTTGAAGTTGCTATAGATAGATGCGTGAAGAATATGCCTATAAAATACGACTATGAATGCCTTGTAAATGGAAGCGAGCCGGCCATCTTGAAGAGGAAGAATCTAGAACTGAATACATAGGCCTACATAATATGCCTGCGTTCAGAATCTTCCCTATAGGTATCCCTAGGTATAAATGCGTTTGCACAAGGAAAGATTTTCTCACAACGACGAGGAAATAGTTGACTTTATCCAAGATAAACAACATTTCTGAGAAAGACCAGCTTGTTCTGACAATAAAAATTCTTCTCCGAACTACCCATTTCAAACTGAAGTATATTAGTATCACTTTTGCGAATAACAAGGAAATAGGAAGAGCTCAAGGGTATAACGGTATTTTCATTATCTAAAGGGGTTTTATCTAAAGTAGAGTTGTGGGTAGTTTCTGTCTAATACCTCTTTATTCATAACCATAAGTTTCTCTGTCATCTTGGGAAAATATTGCTTGTTTGCTTGTTGTTGTTATTTTTTTACTTTATGCATGTTAGCCTCTTGCAGGAATGAAGCAAGGTGGCCAGTGCTGGGAAATCCCCTTTTCTTGCTTGTAGGGCATATAAAGCTGGACTATCCAACAGTTTTATATGTCAAGATCCATCACAGATAAATTGTTATGTAACACAGAGCACTACTGTTACAATAATGTGCATTGTGTTTACACTGGACTTTGATTTTTCGACAAATAAAAGGGAGTATGTATAGGTGATGGGGGGGGGGGGGGGGGGGCTAAGGTGGTAATGGTGGTGAGTGCGATGACGGTAGTGGTGTAAGCGGCGGCGGTGATGGTAATTAATGGTGGTAGTGGTGTTGGTGGCGATGGTAACTGTGGTAGTAATGTTTGCGTAGGTGGTGGTTGTGGTGGTGGTGGTGGTGATGGCTGTGGTGTTGATGGCGTGGTGGTTGTAGCGATGGGTGTCGTGACGGTGACGATGGGTGTGGTGGAGGTGGTGGTGATGGTGATGGTGATCATGGAGATGATGGTAGGAGTGGGTGTGGTGGCAGTGGTGATGATGTCGTTATGTGGTAGTGGTTGCACTTTAGTTGGTAGAGTAGGGGGTGTGTGATTAATGTCCTTACCGCCTTTTTTCTCTCTTTCTCTCTCTCTCTTTATTTCCTTCTTTCGCCTGCGTTTAAGAAAAAAATTGACTGAAGAAAAAATCAAAATAGAGAGATAATTAATCAGTAAACATGCTTAATTTGACCTTGAATGAGAGCAATGCTTAGCAATTAATCCGTACATCTTCTCATCAGTGAAAAGTCAATATAATCATGTACACAGGATTAACCATTGGACCTTGGAAATAATTCTTTAGAGTTCCGCCTTTTCGATGAGCAGGTAATTTGAGACAGATTGCTCTTAACATTATATGCACTTCCTCCAGCTGCTTCGGTTCTTGATGGAATTGGATTCATAAATTGGCTTATACCGGTTCTGTTCCCGGAAGAAAGTGTCCCGACCCTGGCACGAAACATTTCCTTTGAACATGTGGAAGGTGCAGTTGAATTGTCCGAAGTAAACTACGTTGCACATACAGTTCCTGGGACAAGTCATAAAAAGCAGTGTTTACATGATTCATCATATTAAGGGAATATTTTACGTCTTATGGAGATCCGCATTGCAATCGATTTGGTGCTATGCCAATTTCGTAAGATATTGTTCGCAGAAGAAGTCATTTGTTAAATATGTACGGCTGCAACTGGTTTCTCGTTTTACTTATAGCCATTGCACAGAGTTCTGGTAAGTATCGACGAAGTTTCTTTAACATTTGAAGTACTCATTTCATCGATAGTCTTTGATTCTTTTTTTTTCATGAGGGGGTATCCCTATATTAGACTTGCTTTTAGATAAGAGCTTGGTACGTATATTGCTATATAGAAACTATTTATCGTTTAAAAATTCCGTCTCATATTCTGAACTTTGTGGTAAACCAGCTCCAGGCACAGGTGGCACTGAACTTAACTTCTCTTATTATTTTAAGTTAATTAGGTATTTGGGGGAGGAGCTAGAATTAGAAAAAGAAGGTTTGATATTTGTTATCAATTTTTTAAAAGGATGGTGCTTCCATTACTTCAACACCACTCAAAGACTAATATCTTAATTATTATTTTTATTAAATTGAAGATGTGACTGCTAGCTGCAATCCACCAGATCCACCCTGCTATAATTGCACGTCGGACCCGCCGTTAGAAACCGTAGACTCTTTGCCATTCAATTCTTACCTGACATGGACATGCAACGATGGATTCATCATGCAGGGTGGTGGGGACAGGGTTGTTTGGGTGTGTGCAGTTAATGACACGTGGCTTGGTGACACACCTAATTGTACGGGTAATGTATCATAGCATTAGTATACTATACAGTAATAGATACATTGTTGGTAAATAACATGGTGGTAATGATAATATTATAATATTGTTTGCCCAGGATAATGCCAAAGTATTAATATTACTCATCCTGTAGGCCTACGAATTATATTTCCCCAGCGTTGTCAGGTACTCATTTTGTGAAACTTGGTCGAGAAAGGACCATAGAATACACTTAGGTATTTTACGATAGTCTAAATGATGACCTTTCTTTTACTAAGAGAAATCTATTTTCATTTCTATCTTACTATGTTCAGAAATCATCTGTTCCAGTCCTCCTATCCCAGCAAATGGTTTCATCAGTCCCCTCCCAATCTACAGGCCGGGTGACTCTATCAAGTATTCTTGTAATTCGACTTATGATTTTAAAGGCAATATGGAAACGAGTACTTGCTTGCCAAATGGAAGTTGGACGAATCATGAAGTTTTTTGCAAAAGTAAGCGTTTACAATTTAGAAGCATTATTTAAGGCCTTGTTTTAGGCCTCCTTCAATCATGCCAATATAAGTTAAATACTTATATTCTACTTGTGACACTGTTAGGTAAGAAGTAGACAACTTTATAGATATGTTAAGTTTCTTTCCAACCGGTTGAAGTACATCGTTGATAATGAATATTGTAGCACAATAATAAATATAACAATAATGATAATGATAATAATAATAATAATAATAATAATAATAATAACAATAATAATATAATGATGATAATAATGATAATTATAATAATAATAATCATCATCATCATCATCATCATAATCATAATGATAGTAGTAGTAATAATAATAATAATAATGATAATAATGATAATAATAACAGAGGCTAACCTCGAGATGGCTAATATCAAAGGAGCACGTTGTCACCTGAAAGAGAATTTTCCCCATTTCATAATGGCTGAAAGCACGTTTGAAATAATGAGGAAAAACTTCCCAGTGACAACGTGCTCCCCCCCCCCCCGGGTTAACTACTAAATGATTATGGGTCAATTGTACATGTATATTCATTCGTTTTAGTTTAAACGTTATACAGTTCAACTACAATTTTGATAAAATTTAGACTTCCCAAATAAACGTTACGATTTCATTTCAGAGTCATTTATCATCACGAAGATTTCCATTTCCTTGTATTCATTGTATTCTTGCTTTTATTCCGTTTTTAACATTTTCTTACATAAATTACTCTCGATAGTTTCAGTTTTAGGAACTATGCATTACTTTGAGAAAACATAAATCAGTCCTTATCATTAACAAGTATGCTTGTACAAATTATAAGGACTGATTTATGTTTCCACTAAAGGTTCCATAATTAAAAGAAAAGTTACCTAAAGTAATGCATACTTCCTAAAACTGAAACTTCCATAACACACTCTTCCATAATTTAATGTACCTCTAACATCATTTAAATGTAGGAAACACCAGCTCACCCAATTATTTCATGTATTTCATGACAGAAACAGCTCAGAAGAATGGACTGGCTAGTTTAGATGAAAAAAATTACAATTATGCATGGCTCAGGTTTGCCAGTAATTTTTCAGACCATCTACAGCTCTTTGCTACCGAAATGCAATCATTCAGCTCACCTGAAAATTAAGAATTAATTGATTTTCAGTCATTCTTTGGAATCCATAGTAGTCGTACAAGGGCCATCTTATCAGCCGATGTCATTATCTCATTTTTCAAAGTCCGGTGTTCTGATGACCAAAATTTTTACCCGGATGGAAATGCATGTTTCGAGGTATGTTTCTAATTACCGAATGTTACATATTTGTGTTACCTAATTATTCAAAATGGATGTTACTGACATGTTTAGATAATCACCCCAAATACGATTTTTTTTTCATAACTGTGCGTGAATATTTTAGTTAGCAGGTGGCCCATTCACTTTTTGTTCTCGCTCTCTCTTTATACCGAGACAGAAATTGCAATTGATGTATATTGCCTAGTGTTATACAAGTTTTTTTTAATCTGCTAAGTTTGGTTACTTTAACAGGGTGACGATAATATTTGCTATTCTGGTATATAAATGACGCAAATGCTCACCATTTCTTTCTTTTTAATCGTCCCATCCTCGGCCTTGCTCCAGTTTCCTTCATGATTATAATAACCTTAGATGTCTGTGATGATATTCTTGAATTTAATTTACTTTAATTACTTCATCATGTCTTTTGCGAGGTACAATCTGATAGACCTAAGGGCCGATTGGCCTAATATCCTATAGACCGAAGGGCCCATGGACCGACAGTTTTTAATCCTGTTCTTGGTTTAATTTCTTAAAGTACACTTCTGATGTCTTCTTAAATGTAAGTCCTTCCGTCTATCTGCCTTTCACTCTATGGGGATCCCCCCCCCCCCCCCACCCCCTTTGTCATCTCTAACACAAGCTCTACTTTTCAGGTGTTCGCCGCCTTCTTTGTAGCATGAAACTTTTAGTAAATGTTACTGCCTCGGAATTAATCAAATATTTCAATTCCATTTTTAAAAAGGTACCAGAAAGCGAACGTACGTGGGACCAGGCCAGAGACTTGTGCAGAAATAATGGAGGTTTTCTGGCTGTTGTGAAAGATGACAACACGCAGAATTTTCTCCGAAATAACCTTGACATTGCGAAAGAACTTTGGATCGGTGGACAGGCTGGGCGACATTGGAAGTGGGAGAGCGGTAATGTGCAAAATGAATCCTAAAAAGTTGTCATTTCTTGTGCGAATTAATGTGCTTATATAAAGAATTGTTCAGACGCGCTGCAAAGTGATTCAAATGAAAAACTGCAATAGTTTCCCTTTTTTAATTTCGAATACACAATTGTTATGACATTGTTTTATTTGTGAAGCGGTGGATGTGGTTTCTGTTCTCTCTCTTTTTATTTCTCTTTCTTTCACTCACTTTTGTATTCAATTTGCACATAGAATATTCTATATATTTTCGATATCGCCTCATGGAATCAAGCCACTTATAACTGTCAATATCATATCGTGCCAAATTATCTCCCTACCATATCGTATAGAAAAAGGTGATAAAAAGTAATTTGAATTCACAGCTGTTACATCTCTAATTTTGTAATGGTTCGGATGTTCAATGTATTTTCATCGTTCGATGCTCAATCATTACCAGTTATGATTATTCTGAAAATAAAGATTGTATAAAATCTTGCATGTGACTTTATATCTTATAAGATATCCCACCTGTAGAGGAGTGCTAGCTTCTTACTTACAAGCATCAGAGATATTATATCTTAGAGGTTATCGGTAGAGAAAAAAATCGCTCGCACATGTCAAAGAGGATTGGACATTCATTTTGGTATAGCATACATTTGTTAAATTATTGATCTCTATGCAGATAGGCGATATACATTATAAACCGATTGTTTTGGAATGACGAGGAGCCAATTGGATATTCATTGCGTAGCATATGTAAAATTATGTTTTTCTCACTTTCTCTTTCTCCCTCTCTCTCTCTCTCTCTCTCTCTCTCCCTCTATCTCTCTGCAGATAGGCGATACATAAACCGACTGTTTTGGAATGACGGGGAGCCAAACAATGCAAACGAGAGATGCATTGAGATTAGAAGAAAGGGCTTCCAAAATGATTGGAACGATATTGATTGTTCTTCTAGAAATGGGTATATATGCCAGTTTGGTAAGTAAAAATACTCAAAATAATATTTTACCAATTAATTTACTGTTGGGTTCTGTTTAATTAACATTGCAATAATGCTTTTTTGACAACAATACTTAAAATAAGATTCTAGAAACAGAATCCTAGAGACAAATTATCGTGATTCACAGTAAAGAGACTTTACTTTCCAGAACTCTTCCAAGAGCCTATTTGGCCAGGACAGCTGCCCAGCGAAGATGTTTCCCAAATGATCCTCACATAATTAGTTTTGAAAATAATAAATGTGGGGTATATGGAATTATCTAAGTTCCCCCTTTCAATAGAGCGAGCTACTTTCAGTAATGGTGCAATATATGTAATTATGATTTTTTTTAATCACTTTTATTGAAACAAAATACAAATAAGACGATGAGAAGTTAGTATAGGCAACGGATTCAGTAATGATTGGTAATGCAGTATTTTAAATAATGTGGCACTTTCCTTCGACATGTTTTCCTCACTTCTCTCAATATAGAATTCTCTAGGCATAGATATAAGAAGAACGTATCAGTATTCCTTTTCTTTTTCTCAGATAATTTTTCTATATGAGAAACTGTTTCACCACGTTCAAGAAACATTTGCGCTGCCATCTAAAAGGTTTTGGTTAAATGAACATTCATAAGGTAGAAGGGTGACATGGACGTTTGCCGGGTGATATTCTTTTCACTACTGGCTACATGTTACCGAAACTTGGGTTAAACATTACTAAACAGACACGCATTTTGCCATCGTACCCATAATTGCACTACCAAACAAACCTTCAGCTCACCCGTTACCATATATTTGATAATAAGGAGCTTTAGATACGCGACGCAGCTCAGACAACGCGGAATCTTGCCAAAAATGTTGTTGTGCGCATGCGCGAGACAGCTCTTTTCCAATCCATCCTGCGTCGTCTGTTTACACGACGGTTCTTCTGGGGCCAGTTTGCGCATATGTTTGTTTACACTAGAGTTCTGCCATATTTGTGATAAAATTCAGGAAAACCGGTGGTAAATGAGTCTGACTAGTCAGCGCACACAATATCAGCAAAAATGTGCTGTACGTACGTATTATGCTCACAAGGGAAGGCATATTGCGTCATGTCTGACTGCTGAGATATGGAGTAGGCTATTTAAGAATGGAAAAGAGAAAGGATCATAGATTGAGGGGAAGACAAAGAGATGCGTAAGGAAAATAGGTGATAGGATGAAGGGAAAACAAAGAAATACAGAAGAAAAAGAGCAGGATAAGCGAAAATATTAAAAGATAACAAGAACAATGATAAAGGAACGGAATCAAAGAATGTAGGCCTACATAAGAATATAGGCTACAGTATCACTGAGTATAGAGAAAAGGAAAGGGAAAACATTGAAATAAGCAAGGAAAATAGAAAGAGAATAGAGGGTATGATGGAGGGATATAAAACCATTGGACAAAAATTTTCAAATAAAATGTCAAAATTAACTTTACTTCATGCTGACATAGTCTAACCATTACATTTTATACAATTTTACTTCATGCATACCAAATAATAATTGTTGTAACAATTCATTTCACATATTAACCCGAAATTTAGATAATTGAAAACAAAAAGAAAAATCGATAATTGGTAAAGACTAATGAATTTAAACAAAACCGTATAAATAATGTGGTCCAATATAAAAGGTGTAGCAGTAACATTCTACAATTATAATTTCCCTTCTTTTGTTTCGTAACAAAACAGCATGCATATTGATAATATAATTTCTTAAAGTTCTCTCTTTATAAAATGAGTTTCTTAATGAATATTTTTTTGTGTGTGATTGTGTGTGTATATGTGTAAATGTGAAGAAAAAATATGGCGATAATGACAAAACAGAACGAATGCAAATACAACTCTACTAACCATGAACAAAATATCCAAAATCCATATTTAATGTTGCAAGAGAGAATCGTTTCAAAATGAATGATAAAATCTATGGCAAGCTGTAACTGAACCCAGGTAGCCAAAAAGGAAGACGCAACGGGAGCGATCGCCCCCATCCAAATACGCAAAAAAGGAGGGGGGGGGAAAGAATGTGAGCAAGAAAAGAAAAAAGTAAAATAAGGTAAGAAAAGCAAAAGAAAAAAAAACGAAGACAAAAGCTCTGCATTCTCCCACCTGGCAGGCGCGCTCAATATGTATCATCACTATACCGCTCCCCCATTTCCACTAAAATTATAACTGAGAGTAATAATCACTGATACATTTTTAAACAAATTTTCTTCCACAGATGGCTAACACCCGTGGAATTTTCCACGGGTACAGTGCTGCTGTTGTATTCAAAGATTTATAGCTCTAGTGGAGAAAACAATGAATGTTTGATTTGTCATGTTCTGATTAATGTCTCTTTCACAACTTGAAATCTGGTTCTCATAATATGATGATTTAGATTGTTTGATCATATTCCAGACAAGATCCCTTTGGGAAATAAATTGTTGTCTGTCGATTTCAAACTTTGATTTACGCCATCTCCGCTCAAGTCTCTTCCGGAGTTTCTTGGCTTCTGCGATATCCTCCGTATACCATCTATTGAAAGGTCTAATGGTAATGTTGCATATCTTTAGCGGAGCATGCTTCTCCAGAATTTGAGAAAGTGTTCGCTCATACTGCTTAATCAGCTGGTTAAACTCTGACTCTGGATTAGTGATTAAGTCTGATGTTTTAAGATCTGCAGCAAAATCATCATGGTTGATGGACTTCAACTTTCGATACGAGATGGTCTGTCTCTTCGGGGCTGGTTTCGTAATGTTCAGAACACAGTGTAATGCAGCATGGTCACTGAGAAAAGATGACACCTCAACGGATTTGATGAGATTATCACAGGAACGAGTAATCACATAGTCCAAAATATGACCATTCACACGAGTCTCATCCTGCACAAATTGGACTAGACCAAAGGAGTCAAGAATATCTCTCAATTTTAGTGTCTCCGCATTGGTAGAATTATCCCAGTGCACGTTGAAATCGCCGACAATCAAAAGTTTGCACTGTGAAGAAACAAGAGTTGCTGTACTGTATAATCTGCAAACTCATCAAGGAACAAAGCGGTAGGGATCTTGTTCTTTTTACTATACAGATCACAAACTTTGATCGGGGTGGAAGTCCCAGGAAACGGGATATCGCAACAGACGCTCTCAAAATTCAAAGCACTGAAGGTTGACGTAACACCTCTCTTGATTGATGATCGATGAAGAATGGCAATACCACCACCCAGACGGTTAGGACGAGGAAGATGATAGAAAGTTAAGCCAGCTAATGTCAGGTCACCAATCACCTTCCTGTGCTGTTCTGAATCAGAAAGCCAGGTCTCTGTGAGGCATGCAATGTCAAAATGATGTTGAATAAAATGATCAACCAGAATGTATGTTTTATTACAGACAGATTGGGCATTGATCACACATATCTTGGCACTCTTTGTCACATGCAACAATTGATTTATCAGAAGACCTTGAGGATTTGCTTGTGTTGTCATCGCGGACATCAAGATGGGGAGAAATCTTTGAAGAAGAACATTTTTGCTTTCTTCTCACTGCCCTTTTACCTCTGTGAATTGGTCGTTTGTGAATGCCCATTGATTTGATGTTCTGCCACACTTCATCCTGTAGCAGACATGCCTGGTTCAGATGAAGCAATTTGTTTCTGTCATATATCTTACGGTGCTCTGTCAGTGTAGTCAAATCACGCGAAATAGTCATAACGGTATAGCGTTACTTTATTAGTCGGTTCATCCTTCCAACGTTCACAACATAAGACCAACATTACACTCTCTGTATCCATAGTAACCATCTCAAACAATACTGTGACACTCCCTTATCCAAAAAAACAAAATAAACAATATTTTGGGATTAGCCTGCCGAGTTACTAGGGATTAGCCTGTCGAGCTACTAGCACGAGGAGCCGGCTTTTATTTCATATATTTTTTTTTTACAAAATTGCACTTCGAATGACATGTTGAAGACAGTATGTACATCTGACACCTGAACCATTGTTAAGATAATCATCTTAAATCTTATGACCTACCCTAACCCTAATTCAGCCCGGGGTTAAAAAAACAGAGATAAAAACTATATAAGTGCAAAAACTCTGAAAAAACCCTATGGCTATCAACCAAAATCCTAACATCAATAAGATTTAGCTTCTTCTGCTTTGAACTTTTACATAATAGGTAAATCGGGCTTCTCGACTAAATGTATTTTTAAAAAGACGTGCTAGCTTCATGTAGTGGAAGGCTAGAATGACTCTTCTCATTCCCCACACCCTACTCACGCATCTGCGTCCTTTCATATTCAAAGTACCCGCCATTGAATGGACGGAATTCATTCCGTTCCACTTGCCCGACTTATCATTCTCACTGTTGCCGTATAAACAACATTTACCAGCTATACTACGTAACGCTGGAAAATACATGTTCATCCTTCCAACGTTCACATCATAAGACCAACATTACACTCTCTGTATCCATAGTAACCATCTCAAACAATACTGTGACACTCCCTTATCCAAAAAAGCAAAATAAACAATATTTTGGGATTAGCCTGCCGAGCTACTAGAACACTACATAGAAGGGCGTAGTTTCTGTCAAACATTATTCTCAACAAAGGATATCAGATTCTAAATGAATAAATTTTCGTCATGATATTTGCCTTGAAAAGCCGAGGAGTTCTGGAATTATGCATGACCAGGTCATAATCGAATAACCTAACTGAACGATTAAAATCAGTACTCGGTAGTAGTATATGTCAAATAATTTTGATAGAATATTCAAACCAATTTCTCAACCAAAAAATCTGATGGTGGAATAAGGGTTAAATGCTTGTACATTCAAGAAAAAGAACAGCCGTTGATTGCAAATTTGGAATATTACACTCCCAATCAAATTTCATACATTGTTATCTCGGAAATACATAGTATTTCGATACATAATTTATGGTATCGAGACTTTAGACTTATGAAACATGTTCAACATTCACATCCATGACAGCGAAATTTATACGCTACAACTTTAATGCTTGAGATACAGATAGTCTATCTTGCAGACTATCTTCAACATAGCAATCCTTGGCTCTTTCCCCTTTCCATCTACCATGTCTTTTCCAGATTCTATCATTCACCCTTGCCCTAGCTGCTGCTGTAGCTCACTAGCCCTCAAAGAATGGAGGCTAATATTCAAATTTCCGCTTACTTCCTTAAGGCGAGCAACAACTGTCTCGCGTGTTCTTGTGTAACTAATAGGCTTGTCCTTGTGTATTAAAAAATTTCTTTCTCTATTACCGTATGAGGGCTTAAACAAAAAATGATCCGACTTTGGATCGATACCAGCACAAACCATGTATCGCTTCACTAAAATGGGACATGCGCTTGTCTGTCCTTTGCTAATGACTACCTCATCTCCTTTTCTAAACTGATCAGTTTTACTTCTCGATATTTGCAAAGACATATAATCATCATGAAAAATGATGTCACTACATTTCAAAGATCGAGCTTCGTCAAACCTTAAAAACCCACTGAAACAAAGAACGATGAAAGCCAAATCACGAAGAATGAGAATGTCTTGAGTGTCTTTATATATGTCGCAAAGCATGGTTATCTGCTCGTTCGTCAGGATGTCCTTCTTTGACACTTTTGTATAATTCTTCCTTTTGGCCGCTTCCACCAAATTTAACCACAAAATTATTTGCTGTAGGATCTTTGAAACCCTTCAAATTATGGGCCCATTTGATGGCATACAAAGTACCTTGAATAACGCTTTGTGACTTTCCTTCATCTATTAAACTCGTCAAGTACAAAGCAACATGAATCGGCTCGGCCGGTAGCGCTTTGCCGCCCTCAGCAGTAACAAACTCCTCCCATCTCTTGAAGATAGAATAATACTTATTGGTCATCCTGTCGCTTCTAGACTCCACTAAATGCGAGGCCATACGATCTGCCAAACGTAGTAGGTTGCTAGATGCTCCCATTGACTCCACTTCATCTTTGATTGATCTTCGTAGCCCTAGGCCTGTTGAGAATGAAAGATAAAAATACCTAAAAACGTAGTTTCAAAGCAACCATTGTAAATTCGTGTCCTGCAGAACTAAAAATGCCGTTATTGCCCCTTCCTCTCTTAACTTCTTGGCATGAAAAATTATGCCATTCTTTGACAAATGAAACAAATAATCCTCCTTGGGAAATTTTTGGCCAGTACGGTGCCGATTTCCATTGCGGTACAATCAAGGTACCTTCTGCCCTCTCCTGGATTGCTTTCTCTATTACCCTAGCTACTAAACGAGGTGGAGGTACCCACCAATTGACATCATTTTCCCATGTCTGTTTAAAGGCATCAACGCCTTCTGTAGTGGGACATCCCCATCTCGAATTGAATCGTTCACATTTCGAGTTGTAATCACATGCGAATCTGTCGACCGTATGAGGTCCCATTTTCGGTCTAGGAATTGAAATATCCTGGGGCTTATTATATGACCCAATCATCACTGTCTGCTATTCTACTTAGACCATCCGCCCTTTTGTTCTGTTCCCTGGGGATCCAAACCGGATCTATGCCCAATGCATACTATTCACATGTCTCATGACTATCTCAATTGCTATCTTCTGCAATTGTCTATTCTTGCTGCCTTTTTGAACTATTCTCGTGACATTTCTATTATCCGTGTAACAACGAATATTCTGCCCTTCCAGGCATGGCCCAAACGACTTCAGGGCTCTATTCAGAGCTTCAATTTCTCTCCATGAAGAACTATTCTCCACTTCAGACTCTGTCCAAGAGCCAACCACTTCCAGGTTTTGAGCTTCACTAATGTATGCCCCATACCCGGTGCCTGATGCATCGGTGAACAAACAACAATTACACGATTTCACAAGTGAAATGGGTATACCGTTAAGCCTGTCTAAATGTTTGTACCAAAACATTAATTCTGCCACTCCTTCTGCAGAAACTAATACTGGGGCATTCCATGACGCCTGACTATTAATACACTTGAAAACCTCTTTTGTTTTCAGCTGAACTATCGTTCCAACAGCAGGCTGCATCGATATGATTTGGCCCGCAACACCAGCTAAAACTCGCACTGGAGTTAGTTTATTGCCTTTCTGCACTTTCACAAGGATGCTTTGAATTGACTGTTTACAGTCAAGGGTAATAATAGCATATTATGTTATGCAGGGCCCGCTGGAAGATCAGCTGATAGCTGAAGTGGCTTCCCTGGGTAAATAAGAGTTATTATTATTATTATTATTATTACATTTTTGTATTCTCTCCTCGGTAATATGAACATCTCCTTCTCGGAAATTCCAAGTCAATCCAAGCCACGTTGCCTTACTCTTGGGGGCCCAATCGCATTTGTCTTCTGCGAGAATAAAACCAAGTTTATTCAAATCTGACTTGATAGCCCTACTAATTTCATTTGCTTCGTCTATGTCCTTACATCCCGCAATCCCGTCGTCTAGGAACATGACGACCTTCTTTTCCTTGTGACCGCCAATGCGTGACTGGGACTCTGGTTAACTTTGTGAAAATGTAACCAGCGGTAGAAATTCCAAACGGCAAAACATTGAAAACAAAGTATCTTTTCTGACCTTCAAACTAAAAGGCAAAGCCTAGGTACTGTCTGCATGTCTGTGCTCTTCAAAAATGTCTACGTGGTGGTATGCCGATTTAAGATCGAATGTAAATACATGATCCCCTTCTTGGAAAACATCCATGGCAACTGAGGCATCTTCGTACTTAAATTTGTTCTTGTACAAATGTGGATTGATATGCCTGCAATCCAAAACAAGTCTGCATTTGCCCTTATTTTCAGAGACAGTCAAGGGATTCACCACAGTAGGTTTTGATTTCACTTCTGATACACAACCTTTTTCTAGTAACCTTCCAATTTCCTCTTGCACAAAATTCAAGTGGTTCAGTGCAGATCTGTTATTGCGGAGCTCTTTACTCTCCGGCAAAGTATGCAAAGGCAATTTATAGCCGTTCTCAACAACGTCTAAAATCTCTTTACTAGCCCCCAAATCGGCCCACATACTTGCATTCTGTTTCAATTTACCCACTGGAGATATTTTTTCCTCCTTTCTAGATTTCATTGACTCTGCGTTCTGAACATATTCATATTTAGATCTTGCTTCTTTCTCTATTCCAAGAGGAAAATCAAATTCTTTCTGTCTACGATCAAATAAAAACTTAGATTCACTTATCTGATCTGAACTTATGCCTCTTGCTTGACAGTCATCCTTCCAATGACCAGGCTTCCCGCAGGAAAAACAGAGCCCCGGTTTCTTGCGTTCCTCTGCTGCAACATGACTGACTGGCGTGTAGCTGTCTTGATCTTTGACGTTACCCTTCCATATATGCATGTAGCCTTGCCCCCTGCATAAGAATGAAAGCGCCTAGGCTTAGCCTTCTTCAGTTTCTTGGCTTTCCTCTCTGCTCGCGCTTCTGCTTTGTACATGCGTTTTTCATCTTCGGAGTTTTCAGCTAACGAATTCTTTCGTATTCTGCTACCATTTTCCAACCCAACGGCGAACTGTCGGCCATTTTGATAAGCTTCTGTCTCTTCTCTATAATTAAGTTCGATACCTTCAACAATCTTGACCTCAGCATCAGAAACAGCTCCCGGCGTATCATCTGCTTCTTTCAAGTAGTGCTCGGCTTCTTTAAGTTTCCTATGAACTTTGACGTTGACTATGTACTGTTCTTCGTTGCCCTTTTGCTGAAATTTATAATCATCAGTGTGCATCTCTTCGATTTTTGCGACTTGTGCGTCGCTAAGAGCTTTCTTACTTTCACTTAAAGACTGCTGGAAATTGCTCAATCTATTTGATATCAGACTGTCTAAATCAGAAAGAAGCCTGTTCTGACTCTGGTTCAATTTTGTGTCAATAAGCTCAGCTACCCTCGCTGGATCCATGTTGAAAATCTCGAAACTCAGGCTCCAAACCGAAAACGTCAGTAAAAAAAAAAAAAAAAAAAAAACTGGAGCTCCAAAAAGACGTGCTAGCTTCATGTAGTGGGAGGCTAGAATGACTCTCCTCATTCCCCACACCCTACTCACGCATCTGCGTCCTTTCATATTCAAAGTACCCGCCATTAAATGGACGGAATTCATTCCGTTCCGCTTGCCCGACTTATCATTCTCACTGTTGCCGTATAAACAACATTTACCAGCTATACTACGTAACGCTGGAAAAAGAAAATGTCTCCTGCATCATGTGTAAGACACAAGCTTGTACTCCCATCTCCCTGGTTAGACGATGCACCAAACACAACATACATGTTCTTCAATGAATCTATACATAAACTTAGGACTATAATACCTCCATACACACACCAAATCCCATCTCCCTGCATACACTGAAACATCAGGGGGATGGGAGTAATTCCCCATCTCCCTGGTATAATGATGAGAGAGAATCGAGAAGTCATTCTCAAACCAGGCATAGCAGGCTTACATGTATTCTTCGTCGTGCATGACTGAGGTGTTTACTGACCGGCCAGGCAGTATACCAGTCAAATTAGTCACCGTTTCCCCCTTTTTCTGCATGAAGACGAAGGAAAGGTAAGTGATATTTTTTATATTACATGAATAAACTCTATATTTTTTAAAATTGAATTTTGTAATTGAGGAAGTCCTCAGTACTGCGTCAGTGAACTCGCATCAAGGAGTCGTGTTGAGCTAATCTTTTCATGGTTTATACATGTGAATGGTTGCTCTCGTACTACCACCCCTTTGTCGTCAGCAAGTTCAAAGTCATAGTAGACACAACAACACCGTCCCCCTGCTCTGTCCCCACAGTACACCCTCCCCCCACAGTACACCCTCCCCCAATCGTGCTATTCCCGCAATTTTCCAACCTACGCATACGTGTGTGTATATCGAATACAGAAAGCTAAGCCCACTCGAACGATCATATGCAAACAGACGGCTGTCATATACGCCTACCAGTCTTTTCATGTAGCTTCGCAAAACTTATGTACACAACTTTTGACTAATTCATTAAAAGACGGTACGATAAACATCTAATCGGCAAGGTAGATCGGATGATAAAGTTGAAAAACAAACTATCGTATAGTTTGTTAGAATCCTATTGTTGTGCAACGAATCGCGGGGAAGGAAAAGAGGGGCGAAGAGCTCGTGGAATCGTTCGCTCTCGCTTGATTCTCATACGCTTCGCGTGCAAATCTGTGTGAACCGTGGAGGACGGGCAGTGCTCTCGCTTTCATCGATTCACTATTGTGACGTCATTTTATCACGCTTTTGCGTTATGACGATTTCGCGTGATCTGACTACACTGACTGTGGATACATGATCCTGACGAGCGGAATTACAATGCTCACCAGATTCAAACTCAGGCCTGCTTAGTCCTGGATTCAGATGAATGTCACCCGATAAGAGAAGTCGTAGTTGGAAAGTCGAGGTTGTGTTTGCATAATAGGCGATACGATTTTCAACAAACTTGGAAAGCTTGTATTATATTTCATTATAGTATATTTTCTTTCTTATGTTCAGCTTTTGTAAGTGCCACTTTATTTTTACGAAGTGCCTTTGTCGCTCGTGCCCCCCCCCCTCCACTTTGAAAGACGTTCCGCCGCCCCTGCGTTTTAGAGAGGAAGTGTTATCATGTGTTGAAAATATATATATTTTTTTTTTGGTCACTCTCAAGGCATGTGCTCAGGGATACCTCCAGATGAAATTACTCAACAAGTACTCTACCGTGGAGACTGCTACCAATTCTTTGATGCCGATTCAATGTGGGAAGAAGCGAGCAATCGCTGCCGAATTCTCGGAGGATACCTCGCAGAAGTTCTCGACAGGAGCACACAAGATTTCCTATCCTCTGAGATATCAAGTAAATATGGTACTAGCAAGCAATGGTGGATTGGTGGGTACACAGATGAATCAGGCGCCCCGCGATCCTGGTTCTGGATAGACAGTGAGTGCAGGTGTTGTTTTGCTTTAGTATTTAAATTGATCTTCATCACTTCCAGATTATTAAAAGCATGGCACAGTTGTAAAATTTCGCATGTTCATGTGATGCATGAGTGTGTGTGTGTGTATATATATATATATATATATATATATATATATATATATTTAGTCAAACCTGTCTTAGTAGCCATCTCTCTATAAAGGCCACCCATACCAAGATCGTTTAATATGGTTAATTTTTTTTTTCATCCTTGCCATTTTCTTAGTATACAGTCATTTTCAAGTTTCGCAGTGGAATGGCCTTTCATAGGAATGCGTGATATTTGGGGGAAGATCACTGATGCGTGTCATTTTTTTATGGGACACCCGGTATATATCAAGCAATGGAAGTTGACTTATCAAGCCCTGCGAACATTATAACACCATAAAGCTACTCAGAGTAAAACTATTTTGGGACTGGGAAAATATTTTTTCCCCGTTTTTAATAGCTATAAAGCTGGCTGCACGTTTTATGTTTTATTTTTTTATTTATTTATTTATTTTTGTTTGTTTATTTGTTTATTTTAGGAGTTTCTTGGAATGGGCTTTATTTTTTTTTTTTCAGTTGTTCAGTTGTCGTTCTCGTATACATTGATTAGCAACTGCTTTTATACGTTTGTGGACCCCTTTGTAAATTCAGTACTGTTACAAGGCAGTCCATTACATTTCAGTAAATAGAAGAATGAAGAAAAAAAAAAAAGCATCATGCATCCATATTCTCGTCCTCACGAAAGAGAGTGCAAATAAAGCTTATTGGTCTTCGTATACTTTGTCATTGCTTATACATATGACCGCTGTCTAAACTGCAGCATTTTATTCGCATCTCTCCCACAGATACAAGGATTTCAGTCGTCCAGTGGAAAGATGGAGAACCGAACGATATTTGGAGAAATGAAGACTGCATCGAACTTTCAAACTCCGATGAGCGAAAATGGAATGACGAGAGATGTTCTGTCAATCGACGCCATGTCTGCCAATACGGTACAACAGACATCACCTGCAAATCGTTTTTTTTTTTCTAACATATATACATGGTATTTTCTGTAATAACAGAAAATTCAGTATATTATACCCAACCCGCTTGGGTTATCTCAATTTACATTTGGTATATAAGCAAGAGATACAGGAGGCATAGATTCCCATGATTATTCACCGTGATCCTCAAAACATCCAAACGAACACAACGTCGCTAACAACAGGTTCTTTACAATCTGTTAAGTTGTTTGCCACCTTTGAATAATTTCATCTTAAAATGTCGTTTATCTATTTTTTAATCGTTTCCCGTTGTTTTATTGATGTTGCTGTATTTTTGTTTCGTTTCTAAACGAAAATCAACTCTTCCTCTCCCTTTTTTTTAATGTCCTTTTAAGAAATTCATTGAATGTCTTACTTAACTACTTTCACGAAAATGGGCATACACGTGCTCTGATGGGGGAGAAAATGGGATTTTTTTTTAGTATATGCCCAAAATAGATTTAAGTTCCAACTAATCGTTGATCTGTACGCTCTTTGCCAACTGATTATGAGTGGTACATGTACTGCCTTGCTCATATAATCAAGATAAAGTCACCCCTACAGAGCCTTTGGATAACTTATTATGTTTCGTCTTTATATCTACCACTTACACATTCTCGCTAAATAATTCAAACATGCATGGAGCATACTTATTATGATTCACCCTTTGTAATCGCAATGTCTGCCGGCCTAATTGCTTGGGCAAAATAAGGTATCCTCCACTTAATCTGACCAGATGTTGAAAATATGTTCGTACAATTTCGCAAGCTAAGGTAAGATGTTGATGCCGGAAATGAAGCATAAAGGATTCTAGTTAGTATAGAAGGATAACGGGAATGGAGGAGTTATAACTACTGATAACTTTTTTTGGCATGACACATTTGGCATGACACAAAGAAAAATATATCATTGTAATTAACAGGGTCATGTGCAACCAAGTGGGTCTGAATTAACAGGCATATTACAAAATGATGAAGTGCTTAATGTGATTTCCGAGAGCAGTTATCTTCCCAAATCTCCTTGCACACGATTTCCAACGAATGTTGAGAACGGGGCGTAAAATTTTGTGAACAACGATTATGTCCCTCTACCAATGGTATTTATTTTATTATGTGCAAATAACTTTTTAAGATCAGTTTGTAATAAAATAGAATATTATCGACTGAGCCAACTCGCCTCCTATATGTTTTAAGACATTTAAGATTTCAGCTTCAGATCATCTCACGCCATAGGCCTTAAACTAATTATGGACATTTTATACTCTGAAAGGTTTACCGTCCTGTGGGGATCCAGGAGAGCCACTCCATGGGTCCAGGTCTCCCTCTGATACTTCCACCTTCCTAGATGGAGCTACCATAGATTTTTACTGTGATCCGGGTTATGAGGTCATAGGAAATTCATCCGCTATGTGCATGTTGAATGGTCAGTGGGATTCAGAAAGACCCCTATGTAAAGGTAGGTCTTTCTTGCACAAGAAATGAATGGGATTATTTTTAACAATCATTTTAATACATATACCAATTTCGGTGGATGAATGACATCTGAAAGTATTTGGATTAAGTTTACCTCATCTAAATCACCTTCGATAACAATAGATTTTAAATGCACATAAATATTTGACTTATTTTAGCAGTATCTGCTATGGAAATTCTTGTTTGAACAGGGTGACTGTCATACACTACAATAATAGGCCTAATCTCTCAGTTAACATTCGATAGATTCAATTTTGACAATTTGTGAATGGAGAGCATTTTACCTCAGTAGTATTTAACAGTTTCTCTTTGATCACAAACTATAATGCCTTTGCAATGTTTTCCATTCCTCTTATCTCAGCCATCGAATGCTCAAATAACATTTCTTCTGTGGGCAATGTGACAAATGTGACCGTATCTTCGCATACTTATCGAGGGGTGGCTACCTACACGTGCTCACAAGGCTACATCCCCGATGCTCCTCCGGTCAGCTTCTGTCAAGCGGATGGAACATGGAGCTATCCCAACTTTACATGCATGGGTTTGTATATTGAACGGATACCAACATTTTGCTTTCGCGTGAAGCACCGATGCAGGAGACTGAAGGTTCATGTGACCGAAAATCATCGAGAGCCGACGATTCAACATGTTCAATAGACCGAAGAATCGCGTGACCGTATTCCCACTGAAAATGCATCGCTTTTTTGCATTAAGATGTTATTCACCACAAAAAATAGTATTTCTTATTTTTCATTGTAACTCATTGTCATCCACCTAAGCTTCTTTTATGCGTGCTGTGATACTAGAGAAGAGAAAATTCAACGAAATTCGGAAAATAAATCATCATACCTCAGATTTATATACTCCAAATGAAACTTTCATCTTTGGCGCTAATGGGAAGTAGAAATATATAAAATCGCTTTTAAATGAAATTCAAAAGAAATCTGTGATCGAATTTGATTTGCCTAGCTAGTGCATTAAACAATCCCTCTGACTCTCTCCTTCTTTTTATGGGTTTCTCTCTCCTCACTTTCATCTCTGTCTTTCTTTTTTTCCTTGTCATTCAAAATCACTTAGCTCTTCCGCTGTGTTACAGCGAACCGTGTCAAAATGGAGCAACTTGCACGGAGACCGACGGTGTTTTTAGTTGTCATTGTAGCCTCGGATTTACCGGAGAGCAATGTGAGACAGGTAAGACCTTATATCCAAGTCACCCTAATACGTGTTACAAAAGACTGACAAAAAGACCGAAGGAACGATTATTTAGCCCTCCAAACCGTTCGAAGGCACAAACCCTGGTCAGTCGATCGCGCTTTCAAGAGAGAGTCTGGACTATGCGGCTAAGCGCAATTGATTTCCTGTACGATAGCTGCTCCTGACACAGTAAAGCCAAGGACTGGTAAACCTAAACTGTAATCAAGGTGTCATGGAAATTGTGTCTAATCGTAAAAAGTAGGGTCCGAATCTGCAGACTACCACTCCTCCCCCCCCCCCCCCCCCCCCCCCTCCAGAGTTGGCCAAGAATCATTTGATAAAAGTTTGATTATGAGTTGGTTTGGCGATGAGACTCTGGTAAACTCGGGAAGAATCAGTCGTCCTGGGGAGCGTTCATGAAGTGTCTTGTCGGCGATTTTTACTGACAACTGTTAGAAGCTACTAAAATCCTTGCATCTCATGAAAGGCTAAGAACAATTTGTCAGTAAGAATCACTGACAAGACACTTCAAGAAACCCTCTCCTGGTGTGGAGCTTTAAGGAGCTGTATGTTGCTGGATCATCTACGGAAAGGACAAAATACCTTTTCTGTTACAGGATACAAGCAGGCGGAGCATCCGTATTCGACTGGACAAGATAACTAATGTAATGGTTGCTTTATGATACCTAACCCATTGCCTTAGGAACCAGGTGATCCCTGTATGAAGCAGATGGGGATGAAAGAATTCAGCAGTCAACGGGTATATAAGGAAGTATAAGGTTTCTAACCTAATAATGATATTGTTGGGAACATTTGTATTTTTCGCTATGTTTTATTACGTACAGCTATCACGACACAACCCACGATACCTCCTTCGACTGCATTCCCTCATACGGATCTAGCATCGACTAGTATCAATTTTCCCTCATCAGGTGAATATGAATTAGAAGGGAGTATTTCGCTGATATTCGGCATTGCAATATATACTCTGTTGAAGCTATAAACTCGTAATGACAAAATGTAATGCATAGGTTTACTTTTCGGCATTGGAAGAGATGGAAAAATGGATATGGATCTGAAGATAATGAATTCAAGGATAAAGTGTTTCTATCTAAAATCAAAATACGAAAACTCGAATACGAAATTTCATAATCACTCTCTAAGTAGACACAGTAGAGAACACTTGCTATCAGAGAACTTGTTGGAAATGAAAATGAATCAAAGCTCAAGTTCAAGTTCAGAAGATAATCTAAAACATAACAAGAAGGTGTTATGCTGATGTTGATGAATTTTTGATTAATGGCTATTAATAGGCCTACTTGCCACTTTTAGGGACCGTGTTCACATGGATTACTCTTATTTATCTAATAGGCATACACCTTGCTATCGTTATCTTTGCGTCTAAAAGGGAGTACTGTTATCATGCTACCACTCCAACAATGTTTTATATGGCGATAAAAGTATAGTACGATTGATTTAGAATAACATACTTTGGCTTGTCATGGAAATATTTCTCAAATTGTTCATAATTGTAAAGAAATATGGCACTCCCATTGTCTACTAGTCATAACAAATATGTATTGATAAACGCGACTTATAATGTTGAACAAAACAGGGAGAACAGGATTCACCACCGAAGACTCTGCCACTTTTGTCACTTCTGTGCGCAGTGAGCGAATAAGGACAACGAATCATCTTTTTACTTCTTCTATTGCTGGTGAATATTGGATCTTGTTTTTTGATATGTGCCGAACATGTTAAACCTTCCATGGAGCACCATATTTTTCAGTACCACGTCCTTCATGTCGAACATGTTAAACCTTCCATGTGGCATCATATTCTGGAGTACCACGCCTTTCATGTCGAACACGGTAAACCTTCCATGTGGCAACATGTTTTGGAGTACCACGTCTTTCATCATATGTCGAACACGTTAAACCTTCCATGTGGCAACATGTTTTAGAGTACCACGTCTTTGTGGAACATGTTAAACCTTCCATTGGGCAATTTTTTAGTACCACGTCTTTCATTGCGCACATGTCGAATCTTCCATGAGGCACCATATTTTGAGTACTTCGTCTTTCATGCCAAACTTGTCAAACCTTCCATGATACATCGTATTTTTAGTACCACGCCTTTCATTGCCGTCATGTTAAACCTTCCATGAGGCATCATACTTTTGAGTGCCACGTCTTTCGTGTATCATCAGCTGTTCCATTCTCAAATGTTTCGAGCCCAAGGTCAGTCAGGCACAATCTCCGAAAACCAACCAAAACAGGCGTATACCCCGAAAACGGTGTACAACGAAAATCGAAAATAATTGAGGGTCAACAGGAAGAGAAACTGATGTTGGCTACCCTGGTTTAATAAAAAAAAATATCATCATCGTCACCATCACCATTATGATTAGTTATTCAACCAGTATGCAGTTCGTGCAACCAATATCATTTTACCCTCTTGGTCTACTATCCAACGGTTGCAAAGTCATCATTTCTACTTACTGCGCGTTTATCATTCAAACATTACATTTGTCCAATTTACATAATCACTATCATTTTGTCAAATGACCAGCAAGGTTATTGACAAATTATTCATTATTCTCTCAACCCCTTATCGGTATGTTAGTGGAAAATGTGATTATCGGAAGAAAAAAAGAAGATATTGCACCAATTGAGCAGTAATGCCTCAATTTGCCTTCGACAAACTGAATGATGGACAAAGGTAAAACAATAGACGAAATGGTAATTAGACTTGACAGGAAATATTCTAACAGGTGCTGATTGGGTTTGTACCATGTCCAATCTAATGAAGTTTATTGAGGGATTGTATAGATTTGTCTTAGAGAAAATCACAAGTTTGTGTTATTCCGCCAAAGTGGGAGAAATTTGCTTTAAGTATCACCCATTTTTCTACTTCAAGATGTAATCATAAACAACAATGCAAGTGCAATTCATAGCCCAATAAAAGAAAAAATAAAGCTTACTGAATATCTTTAAACAATTTATTTCTCACAGGCATAAGCTGAATAATAAGTACATACATGTACGTGTGGCGTCACATACAATAATCCTTCTGACAAGTGCTCTGATTATTCACAGATGTGATTTCTCTGTGTCATTACGACGAATGTTATTATAATCCTATTCAAACATTAACGATTACATGCCCTTTTAAATTCAAGTGCTCGACTAAGTCCTACTGGGGCATGTGTCAAACATTCGATAACACAGATTCTTCAAATAAGTATTTCTAAGCCTAAATGTATTAAAATTTGATGTTTTTATCTTGTATTTCTTTGCAAGAAACATCAACAACGCCCGCTAACGGTGATCCACAGCCCCAAGCAAATGTTGGTAAGTTATTGTAATTTGACACAGTCATACATTTACTTTTCCAGAATAGTGTCATTACCTCATGCCTGATCTCCCAAAGTGTGTATCACTTATATCAGTTCTTGTTCATGAAATGAATCAATACAATGTGTTTTAAATAGTAATGGGCTACAGGAGAGAACATGTCCTTATTTCTACTTCACATTACCTTATTTCTACTTCACATGACCTTATTTCTACTTCACATGACCTTTTATGGAGTTAGAGGAGTCGTTTCTGTGCGCAAGTGGTTTTTTTCCCTTAAAACTAAAATGTTGAATCACCATTGAAAAGGTTGGAAGAGTGACTTCATTTTCAAAATGGTAGACTAACACTTGGAACATGCTGGATTCAACCCTATACAGGTTGGAATCCAGAATGTAAATGATTATTCAGCTTTAAGTTTTTAAAGTGTGCGGTAGAGGTGTAATAAATAAGTACCTGGTAGGAAGAAATACTCTAGTGCAATGACACTGGAAGCCTAGACCTATGGCTGAATTTGGGGATGCCATTGGAGATGAGCACCCTCTCCGTGATGGACATGATTGATGCGGGTGCTTGCAAGAATTGCGATATAAAGAATTTAGCCTTTTGGTATGTTTTGACAGTATACCGATCATGCCGAAAGTGCTGTTGTTTCATTTCCTCTTCTCTTTATTCATTGGTTTGTTTTTTGTTTTGTCTCTGGGTTTTTTTTTTTGTTGTTTTTTTGTTTTGTTTTTCTTTTTTGCTTTTTAGCCATCTTCTTGATTCATGAATTGGGTTATTGTTTTTTACCTAATCGAAATTGCAACGCATGCTTTATACACTTTAGTCTCGTTATCATGTCAGATCAGAAATAAATGAATTATGAAGTAAATTACAATAACATTTTTTTCTCTATATCTTTCTTCCTTTCACTCTCTAACTCCTTTCCCTATCTTCCTCATCTCTCCTTTTGATGACAAAGCTGCTGTTGCTGGAGGTGTTGCAGCATTTTTCATCCTCGTCATACTCCTGGGCTTAGCCCTTTTCCTTAACAGAAGAAGGTAACGCACTTGTCGCTATTCTCTGCGCTGCTTTTGTTCTTTCATTTTTTCTAGTATTTTTCATTGTGTTCCTTTTCCAACACGCTCTTATAATGAAAGGATTATAAAAGGCAGCCATTAGGCTACACCTATTCTAAGTTTATCTTAATAGCTGCATTACCCTTAATTAAAACAAATAATAAGCTTCATTTTTTTTCATTGATTCATTTCACCAGGGCATCCCATTCTACACAAATTTTATCTACCATGGGGCACTGATAAAAAAAATGCAACTGTATTATACAAACTGAAAAGGCAAACGGCATAGTGCATAAAAAAGCAATAAAAATATTGTGCCAGTAAAGAAAAGCAATTTATCATAAAAGAAATACTGCACCAGTTTAAAACACTTTACAAAATCAATGTCTGTAATGGTAATAGTGGAAAAGCTGTGGTAGAAACATCCATGAAATTGGGATAATGGAAAACTACTTGAGGGACCAAAGAAGAAACGGGAAGTAGGTAAATCGATAGAGAAATGGATCATAATGGAGAGGAAAGTGCAAAATCATAGCGAAGAAGGAAGAGAGAGAGAGCGAGAGAAAAGGAAGTATATGAAAGCAGAGAAACAGTGTTGTTATCTGAATTGCGACATATTCGGTCAATCTTGTCTTTATGTCTATGCATCGGCAAGATATAGAAAATGTAGTTGCAGAATCTGTCGAGTGTTATTTAATATAAGGTGTTGAATTTTCTCTAAAACATTTGTGTAATAATCTGTAAGTAGATAACAAAAACACTTTACAAAAACCCAAACATATTCATTTGTTGCTTAAAAGGTATCAATTTTAGGAGAGTTTATAATTCATTCGATGAGTTAATATCGTGCAATTCAGAATCATTCTGGCAACCTCCTTTTGTAGTTGTCTTGTGTAGGTGACTTAGACGTATTCCTCAAATTGCAAAGCCGCACAACAGTAATAAATATCTGATTGCGTACGACGTGATCAATAAGCTTTGCCTCAACTTTATGTCGACTTCGTCTTTGTCTAAAACAAGAAAAATTGTTCAAAACACTGTTCATTATGGTTTCTTAATTATGCAGTTGCATTAAAAAAAGGGATTTCTACAAAATCATAAAGGCTAATTTAGAGCAAATTCTGTACGGAAGAAACAAGAATGGACGTTTTACGAACAGGGCAAAATGCGAAAGAAATTTTCATTATAATCATAAATATTGTAATGATTATGTTTATCACACATATAACATGACAAAATTGTTATTGGTCAAGAAGATGAAACAATTTAATACTTGCAAAATCTTCCTTGTATTATTCCGTCAGGAAAAGGCCAAACTCGAAAACTGATCACGAGATGAGCCTGAACCATGGAATGGTGCTAAAACCAGAAGAAAACAAATACCACGACATGAAGAAGCCGGCGCTGGGAACAGGATCAGCCAATACGGCTTTTGTAGGAGACACAGCGGGGTACAGTGATGTGACTGGGATGGCCAATTCATCAGAAGGCTCCAAAGCAGTGCCATTTTGGAATGAAACTGAAGGAGCTAGTGCAGACATGATGGAAAACGCTCTCTATGAGGCGAGCGACTCTCCATCGGTGCAAGAGGTTCATGATGGCCCGCCAAAAGTACAGTTGCTCGGGGGTAGTGCTAAGTTCCTCCTAACAAAGCGTGAAGATTCGACGTCAAAAGAAGTGGCTTCATCAAAGTCGATCCCTCCCTATACGCAGGTGAATAAACTTCAAAGCCAGATGGTGGAAAACGAATTATACGGGGAAACCGAAAACGATGGCAGGCACCCAGTGTCTGGCACACACGCCAATAGATTCAAAGACACCAGTAACCTACAGACTGACGCAAGCAGCACCCCTAACGACGGTATGATTGACAACGAGATGTACGCCCCTTCCTCTAATGACGCAATTTACCATGAACTCGAAGAAAATGATCAACCGGAGGTAATCTACGAGGATGATTTTTGCGACGATGGCGAAATTGATGGCATGGTCGATAATGCGTTGTATTCTGTGTCTGATGTCATTGATCATGGGGGTGATCAAGGTGGTACGGTCTACGAGAACACCGAATACCACGACGTTCCCGAAAATCTTGTTGAAAATGAGGTATATAACATGTGAACAAGGTGGCTTTGTCATTATAAAGATGTTGGGAAAATGTTGATTTCATGGAAAAATGAGATATAGTGTTTTGTTGTTTTGTTTGTAAATGCATATTATGTGGATGCTCATCTTGTTCTTAGCACTAACAGTTGCCATTAGCACTCATTCTTGTTCTTTACTTTGATATTGCATGTAACATTTTGATTCTCATAAGTGATGATTTCAAATTCAAATCGGTCAGAGAGTATTATTTTATAAATGGGGATGTCACATCCCCTTCCTCAATTCTCTGTCTACCATGCACTTCAACTATACCGTCTGCGTGGATGGAAAGGATATTTACTAACCTATTTCCCAAATACCCTTAACCCAGCCACGTAAACTGTTTTTAAAGATGATGTTGAGTTAAGTTCTGGCCATTCAGTCGGAGATGTAATAGCTTCAATTACATCTCCAAGCAACCGGGAAGGGTAAATCAGTGTAAAACACAGGTTTCTAGTGTGAGATTTTGGAGTCGCCATATTATTTGATAAGAGATTTAGTCACTTTCCCGAAAAGACACATGTTGCACGCAGAAATATGTATATGAGCCCACACACAATCACACACGCATATATGGTGGCCCTGAAGTACGCTCGACAACAGGCCATGTGCGACGTGAATTTCGCATCCCAGGTCCTGAATTTCGCATCGCGAGTCGTGAATTTCACAACTGGGTTTCAAAGTTCGCGCCACGGGTCATGAATTTCATGACCTGGGATGCGAAGTTCAGGACCCGTGATGCGATATTCAGGACCCGGGATGCGAAATTCACGTTGCACATGACCTACTGTCGAGCGTACTTCAGTGCCACCATACGTATATGAAGTCTGAACATGCTGCTTTGTTTCTTGTCTTGACATGAATATGAGGGCCTTGGAGGGCAATGCTCTTCCGGGAACTTATCTGTTATGATATTCTTCCTTTTTTACATTTAAATAAAAACATTCGGAAGCTCACAAATTTCTTTTTATCCTCCTCAGAACGCGAGCTTTGTTTTAACTTCTCTCCCTCCGCTACATTCACAGATCATGCCACAGTTTTTTATAATTTATAGAATTGATTTTGAAGTAATAATTCGGTCAACGTTGAAGTGCTGGATGCCAATGCAGTCAAGAAAGAAATTTTCAACGATTAAAAATGGTGATATTTCATAGTTTTCATGTATGTTTTTTTTCAGACCTTTACTGTTCTTATGACAAAGTACACTTTTTTAAAATCTATTTATAATCGATAATGATACTTTTCAATACTGGATTTGGGTTAATCATGTCCCCCCTCCGGAATTTCCATTCCATTTGCATGGGGTCTGATGGGAAAGAAATTGTCCATAAACTGTTATTCCCTTAATAGCTCCGGTCCCTGCAGTCCCCACAGTTCTGTGTAAATTTGCATTTTCGTGGTAAACAAAGACATTTGGCATTATCCTAATAGTTTGAAAGCCAAAAGTTCTGTCTCGAGGGTAAAGGATTATATAGAAATAATGTTTTGTCTAAAGCCAGGCAGGCTTTTTCCGTTCCAATTGCATGGGGTCTGATGGGAAAGAAATTTTCCATAAACTGTTATTCTCTAATAGCTCCGGTCCCTGCAGTCCCCACAGATCTGTGTAAATTTGCATTTACGTGGTAAACAAAGACATTTGGCATTATCGTTATAATTTGAAAGCCAAAAGTTCTGTCTCGAGGGTAAAAGATATATATAGAAATAATGTTTTGTCTGATGCCAGGCAGGCTTTAATGTTGACAAGGGCGTATTCTGTTACGTTTTGATATATTTCTTGCCTTTAGTTAGTGTTAGAACATTTTATAATTTGTAATACTGAACCAGGCTATCATTATCAAGAGCTGTTGACCCCCACCCCTCCCCCGAATCGTTCACATAGCCCAAATGTAGATAATATTCCATCTTTCCGTTGTCGATACGGGTGACAAAGCTTATTCCCTTTAGCCGTAGGAATATATCCGAGAACAGATATCATTCAAATCAAGGTTGGACGGTGAGACTCTTCGTGTGCACAGAAAAATTAACGGGCTAATGAGGCGAATTTTATATAGCACACATTATACATCTTTTAAATCCTCCTTCACTGTAAAAAAAAAAGCGGGTTGGTTAAAATCATTGGGTTGGTACTATGAGAACCGACCAACTGCTGGTTTAAAAAAAAAAATCTCCATATGTTTACATACAATTTTTCCCCCAACTGGTTGGACCAACTGGTCGGATCATATAGTACCCAACCCAATAATTTTAGTCAACCTTTTTTTACAGTGTTGGCGCTAGTCGGTGGTATTTTCTTTTTATATCCTTTGTTTTTATCTCTTTGGCTCTGACGATCTTTTTCATAATTCAAAAGATTGCCCTAATTACTTGTCACCTGATAAAAGCAATATCCACCTGACAAAGTAATAAACTGTCAAGCTGTGTAAATATCTTTTTAGGCTTGTATTAATCATGTTAATATTCTTACAGGAAAACTTTAACAAAATCAGTTTTGTTTGAGTGGTCTATTTATACGGCCTCCTGAAGGGGAAAGAGAAAAGTACACAATTTTATTTGAATGATGAATGAGAGAGTAAATATGCTTCATGGGCTAATAATAGATGTGATGAAATCAAACAATGTGCAAATAAAATATCAAAGGATTATAATTTCAATACAGGGAAGTTCCTCTAATACATACATGACATATAACAATACCTAAGTTCGACTTTTTAGGAATAGATGTATTGACGAAATCTCCTTGAATATACCCGTACATGTTGTATATTAAATAACATTGCTTAGGCCTATATTTCCCAGATGGAACTATTCAGCAAGCGTGTTCCAGATTTTACAAGTACTATTTACGTTATGATTTAGCGTTCGAAGATAAAGATATTTAACTTACTTTAATCAGCAAAGCTCGATACTAAAAGAATGAACAAAGACATTTGAATTTGGAAGTACAAGTATATAGGCTACTGTCATTAAGCCCGTCTAAAACTATGAACAGTGTTTGATGGTTAGGTTTGACTGCTAGCTGTCGCTGCTTGGCCGAGCTTATTTTAAATTTCAAGTGTTTTCTTTTAATGTGATTCGTAATAATTCTGGAATGAACTGATTTTTTTATTGTATGTTACCTCAAATCATCATAGGATCAAACTACAGGCAACACTAATTGTCTAAGATAAACAAAAAGTTGAAGTTGACATGTTGTTTGTTTGTTTGTAAGTTAGTTTAATTGTTGGAGTTTTTGAATTTGAATTTTATTCTAAAGCCATGAAGAACATTTTTCATGTTCATCTGATTTTTTAAAATTTGCATGAGCGATCCCAAATCTTCTGGTGAGGATTATCAACAAAGTTATTTAGAAAAACAAATGTATGTCTGTAGCTTGTTCACGCTATGCATCAGGGGTCAGTTTCTCGAAACCGTCATAAGTCTAACTTCTTAGACATCCCTTTTTTAAAACGTGTGTTGTAGAATTAAAACGCGTTTCAAGGCGATAGCCATAAACTGAGACTTATGACGGTTTCGAGCAACTGGCCCCTGACTCATTGGGATATTGAACAGTATGCAAGCCCCCTCCCACCTATTCATTTTATTTCATTGTTCACACAGGGTCAGAGTGGATTTACGGTGTATCCAAGAATTATTTGTACAGTGCACATCAAACTCAGTGTTAAAGGATAAGGTAAACCATGCTTGAAGCAGAAAAAAAATCCGAAAAAAGTAATCAACAAAATCTAATGAATATCAAATTAAAGAGAAAAGAATAGCTTTTAATTTTTCTGTAGTTAAATCAAGATCATTCATGCATGAATAGTTATGAACCATTATGCGCACTAATTAATGCACATGTAACTCGTAATTTATTAATGATCATGGATTGTTTATTCCTTTTGCAACAGATGACAGGTAATATCTTAATTTTATCATGTTTATATACCAAGTAGCATTTCTTTTTTCTTTTTTTTTTTTTGACATGAACTTAAATATGAATCTCATTCAAACCCTCTGTACAAAGTCAATGTAGGCAATATTCTTATCAGCTATCCGGAAAATGAACAAGCCACGATCATCGAAGCATCACGAGTCGTGCTTCAATGATCACAGAAAAGGTCTGAAAATGAGCATTAATGTATAGAGTCATAATCATCAACAAGTAAATACAATAGTCTGCCATAGCTTAGTTCTTGTAACATGTGTAATGCATGCGAATTCTTCAATCAGTCACACACAGTGCTAACTTTATAATGTATGTTATCTCACACTAACACACACACACGCAGGGACCGTGGGAACCGGGGTGCTCGGGGAAGCGGCCCCTAACTCCCCCCCCCCCCCCCCCACACACACACACACACCACACACAACACACACATGCGCGCGCGTACACACACGCACATACGCCAGCACAATTTCGGCTTTACAGCTGCTATTTCGTCAAAAAATATGATGAAACTTTTGGGTAATGATACGGCCTTCGGTTAAACTGATGCATAGTAGTGTTATAGCGTCAGGTAAAGGTTCCGACTTTTTTTCCTTTTTTTTTTTTTTCGTTGTCTGGATAGGCACCTCTTTTTTCTTTTTTTTTTTTTTTTTGCATGTTCTGACGCGGGTAGAAATATGCTTTGGTTTTGAATGATTAATGGCGTTTACATATTATCAGATGTGAGCTTAAGGTTTAAGCCCCCCCCCCCCCCCCCCCCATATTGCTCTCTGGTGTCGTGACATCATACTTATGGAAGGAATGTTTCAGTTTATTTGCCTGTCGATGTGTGTAATATTGACAAAGTGTGGACAGTATGTATCACACTACGAATTTTAAAAAAATGTTTACAGTTTTAAAAAAAAGCTTACTCTTCTTAGGAAGAAATTAAAAGCTCGGTCTTGTGTAGATGACGACAATGATTGACTGACTGGCTGGTTGGCGGAATGGTTGAATGACTGACTGCATGATGCATTGGCTGATTTATCTATCAGTTGATGTATTAATGGGTTGATTGTTGATTGATTTTTGACTGATTAATTGATTGATTGATTGATTGATTGATTGATTAATTGATTGATTAAATGATCTGAAGTGTTATTAATTAAGTACTTTTATTTTTCAAATGACTGGCATGTGTCTGTAAGATGTGAATTGTGTTTCTTAAAGATCTTGATGTAATTTTGCACATTAGTTCTCTCCCATGCATAAAGCTGTAAAATCACTAAAATTATTATAGAAAATTGATTCAAGCTTCTTAGACTATCAAAAAGTTATCATGATTTTATGCAAAAGAGTAATTTGTTTGAAAAGGAGTGCTTGTTTAATGGTCCCTCTTCTAATAAGCGCAACTGATAGATCAATCAGTCAATGCATCAGTCAGTCATCCAACCATTCAGCTAGTCAGTCAGTCAGTCAGTCAGTCAGTCAGTCAGTCAGCAAGTCAGTAAGGTATTTAACAGCCAATCAATCAATTGATTGATCAAATTATTGATGAATAAAATGCTCAAATAATCGATCATTCAACCATTCAGTCATTTAATCCACCAGTCAATCAATAGGGTAATCATTTAATCAACAGCCAATCAATCACTGATTGATCAAATTATTGACAAATAAAATGCCCATTATGTTTAATGAATTACAATAACTGATAATTTTTCATTTATTTCTTTTTTAGAAAAATGATTGTATATGAATACTTTTATATTTGTGATTTATTGTCAAAATAAGATTTTGTTTATATTATGTTACCAAAATGTTAATATGTATGCAGAAGAAAATAAATCTAATCAAATCAAATCACTGATTGATCAAATTATCGACAAATAAAATGCCCAAAATAACGATCAGTCAGTCAACCGATCAGTCTAGCAACTCTGTGGCAGAGAGCAATTTCTTTGAATGGGAGCACTTATTTAGACTGCTGGTTTAATTGTCCCTCTTCTTTCCATTTTGGCACAAGTCAATTTTCACACTCTTGAACAAAAACAGTCAGTGTTCGGTCAAGCATGAACAAGAATTTGTTTTGTTAATAGATAAGACTACTGGGCATCTGTCTACATGAAAACTCTTCGAAATATTTTGAACATGATTTTTTTTCAAACAGTCAGTGTTCGGTCAAGCATGAACTAGAATTTGTTTTGTTAATACATGTAGATAAGACTACTGGGCATCTGTCTACATGAAAACTCTTCGAAATATTTTGTACATAATTTTTTCAAAAGTGTAACATTTTTATTGATACACACTGTTGTACATATTGCAGGTACCAGCCGTATAGAAAAAGGGTCATGTTTGGTACGGGAGTTTTATTCTATGAGAGAATCAAGTTATAAAACCTTGACACATAATAAGAAGAAGGTTGTCTTTCATTGTATTTGAAAAACAATATATTCAATATGAAAAAATATGTTTGCTTTTTTTTCTATGAAATGGTACAAAATGCGAAGAAGAATGCAAAGAAAACTGACTGATTATGATATTGACTGTTACTTTTTTCACTGTAATTTGCCAGATATTTATTCGTTTTAGAAAAGTCACGAAATTATGATTCGATTTGGATCATCAAAATAATATAAGAAATGTGGAGTACTATACAACGTGCCACAACTTCCCCTACCAATGTCTACAGAAAATACACGATAATTTTCTTTTCAGTTCTAAGTATATTAAGAAGTAAACTTAATGGCGGTCATCATCCACAGCAAATTCGTTCCTACATATTGCTACACAAATTAAATTGTTTGCGTGCTTTTTCGAAAGGCCACCAACGGAAATAATGTACTTTTCAAATTTGCCCGGCATTTTCTGGAATCGGAAGAGCTAGATGTTCAAACTCAGATTCGAAATTTACTCACAATGTGACTTTAGGCAACGTGATAGATCTTAATAATGTTAATTTTAGCACTATTTTGCTTCATCTATATTACCTATTGAACAATGAAAGCTATCATAAACACATAGCAACAGTATAAAATCAGATAATAAAAAATTACTTGCATCTACATGTATACTTCCAACTCATTGATTTTTAGCGATTTCATTAATTTGCTGGGGGAAAAGGGGGGAAAAGGAATAAATACGACTGAACAATTTAAAAACTTTTTTAAAATCTATATAAAGTTCATTTCCTTATTTAGAATAGTTTCACATGGTATCTGAGAATAAGATAATGAAGCGATTATACAGCTTTTGCATTGCTTTCTAAACATACTAAACATAAACTTCCATGACAAATTGTACTTACTAAAGAACCTGAAATAAAATCTTATACGGTGCTTCCTTCCTCACAGAATGAAAAGGTAAGGAACGTTTTACAACATTTTAACCCAAAGTAGGCATAGTGGGGACGGGTTTATTGGTGTGGGCCTCAGACTACGCTAATCGTTGGAATGAACCGTACGGATAGCGTATTCCAGTCCAAAGGACTTCAGGTCTGGGAGCCAGGAGACAATCTTTAAGGAGGAAACTGGAAGAGAAGATCCTGACCATTACAACTATTTCGTCCCGGCCTCATGAATTTGTCATCAGTACCAGCTGCCAAAATTCTTCATAAAAATCTGCAGTCAGCAAATCAGATGGGACGATTTCAATATCTTACATGGGTTCTCATAGCCTGTTACTGGTAGCAGCCAAGGGATCATTCTACTGCATTTTGGGGAATTTGTTCTGACAGAGTGGAGATTTGTAATATAAAGAAGATTAGAGATAACACCTCATTCTTTGCATTTAGCGAGGAAGTACTTAGTTGGTTTAGAAAAATTTAGCGAAGATCGCCATGAGAAGGGACCCGCAGATGACCATGACGTTAGTGTGGAGGACACCAGCACTGTTGCACAGCTCATCAGTACAGGTGCATGCAGTCACGTCGGAAAAAGAGGGCGAGTTCCCTATAGCTAATAGGAAGGCAGTGTATGCAGCTGTGTTGAAGCCAACTGCGCCAATATCCTCTACGATTTCATCAGCTACGCTTGACTCATCGGAACATTCGTCAGCGCTTACCTCGACTTTGGTACAACCACGAACAGTAAAGGTGAAAGAGCCAGCATTCGCAGGCAATGAACCTGTATGTAAAGGATTATAAATGGCGGCAAAGAAATGGCAATAATAAGAATGGTAAGTATAATGATAACAGTTATAATGACAATAACAGTAATAATAATAGTAATAGCAATAATAATAATGATAAGAAGAAGAATGATGATAGTAATAATAATGATGATGATGACAAAATAACACTAACAATGACAACAATAATAATGATGATATATTTTCCCGCCCATTTTCGGCATCTCTTCATGCAATTTCATCAATTTTCAGATCCAATTTTAGTTTAATTTTGTCCGCATTCTAAGCTTACTGCGTTCAAATCCTAGGTTCAATTTCGTTAAACTGTCATTCATATTCGTCTTTGGTCAACCAAATTAAAAAATTCAGCATTGAAATTCGTAAACTGTCACTGAAATTCGTCTCTGCCGCTAAGCGAGTAAGGAATGCTTTTTCAAGCAAATCCTCGTTTCGTCATTCGAATTCGCCATGTGCTATATTGGCCTCAAATGGAGGGTTTAACCAGGCCTTTAGTCATTTTTTTCTTTTTGATTTTTTTCTTTGAAAAATATAAATGGTTATAAAAATGTGGAATGTCATGATACACCGCCCACACGCTATGTGCCTTGTGACAGGATCATCATCTGTCAGTACACCGTATATCTGGGCGACGAATTTGAATGAATCTTTGACGAAAACGAACGCAAAAAGAAAAAATGATTTTGCTGTCTCTTGCCCAGCTACTGTGACCAACGAATTTGAATTGCAATTGACTAAAATGGGTGGCAAGCACGAAATTGAATGACGATGTTTCAAACTGATCGACCAAAGACGAAAGTGAAACAAGCTTAGGCACATTCCACAGGGTCAAAGACGACAGTGGAAGCACATTTTTTTGGAAACTGAATGAAGAGGTGACGAAAATGAGCGGGAAAACCTATAATAATAATAATTTAGTAATAATACTATTACTAATGATAAAAGAATAGTGATGATTCTAGTGATGATACAGCAATAAATACTTATCATCATCAGAAACATCGTAATAATGATAACGATGACAATCATTTTTGTTTTGGACTTGAATTTTTACGCTCAAAATAATGGGGCCTACTCTCAAAACAGAAACAGAAAACACTATACAAGTACAGTACAAAACCTCTGGTTTGTACATAAAACATGACACGGACTAAACAAAATCGACATTAAAAATGCTACATGCTGGCCAGGAGTGACAAAAGCATAATGAATATTACTCCCAAGCATGTCACCCCATCCATGTAGGGGAGACCGGGGCTAAAAGTAATACTTTTGAAAGTTCTAGCCTTGAAATGAAATCTTTTTGTCGATTGGTTTAAATACCAATGCGTTATTAATGTTCAAAGTGTATGCTATTATCCCACATAATACCGTGACTTGATGTCCACTAGTTCTCAACAAAACAAGGTTAGGAAAATTGGAAATGCCATGTTGCAACTTATACCCCGCTCTCGGGGCAAGTTGTAACATGGTTAGGGGAAAGTTGTAACACATGTTTAAAAACAAACATCAAGGAAACAAAATATGATTCTGATTTTGATGAAATGCTTTAAACAGTTTGCCAGAATACCTACTTTATTTTTTTGCCAATAATTATCCCAGAGATCAATACTTGTAAACCATTATCATGATTATACAGAAACTCAAAATGAACATTCACAAATGATAGCTGGTCATTTTTCTTTTCTTCAAACACAATGAAAAACAAGAACCGTATATTTTTGAATGAGTTGGCTAACATTTGCACAAACCAAGTAATTTTTTTTTATAATTTGTTTCTGCCTGTGTACTCTTTGATCTAAAATGGACTATACGACAGTGGTACATGTAAACATAATAGCTCCATGATGTAAGTATGTGAGTTTAGAAATAAGCCAACAACTGACGTGTAACATGACCCGAACCAGTCAACAACACATATTCGTTAATATTTTAAAATCATTTTGTGAAAAAACACAAGAAAGTTAGTGTTTGAAACGCCAACATTTCGCACCATACCTTCCATGCCATTTTTTACCATTTCGAAACCTCTACTTACTTTGAAAAAAATACTGCAAAATTCAAATTTTACTTTCCAAGCTCAAAAAATTATTTTGAGATAACTTTACTCTTCTGCATTCATTGCTGGCGATTGCTTGTGGGAAGCAAGATTGGTCAAGGTTCAACATATCAGGGTGCCGTTGCATAAAAACTTGCTGTCATAGTAACTTTGCCATCAATGGTAACTACCATGATAACGTTGCTCAACAGCCAATTAAAATCCAGCATTCCATGAAAGTTACCACTGATGGCAAAGTTACTATAATAGCAAGTTTTATACAACGGCACCCAGGTTAGTATGAAACGCAGTTAGCAACTATGATGGAGTTAAATGCTGTGTTACAACGTACCCTTGTTACTTTTAGCCCCGATCTTCCCTAGCACTGACAATAATATATAACAATAAATAAAAGTTCTTAATGAAAACAAAAAAAAAAACCCACATAAAACATAATTAATACACTACCAAACGAAGTGCCCCAGTGACGAAAGCTAGGATTTAATTTCAGGGGGCGGTAAGTAGTGAGCACGCGAAGCGTGCGAATTACACAATTGAGCGCGCGAAGCACACTCCATGTAGGGGAGGGTGCAGGAAGCTCCGACATTACTTTGTCACGTTCCTTGTCTGCTCCCGCTCTTCCTACGTTATTTTACTTTTTTCTTATCTCTTGAACGCTTGTTTTTTTGTTTTTTTTGGGGGGGGTTGCATTTTTTCGGGGGGGGGGGGGGGAGCGACAGCCCCCACCTTCCCCCCCCCCCATGGATTTCAACTAAAAATGCATAAGACAGTACGGTTTATTCACATAATGCAGGGGTAAAAACCCCCCCCCCCCCCCCCCCTAAAAAAAAAAATAAAATAAAATAAATAAATAAATAAATAAAATAAAATAAAATTTAAAAAAATTTAAAAAAATAAATGAATAAATAATCAAAAATAAATAAACAACAACAACAAAACAAAAACAGAAACACATACACAAACACAAACAAGCAAACAAAACAAAAAACAGCGGGGTGTTTTGTAAGCGTAATGTGCATCACATTCCTGTATCTTATAACCAGGTGGAAAGCACCTTTGTTACGTCATTCATGACTTCAGTCATTCAATGCAACCGTTTTTGAAGCGGTTAACCGCTGCATATCTGAACGCGGCATTACTAGCTTCAATGGTTACCCACCGGATAACTCGACCTTTCCACAGTTAGTATCGTTCTGATCACAAGTCACCTGCGAAAAGGTTTCGTCGCAGTTACCCACATCAATACCTCCATATGCAATAGAGCCACAGCTATAGCAATCGAGGGCGTGGCCTAAATACAAGATACAAGATACAAGATACAAGATATTTTATTTCGTCTTCGCAACATAATTACAAAGAAATTTCGTTTAAATTTGGTAGAAATAAGAGGAATACAAGGAAATAGTACAAAATGTGGTGAATCAGTGAGCAAAAGCAGGCAGCACGTAGCCACGGGGCGGGGGGGGGGGAATCCAAAGTTTGTGTTGAAATTTTATTGTTACGAAAAAATAGAACACACAAGAGGAATTCATAAAAGAAAATCCACCATTTTGCATCTTAGCCCTTTCAGGTAAGCAAAGATTTTCCAAAGGGAAGGGAGACACCCATGCAGGGTGGCCAGACGTCTCGTATTTTATGGAATAGTCCCGTACGTATATTTTGTCCTGCGTCCCGTATATGACCCTCTCCGGTCATGCTGATCAAATAATGGAATATTTAGCATGTTTAGCCAAAAGTATGTAAATAATATACTACATAAAATGAAGCATGCGGAAGCAGAAAATTGTCCTTTTTCTTCTTCTTCTTCTTCTTCTTCTTCTTCTTCTTCTTCTTCTTCTTCTTCTTCTTCTTCTTCTTCTTCTTCTCCTTCTTTTTTTCCCTTGCTTCTATCGCTCACTAGATTTTGAAAGTAGAATGTTTTTCCGGGGAAACTCCACAGTTCCCTATAGCTAAATGAATATTATCAAACAGTGACTCATGAACTGGGATGTTAGACCGCACATAAGATCCCTATGCTCCGATGCATGGCTTGACATCATTCTTAATCGCCAATTATGGGAACACATTTGAAAGCGGAAAGGTGGGAAAGAATATATCTCAAAGCCATCGAATCGCGGTGAGTACCAACTTCGTTATCTCTTTTCTAAAGACATGAAAGAGGAGAACACCCAGAGATGTAAGACGAAACCCGTGAAAAATCTGATCTGATCTGCAGCTTGGAGCTATAAAGTGCCTGAGAGTATATGTAGGCTACTATTAGTATGTTGCAAATATAATTTCATAACTTTACCCAATAACGGCAAAACTTTACTTAACACGAATCCCATGTCACCTAGTTTTTTCATTTTTACAAAATAAATTTACCATCAATCAACCAACGGACAACTCCCCAAGCGCGGTTTTTATGGTCCCAGAGCAAAGTCCGGGGGGGGGGGTACTGGGGGCTTGGACATGTTGGAAAATTGTAATGTATATTAAAATATATATGAAATTAAAGTTGTACCTTTATCGTCCTAGGGGGGTGGAGCTTGAGCCCCCAAAGGCCCCCCCCCCCCCTCGGACCCCACCTTGCTCGCACACCCACACTTTCCAATCACCCCCACGCCCGCTTTCAATAATTAGTTCACTTTTCCGTTACTGAAGTTGACGGTTTGTACATGGATAGTAGTCTTTCTTGCAATAACCAGGATAACATTATCGCTAAAGCCGGGAACTTTTCTTTTTTTCAGGGCAAACATACCATGGACCCTACCATGAACATACAAAATATTCGATTATTGTCTTAAATTAAAGTTGATACGCCCTGTTATGAAAAAAACGAAAACAATAATCGATTTTTTAAAAACCTACGGGGAAAGGGGGAAAACACGATTAAAGGTTATCACAATGATGAATACTCAAGGCGTTCACAATTCTTTGAAGTGCACTTACTTAAATGCGTGATAAGCTTCTCATTCCATTTGGTGTTACTGATTTTTTTTTTTTTTTTTTCAGTGGGCATTCACAAGGGGCCACTTCCACAGTTGATATCATTTACAGTTCTCACGTATATTTGACAGTTTGCTCATAGCCAATAAAACTGGAGGATTCCCGTAGCTTATAACGATACTGCCCTACTTGGGCAAAAAGAAGCAAGTTACATTTTCATGGAATGAATTAGGGTAACTGTAGTCATGGTAGTGAATGCGATACCCTTAAGCTCATTTGCATAATTAGCATAAACATGGATACAGACACACACGAATAAGTTTTACCAATTTTTTCAGTAACTTGTCTTGTTTATCTAGGTACATAATAATGATTAAAATTTGTTTACTTAATTAGATAAGAGGCTTAATGACTTCAGAGGTAAATGGTTTCTTATTGCCTACCTGTGAAGGTGATACGAAACCGCTTCATTTTTAAACTAAATCTCAGGGAGTAAAATACATTTTTATTGGAAATACAAATGCCAAAAAGGAAGTGTTTCTCTTAAAGTATGTTTGGGTTTCATCAAAACCAAAATCTGTTGACATTCTAACCAAAAACTAAATAACATTTATAATGAGCAGATGAGAGAAAATTGATTACCACTTAAATGGCATTCAATGCCATGGCATTCACACCATCATGTTCCCTGAACTTTTGTCTCCGGCACTTAGCGTTTTGTTGTTGATGATTTTTAGTACATCAGTACTGAACAATTGGCAATTATAATTATAATTATAATTATAATTTTAAAAGTTACAGAAAGAAAGGCAACTGTAAAATGACATTAAAACATCTTAAAAACATCCAACCAAACTTGAGTAATATCATAATGCAGTGCAAAAAAGCGGTAATCCGAACTAAGAATATGGATAAAAAAGCAATTAACTGCATTTCTAATTAATTTGGTTCATTAAAATCATAATGCATGGACTGGTGTTTAGGTGTATATGTACATGATGTATATTTACATTTATGAATACTCATGTTAACTTACCTATTTCAAAAGAAAGGCAGGCAAGGAGACATATCCCAATAATGAAAGAATTCATGGCTGAAAGATAAATAGAAGGAGGAATATCTTGAATGTCACATTCTTATTTGGTTTTTTTTTTTTTTTTTGGTGTTGTTTGAATCTATATCCTTCAAATACCCTTTACTTGAATAAATCAAATAACATCCCCTCTTTCTCTCTCCCTCTTCCCCCCCCCCTCTCTCTCTCTCCCTCTCTCTCTCTCTCTCTTTCTCTCTCTCTCTCTCTTTGCCTCTCTCTCCGCCAATTCTAAACAAGTGGAAACATGCATTAGTACTATCTATTAGGAAAAATAAAACCAGGGGAGCATTTCATGAAAGGACTTGTCGGATGTTTTATCCGACAGTTGCCACAGTAAGGATGCTTCTCAGGCAATCAAAATCAAGGAAAGATGTAAGATCTGACAACTTGTCAGACAACAAATGTTGATGAAATGCTCCCCCGGTTTACATAACGGTGAAACCGGGGATTTTGAATTGTTTTAGAAGACAGTGAAAAGTTGTTTAAAATAGAATCAAAGTAAGTTGTATAAGTACGGTTTTATATAGTTTTTTTTTTTTTTGGTTGTTTATTTTGCTATCATAATCACTCATAATGATGCTCAATGGTCGTTGGTAGTAGCTGATGGTAGTTTTGATTAACAGTGAGTTTACTTTAAGAACTTTTTCAAATCTCAATATTATACTTGTTCTAAGGAATATACATGGTAGTTTTACATAAAAATCACAGAAGTTGAAAAAAAAAGGATTTTTTTCCAATCTCAATTTTAAAGGAATATGCTTATATAATTATTGAATGAATTAAGAAAAAGTTATTTTCAAATCTTTTCACAAACAAATTTTTCAAATCCAATTTTTTAAAAGAGAATTATATAGTTACATTCTTTTAAAAGATATGAGATTTGAAGAAGTGTTGTTGTTTTTTGCAACTTCAGTAATAAGTGTTAATCAAACCTACCAGTGCACGTCATGATGAATGATAATCATTCATGATGAATGCCAAAACCTTATATACAGAATATTAAATCTCTATCTCTCATTCTGTTGCTTGTATCTGTCTGATAAAACTATAAGTGTCTGTTCCTTTTCTTCTTCTTTAAACCAACTCTCTCTCTCTCTCTCTCTCTCTCTTCTCTCTTAAGTTTTAAATCAAAGCTTGTAGCCTCGTGAAGAGTTTTGTCATGGAATTAATATTCAAATCAAATGCTTCGTAATAAGTTATCCGTATTAAAATTTCCTTATCTCAATCTATTTTCATAGTAATTGTAATTACAACACTCTAACTGAAATACTTACCGAAAATTCGTTGATATCAGATGAAATCTCTAAAAAGGAAACCCTTTGGATAAAGGTCTCAGTATTTCAATCAGATAATGGCTAACTGTGATGAGAAAGAAGTTTTTCTGCGGCCTTAAATACCAGACGGCTCCCAAGGGAAACGCCCTTCACGAAAGCGCAAAATATCAACCAATGAAATTACGCATTACTCGTGCAGGAATGCAAATAGTGTGTCATGACTATTTTTAGGATTTATGGTAACTGAATAAACAGGACAGCCATGACACGGTCACTTATGGAAAGTTTTAGAATTTCAGCTCTTATTTGAATGATTTATCACTTGGCGTCTGTGTTTTACAGATCTTTGGCCTATCTTACAGGTTCATTTTTATATAGATTAAAACCCATTTTTAGGAAAGTTATGGAAAGTTTTAGAATTTCACCTCTTATTTGAATGATTTATCACTTGGCGTCTGTGTTTTACAGATCTTTGGTCTATCTTACAGGTTCATTTTTATATAGATTACAACCCATTTTTAGAGAACCATTAAACATAATTGTGTTACATACATAACTGATAAAAAAAAAAGAATTTAGTGCTAAGTAAGCATTAATTTTATTGGTACGTCAACAAATTGGGTAAATGCAAAATTATTCATGAGAGATAAACCTCCTATTTTAGATGGCAAAGGGGCATGTGATAAAAACAGGTATGATGTGGAGACACAGACCTACAGCTTTCTAAAGATAAGTTTCTTAGCGATGGAATTCTACAAATGAAAATTAAATCAGAAAATTAAATCAGATTAAACATAAGTGAGGCAAATTTTTGTTTAAATAGACCCTCATCTAAAGGTCGTCTTGATTTCTTTCTTTTCTTTCTTTTTTTTTTTCTTTTGAACCACAAGCATTTGATTTCAAATTAATGTGGCGCATTACAAGTCTTGCAGGCCAACCCCCCCCCCCCCCCGCATTTTAGTTGACAATAAACAAATGAACGAGGCTTGTTTCATATGATGAAAACCATTAGGCCTACTATTGGCTTTTTGTACAAAGATCGGGCTTCTGAAATATTTTCACATCTCACATCGCATGCTGTCAGCAGACTCACTTGTGATATTTACCTTATAGCGCAACTCGAAATATGCACGAAGTATATGCCTATAGTGAGAGCTGTTTAACCGGATCCGTGGCAGAGCCCTTTATAAAAGACTCTGCTTTCAGGTTTTTATTTATTATCATTATTAATTTCGAACAGTCTTGGCAAATTTACCTATCTTATCGTGAAATGTGGAAGCCAACACTGAACGTCAACAGTGGTCAACCTAAACCGGCAAACGAACAATAATTCTAGTCTCATTTTGTTTCTCGAGAAGAGCATGACAACGGAGAGTAGAAGAATAACAGCAGCTTGAGTTCTGAGAGAGGTAAAAATCATTTGTGAGCTTAATGTTTCTTCTTCTTGTGACTCATGAAATAGGATGCTAGACCTCAATTAAGATCCCTATACTCCGATGCATGGCTTGACTTCTTAAGCATGTTAATGCGCCACTTATGAGAACAATTTTGAAAGCGGATTCTTGATTTTTATAAGGTGGGAATGAAATAGGGCCCTATATCTCACAACCACCAAAGTCCGGCATCAATATGAGTACCAACTTCGATATTTATTTTCTAAAGACGTGAAAGAGGAGGCCACAAAACGAATAAAGGGGAAAAATGATACACCCACTCCCTGTTGATGAAGGCCCGATCTGGCAGCTTGGAGCGATTAAATACCTCACACCAAGGTTTGGTCGGACCCTGGGCCGGCCCAGGGCCCGACCAAATCTTGATGTGAAAGCAAAAATTTAAAATTTGGTCCCGACCTGAGAGGTGGTTCAGGGCCCGACCTGTGCCCGACCAAACTTGGTGTGAAAGCACACAGAATTTGGTCGGAACTAAATTGACGTCTCAATAATGAAAACTTGGCCAAATAGAAAGATAGAAAGATAGAAAGATAAAACAATTACAGAAATATAGAAAAGAAGATAGAATAGAAAACAAAGAAAAACATAAGGAAAGATACAGAAAAGAAGATAGGAGAAAACAAAGAATAATAATAAGAAAAGATGATAAGAAGATAGATCGAATAACAAAGAATAACATAAGAAAAGACGGGAAAAAGAAGATAAGAAGAAGAAAACAAAGAATAACGTAAGGGAAGCAAAGATCGAAGGAAAAACAAAGAATTATACAAAGAAAGATAGAAAAGAAGGATAAAAAATTATGATAAAACAAAGAATTACATGAGAAAAGACGGAAAGAGAAAAAGATAGAAAGAAAAACAAACAATAGCATAAGAAAGATATAGAGACGAAATGATGTGACTATTAAAAAGAAAGAAAAACAAACAAAAAAAAATTTCGCGAGCTCCATTAGGGAGGTAAGTGGCATTGGCGTAAATCCGGGGGGAGGGGGGGATGGGGGGATATATCCCCCCACTTTTTGGAGGGGGGATGGCGTGTAAAAATATCCCCCCCCCCCCCCACACATACACATTGACACTTTTTGAGGAAGAAATGATATTTGAATTAATCAGTTGATAAAGTTTTTAATAATCTGTCATAAACAACCATCATATTTTAGAATTTCTATTTGAAAATGCAATTTAAAACCAGAAAAGCGCTTATTTTTTGCTCGCTCGATTCGCTCGCTCATCCTATTTTAGAATTTTTGTTTGAAAATGAGATTGAAAAACCGAGAAAGTGGTCATTTTTGGCTCGCTCGCTTTGCTCACTCATCATATTATAGAATTTCTATTTGAAAATGCGATTGAAAACCAGAAAAGTGGTAAGTTTTGGCTCGCTCACTTCGCTCGCTCGCAAGGTAAAAATCAAAATGTGTGTAAGGGGGTCTTTACAGGTTGGTGAGGGCGTGTGTTTATACTTAAGTGTGAGTTCGACAGAAAAAAAAAATCGGCAAAAAAGTCGAGGAGTCGATCATCCCCCCCCCCTTCCCAAAGTGGATTTACGCCGGTGGTAAGTGGTTTCCGTAGCACCCGCGACGGATATGTTAGGTCCGGCCGGGGGGGGGGGGGGGGTGTTTCATAAAGCCGTTCGAGTTACGAACGACTTTATGCACGACTGAACATGTTCTTGGGTGCTAATCAGATTCTCATTCATTTACATGTAACATAGGAAGGTATCACCAGTCGTGCGTAAACTCGTTCGTTGAAACACCCCCCAGGTCCGGACCAAATTTTAACGGCGGTGTGGAAGCACTTGCGACGGACGAAATTTGGTCGGGACCTGGGCCAGACCTAATTTTTTACGGCTGTGGGAAAGCGGTATTTGTGGCTCCACTTTGTGTGCACAAATTTTTGGTGTACAGGTCTATGGGGTAGATAGGGCAACAAAAAACAAAATAAAACCAAAAAAATGCCGAGGCAGGACATATTTTTGTTTGCTGCCTGGCTACAAAAAACAAATGCTCACCAATCAAATTCCTAAAAAGTTAGCGCAAAAATTATTGCCATGAGATTGCTTGCGCAAGTTTTGATAAAATGCTCTCCTATTTGAGAGTTAACCTATGGAGTTAACGCGATAATTAGCATAAGTGGCGACACAAAGTCGCATCATATCTGAAAGCGCTTTTACAAAATAAATTCACCGTCAATCAACCAACTAACATCTCCCCATTCGTTTGAAAAGAATACACGATTTGGAATTAAGAAAATATTGCCTAAACCCTGAATTATGAGATGTAGAAATAAGCATCAATACAACAATATAACTTCTCTAATCTAATCACCCCTTTCAATAATGAGGAGGGCATCCCGTAGTGTTGGTTAGTGTCAGCTTTTCGGAAGCCAATAAAGTAGTTCCTCAAAAATTTGCTGTCTGGCTGCGCTTGCTCACAAATTTATTACTTATAGATTTATATGGCTGTATCAATGCTCTTTAACGTCAGCTATTATTGTTTATATTTAGAATCATCTTTTGTTTAGGGTCTTAAATTGGAATAATTATTATTATTTGGGAATCTCAAATCTGATAACCCTTCTCTACGCGCCCTCCACCTCTCCCCCCCCCCCCCCCCGAATGTGTTGTGCCATACTGCATGGAACCGAATTTGCCTAACTCTAAAGGCATCTGCGCTCTTCAAGGTTTTAAGAAGGTTACCCGGAAGGTTACCTTATCTGAAACGATAGGGGTACTTTTAGAAGGCGAAAAGGCACTTTACGAAGAAAATGGGCCCTTCTAAGATAAAAATGGAACAAGCACTGGACAGGTTTAGGGGACATACTTCTTGGTTTAAAATGGAATAAACGGAAGGTCAAAATTGCCCACAGTCCTCCTCCCATTGTCGTAGGGGCGTCTAGGTCTTGTTGCAGCTGTTCAAATCTTCTTGCGATATGAGTACCGGTACACTGCACAATCATCCAGGCGCCGATCCAGGATTACTTAGGGGTGGAGCCAAATTTGAAATCATGCGAGTCAAATATTGCACGTAGGCTTAATCGCAGTGGCGTATCTGGCACTTGGTCTCGTGGGGAGGGGGGGAATTCTGAGATTTTTAAGGTCCATACGGAGCATTAAAATCAAAATGATTTATGGCTAAAGTTTCTAAATTCAGAAAGAAAATGTAGATTTTCGCCAATGGTGTCGAGAGGCTCCTTCTTCATGCTTTGCTCGGTAATGAATAAGGTTACATGTAGTTTCTGTTGGTGTCACCATGGTTGTGTACGCTAACTCCCTCGAACCCCCCCCCCCCCTAAACACTTGTTAATCCTTACTAGCATGCATCAGCTCTTTCATGAGCCCTGAGCAGTGCTGTACCTAACATACCGCGTCAAGGGAGGGGAGGGGGGGGGGCGCAAACTACCGAGGCGGAGCGGCCACAACCATAATAGTCGATGTTACTCATTTTGGCAAGCGAGCGAAAATGAAAACACTTCTCTTCTAATATTGGCAGGGCAAACTGCATGGGTTTTGTCGTTGCTGCTTGGGGCAGGCACTACCGTGTTTAAAGGGGGTACCCAATGCTGAAACAATGTTAGTTCATTTAAAAGAGCATGATTTTATTAGCAGGAAATCATCTGCCTAAAGTTTTTTAAAAAGTCGTGTTGCGAAGGAAACCCCCAAATGTGGTAAGATTTCAGTATATGTTTGACCCCTTAGCTGTGAAGCTGTGGGTTGCGAGTGGGGAGTGAAATTAACGCACCCTTTCTTGGAAACCGGGGGGGGGGGGCTTCTCTCGAAAGGGTGTGTTGAGTAGTCTGATGTACCAGCCATTTTTTTTTTTTTTGGTAAATGTAAGTTTAAAAAAAAAAAGAAAAAAAAAAAGGAAAGGAGACAGGCGGTTGGCTATCACCTGATGGGGGGGGGGGGGGGGGGTGTCCAACAATCCCCAAAATATATATGAGGGAAAGAATTCCCCTTTTCTGTCTGCTAGAATATTATGGTGGGAGATGCGTAAAACGGGAGAAATGTATGCCCACCCACCCCCCCCCCCCCCAAAAAAAAAAGGGGGAAAGGGAATAGGCATTTTGTTCATGAGTATTCTTACGCGGGTGTGCGGGTGCAGAAGATTTTGAATTATTTGTGAAAACCTAAAGGCTTATGTGGCTAAAGAGACTTCTGTATGGAGAAAGGAATATGGGATGGAAATTGTATTTTGACGTATCCTTAGGACTCTGTTGGGGGAAGATTTGTTTCCCTTTGCAACTATGATATGAAACTATACTAACAATCAAAGCATCAATATTTTATTTAGAAATGTTAAAAGCAAGGCAGGATATAGAGAGCAGTAGGAATTTTCAAGAAGGGAAAACTAATCCAATTGTTTTATTAATAAAAAATACCTTAATAAAAATAAAATTCTTTTCATGAAGAATTGTATAAGAAAAATATTTATTTAGTTGATCACATTCTCGATAAGAATCAAATCAGACCACTGGCATACTTTCAGAAATTAGGTCTATGTAGTGATAACACTGCTAAGATTTGGGAAATGTGTAATGTTATTTTAAAGAGCGGGAAATATGATGAGGGTCAGACAACTACTATTCAGTAGATGTACGAGATTTTAATATTACCTTAAAGATATCTGAAAATACGATCCTACTGAAAGACGTATCATCAAGAAAGGTCTACGATCATTTTATAACAGACTTGCAACGTTCAAACACTTTCAAAATTGGCGATGGTCAAAATGATTTTGAATTCTCAAAAAAGGAAACTAAAGATATATTTATAAAACCCAGAATCACAACGCTTTTGTTAAAGATTAAGGAATTCCAATACAAATTACTCCACGGAGCAATTCATACAAAAGAACATCTATTAAGATTTGGTTTTGTTGAAGACGACAAGTGTTCTTTCTGTAAACAAATGACGTAGTCATATTTGCATTTATTTTGGGACTGTGTATACCTTGTGGCAGGGAGTGATTAAAAGATTTTGGGTTAGTAGAACTACAAAAAGGTACAGTGGAAAACTGTTCATGTTGGAATACTGGGAAACTCATTTAGGAGTAAGTGCTGTAATACATTATTTTTTACAATTAAGTATTATCATATATCGGTCACGGTCAGAAGGTGCAGTTCCTGAGTTAGATTGTTTAAAATAATATTGTAATATAAGGATGAGGAAAAAGAGTTAGCTATAGACCAATTTCACAACGCAAGAGGGCAGCAGACTGTTCGACACAGTTCGACATACTGCGGTCCAACATTTATAGTACACAAGTCAATAGCGCGTTATGCACATTCGTTCGATTTTTTATCTATTTTGACCAGTATATGCAGATTTATTTTAATATTTGCAATGAGAAATTATCAGGGAAGTTCAGGTCGCAGCTGTGCAGTGCTCAAATGCCACAAGAATTAGAGAAAGTTTAAAAATTGGAAGCTAACTGAGTGCGAAATTCACTCGCTTTTGACTCATGAAGCCTGTTTGTGTGAGAAGCCGTACTCCCTACACAGGTTTCCGTAAGCAATGTGAAGGAATTCGTCGCCAGTGGGTAAAAACATCAACAGAAAGGACTTTGAAGTCAAGAAACATTATCATTATGTACTTGGCGTAAAATTTAATTAGTGAAAACATGACTTTGTAAGCAGGGTAAGATTTAGGAGTCCCGTTTACTACGGCTTCTATGCTGCAATCGAAATTTTACTGACAAAACTAAGTGGAAAAACCATCGAAAGTACAAAATACATTTCATTTCATTTCGTTTATTTCCACAATAACAGCAAAGATAATTATTTTACAACAGAAATGTGAGTATAGAATAAATTAAAAATTAGAAATATTGAAATAGTTCACAAAGGTCCAGTACACAGATATAATGTATAATTGAATTTTAGAAAGTTCAGTTTTAACTTAAATGCTAGCTGTATATTGTGGGGGAAACCTTGGAAAGCGGAGCTTGTAATTCAGGTTCCCCAAAATAATATTACAGTATCATTAATTAATGAAAATGGTATAAAAAGATACAAACTAGACGGGACGATACAAGACTACACTAAACGGGACAAGTACATCAGAACAACTCAAGCACAAACATGGGACAATGAACAGCCTCCTGCAGGAAAATCATAGTGTAACATTATAGTTATTTATCAGTGTAGTCTTAAGCTTATGTTTGAACATCATACCTTCATCCGTCAGATATGACCATTGTCTTACCTCATCTACCCATGTATCCATGCTTTATTGTATTGATCTAGAATAAAGTAAATGGAACAATATCGGCGCATTTCTCATATATCTTACACTCATTTTGTACACAGAGCCAGTCGCGGTCAGCGCGCTTGCCCACCGCAGCAATGGCGTCGCCGATAGAGGGCCAAATACATAAACCGGACGTGAAATTGGTCTATAAGAAGAAACAAACTAGGTAAACATCTACAGATATGGGAAAGTATTGAATTACAACCAGTGTCAGGAATCGATCATCTGATTCAAATCATCAAGGCTGAAAGCAGTCGGTGGGTGCAGGTGTGTGTGGGTGTGTTGTATGGTCGATGGATGTGTGTGTGCAGGTGTAGTTTTGTTTGTTTTTGTTTGTTTTTGTTTTTGTTTTGGGGGCGGGGAGGGGTGATAAAGGTGTAAGTGTGTATGCATGTATTTTTTTTCATATATATGTATATTATAAGGGGTTTAATTTCTCCTTGTTTCTTTTGCTCATTAATTGATGTCTTATTTACGAAAATATGCTATGGAAACAAAATGAAGACTTGTATTATATTATTTTGCTTACATTGATTTGTGCGGATGTATTGATGTTTATTTTGAATGAAATCTCTAATAAAAACATGGGGGAAAAGAAGATTGCTTCTGCGTTCTTGAGTGTAAGAATACTCATAAAAAATGCCTATTCCCTTTTCTTAAGGGGGGAAACACCCCAAACCTTTATAGGGGCTCACCTCAAAAGCTTACATATCAGCATACAACGTACCCCATATACAACTCACCCCCCCCCCCCCTCCACAAGCGCATTTCTCCCCCTTTTATACATATTTCTTTACATATAAAAGGACAAGTTTAGAGTTTTTGTAATTAATAAAATACTGTTATCAAAAACTGTTTCCCATCTTCTCGCATCATTAGTACTGAAACATGATTATTTTTCACTTCTTTTAACATGTTAGGATGGCGTGCAGAGACTAAGGAGACCGGGCATTGAAATGGGAGGGTTATGAAAGGCATACTGGTAAATTTTGGCGATGGGGCCGACACCCTTAATTTGCCCGAAAATCAACTATTCAGTTTCACAACTTTGTACACGCGAGCGAAGCGAGTGTGCATATTGTTCACAATTTTGGTGATAAAAATGTACAGAAATGTCATATTCCAGCATTGCCCAAATATAAAAAAAAAAAAAAATACGGGCGCCCTTATGCCAATATATGAGGATACTGAGGAGGTGAGGGGAGGGGGGCAAAATAATCCCCGAATAAAGCAAACATGTGCCCCCTTTTCATAGATGATAGACAGACTTTCTAAATACTGAGAACCGTTGCTTTTAACTGCTATACTATTTTGATTTTGAATGCTGAAAGTTTGCATTTCAGAGTACTAATCATGTCAATATGCTCATTTTACATGGTTGCATTATGATCAAAAATCTTTTTTTTTTTCTTCCGAGGGGGCCCTTGGGGGCAAAAATCGATTTTGACCCCCCCCTTGCGAATGACTGGGGGGCAATTGCCCCCTGCCCCCCCCCCCCCCACCCGCTTCTGGCGCCAATGCTTGGATACCCCCATCAGGTGATAGCCAACTGCCTGTCTCCTTTCCTCCTTTTTTTTTTTTATACTTACATTAATACCCCCCAAAAAATGGCATCAGACTACTCAACACACCCTTCCGTGACAAGCCCCCCCCCCCCCCCCCCCCCTCCCCAGGTTTCCACGAATGGGTGCGTTAATTTCACTCCCCACACGCAACCCACCCTAGCCCTTTCGAGACAACCGGGGGAGCTTCTAGCACTCGAAAGGGTGCGGCCATCCCCGTTCGAGTAGTCGTTTTGGTCCTCCGGAACTCGGAAAAAAAATTTGTGACACGCAAACGTACCGGCGCGACGCGCGGCCGCCGTTTTCTCAGCTGATGCACAGTGTGCAGTGCTAGTGCAGTGCACATCGCCCGAGTCGAGCTTATAATTGTTTAGGTTTACTTCCGGTCGGCAGGAGAAAGAGACGGGGCAGTCAAAAAACAAATAAAGATTCGTCGGAAAAGCTGACGAATTACTTCCTCACGGGAAATGGCTCGTGTTCCTTTGGGGTATCATCTTGTGAAGCATTTACCAAAGTGTGGAAACAGGGATTTGTGGTAAGAAATTTGTCCGTATTTTTAAGCATACGGTACCGTACTAACTTACATCTACATCTGTCCGCCAATACCGCTGCATTTCTACGCAATCGTGTAACGTAGTATGCCCGAAGCTCTGGCTAGAGTATATAGGGCTAGACCTATGCCACTGTACGTGCTCAGCTCAAGCCTGGGCTGCAGTGCAGTGCTAGCTGTGCTTTTGCATTGCATTGAATACATTGGCATGCTGTTATGTCGATTATGATTCAATGTTAGAATATTAGAATATTTATTTGTTCTTGAAATTTTTTGAGTCATTTCTTCCCTTGCTAATCAGTTTTATTTGTTCCTTGACTCCGGGCTTGAACTGCTTGACTGCTTGCCTTGACTTGAGACTTGACATAATGACAAGGTCTAGACTCTACCATTTGTTAGACCTTTTTTTAGGCAGTGTATTATTGTATACAGCCACACGCGTGTCGTGTGTCTGTACCTTGCGGAAACACGTGTGTGGCTGTATCCACAGCATTGACACAAGGATACAGCCACACTCATCTGAATTCCCACTTATACTCTGTGCCATGGCGCTACGCTAGCGCATTGCACAAGCGATGTGTACATGCGATGGTGTGTTGCAAAACCTCAAAATTTGGGTCATTATGAAGGTTTATCTCTTGAAATTCACTGACATAGGCCTACTAACAATATTTTTACTTCATTATAATTAATGATTGCCAATAAGGTGAGAATGAAGACTGGACATTTTTTTTCTTGTTTTATTTTTGTTTTGTTTTTACCTGACTTAGATATTGATTATTGTCTCTGAATGACCATCAAAGGTTGATAAATAACTCATTTAATAATTCATCATGTCTTCATATTTTCACATAAATCTAAGATTAGCTGAAGGAAGATGGGAGACATAAGGTTGAGAGTAGGCCTACAAATCTAATAAATTCGCATTGTGATATAAAAGTGTTTTTTTTTTTGTTCTGTTTTTTTGTTGTTTTTTAATTCAACCAAGGCCACCACAATGGCAACCAGATGCAGTAATTTGAGATCTTATTCCCTCTGATTCGCCCTCCCCCTCTCCTGGAAACTCACTTGACCTATATTTTGCAGTTAACAGTTAACCTGTTTACAGCTGGTGTGTTTAGACCCTACATCTTCATTGACATTGTTTACTATCGATATGTTTACACTGTTTAAGGGCCAACTTGATGCAATTTGTTTGCATAGTTGTAGGCACTCACACTAGTGCGCGGTTATACTAACCTCGCACAACAGACGTGCTGTAGCATGCAAATTGCTGACAATAGGAAAGTAGTGTTCTACCAATGAATTTTGGGGACAGAGGAGCAAGAACTGTGTGACCAGTGATCAAAAAAAAAATTCTTATTTTTCTCTTTTTTTTTTTTTTAGATTAAATATCCTGTTTACAAGTCTGGTAAAAAAAAAACTGAACAATAAACAGGACATGGAAACCTTTTCTTTAAATTTCCCTCCAATTTTTCCCTACTATGTGACAGCCACGCCCCCTTTCACTCACCTAATCCCCATCAGAAGGCCATGGCCAAGCCCCCCTCTTAATCCTCTTAAGGACCCTCTTTATTGTCATGCCTATTAAAAATCTGTTGACTTTGAATTGTGATACATAAATTTGCTAGACTTGAGGCACAGACGCTGCTAGTATAGTTTCAGTGTCACAATATTAAAATCTATATGTACATGTACATCGTACATGTACTTGCAATTTGAGCAAACTTGTTTCACTATTACAGCAATGCATACAACTTTCCAATCAGCCTTAAAGTGATTACACAATGGTAAACTTTTTTTGGATATATGATCGAGAATAGAATTCTAAGAAGAATAACATTAAAAATTTGATGATTTTCAATCGAAATCAATGCATTTTGGCTAATTTTCTCATAAAAAGTCAAGAGTTGACCAAAAAAATTGAGTATGAGGTATGACGTAAAAGTGGGTACCCAGCTTCGCGCATTGCAGTTGTGCTGCGCGCTAGACTGTACAACATGTATTATACCTTGCGCGCATTTTGCTAGAATTGCGCGGCAAGGTACCCACTTTGACGTCATTTTGACGTCAAAGTGGGTACCCAGTTGGAACTGGGTCACAGCTGAGGGGTCAAAAATATCCTGAAATCTTACCACATTTGGGGGTTTCCTTGGCAACACGACTTTTAAAAAATTTTTAGGCAGATGATTTTCTGCTAATGAAATCATGCTCTTTTAAATGAACTAACATTGTTTCAGCATTGGGTACCCCCTTTAATCACCAGCTTACTGGATTTTTGAATTGGGGAAAGGGGAGGGGGTGGCTGCCTTTTTTTTATATCTGTTTGTAAGATTTGCAAATTTATGTGACGCTATTTTTCTTATGGAAAAACTGTTTGATATACATGTAGTATGGAGAGGGGCTGTAGACTGGTATTGTGCCTTGTCCCTATTTTGATCTGATCATAAATAGTATTTGAATACTAGTAGTATTGATGTTGTTTTAAAACCCTTTGAAATGATTGAAAATTGATTTGGTGCCCTACAAAGTATAGTGTATGTCAGAATTTTATTATTTTAAGAAGTTCTCTTGTTTGTATATTTATTAAATTCTATCTTGGACACAGTACATGTATGTGGTTCTCACTATTTTGTGGGTGAAATTTTGAGAGTTTGTTACAATATTACACTGGAATTTTCTTTGAGTGGTTTCGAATGTGTTTTAACTCTCTTCCACCACGGTAGGGATTACCCGTTTATTCTCTTTTGTTGGCTCTTCTTCAGTCTCCCAACCCTTAAAAAATCGTAAACATTACAAAAGGGCTGATTCCCTTAGACTAAGTCCTCTATTTAGGGGCACTTTCTCTCCTTGGTCTAGGGCTTCTAAAGCCCAGCCTGTCCTCGAGGACCGTTGTGTTGTTTGAGATGGATTAAAAGCAGACAATAAGACAAGTACAAAGGCCTTGATAGTGACCCTAGTCATGGGTCAAGCATAGTGTCCTCATGATGATCACATGCACACCCCAGCCATGTCTAGACTGTCACTTGATTTTATCTCTATATGATCACATGAGCGTGTCTCACCTGGCTTCCATAGATTTAGAAAGTGATGAGTGGGTTTTTCCCCTAATGTAGAAAGTGTATTTAACAATGTCTTGAGTTGTTCAAACCCTACCCTACCCTGACTGTCTTTGCTTTGTAAAGATTTAACCATATATTCTCTTTAATAAGTTATTTCATGACTTCAAAAAATAAAAATGATTTGTTGATTGGGATGGGGTATATCTTAATAGTAATGGACTTGATCTTGCCCTGCCCGGCTTCCCATGAGAGTTGGTTTTCCCCTCACACAGCCACTGGACTTCGAAAAGCTTGGTTGTTTTTTTTTTTTTAATTTGTTTGTTTTTTGTTTTGTTGTTTTTTTTTGTTTTGTTTCTGTTTTTTTTTGTAATAACTATACTAGATGTACATACATGTACCTGTAGACTTACATGTATCCATGTAGCAGTTGACCAGCTTGATTTTTCATTCATTGGCATTTATGTTGGACTCTCATGTGAACCAGGTGTCAGCAGTCAACACCTATTCCAACCCCCTCCTCCCCCTCCCCCCTGCCCAAATAAAAAGTAATTTAAAAACTGAATGAATAAATGAATGCGAAAGCATACTGTACATGTACATCCTTCATTGTTGGAACTACATGTACATGAGACATAACCCAACATTTCATTTTTTAGCAGTTGGGGAAATCCTTCAGTCTGGAATTTAACTATAATCTATTCATTTTCTAGGTCCATCCGTTGTTGATGATACTCTACTCTCACATGGCCTTGTTGACATTTCCTTATCTGTCACATGACATTGTTTGGGAGGTTGAACAGTTCAGAGGCTCAAAGGAGGAATTTAGATAATGGGCTATTCAGTGGTCACACACAGTTTGCAAACACCAGGAATGCCCATAATCTTGTTTTGTGCACTTGAGCTCTTTTATTTCTATAGGAGAATGAATGCAATCCAAGCATCAGTGTGCTCTTAGTGAATAAAGATGACCAAGAAGGGTAACCAGTGAAAGTTTGAGCAAAATCAGACAATCCTGTTCAAGAGTTATGAATTTTGAAAGTTTCAAGAGGATCCTTGAGTTGGCAACTTTGCCTTCATCCCGGTGGCCCTTGAAATGCTCAGTATTTTGCTTTGCCAAGGCACTCCCTATTGCGCAATCCTATTAGATATTTTTTTTAAGACTCTGTGGCTAAGTAATGCTGTTTGCAGTATATGTTTAAGTTTCGATGTATCATCATTATCTTGTCTTTTTGTTGTTTTCTTTTATTGTTATCTAATTTTTTCTAATAACTTGTAAATTGTTTTGATTATGTCTGTGATTCAATAAAACACATAATTTAAAAAAACAAAACTTTGCCTTCATAGATGGTGTCATTGTGGACAACTCTCAGTTCATTTCGTAGATAATTTTTCCAAAAAAAATGATGAAAATCTCAGGTCAGGAATCAACATAATTCTTCCCAATATGCTTGTAGAATTGATATAGCCATGTCATGCTCACACAATAAATCAAAAGAATTTTTATTTCTCTTGAAAATAAAGAAAATGTTGAATTCTGTGTACAAAATGAATGGAGGGTTGTCCACGATGACATCACAGATGCTGGCAAAGTTGCCAATTTAAGGATCCCCATAATAAGGATTTACTTAAACTTTCAAAGTTCATAAATCTTAAACAGATTGTCCAATTTTCCTCAAACTTTCACTGTTTATTCTTGTTTTTTTTTCATTCACTGGAAGCACACTGATGTCTGGGTTGCATTCTCCTTTATTAATTAAACATTTTAAACAAAAAAGAGAGGGTTGTCTGAGTTCTCTGATGTGCTTCACCGTCTTCAGTTTTCCAAGACACTAGTTGTGATTGAATTTTATTCAAATCATATCATCAGTGATAACTCGATATCAATCAAATTTCTGCCTTAAAAGAATAGAGGACTGAAAGTGTACCAGTTAAATGTACTTGAAAAGATAATTTGTGTCCATCTAGTGCCTATGAAATAACCATTGAAAAACCAAACCTGGCATTTTTGAAGTAAACGGTTAAGTAGTCAGAAATTTGGGATCACTTTAAAAAAGCACAGTGTGCAGAATATAATGGCAGCTCATTTTCGTTGACATTTACACTCCTACATGTGCACTTACATGTATTCCTTGAACACACATTGATAAGTTTTCTCACTCGTCCCTTTTAGATTAATCGAGAATACATTTGAACTGTTATTCCAAGTGATGTGTGAAGCTCATATTAGTGCAATGGTATGGAACCCCTAACATACATATAGAAAGCAGAGTGTCTTTTGATGCTTTAATAGTTAGTACACTGATATCCTTTTTACACTGGCATTTCTTAATGCCGTACTTTCCTTAGTACGTGACTTTCCCATACTATCTTTTTTTGCTTTTTACACTTGCTAAATAAGTCCCGTACTAAGGGCTTAGCCTGGGCCTACGAATAGCTGGCTGTATACACTTGCATTTTCTTAGTCCCGTACTATTTCCAAAGGCCGGCCAATGATATCCCACGCGAACGTCTGAGCATGCATGCTATCGATAGCTAGCTTTGCGCGCGCTCTACATTAGATATTGAATTCTGATTGGTCAGTGGAATAACCCAAGACTATTTTTTCTTGCTTTTTACACTGGCTTGCTTGGCACCGCAATTGCGGGGTTAGCCCTGCTTTTTTGCAGGGCCAACTAGTACGGGACTATCGGTGGGGCTAGCCCACTTTCGCAAAAAGCAGTGTAAACAGAAAGTGGGCTAAGGGAAGTCTGGTACTATCGGTGGGGCTAAGGCCTCCCTTAACCCCACCGATAGTCTGGGACTAAGCAAAATTTTGCCAGTGTAAAAACTCCTTTCATGTTTTACAGTAGGTACATGTACATGTACATGTACATGTATCACATTCAAATTAATCCAAGGGTATCCTACTATCTTGTTCATTGTTCATTGCAGGTACAAAGGTTACATCCTGATCCTGACATTCCTAGCCTACACCACCTACCATCTCTCAAGGAAACCCATTGGTGTTGTGAAGGTGAGTGCTGTTCAGAGGCGTTTTGTTTGTCGTTTTTAATCTGTTTTAGTTGGGAGTTGAAAATTGTCTTTATTTCAAGACAGTTTTACATTTCGGGGGGGGGGGGGGCATGGTAATGCATTTGATAAATACTAGTACATGTAGGTGGCCTTGGAGGAAAGAAGCCTACCCGGTACACGTATAATGCGATTTTTCATCATATTCTCCCCCCCATGCCACTCCTTGTCCTCAAACATAGACGTACTATAACTTTACTAGACGAAAAGCAGCACATGTGAATATCATTACGCAAATGGCATTAGGCTCTGCCTATTTCGGATCATTTGAAGGGGTTATCACCATGACATCGATAACATTGTTGCATTATTCATAACTTTTGCGCTTATCAGTTTTATTGTGACGATTTGATTACCGTAAATGCGCATTTGTTACGCATTTATTATACATTAACCCATAGAAGTACAGAGCTTTTTAGAGGTCTAAATTAATCATCTTCAATCCTCAAATTGGCAACAAATATTATTTTTCTCCACTCTTACATAATTTGTAAAAAATAAATATAGATATAACATGAACTAAAATGAATTATGATTGCAAAATTTAAGCTGAAACTGCCAATTTGAACACGAAAATGGTGATTATATAATATTCACTGCGTTGCCATTTTAAAGAGTTTAATGATTAGTTACATTTAAACTGCTATAATTCGAAAATGCAACAACATACTGCATTGGGAATGGACTCAAATTTTTCAGTGAATTTTTCTCTTTCTGCTCATGTATATTGTGTAATGCCCAGCATTCTGCATCAGCAGATACGGCCAAAGCGTCTCCTAAAGGAGACACTGTACCTCTATGGGTTAACTGCGCATGCAGTGAGCTGACTCGTGTACATATAGTGTTTCATAACATGTGCAAACAAATGCTACTAGTTTGAAGCATCTTACAAAATGAATTATTTTTGATCATGGATATTGATGGTGCTTAGGTCAGCCTTCTAATGGATCTGCACAAAATGGTGGAGCTTTAGGGGCCTGTTTAAGTGGGAGTTGTAAATTGTCTGTATTTTAAGACATTTTAGATTTTTGGGACATTGTAATGTGTGATAGGGGTACATGTATACCGTGTGATTGTCATCATATCCCCCCCCCCACCTCACTCCTTTTCCTTAAATCTCTCCCTCCCTCTCTCACCCCCCCCCCTCTCTCTCACTCTCACACACTTGCTCCTTCTTTTTTTTTTCTTTTTTTTTTAACCCTCTCCCTTTCTTCTATTTTGTTTTATAGTGTAAAAGAGAAATGTATACATGAAATTTCTTTCTGATACTGTCAAATAGTCAGGTATGGAAGAGTTATTTACCCTTTATGCATTCAACACAGATGATGCTTACCCATGGTTCATGTACACGTGTAATGAACATATTTTGACATCATCCCCATTGGTCTTGGTACACTACGTGTGCAATGAGCATACATGCACCTATTACTCTTCAGAAAACTCATGAATTTATTTAGAAATTCACAAACTTTTCTGATAAATTTTTTGTCACAATTTCCTCAAACTTGAGTGATCTACATGTACATGTACATGTATATCTCTCATAGAGCGTGTTTCTACTGAACTATAGAAATTTGTGGCGATGCGAGGTGATGCGAGGTAGCACCTCGCATTTTCCTAGAAACACATCAGGTAGTGGGTGATGTGCATTGATGCCATGTGATCCATCGTCCACCTATCTAGGTGGTCAATGCGAGGTGATGGGAGGGACAATGCGCAGTAGAAACAGAGCAGGTAACGAAATTTGTGGTGTACCGAAAGTCTTGAATTCTTACCCAGAGAGTCCGCGTGTTATTCAATTGATCATCACAGAGCGTGAGGCAGTGCGCGCATGAACTGATTTGTGACCTTATGATACACGACTTCCCGGTTCAATGCATTTTGCAAGTTCCCTCGCATTACCCCGCATCACCCCGTATTATAGTACTCCTTAGAAACACTTCCTGTAATAGTAAAATATGAGGTGATGCAGGTGACAAAATGCAAGGTCATTCGAGGTGTCCAGTAGAAATGCGCTCTTATTTTATGTTATCATTAAAACCAAATTCATGTCATGCTTTACCACTAATATTTATTTAACTTGCAGGGTGTTCTCCATTCCAACTGCTCCAAATACGATGACGATGACAGCCATATCCCGTTCTTTCCCGTCTTTAACAGTAATACCAGCAATGTTAATAATAGCTGCTGGTGCTGTTGGGCACCATTCGGTAAGTGCCTGTATGGCTGATAAGCTTATGACTTTACAGGGAGTGCAGGTACAGTTAGATCCAAAGTGTCTCACTACAGACCAGTTTATGCCATGTGCAAGAAATTGGCAATTCCTAGGACGTGGCATGAGAATAAATGTCTGTCCTAATGATTTTACATGCACTTTATGTTTAACAAAAAGCAAATGGAGTGATGTAAAGTCCTTGCATACTGTTACTGTATTAGAGAGACACATCTACACATCTGTTCATCAATATACTTCTTGGGATGTTTTAATTTCTGGGATAATACATGTATAACAGATAAGTTTGTCTTACAGGACTTATTCTGTGAAATCGAGCTACATGTACATGTAATGCAGAATGAATTTATGAAGCTTGTACAGTATACATGTATGTATTTTGTTAGAATGAAAATAGTTGCTTGAAGACCAACCCCCCCCCCCCCCCACAACTCCTGGTCAGCTTTAACTACACTCTGTTTTTATTGCTTATTTTTTAACCTGATGATGTGGAGCATCCCTAAAAATTTCCTCTGAAATTGATGTAGATCACTGCCTGAGGACAAATGGTTGATTTTTGAGAGTTTGCTTGTACAAACAAATTTATTACCCAAACAGTGCCTTTTGTTATATTTAGCCCATGCATATATGTGATTGTTACATGCAGGCCAAATACATGTATATGATGCATATAGGCCATTGCTAAGCAGCTTTTGGCTACAATATCAGCAATTTGCGAATAAAAGCATTTTCTAACTTATTGTGGCCATAATAAATGGAAAAGGTTTAATTCGTAAGTTTGCTGTCCCTTTCATTTTCACTTCAGACACTGATTTGTTGGGGATTGGGGAAACACACTGATAGTTTTGTTTATTTAACTGTCAATTCCTGTAAACTTGCACTCTGAATAACAATGTTGCATGCGTGCCAACCTGTACACTCAAAAGCTAGTCTTGCATGCACAAAGTTAACCCTCATTAGTTGTAAACCCTTGAGCTGGTCTAGATTTATAGTCTGCTTTGACGTACATGTAGTGCATGGTGTGCACCCCCCACAGGCTTTGGAATACATGTAGGTATGCATGTAGCTTCACCACATACAGCCGGAACCTGGCAGAGTTAGAATCTGTTAAAGGATTCATGGTATTGTGTTTGTTTAAGTGGCCAAGTAGAGTCTGTGTGTGAAGACTACACCAAGGCAGTGCTGCATGTACACTTGGCTCAGATAAGATCTGAATAGCTTATTGTCAGCTCATGTGATTAACTTTGACCTTGGCCTAATTATTTTTGGAAACTGTGATGTCACATGCATCAGTTTTTGACACTAAATTGGCTTGCTTATAACACAATATCAATTTCTTTCTGTGAATTGAATTTGTTTCATATAGGGGTACCCAATGCTGAAACAATGTTAGTTCATTTAAAAGAGCATGATTTCATCAGAAGAATATCATCTGCCAAAATTTTTTTAAAAGTCATGTTGCCAAGGAAACCCCCAAATGTAAGATTTCAGGATATTTTTGACCCCTCAGCTGTGTCCCAGTTTCAACTGGGTACCCACTTTGACATCAAAATGACGTCAAAGTGGTTACATTTTCGCGCAATTCCAGCAAAATGCACGCAAGGTATAATACATATGGTACAGTCTAGCGTGCAGCACAACTGCATTGCGCGAAGCTGGGTACCCACTTTTACGTCATACCTCATACTGAACTTTTTTGGTTAACTCTTGACTTTTTATGAGAAAGTTAGCCAAAATGTATTGATTTTGATTAAAAATCATCAAATTTTTAATGTTATTCTTCTTAGAATTCTATTCGATCATGTATCCAAACATTTTTCACATTTGTGTAATCACTTATGCTTACATGTGAACATAGGGGTAAATAAGATAAATTGGGTTTAATATATTTTTAGTAAACAATCACCTTAATATCTCCCCTCCCCCATTAACTATAGATGATAATCACAATAATTTTACAATCGTGATGTTGATGACAATGATGCCAATGATTTTAATGGGATAATGAGATAATAATTATGACAACAGTAATAAGGATGATAATCACAATAATAGTAGTAATCGTGATGATGATGATGATGATGATGGCAATGATTATAAATGATATTAATGGGATGATAATAACAACGTAATAAGGATGATGAATACTACAACTACTATTAATAATAGTCATCATAATAATGATAGTAATGATATTGAAAATATATATAATAATAATGAAAATAATTGTAACAGTAGTAATGATCACCACAATATGAATATTTTTTGTAATAATAATGATAACAATTGTCAAAATTTATGAAGTATACACAAAGTATACGCACTCTAAACTTTGGAATTTGTTCCAGGCCTAATATGCTTCAAATCAACAGCTGGCCTGTACAGATTTCCAAGCAATGCTTGTTTCACTATCTTTTATTTTTCAGATGGTAACGATGCTAACGTACTGTTAGGCAGTCTGGACTATGCCTACCTGTTTGCCTATGCTATTGGCATGTTTGCAAGGTAAATATAATTAATGCAGATTGAAGTTATGATATTTGATTCTGAAAGGGCACCAACTACATGTATATTACCCTTTCAGTGCTACTTGCAGCAAAACTATTTTCTTTTTGGTGTTCTTGTTTATGTTTCTCTTTTTTTTTTCAATTTTAATCTGCATTTTTTAGATTTATTCCCATATTTGGTATACTATAATATATTGAGTACAAATTCATCTCAAATTTGTTCTTGAATGTTTACTTGTACCTGTTAGATGTGATATGATGTGATGCTACATATTTTTTCTCTCAAAGATTCCAGCCTGAGGTGTTTTTTCTTTGTTTGTTATTCTGGGTGCGGGTTTCTGCTTGGGGGGGGGGGGGGGGGAGGGGGGGAGGGAGGGTTTAGGTATAGTACTTGTTCTTTCATTTGGGTTAATATTCTTTTTTAGGGGAAGGAGGGGGATACATCCAGCAAAGAAGCTGCCGGTTGGTACACATGATTTTCTTTCCATTTCTTATATGTAAGATCAGTAAATATACTGAATTTGAGGGATGATGATGTAATGATTTACTGCTAAAAAAGTTTGTGTTTCAGGCTTAGTCATAGTACATCTACTTCTTTTTTAAGGGAGAGAAAAAAATGCATTTCATGTTATTTGCATTTGTATTAAACATTGCTTATATCCCTCACCAAGTTACATTTATTTTATTTTCCTTCAGACTTTTCGAATGACTATAATATTTTTTTTGAAGTGATAGTATTTCTTTGGCTTTCTGACATTCCCCAGTGGGCACATTGGTGAACGCATGGATCTGCGTTACTTCTTATCGTTTGGAATGATCATGTCTGGATTCTGGACGGCAATGGTCGGTTTGGCATACTTCTTACAGATCCACAACTTCTACTATTTCATCATGATGCAGATCATCGCAGGACTTTTCCAGGCAACCGGATGGCCAAGTGTGGTGGCAGTGGTTGCAAATTGGTTTGGAAAAGGAAGGTAAGATATTGCTGGTATGTAGATCATCATCATCATCTTTATCATCATCAATATCATCATCATCACCATCATAAAATCATCATCATCAACATCATCATCATCAGCACCAACTCTGTCATCATCACCATTCTCATTGTCATCAACATCACCACCACTACCACTTTCATAATCTCACGACCATACATGGTCTCTTCCAGGTAACCAGGTGGCCAAGTGTTGTGGAAGTGGATGCAAACTGGTTTGGGAAAGGAAGGCAAGATGGTGCTGGTATGTAGATCATTATCGTCATCATTTATCATCATTATCATCAATATCACCATCGTTGTAGATGTATCATCATCATCTTTATCATAATCAATATCATCATCATCACCATCATAAAATCATCATCATCATCATCAGCACCAACTCTGTCATCATCACCATTCTCATTGTCATCAACATCACCACCACTACCACTTTCATAATCTCACGACCATATGTGGTCTCTTCCAGGTAACCAGATGGCCAAGTGTTGTGGAAGTGGATGCAAACTGATTTGAGAAAGGAAGGCAAGATGTTGCTGGTATGCAGGCCATAAGATTAGTGTGTGTCATCATCACCATTTGCTGTGTTTAATAGCATTACAGTCATTGTGATCATCAAGTACTGTAAATTTGAAAAGGAGACGTGTTGTAATGTAAATTAAGCTGTATGTCAGTATTGAGGGGGATTTTTTTTTTTGGGGGGGGGGGGGGAAGCACAGGGAAAAAATTAATGATTTTTTTTCCGGGCTACTTTTTGAGCCCACCCTCCCAAATTTTCTACATTGTATTACAGTTTACATTGGACCATATGAGAATTTCAGGGGCTCTTTTTTTAGTTTTCCAGGGCTCTTTTTGGTGTTTCGGGGGCGAATTCGCCCCGAGCTCCGTGTATTTTTTTCCCTGGGGAAGCAACATGTAGATATTCAATGGCTCCAAAATATTTTGGAAATGGGTCAGATTTGCGACTTATGGGCTTGTCAGTTATATGGACCACGCTGCAAATATACCAAGTCCATGATAAGTCTATTTCCATGAAAACTTCTATTGCTTTGTTTTGCCAAAGTAAGGTAGAATGTATTTGACTGGATTGATCTCTGTAACGATTTGAATGTATTGACAAAGTTAATTTTACATTTTCACAGGAGAGGACTGATCATGGGTGTATGGAACACGCACACCAGTCTAGGTAACATCCTGGGCTCTTTAGTAGCTGGTATCTTTGTGGACCACGCATGGGGCTGGTCCTTCGTCGTACCTGGCTTCATCATCGGAGGAATGGGGGTCATCATATTCTTCTTCCTCATTGTATGTAAGTATAACCACCTGTTTTCATGAATGGAGGGGGTCCATGAGATGGAGGTTCTTATATTACTCAAAGTAAAACATCCCCTTAGTGTAAATGGAATGTCCCCCCCCCCCCCCCTTTTTTTTTTGTTGTCTTTTTGTTTTCAAGATTTGTTTTCTTTATTTTCCTCTTCCCTTGCATCTGTAAGCATTTTGAAATATCTCGGGGTCATGAATGAAATTATCAAGTATTTCTTCATTTTCAATTTTCTTGTTGTCTGTGTAGTAAATCATCCCTGTTTTGCAAATGAACCAGCGGTCCATGTTTTCTTTAGGCTCCTCATATTTTCTCTAAGTAAATCATCCCTTTGTTATGAATGGACCCATCTGTTCTTTCTCTGTTTTTGCAATAGTAAGCATCCTTCCCTAACCCCAAGCTTGGGCTCTGTTCCTAGTTTTATCATTGAGGTATAAGGGTCATATTCCTCTTTCCTATTGTCTGATAGTGTGCTTCCCACTTGTTAAAGAAAAAAAATCAAAACTGGACGGAACTTTATGCGGGTACATGTATGTGAGTTTCGAGACATGCAGGTAATATCGTTTGTGAATATTATGCCCAAAGTGATTGATAATTTCTTTTAGAATTCTTAGAGTATATCGAGAGCAATTTCCTTGGAAACAAAAGGAACACAAGTGCTTCCTTTTGTGTGTGTTTATCAGGGTTTGGGGTGTGAGTTTCAATACATATGTGCAATATAGATATAAGAGCCAGTTTGCTTTTTATAGAAATAAAATATGAGAATATGTCAAGAGCTATTCCCAATGGAATCAACAACAGGCATACAAGTGCATCCTCTTTCATGTGTGTTTCAAGGGGTACTTTATCTGTACTCAACACTCTTTCAAGCCATTTTTTTATATTATTACTTAAGATAAAACAAAAGATTGTCTTCATTTCTTTTCTCTTTAGATCCATCTGATATTGACTGCAAACCTCCTAACAGAGTTCCATCATCAGATTCTGTAAGTTTATTCACTTTCATTTATTACTCTGCTTGTGCTTGTAATATTTTGTTTTGTTTATTTACTTTGGTTTGCCTGTTTGTTTATGTTAATGATCCTGTTAGAACAAAACAGGTTTCCATTCATGTGGATAATAAAAGCATCGAATTGAATGGAATTGAAGTCACTTTCAGGATATAGTAAATAGTAATTCAGACAGTTCTGTTTTATTGATACATGAGCATATGATAGGATCACTCTGAGAATTCAAAAAGGTAAATGCACGATAATGCTCCAAAGAAAGGGCTTCAAAATGGTGGAAATCCAGCATACAGAGACTAGAAATGGAAATTAGTGACATTTTAATCATACAGAATATGCACAGGTGAATTAAGATAAAAATGGCATTTTGGCAAGCAACTCTTTACAAAATATTTGTTTTCGTACTAATCAATGGGGCATGCATTGTCAGGCATTTTTAGTTTTGAATTCCGACAGGCGGTCATTATCAATTCAACATGCATTACACAGTTCAGAACTGCAGAGATGCGTTCAGGTGACTATGAGGTGACTTTGTGTGCACACATTTTTTGTGTACAGGTCTATGAGGTATAGGGCAACCAAAAAATGTCGCTGAGGCAAGACACATTTTTGTTTGCTGCCTGGCTACAAAAACAATTTGCACCAATCAAATTCCCTAAAAGTTAGCACAAAAATTGTTGCTATGAGATTGTTTGCACAAGTTTTGACAAAATGCTTTCTTATTTGAGAGTTGACGCGTTAATGTGCGTTCATTAGCATAAGTGGGACATAAAGTCGCATCAAATCTGAGCACAAAAAATGTGTGCGCATAAAGTGGCACCACAAAGTCGCCTCATATCTGAAAGCGCCTTAATGGTAACAATGTAAGAGGCATACATGCAACCATTTGACAGCCCTAACCTTGACCCTAGTCCTGACAATCCATCATCCAAATATTATTGTTAGATGATTGTAATCTTCTAAATGTTATTGTCATGAATTTGATACCCCTACTGAAAACACAGAATTAAAGTAGCATTGCATAGTGATCGATAACCCTGACTTTGTACAACAGAGAGAAGGCGTATGTTCCTTTTTGTCTTGTCAAACCTGTTTCAGTGCTCACCTGTACAGAAAGACCTGTCTATATGAATACAAACTTTCTTGCCCTTCAATAGTTTATCTCATTGAAATATGTCCATAAAGATCACCTGCTCATTAAGGCTACTGTAAATGCAGAAATATTCGCAGTACATTAATTTTCATGCATTGCGCGCTATTTTTGGCAAGCTTGAATTCTAGAACTCACGAAAATATTAGCACAATTTCATATGCATTGAAATATCAAATCAAATCTTACACTGTTGCTAGTGAGTAATTGTGCAGTGTGAATTTAAGAACCTGCGAATATGTTCCTGGGTCGCTCAGCGCGCAAAATTATTCACGTGAAAATAACAGCGTTTACAGTAGTTTCTTGTCTCCTTTCAGCAATCTTTATATAGTGGTTGCATTGTATGTTCTCTGCGGCTGTGTGATGCTTATTTTGCATACATGTGTAGGTGTAACGATCAATTCTAAGTTGATATTTCAGGCTAAAATAAATACTGTAAACGCGGAAAGTTTCCCGATGTGGAAATTTTTGTACATTTCGCGTGGCACCACACTTGCACAAAGATAAAAATGTTCAAAATATTTTGCTCATTTTGCACATGAATACATTTATCCTATCTGTCTGTAAAAATTCTATGCCCGATTGCATTCAAATCAGCTGAGCTTGAAAAATTAAACACACAAAAATTTCCACTTTCACATTACACTGATGCTGATTACATGTTGAGACACATTTTGATCCCATATATCCCTGTAGATGCACTCAAGCTGTGAACAATAATGGTTCACACATATCATGTGATTGATCATGTGATATGTGAAGGTCAGTGCATTGTGTGTACTAGAGAATCCATTGTGTCTGTGTAATCTACACAGAGGAAGTACACCCACCAAATACTCATTACAAAATATCCTGCCAGAAACTCCGATCCAGTAATAGAGTTGATTTGTTATAGCCCTTTGAAAATTTGATCGATGATGAAGTACTTGAAGTACAAGTACTTGCTTGGACCATCAAGGTGTAATGTTCATAGACTTATAATCATTGCCATTCATTGTACTAATTGTGACATTTTTATGGGTATGCTTTAATACTGAAAGGAAAAGCTTCAAAAGTACACTGTATTTCCTTGTAATTTCCCATGCTACAGAGATGCATGTGAACTCACTTTTTTTACCCTTGGGAGGCTTTGGTTAACACCATATATGGTGGCTTTTAGGGCTCATACAGGCATACATTTGCCTCAAAAGAAAAATAACATGGAAATTTGTGTATGTGGGTGTAGGTGTGTTTGTGTATGTACAATGGCAGGTGGTGATGAGTCTGTCTCTTTTATAAGATACAAAAATATAAGCTCCAAAACCCCTGGTGGTTTGGGGGATTTACTTCTTCATATATGATGAAGCCTTTCGAGAAAAGATTGTTGACATAAGGTTTTTAGCACAAAATCCATTCATATGGTATATCAAAGGAACTGAAGAAAAGGTAAAAGAAAAAAATCAGAAAACAGCATACAGAGAGGAAAATGGAATAGAGATTCATTTGTGATTTCTCACACATGCCTGAACCTACAGAGAACATGTAATCGTACAAAAATACTGTTAATGTTATATCCTTGTACAAAGTTCAAGCCCTATCGAAATGAAAAAAATCTCAATGAATGTGAAAGAAAAGTCTTCTTGAAGCTTTCGAAACCCGAGTTACTATTTACAAATGCAGAAGTGATTTATTTTTATGCCTCCGCCCACTGTAGGTGGTTGCCGGAGGCATTATGTTTCCGGGTTGTCCTTCCGTCCGTCCGTCCGTCCCGTTTTCGTTCTCGCGATAACTTAGAACCGTTTGATGGACCAACTTCAAACTTGACTCATGTATGCATATGGGAGGGACAATGATCTGATTAGATTTTGGAGTCTCAAGGTCATAGAGGTAATAATACACATAAAAATGGCTCGTTCTCGCGATAACTTAAGAACCATTTGACAGATTGGCTTCAGACTTGGCTCATGTATGCACATGGAAGGGACAATGATCTGATTAGATTTGGGGGTCACAAGGTCAAAGGTCAAAGGTCATAGAGTTCATTATGTACATAGAAATGGTTCGTTTTCACCATAACTCAACAACCATTTGACAGATTGGCTTCAAACTTGGCACATGTATGCATATGGGAGGGACAATGATCTGATTAGATTTTGGGGTCTCAAAGATCAAAGGTCAGAGTGGTCATTATGTACATAGAAATGGTTCGTTCTTGTGATAACTCAGTAACCATTTGATGGATCAACTTCAAACTTGGCTCGTGTATATGCATAAGGGAAGGACAATGATCTGATTAGATTTTGTGGTTCAAGGTCAAAGGTCAAAGATCATAGAGGTCATTATATACATGAAACTTGCTTGTTCTTGCGATAAATCAACCACTGTGTGACGGTTCAACAAACTTGGCTCATGTATGCATATGGAAAGGGCAATGCTCTCAATAGATTTGGGGGTCACAAGGTCAAGGTCAAAGATGTCATTGTATAAATGAAAATAAATCAACATGAAGTGCCATATATTTCTGATTTTCTGTTTTCTGAAGATTCATCTAGTTTTAATATTATGATTATTATCTTAGAATGAATATTCAGAAGACAGAGAAGAGTTTCTTTCATCAAGAGGAGAGGAGCGGACGAAACCAGATGAGCTGAGGGCAATAACATTTTGGGGAGCTCTCAGGATCCCAGTAAGCAGAATCTCAAATATTTTTTTAGTTGATTAAGAAAAAAAAAGTACTTTCTGCTGCCTGTAAACTTACATGTAGAAGAACCAGGGATATTTCATGTATTCCATTGAAATTATCACATTTTGAATGATAGCCTTTTTATTGTGTACGAGTCACATCAGTGGTGTAATTAGACAACACTTCTTAGTTGAAATTATAACTTCTAACAATTAGGCATCGTTCAACATTTTTCAATGACTCCCGAGCATTCATATTTGCCCATACCTAGACTTCTTGCAATTGTATCTTGAAAGTTTGTTATCAGTCTTGTTAGTGGCTTCACCATCCCTCGGGCAACTTCTAAAAGGATGACCCAATATAAAATATTTAAATATATTGACTTATCATTTACGTTTTGTTTTGCCATCAGGGTGTGATCGAGTTCTCCCTCTGTCTATTCTTTGCTAAATTAGTCAGCTACACATTTCTATATTGGCTGCCAGCGTACATACATACAACAGGTGAGTTTCTCTTAAAACCTGCGTACATGTAGAAAGACCACGCAACAGATAAGGGATGTGGCGGGTGTTACACAAAGCTGTGTGAAAAGCTTGTAAGAATGTCTTGAATGTGGAAAGCCGAATGGGATTCTCAGTCATTTAATCGCATAAGCTAAACTTGAAATATCTCTGTAGATTTACAATATTATTTTCAACAAAACACTCTTTAAGTGAATTATACTTTTTGTCAACAAAGATCATGGAAAATACAATCACACTTTTTTAAAGGTAGTACACCACAACATTGTTTCAGAATTTGAAGAGAAATAAGCCAATTTCAATTTTAAATGACAGTCACTATGAACATGACAGACAAAGAAAGCGGACAAAATAAACAACCCCTCATTCTACCCTTCACAATGGTTCTGGTAGTCAAAAGAACATCCCTTCACTGCGATTGTATAAAATATGTGGAACAGGTGTCACATGCATATTCACCTGGAACTACATGATTAAACATAATAGCGGTGAAGGGATGCTCTTTTGACTACCAGAACCATTGTGAAAGGTAGAATGAGAGGTTGTTTATTTTGTCCGCTTTCTTTGTCCGCCATGTTCATAGTGAGTTATTTATGTAAAACTGTCATGTTGAGAAATTAACAACAATATTCCAAAGAAAAAGTGAAAAATGAATGGTTTTAAGTGTCAGGAAGACACCTTTACAAAACAAAGAGAAAAAAAGAAAATTTGTGTTGAATATTTCCTTCTCAATCCTAGGCGGGAATGCACTGGGATCTAAAACTTTATGAGTGTTTTTCTGGGGCTTAAAGCAATCTAAAGTAAACTTTTGTGGAGATTGGGTTCTACTTGCAAATGTGGGCTACTACCTTTAAAATTAGAAAAAAAATTGAGCATTCCATCTGGCTGTTCATATGTACATGTAAGTCATTCTTAGAGTCATGCGTAACTTTGCGCACAGCTTTGTGAAACACCCCAGTGATATGTTTGCAGACAGTTGGTCCATGCTTGTCAGAGGGATGTCGGGTTTCAGTGAGTAAGGAGGCGAGGAGGCGAGTTTGTTAATTCGTAAAAATTGTCTGCCTGGCTACCCAAAGATTGGAGGTTCAAGTCCACCCCAAGGGGGGCATACTGAAGCCTACGTTGTGGGTTTATGTGCCCCTCCCTTGTTTCATAGATGCATGCCATGTTTCATTAGAAAACACTCAGTCCCTTGGATAGGATGTTAAATAGAGTCCTGGTGTAGAGGCCTTTGCATGAAAAGAACCCAATGCACTTTTCGAGGAAGATTAGGGGAAACCCAGGAATATGTAGTGATACACTTCGGCATCCCAATTTATTATGTTGTGAGGAGAGACCCAAGGGTCACAGTGATAAATTTTTGCTTTTCTTCTCCCAGTCGTACATTGTAGGTGACACCAAATACTTTGTAATAACAGCAAGATTACTATAAAAGTATGGTAAAAGCAGAGGATTCTTTGTTTAGATACATAAGTATAAAGTAGGCAGTTGGTCTAAGTGAATAAAGAGTTATTATGTAGGTCACTGCATTGGAAAAGTGGCCTTTCGTGAACAACTTACCGGAAAATTTGAAAGAATAAACAAGAATAAACTTTATTGATAGGCATGGATAAGGTGTATTTGCTCTACACACTAAAATTCACTCAGTGGAGATGTTTGGTGTAACTAGGAGCTGATGGTTAATTTTAGGGATGTGCTTTAAAATAATTTGCATAAAAGCTACTGATAGTGAATGTAGGCTTCACCAATATTCGTTAAGCCAGAGGATATACACTTTCCTAATTTAATTAATGAGGTCAGTGACAGGATAATGTATTCAGTTTTGCAAATTTGAATATGAATACTGATCATAATCATTATCTTTAACCCTGTTTATATATTGAATTCTCTCTCTCTCTCTCTCTCTCTCATTCCTTCTCTTTCTTTCCCCTCTCCTCTTTCTTTCCCTCACCTTTTCCCTGTTCCCTCTCTCTTTCCATCTCTTTCAATCTTTCTTTTTCTCTCTATCTTACTTAATTCATGGCTTTATTCTCTTTTTTTCTTTCTTTCATCCGTCTGTATTATTCTCTCTCTTTCCTTTCCCATTCTTGATTCCTTTCTTGACCCCCTCCCCAATTCTCTCTTTCTTCCCCCTCTCCCCCCCATTTTTTTCTTCATCTCTCTCTCTCCCTCTCGTCCCTCTCGTCTCTCTCTCTCTCTCTCTCTCTCTCTTTGTTATTCTATCTTCCTCCCTCTTTCTCCCATAGCCCATGTGAGCGATGAGAAAGCAGCAGATTTATCAACTCTATTTGATGCCGGGGGAATCCTTGGAGGAATCTTTGCTGGTTTCTTATCAGACATGGCTGACTGCAGTGCAACAGTTTCTTTTGTCAGTTTAGTAATAGCCGCACCTTTAGTAAGTATTTGCCAGTTGTTGTTTGTTTGTTTGTTTTTATTGTTGTGGATGATTTTGTGCCTCTGCCCAACGAAGGTGGTGCTGGAGGCCTCATTTTTGTTTGCTTTAGTGGACAGTGGACTGTACTCCCATGGGTATTTTTTTATTCAGTTATAGCTTCACCTTCAGTACATCATCTTCATTTAAATTTGATATCTCCCGTCCAATCAGCAGATTTGTAGTGTTTGTTGCTTGTTAATATCTACCTGCTGAATACTTATCCAGGCGTACTTTCGATGAACACATCGGAAAATTGTCACAAGACAGAAAATAACATTTTGTGTGTGTGTTTGTTTTTTGTTTGATTTTTTTTTAACTACCTGTGTGGCCATTTCGATGAAATATAATTTTAATGAAAAAAGTGTGGATCAAAAAGGAGATGGTGTTTTTTATTCGTAGCAGATAACTTGTAGTAGTGTTTTCTTCACAACAAACAAACAAAAAAAATGGTTTAGGTAAAGGATGTTATCTTCAGTAACCATACAGTGAGGGGGGAATCTTGCTGGCTCAATTCCCCTTTTTCTATAGATTTGCCCCGTCTGTCTCATGTCTCATGCATAAACGCTAGCCTGTTCAATTAGAGAAAAGAGAAATGTGTGGTAGTGGTTAAAAAAGATTGTCTGTGGCTGAATGAATTTATTCATAAGTGTTCCACTGATCAGATTAAAGATTCTCTTGTACCACAGGAATGTATTGTACATTATGGAGAGTTAACATTGAAAATGGAAAATAAACTGCTTTGATATTAGAGATGGAGGAATTATCTAGAGGTTTAACTGTGCACTGAGCTTGTGAAATACATTGAATGGTTATGCAGAATGCAGAGGGTTATATTGATTTTTTTTTTTTTCAAAGGCATGGTTTGGATTAAGTGAGAAAAGAGAGATCAGGAGGGGAGAGAGAATGGTTGGAAGAAGGGACAAAAGAGCCTCTTGATGGGATAATTTGGGATGATTACTGCGGCTAATCTTATTAACTTAAAATCACTGTCAATAGAACTGAAACCATGTCCTTGATTTACACAGTCTTATGTTGTAAATTGAGTTTGACAGTGAATGATGAATGAAATTATGAATACAAGTATGATGTTGAAGTGTGAAAAAGACTGTTGACTAAGCTAGAAGAAGGGCACATGTACAGTTTTCCATTTTGATATAGCAATGAAGGTAGTTGTTCTCCAACATGGATGTGCATTGTGTGAAGGGTTGCATGCAAAAGGTTGCATTTAAGTTTCGAGAAGAACTATGACAAATGGCCATTGAAAAGGAATGACTCCCCTCACTGATGCATTATTATAAGCATTTATTTATGGACCTAGTAACAGTTCCATATCGAATCAGTTACAACTAGAAATGAATAGTTAATCAATTCTTGCGTTTCACAATATATGGGCCACCAACGTCCATACCATGACTGGCGTATTTTCCAACTCACGGGTCGACAACTGTTTTCAGGATAGCAGACACCGCGAGTGAGAGTTGACCAATTGAAGAAACATTTAAAGACCGAGGGATCCCAAGCGCAGGGAAGAAGAAGACTGAGTTAGTAGAATTAGCAGTGAGAGCCCAGGGCAAATTATACGAATTGTTAGAAGTCTGTAATCAATTAGAATAGGAGCAGAAAAAGCAACTTGTGCATTGTGTTAATGGTACTGTTGTCGACCTTGTCAGTCCATCTCGTGCTAGAGTGACTGTTGCAACTGAACCAAATGAGGGTGCAAGGATTGCGAAACGTGAGAATTGCAATGAGTTATGGAAAAAAATTCCACTAAAAAAATTTATTAGGTTGTGATTGACTGGACTGTTTGACATTAATGTTGTTGTTGTTGATGTTTTGTTCTGAAGAGCTGATTTGCATTGAACTAAATGTTTATCCTTTCTTCTTTCCCCCTCCCCAGGTTTATGTCTATAATGCATATGGATATATCAGTTTTACAGTCAGTATAAGTAAGTATTCTTGTTTAAGCACATTCCTTTAGGGTGCTTTCACACATGATGCGACAGTGTGTTACCACACTGTGGCGCCACATTTGTCTTCACACATGATGGGATTTTGTGTCACCACATATGCTAATGAACGCGCATTAACGCGTCAACTCTCAATAAGAGAGCATATTGTCAAAACTTGCGCACACTTGCGCAAGCAATCTCATGGCAACAATTTTTGCCCTAACTTTTTAGAAATTTGATTGATGTGCATTTTTTTGTGTATCTAGGCAGCAAAAAAAAGTGTGTCCTGCCTTGGCCACATTTTTTTTTCGCCCTATACCCTATAGGCTTGTACACAAAAAAGAAGTGTGTCCTGCCTTGGCGACATTTTTTTTTGTCACCCTATACCCCATAGGCTTGTACACAAAAAAGTGTCGGGCCACAGTGTGGTACCACACTGTTGCATCATGTGTGAAAGCACCTTTACTCTTAACATGAAATAAAAAAAATATTAAAAAAATTTTGCTTAACTCTTTATGAGCAGAGCGAAGGATTTTCCTCTTCTGCACTGTATTTCATGAGAGAGATTTACCATAGCCATTAGGATGATTGTTATTGCATTACAGTATAAAATTAATCCACAGGTGTCTGAACTGTTGTCATGCATCGAGCCATGAAATGTTTGTGTGTGTGTGTGTGTGTGTGTGTTGTTTTTTGGTTTTGTTGTTGTTGGACAGAGCAGTCCTTTCACAAATTTGTGTGTATGGTTTTGTGTCGATCCACACGTGTGGCAAAGCTCCAAACATGCCGTTTGGCTACGAAAGCAATCAAAGTGTTAAATTAAGATACTACACTTAGTATAATATTTAGCCCATTTCAAATCATTGTTGTAAGATTTTTGATTTCCTTCTTTTTCATAGTATTGACAAAATAAAACCATTTCACCCCTCCCCCCCCCCCCCCCAACTTGAAAGTACATACATGTATCTCTTGAACATTCTCTCATAGAATTTTACTTGAATATATTTTGGTAATTCTGTAAAATGAAAAAATTTCAAAGAAAATAAGTATTGTATATTTGAATTAGAGGAACTATTCCTAGAGTGTGGTATGAAAAAATGTGTAAACTGCATGTGTTGATTGTTTTGCTTTTGTTTTGTTTTTGTTTTGTTTTTGTTTTTTTAGCATTGATGGCTATTACAGGGTTCTTTGTAAATGGTCCTTATGCTCTTATAACAACAGCAGTATCCGCTGACCTGGCAAGTATTATTTTCCCAACTAAAGTATGATGTAAGCAAGTAAAGTATTATGTAAGTAAGTAAAGTAATTAATCATGTAACGTATGTAAGAGGAAGTTTATGCAAGGGGAACTACTTAATATAAACGGATATCCATAAATGTAGAGGTGTTGTCCAGTGGATAAGTCTCTGGACTTTGAACCACAAGGTACTGGGTTCGATTCCCTGCCGCAGCACTAATGTCCTTTGGCCAAGACATTAATCTACATTTGCCACACTTGACCCAGGCGAGGATACCTGGCAGGAATTAATTCCTTAAAATGCTTGTGCGCTGTAATGGCTGCCGGGCTAAAGCCGGGGTAATAATATCCAAAGTCCTTTGGAAGTGCATAGAGACGTTAGATAATAATGTGATATGTGCTATACAAGGACGGAATATTATTATTATTATTATTATTATTAATACATTAGAGACAAGAAGCTTCTATGATAGAGCTTAAATAAAATGCTCCATGGTCAAAGTACTCTACCTAATGGTTTCTTTCTGGGCAGCTGCTGTATTCTCCCTTCACACTCGTTAAAAATCTTAGGTTGACAAATGTGTTTTGTGTCTTTCCACCTTTTCTGGTATAAACTGGATACAGCTATCCCTAAAAGTAGCTATTGGCCCACTTCTCACTGGTTAGTCTTGATGATGACATGTATAGTGTAATTTTCTTTTCTATATGAACAGGGTACGCATCCATCTTTAAAAGGCAATGCCAAAGCTTTGGCCACAGTCTCGGCTATCATTGATGGTACTGGGACAATAGGAGCAGCTGTTGGCCCACTTCTCACTGGGGTTTTGAACCCTGATAACGATCCTAAGGGCTGGTTCAAAGTTTTTCTCATGCTGGCGGCTGCAGAAATAATTGGAGCTTTGGTAATTGTTTCTTTATTGGTTTTTTTTTTTGGGGGGGGAGGGGTGATTTATTCTGGCCATTGGCCGTAAAGCAAAATCTTTTACACAGTAAAAATATAAAGTATACTGTAAATACAGAAACATTTGCGGTTCATTAATTTTCACAGACTTTGTGCTATTTTCAGCAAGCGCGTATTCTAGAACTTGTGAAGGTAGTAGCACAATTTCACATGTATGGAAATATAAAATCAAATCTTGCACTTTTGCGAGTGAGTGATTGTGTAGCGCGAATTTAAGAATCCTTGGGTTGCTCAGGGCGAAAATTTAATCATACAAAAATAACGGCATTGACAGTATACAATAAAAAAAGCTCATATAGAGGATCATGATAATCAAGCTAGATTCAAATTCTAATTATTTCCCACTTGGAAGTCTAGTTTCAGTTATCCACTTTTCCCTCCATTCCAGATGATGGTTCGTCAAGTTGTTAAAGAAATCAGAAAGTGGTGCCGAAAGTCGACCGTATACCAACCACTTAACACTGCCCCAAATGATTACGATGGGTAAGTATCTGAACTATTGATAGCATACTAGTTTGCATTCAAAGTTTGTATCATCAGTTACAAGGTTGATCTGACTTCAGGAAGATTTGCAAATTATAGGATTATTAGGTTTTATTGTAGAAATAAAAGTTTGTGGTTTATGTTGTATTTTCTATTTATCTTTGGTTTTTTTTTTTAACCATTTTATTTGCATAAGTAATAAAAAAAAATTAAATTTCCTTTTTGACGCGATAAAAAAATATCATACTTTAAACTAGTCATTTAAAATAATCTTGACTTTACTTACTATTCGTAATTCTAAGAGAATTAAAACCATTAATTATTCTGATCTGTGCTATATGTAAGATTTATTTGATAATAAATCTTACTGAACCCATTTAGTTAATTTTTGCCTTGGTTTGGTTTGGTTTTATTTTCTGTAATATTAAAAATACATCAAATGCAAACATATAAAACACAAATGAATATAAGCAAAGTTTTAAATCAAAGTCAATCAAAGATTAAAAAAAAAAATGTATGGCTGGAAAGCTCTATTTAGAGGCATTATTAAATGCCTCTGTTCTTCGTAGAGGTCCTATAGTGGTATTGATTCTAATTCTTGTGCCTTTTGTTTGTTTCATGCCAGCCTGGATATTCACTATGACAACTCCTACTAAGAATTTATGGTATAAGCAAGCAATTTCTTGTATCAAATTTTCTAGCAAAATATCACTTACATATTGTGCAGGGAAGACATTTTAAGAAGATTTAAAACTGCAAATGAGAAGTAAATGACAGTTATAGAGTTATTAAAGTGCCATAATAATGCTATACCAATTTCAGACAGGCTGCTCTATGTGATACTTTGGGCCAGTTTCTTGAAACTAAAGATAAGACAGTCATAACTTTTCCACCAACTACAAAATGTCTCTGATCTTCCTAAACTATTTCACAAGGAGTTACCAACTTGTGATATTGACGCTATCAATGAGAATTTGCGCTAGCCTTTTTCACAAATTGTGGCGGACAACCAGCCACTTGGTAGCGCAGATTTAGTCGAAAAGTTACATGTAGACTCATGACAATTTTGAGAAACTGGTCCCGGGTAGACTGCTTGCAGTTGTAGCAAATATTGGTATGGGCTCTTGCATCTATTTAGCTCTTGAGCCCAGTGCTTGCTTGAAGGTTGTATTCTTGGACATTTACCCCTCTCCACCCAGGTGTATGAAATGGGTGCTTGGCAATGTAAGAGGTTCTATTAATTGCGGGCCCCCAGGCTTAGGCAGCTGATGAGGTATCTTGAGATTGGGGGGGGGGGGGGGGGGGTAAATTATTCCTGACTGTAATTCATGCATCGTGCCACTACTGCCATTGACAATATGTATTCATGTATGTAATTGATGAAAATTGGATGCAAAATAAGGAAGTTATGAATTTTGGAATTTTTGCTTTTTGGGGGAAAACCAGCACTTGAACAGTTGATGTAGATATTCAGTGAGTGAGCTGATTATGACATATCATAGATTTCCACACATTACACGGAAATGACATAAATTTCATATGTTAGCTATGAAAAACTAAAATTTGTCTTGAATACTCCTTATGTACTTACAAAATGGTATTTAGTCTAAAATGGGTAGACATGATGGATGACTTTTCAGTTTTCGTGAAAATAATGAATATTTTCTGAAATTTTTGTATGGATTATGGAGTGTATAACATCATCAATTCAGTTGTTCAAATTTTGATATCGACTGCTCAAGAAAACTTTTGCGAAAAAATTGTGAAACTTTGAAAATTCATTTACATGTAACTTCCTTTTTTCCATCAGATTTTCTCCGTTTTGTTTGGAATTTTGTATTCCTTTTATTGAAATGAACTTCATCTTGCTGTGGACTAGGCCTTTAATTCAATCTGCATCGTGACTCACAGTAGCTGAATACTGTTAGTTACTTTTTTTAAGGTAGCCACATTCATGAATTTGAATGCATGTGTGAACGGATCTGTTTAAGGAGGAGTGCGAAAGAATGCAGTCTGTCTCAGTATAATGTGTTGAGAGAGATTGTTGTAGCACGCATATACTGTATACACACTATACATACTTACATGAGGTGGGCCATAGGTTGAGTTCTGGGATAGGTTTAAATATCATTTGTGAGCTTGCTCAGTCTAAATGAGATTTACATGTAGGAAAAAATAGTGCTTGGGCTGAATATCCTTGCCACCTTTGTGTGTTGTCCTATGTATTCGTTTCTGTGTATGCCTTTTGGGGGAAGCTAGTTAAATTATTAATTTGATTATTCCAAAATCTCACACTAGACACCTGTTTTTACATACAAATAATGATAATCTGCCTTTCTCGTTTGCTAGAGATGTTTTTTTTTTTTCACGATATAACTGCATGACCAAAACTCAAGTTTATGCTGAAGTCATAATGCTGCAAATAGTACCCCCTCCCGCACATACCATCATCTGTGGGAGGGAATTATTTAAAGTTCCATCACATGACTAACTAATCAGAAGCAATTTCGAGTGACATACATGTAACTATCTCCCTTTTAACGAGCTGTGGTCTTAGTCATAATTTTTCTCTGCTGCCACATATTGCAGCACATTAATGCAGTTGTACTGTATTATATACCCTTATTCAAACACCAATTCCGATTTGATAGACATTTTGTTGGTATGACCATTTTGAAATTGATCTTCTTCATTTTTTTTAATTCCATTCCTTCTGTTTCCACTCTGGATATGATTCTTAGACCTTCAGTTCTGCTTGAAGAAACTGGGTAAAAATTAGATAAAATATAATTTTAGTAGTGAATTGATATAGAGGCCGTATAAATTTGGGAAGCTGCTTGGTATATTGCATAATAACTGTGCACAAATATATATTGGAAAGGGGAATTCATTATAATTTCTTTCTGTATTTTGATATATTCTGTGAACTACACCTCATTAATGACTTTGGTGTCATGGTGTCATGGTATCAGTAATACTGACTATGGTTTTGAGCATTGATGAACAGCTTTGGTGGTATGATTTTTACTTACACGCTTTTCTTGAATTCGGTCAAGATTTGACTCTAACTTGTTTGCCTTCCCAAACTTATTCTGGTTTATCCAAAGTAGCATACTGTGTAGTGCTTAATCTCTGTTATTATTTACAAGTCATATTCATTTCTCTTTTTTTTTCTCTCTCTCTCTTCTAACTATTAAAATTACACCTATCCATAGCAGTATAGTGTAGCCTTAGTGACACTTTTGCAATAATATCTTGATCCGGAATGCTAGGAACTAACATTATAGACCGATCCGGTTTATCGTTGAGGGCAGCAGAGGATCAGCCATTGCTGCAGTGTCCTGCCATAGAGTGTACATACACCCAGCAATGCAGCACAGCGGAATGTAGCGCGCTAAGATTACATACGCACTGTGGGGGACACCGCAGAGGATCAGCCATTGCTGCAGTGTCCTGCCATAGAGTGTACATACACCCAACAATGCAGCACAGCGGAATGTAGCGCGCTAAGATTACATACGCACTATGGGGGACACACCGCAGTAATGGCGCTGCCCACAGATCAGTTTTTGGATCGGTCTAGCAAAAAGAGAAAAATTCTCTGAAATACTCGAGTCCATTTCCAATGCTGTCTGTTGAAGCATTCTTGAATAAGATCTATTTAATTGTCATTGAATTCTCTGAATTGATAATGCAGTGTACATTGTATAACTTCGATGTAGAAATTAGCTTTTTTGTTGTTGTTGAATATTGCAATTTTCATTCACATTATGCACTTTTATTTTTTCTTCCGATGTAGGGATTGATAATGAAAATTATTGCCAATTTGAGGAGAGAAAGCTGATTAGTGTAGTTCATAACAAAACTCTGTACTACTACATGTATGTGCTATGAGCAGAAAGTCTCCTCATCCATCTGTCTCTAAAGATTTTTGTAACATATACATGTACATGTACATTTATTTTTAATGTACTGTATGGTGTTTAAAGATACAATGCATATTTTTCTTTTCTTTTCTTTTATAGTTATTACATTTACATGTTGGTAGTCTTTTTTTTATTTTTTTTTTTACTTTTTATGAAATTGCTTGAAATTGAAAGTTTGCTTATTATTTAGTTATATTATTTCAAAACTGCTCAAAACTGTGTGTATGTACTACACTGTGTGTGATTAAAAACTATGAGAAAGACCTGTCATAAATATTAGATAAGAGCTGTAGGGGGGGGGATGAAATACATGAAAACTGTCAGCTTTTGAAATAGCCCTGTTTGTTCCACTACATAAGAAATTAAAGCCTTTGGAGAACAGTACTGGCTATCAAGATTTGTGTACATGTGTGTTATACAGGTATTTCCTGATTTTAATAGGAACTTTTACTGTAACGCACCATTTCACTTGGTGTTTAAATATGGGTTTAGAGATGTACACCACATATTTTGAAGCTTTATGAGATCTTCACAAAAAATAAACGAGGAAAATTATTCCATCTGCTTATTGCTGATTGCTTTGATGGCTCCTGGCCAGGGGTCATGACTGGTAAAATGTATAATTAGCGTTTTCTACATGTTTCGTGCAACAGTCATTTGTGTTTATGTGAATACATTAATTCTTCAATGATTTGGGGCTATTTGTTGACATGTAGCCTTTTGGTTGAAAAGCTGTCATATCGCACTCAGTGAAATGTTCTATGAGCACAGGCATAATCCAGTATAACTACCTGTTTTGCCTAAAGTGTAAAGTGCATGGTATTGAGCATCAGGACCAGTATTCAGTTCAGTACTTGGATTAAGTAAAACTTTTACTAAGTATTTTCTCTGGCTAAGAAATTTGCTTAAGTCATATTCAATTCATTACTTTGAATTTTACTTTAGTAAGCCAACTTTAAGCCAAAATTCTTACTGATAAGCATTGTGACGTCATATTTTCAATGCGCTGTTAACATGTCGCATCAAATATGCTCGAATACGCTATGATATAATTCTGCGCAGCTGATGATGACTGCGTATCGAGCTATGCCTGCCAGTCAAGGCCTCCAAAATAATTGGTAGGTGTCTTACATTTAGAGTAAAATACTTAGACAAAATTAAATGGAATACCCAGTTATCTAAGTAAAAAACTAAGAAAAATACTCATATTTCTGACTTAAGTATTGAATTGAATACCAACCCAGATCAACCCTGTGCAAACCGTTTGTTTCCATTGTTTAAGCTGTGCTCTTGCAATGCAAAGGCAGCCTAAATTATCCAGAAAACCCACCTCCCTAGAAGAAAACCTTAGAAGAAAACATGAGATTGCTTTATGCATGCATATTGGTGTTCAATATTTAACATAATGTAATGTTACCTGGCTGGCATATTGGCGTTAACTCCAGCACGATAACGTAGCACCCACTCAAGTTAATGGCTTTCTGCCAGCCAGGTGACGGTATATTCACCTCCTGGTTCTGAATCTTTCTGATGCCATCATATTCCAATCTTGACCTTCAGCCACAGTGAAATGTCATATCAACTCAGGGAAATTCTAAAATGGCCATTTCAGTGTTCATATAAAGATGAACTGACATAATCATCAAAGTTATATTTATATGATTTTTCTCCTTGCATACTTACTGGGATTACAGATATTTGTAAACTAGACACCAGGTAATATTTATCTGTCCATTCAGTATGTTTTCCTTCTTGAGTTCCTCCAAAAGCATGTGTGTTGAGTGTTGACAGTAGTTGATGAAAAATTGCATGCACATGTACATGTATTTGCTAGGCCATTTTTAATTAAAGGGAGTTGAATGGTAGATGATGTAACACCAACCTTACTTAAAGTAAAGTCACTCAAAGAAAAATACTATCAAAAAATCATTTAGTATGCTGACATATATTTTGAAATGTTCTTTCTACATATTACTTTGATTTTATTTTTATTGATTTTATCAGTATTTTCTCCTCATGACCTGGGTGTGGTTTGTAGGTACTTAATTCTGTAAATGCTCAGCGCTGGTAGTTAATGGCAGAGTATGTAAACTCATCCAGACTTTTCTTTCGCGCTTCCAGAGATACATGTACATGAATGTTAACCCATTCGTGACAGGAATGATTTAAAGCCTAATTTGATCAGCTTTTATTCTTCAAATTGGCAATACCAACATTTTTATTTTATTGCTACATTTTTCTTATAAAACATCATTTATCTGAAATGAATATAAATTGAAAGAAATTATGATGAGAAGTCAAAAAGTTGCCAATTTGTAGGGGAAAACAGTGATTTTAAACTTTCTATCACATTGCCAATGTAAGGAATTTAATGCTTATGTTCCTTTTAAAAATTTTCAGCATCAAACAACAAATATCGACGCAATCGAAATGGGTACAGTTTGTGTAGAATTTTTTGCTCTTTCTGCTTATGTATTTGGTATGATTTTTAGGGCTGTGCATCAAAAGATATTAGGCCAAACCACAAAATGTGGACCTCTGTCACGAATGGGTTAAAAAGGCAGTATACTTGGATGAGTGTGTTCATGTCAAAAAGCTGTGTATTTTCAATGCTGTTTTCCAAATGTGCTTTAGAATGATATAGATGTACATGTATCACTTTTGTTTTATATTTGATTGGGTCATTTTTTTTTTTTTCAGACCGGAATGTATCCCACAATATTTCAAATATTACTAGTTTATGATGAGTCATATTATCTGAATTAGTAATAATTTGCAGTTTTAAGCTGATCCCTCATTATTTTTTTTTTTTCATTATCAAGTTGTAGTTTGCAGTAGTCGTTAATGATCTTTGCTTCACATACCCTCAAAAGCTGGTGAATTTTTTCATGGTCTTGGTGTACATTGTAAATTTGTGAAGGTAGATGAGTGTTTGGTTTGACTGTGTTATTTTGTGTTGTCAACATTGCATTGTGTATGGCTTTAGTTGAACCACATCCCCAAAGTCTACAGTTCAAACCTAGCCTAATGCAAGGAACTTAAAGGCAGCGACTCCAACTGCTGTTTTCGGCGGGAGATCTCCTCTTTATTAAAGTCTATTTTCAAAAAATCTCCCACTCGCCCGCTTTTTGCAAAAAATGAATCTGAATCATTGGATTTTTCCTAATTTAGTGTTGTCATTGTTAAAAAAATAAGCCTAAGGTAGCATCAGAGCTTCTTTAAATCTAAAAGGCGGCAAGGAATTTCGGAATTTCGGAATCCCGCTTAAGAGGTTCTTGGGGTTGGAGTCTCTGTAAAGGAGGTCTTACACATTGATTTCTCATACATATATGTTTGACTTTTATGCTTGAGTTCTATACAGTACAGGAATTAATTTCAGGGTAATAGATTAGTTTGAATTAAAGAGAATTTGTCATGCAGTTCATGTAGAATTTTTTTGTTGTTCACCCAGCAAGTAGCAGGAAATTAGCAAAAACTTTCTGTTATCACATTCACAGCAAAATTATGTTTTCATATAGATTAGCTCTTTTCCATTGTAGGCAGTAGACACCAGTTATTTTATTACTCAAAATAATTAATGTTCATGTAAGCTGTGTTTGAAGGTATAAGATTTTTATATTTTACCCTTGCCAGAACTCAGATTACCTATCACATTGAGGACACTTTATTAATTTTTTTTTTCATCTCCATGTTAACCCATTCATGACAGGAATTATTTAAAGCCTAATTTGATCAGCTTTTATTCTTCAAATTGGCAACACCAACATTTTTATTTTATTGCTACATTTTTCTTATAAAATGTCATGTATCTGAAAAGAATTGACAGAAATTATGATGAGAAGTCAAAAAGTTGCCAATTTGCAGGGGAAAATGGTGATTTTAAACTTTCTATTACATTGCCGATTTAAGGATTTTAATGCATATTTTCATTTTAAAAATTTTCAGCATCAAACAATGAATATTGACACTACCAAAATGGGCACAGTTTGTGTAGAATTTTTTGCTCTTTCTGCTCATGTATTTGGTATAATTTTTAGGGCTCTGCATCAAAAGTTATTAGGTCAAACCCAAAATGTGGACCTCTGTCACGAATGGGTTAAGAAAGTTATATGTGTAGAGTGTTGAAGCAGTTGCAAAGGATAGTCCAACTTTCGATCTTATTTTCTTCCTTTTAAAGCAGAAGAAATATCAAGTTTTAGTTACATGTACATTGTTGTTGTCTTCCATCAATTCTTTTTCATTTTCACAAATTTTCTGATTAATATTCTTCCTCTGGGAAATTGTTCTATCTCTCTCTCCCTCTCTCTCTCTCCATTTTTTTCATTTGGCTAATTTTTTAATTATTTGTTTCCATTTTAATGTTAATGTTTTGTATATTATTGAAAGTTGTTACCCTGTAAAGCAGACACTATCAGCCTTATGGTTGTTTTGTTTTGTTTTGTTCCTTTTTTCTTAAACCTTATCAATTCAGTTCAGTTTCTTTCGTGCGAATGGGGACTAGTTGTAGTCCTATAATTATGTACTTCTGTAACTCATCTATATGTTGTCGTAGATTTAGACACACCCTTTCACATTTCAGTTAATCCTTATTTCTCTTGGTTACATTGGACTGTCTATTAATCCCTTAAACTGAGCATAGTTGCAAACACATTCATGAAATTATTTTCAAGTGAGTTTGAATATGTAATTGTAATACTAAGGACATTAAGATGTGCCTCTTTGAGATCATTTGAGATGAAACTCATTGGCCCATATTCACAAAGGTGTACTAAGTTAAACTTAGTACCTTGTGAATACGGGCCATTAGGTTTTGTATGTCAAAACGAAATGAAATTTTCAAAATTGGTAAAATGGGTCTTTACATGTATATTTCATGATTTCTGAAACTGTTTGCAACTGTGTTCCCCTAACCAACTCTATCTTTATGATTTTCATTTTAGTTTTAATAGCACCTCTCTTTTGTTTTCTCTCTTTTGTCATCTATCTGTCCTGTCCTATCTTTCTCTAACCCATAGACGGAAGACTCCGCCCCTCTCATATTCCACCTTTCCCTCGCAAACAGGAATGCCGCCCTCTGCGCAGAGACACAATTAGACCCTGATTTTACTCCAGTGGAAGATTCTGTTGAGCCTCAGTTGTAAGTCATGTGACCAAATAAGTTGTGTTAGATGTCTTCCAGCTTCATTTGTAAGTCATGTGACCAAATAAAAAGGTTGTGTTTGATGTCTACTAGCTTCAGCTGTCAGTCATGTGACTACATGAAGGGGTCTACTAATAACTAATGCTATTAATAATTAGCTGAGTCACCTATGTCCACTACTAGTATGTTTTCTTAAAGGCATATAGTCAGCAGTTTCCATGTGCAGTAGGTCATAATTCGCTGACACAAAATTTGGTGGAAAACAATGGAAATACCATGATTCATGGGTATACAAGTCTTGAAGATACTGAAACAGGCTGTCCTTTTTCGGGCATGCTTCGGCCAGAGTCGGGAGAGAGAATAGAAGATAATGATGGGTGGAAAATGCAGAGCTAGCATAGGACATGTTGGTCATAGAACTAAATCACACTCTGCATGTGCATGTACATATAGGTGATTGACAGCACCTGTTATTGGGTAGCGGTAAACACCAAAATGGTGCCCAATTCCCCATGAAAGTAGACAACTCTTGGGTGCCATTGCATAAAACTTGCTAGTATAGTAACTTTGCCATCAATGCTAACTTTCTTGGAATACTAGATTTCGATTGGCTGTTGAGCAACGTTACCAGGGTAGTTACCATTGATGGCAAAGTTAAATAGCAAGTTTTTATACGCGGGTCTTTAAATGTCTACAAACTTATTTGTAAGTCAAACGACCAAACATACCATGTCTTGCATATAAAAACTGTAAAACAGTTCTTTGCAGACGCCTACATGACCTCTAGCTGTCTACAAAATATGCTTGTAAGTCATGTGACAAGTAATTAATCACAATGTTATTTTTCTGTATTCATATTTGTTTTCCAACTTCATCAGTATTAAAAATCATTTGATGAAGAATGAATTGTGTTATTTTTCCATGTACTTGGTACTTACATGTCCACTGTCTTCATTTGTTACAAATACTGAACTGTCTAACTTTGATGTAGAGTATGTATCTGAAGGAACTGTAGTGGGAAATTACATTTTGTATTGGTATGTGCTAACTTCATCAATTGGGCTTTCTTCGGAGCATTGGGCGATCATGTTCGCATTGCGTTACACAACCTTTTGTGAATGGTGAACCATAAATTCCTGAATACACCACTGTTACATGTTCAAGACATGAGCATTTATAGATTTGCCCACGTTTTTTCATAGAAGGTGTCAGGTAAACTGTACCCAGCACTTAATAAGTTTAGGGCCTACTATTTAACATGATCGCCATGTGGTTTGAAGTAAGTCCATCAATTCTTAGTGCTGCAAAGTCTGCAATGTATCATCCCCTAACAAATTCCTACATTATATGTATTCATATTGTGTGATATATATCTGATTTATCTACAAATGAAGAAATAATAATGAACAGTCAGAAATTCATGTTATCCTTATGCATTTCCATTGTTATCATCCCCTATAAACAGATCATTTTATTCCTTAAAATTTGCCTTAATATCTGGTTGTGTCTTTATGATTTGCATACAAAGCATACAAAATGCAGGTTTATAACCAGTTATGAAATATTCCTCCCTGTTCATTCTAATAACATTGTGCACATTTCATTAATGTTTCAGTTGTTTAACCCAGACATGAAAAGTTTAACCTCACACTGTTTGGCTTTGTCTTGTACTTTCTTTGGTTGGTTATTCTGAGTGTCATTGCATCCATTATCTCATGGAATAGTCCTTTGATTACATCTTTTAAAAGTATTCTTTCATTTCTTCTATCAGTAAAATCAGTAGTCTGTGTAAAAAAAAAAAATTAAAAAACTTACAAGCAGTAATAAGGTGCAGTAAAAATTGTTACAATTTACAAGTAAATCTTTACGTTTCAGTGAAAAATGTATACATTCAAGGAAGAACAAAGAAGAAGACAGGGCTAGCAGCAGCACATCTCCCCAATCCCCAAACATAGGAGAAGGTGTACACTTTTTTTACAAGCAGTGATGGCAAAAGAAAATAAAAAGAGTAAGAAAAGAAGTATTAAGACAATCCCCACCCCTCAATTGAGGGCCTTTGGTTTTGTGTTGTTTGTTTCTTTTCACTTGCCATATTCCTGTGAATTCTTCTTTTTTCTTTTTTATTTTGAAACATGTGCACACGTTTGTATCATTAATACCTATAGCATTTTCATTAATTTGATGTACGGTAAAAGAACAATGTAGATAAAATGCCTTGCTCAGGGGCAGAAATGCCGTGCCACGACTTTTGCATCTCCAGTCAAGCGCCTTAGACCACTCGACCACGGCACCTGTGGTGCCCTACCTCCCCTGTGCCCTACCTCCCCCTCCCCACCCCCCTCCCCCTCCCATCCCCCAGGGGAAAAAAAATGAAATAAATGAATAATAATAGTTTCTATTAGGGGGAAAATCATATCAGTGCTCCATCAGCAGTGGTTGGACCTATTATACTTCATCACAGTTATTTATTTTCATTACAAAATATAATGTGACGTGATCATGACTACATAAGTCAGACTACATCATACATGTAGTTACTCTGAAGACATCTGTGCAATCACCTGTAGAGGATATTTTGATTTATTCTAGAAATTTAAACCTAGTCACTAGTGAAGACAAAAATGAATTTGCAGAATACCTGGGGGTGTAACATAAAGAGATACAATCAATCTTACAATCAATTGTTACTCTTTAGTACATGGTTTGGCATAAACTTACGATTGATATCAGTCGTATGATTAATTGTATTTTACATGTTACAGGGCCCAGCTCTGGTATTTTCTTGCATTTTATAGCTGTATGTTTAATGATCTTTCTTAAATCTGTGAAATACGTATGCATTTCTTTTACAGTGCGTGTTCAGTGCTACTGCCTTGAATAAATCTGTATAAAGTGATATTTCTTCTATTCTGTAAACTTCTACATGTACATGACACTGCATATCACACGTATCATTTTCATTGTGCATAGATCCATTTGGTATACTTTCATGTCATAATGCCCTTTTCCTCACTTTGCGTGATGCTGTTCGTGCTGTGAATTTACTAATCTGGCATAGTGTAGTGAACTAACTAAACATTTGACTTTTTTTTTTTTCCATTTTAATATAGTTTGAAAGCTTGGACTTTTTAAGTTTTTGAATGATATATAACTTGCCTTGTCAAAACCATGCAAACTCTTTGAAATTATAATGAAAATAAGAGCTTGTCTGACAGGCTACTCACCAGAATGAAAGAAAATAACAGGGAGTGAGATGAGTGAACCATTCAGGAGTGCCAAGCTGGTGTCCTACTGTCTGTCTCATCAAAAGGTTGAATAAAAGCTCCCTGGCATTGACGATGAAGGGATTATCAGATTAAGCTCAAACTTGGAATAGTTTCAAAAAGGATATATGTTTCTCCTTGCTTTGATTTTCAAAGTTACAACGTGAATAACTTCTGAATCACGTACACATGAAAAAATGAAAGTTTTACCCATCATGCTGGTAGGCCTATACTTATATTTATTGATGCAAAAGTTTTTTTTTTTTCTTGTGTTTTAACGAAGTGTGTCTGTATTTCCCACAACCTCAATTAAATTGTTGGCAAAAAACTATACTTCACATTAAAAATAACCATGGTAGGGAAACCCTGGGCTGCATTTCATGAAACTGTCATAAGTCTAACTTCTTGGACATCCCATTGAAACCTGTGTTGTAGAATTAACACGGGTTTCAATGGGATGTCCATGAACTTAGACTTATGACAGTTTTGTGAAATGCAGCCCTGAAAGTCATATCGGTCCACCATGCTGCTTGCATGCCTTATCTGTGGAAGATTATGGTATGACACCCTAGGAGCCATTTCAGTCCACCGATAATATATTACTTCTATGCCATTTCTGTTCCATGGCTCTTCAGTTCTCAGGTTCTCTCTCTCTCCCTTTCTCCCACAGAGAGTCCTCCAGACTAGTGGATGAACATTGACACCACGGACCTTACATTATTATACTAGATACCGTAGGATGACAAGTACTTCCATGGATGCTCAAGGCGAACCTATTCTATGAATTATTTTGTAAAATGCTAGTGTAGTTTTCCAGTATCTGGACCCTGTTTCATAAAACTACAGCCAGTTGCCTTGTTGCAATAACTATTATAAGCCACTAAAATCCTTGCATCTGACTGGCTGAGAGCAAATTTGTCATGGAAATGTGGCAGTTGTTGCTGATAAGTTTTATGATACGGGGCCTTGTCCTGACATTCCTGTACTACCTAGTATTAAAGGGTAAGTCCACACTAGAAGTTTCTCTGTTTCAATAAAAGGAGAAAAATTTGAACAGCATTTTAAAAAAGAAATGAGCAAAATCGTTCAAAGAATAGGAAAATTACACTCATTTCCATTTTCTAGTAAACTACTCTCGGCTCTGCAAATTGGCGACACTGATGACATCATATGCAAGCAGGTCTCCATTCACTTTCACATTGAATTTACATGAAATTTCACATTTTCTCAATTTAGTTTACACATTTTCAAACCCCCATAATCAATGTATGTTCAGAAGAATTGCATTTTACATAACATACTTTGACTATGGGGTAAGAAAATGTGTTACTTCCAAGAAAATTGAGAAAATGTGAAATTTCATGTACAAAGTGAATGGAGACCTGCTCGCATATGATGTCATCAGTGTTGCCAATTTGCAGAGCTGAGAGTAATTTACTAGAAAATGTATTATTCTTTGACCGATTTTGCTCATTTCTTTTTTAAAATGCCGTTCAAATTTATCTCCTAATATTGAATCTGTGAAACTTCTAGGGTGTTCTTTCCCTTTAAGTGCTCATATATATATATATGCACATGTACAGTGGAGACTCGATATAAAGAGATCTGATATAACAATATTCGTGATTAACAAGGTCGGACCTCATTATACTGAGTTTCTTCTGTATAAACCATGTACAGTGGAAACTTTCTATAACAAGTTCTTTGGGACCATGAAAATTATCTCTTTATATCAGGATTCTCCTTTTACAAGGGTGGAAAAACAAGCAAGAAAACATGTAGACCTGCGTGTAGAGAAACACATAAAGACCTAAAGAAACAAAGAAATTCACTCGTTATATTAAGAATCTCTTATATCAGAGCTCTTAACCCATTCGTGACAGGAATTATTTAAAGCCTAATCTGATCAGCTTTTATTCTTTAAATTGGCAACACCAAAATTTTTCTTTTATTGCTACATTTTTTGAAATAAAAAGTCATGTATCTGAAATAAATATAAATTGGCAAAAAAATGAAGAGAATTCAAAAAGTTGCCAATTTGCAGGGGAAAATGGTGATTTTAAACTTTCCATTGAATTGCCAATATAAGGATTGTAATGCTTATTTTCATTTTGAAATTTTTCAACATCGAACGGAAAATATTGACGCAACCAAAATGGGTACAGTTTGTGTAGAAATTTTTTGCTCTTTCTACTCATGTATTTGGAATGATTTCTAGGGCTCTGCATCAAAAGTTTTAAGGCCAAACCACAAAATGTGGACCTCTGTCACAAATGGGTTAATGTAGTGGAAACATATTATAAAGAGCTGTGATACATGTACACTGTATATGAAATTTTGAATATAACAAGGTAAGTTTGTTGGTCCCAGGTCTTTATGGTTTTGTTGTTGTTTACCCTGCAGAAATTCCTGATATAACAAGGTAATTTCATGTCCCCACAGTCCTTACTATATCAAATTTCCACTGTATTTACAATATTTACAATATATTAATGTCAAAGCAAAGAGATTCAAATGATAGAGGAATATCGTTATAAAGAAAACAGTTGTAACAAACTCACGATATAACAAGGTAATTTTGCCAGTCCCATTTCTTTGTATTTTATTGGGTTTTTTTTAGTCCTGATATAAGGTTTTGATATAAAGAGGTAATATCCATGGTCCAGAGGAGTTTGTTATAATGAGATTCGCCTGTATTTAATAGACACAGTGGTGGATCCAGGATTCCAGGCTGGTGAATGGTATGGCATTCCTAATATGAAAGCCTGTAATGGTATTTGTTCCCTTATAGCAGTGTTTCACATAAAGGTGTTTATTATAGGAACATGTACTGAGAAGAAAGACAGCTTTTCTCTCTCCCTATAGCATTCTTTTTGATTAAATGTACACTTTTGTAAAAATAGAAAATAAAAATTAAAAATGTACCCCTTATATAAGCCACTTTTATACACAGGAACTATTTAATATGCTCATTTTTTTTAATACCAAAGAGGGTGCAAAGGCAGTCAGGTTATTCATGTTTTCTCCTTTTTTCAGTTTTCCATATGCAGCCAATCTTGTTTTTAAACTACTCACGTTTCGATCCTAATTTTATTATTGTTTGAGCAGTCTTATATTATTTATTTATTTATTTTTTTAAAAATCTATTACACATTAATGTTTGTTTTTAAATCAAATGGCATGCAATAGTTTACGGTTCTATAGATGTGTGAGCAAATGAACTGGTAGCAGTGCGCATTTGCATGAGTTACAGGTTACTGCTCTTATACTGCACTAAAAATTACTACATGTATGTGTCCACACAAGAGTAAGCATGATACGTACAAATTTTTAAAAGAATTTGTTTGTTGGGGGGGGGGCGGGGGGAGGGGTTGTTAAGTGACAAAAATCTGTGAGTTGTTTAAGGACGTTCCACAGTTATGTTTCTGCGCATCCCTACCGCGCAGGTTAAAACGTCACGCGCACAGCTGATTGATCAGCTGTGCGTGTCAGATGATTGTTCACGGTGCATCACAGCGCAGATGCAACGCCACCGCGCCTGCCGAGCTGGCCGGCCTGGAGCGCAGCAGCTAGCTCTCGCTGGTTTTGGTTTGCAAAATTGACTAGTTTTACATTTGTCATGATGGTAACAATTACAATTGATTGTAAAGCCTGTCTAAAGCTTTAGTAAAGATTCACAGGGCTCTCACTTCACTTTTTTTCCTTGGTTGCCAACCAGGCAACCAGTACAATAAATTGGTTAGGTTGCCTAATGGCAAATTAGTTGGTCACAAATAGCAATACCATTGTGTAATGAAATGTAATGTGAATCGGCGAATATTGCTCGCGATTCGCAATTCGTAAGCTTTCTTTAGTGGGAAAACCCCTCTTTTGGAGTTCCTACTCTGAAAATTTCTATTTCTGCAGGCATTATTCCTGTGTTTAAATGAGAAGTCCAATGAAAAGTGTTTATATCATCTCAGGAAAACCTGGACCGGACGTCTGCACTATAGACTATAATAAGATCTTCCTTAAACCTGTTAGTAATGAACAAACACTAGTACTTGCCTACCTGGGTAACATTACTAATCTTGTTGCTCTGTCTTGAAAGCCTTTGGCAAGTTTTTCGGTTATCAAAAACAACCAATGATTGAATGGTATGCATAAAATTTGAATATGTTAGTAAACAGGTCTATAACTACAAAAATAACTTGGAATCAAGTTTGCGTACACTACTTCAGCTGTACTTGTTGCTATGTCAGTCAAGCCTATGACAAGCATTCTGGGTGTCAAGAACAGCCATTGTTTTTAAAAAGTATATATAAAATTTGAATATGCATGTGTTAAATTAGTTACCATGACTGACAGCTTATCTCAGCACCACGTCATGTCATCATTGACTAGCAATTGATTAGTAAAAAGACTAATGAAAGACTAAGTAAGACTAACAGTAACTGATTTCAGTGTAGGAATATTTACGGACCAATTCTTTCTCATGCAATACTAATTATTTCCAGGATTACTCAAATAAGACATAATTTGATTGACTAATTAATATTAGTCAGTTTAAAAACAAGTGACTAATTATTTCTTAGTCAAATAAGACATAGTGAATGACTAATCTTTTTAGTCATTTGACCAACTTCCGTTTTCAGTGTAGATCCTCAGCCTTTTGCATGCTTTTGGCGCGTTTTGTGGTTTTCAAGCCGATTCGCAACTATTAGGGCGACGATAGTTCAAAAACAAGCACATGGACCCCACTTTTTCAATGTTTCAATCTCTTCAGTATACTTTCTTGTACAATTCTAGAGAGAAAGACGAATATGACATGGGTTTTGAATGTTTTGGGCCATAAAAATGAATCGGCCGTATTTTTGAGTAGATTCTCAACATTTTGCATGTTTTTGGCGCGTTTTGGCGATTTTCAATCCAATTCGCAACTATATTGGGGCGACGATAGTTCAAAACCAAGCACATGGACCACACTTTTTAATGTTTCAATCTCTTCAGTATACTTTCCTCTACAATTCTAGAGAGAAAGACGAATATGACATGGGTTTTGACTGTTTGAGGCCATAAAATTGAATCGGCCGTATTTTGGATCAGATTCTCAGCCCTATGCATGACTGTTTTTGGCGCGTTTTGGGGGGGTTTTCAAACCGATACGCAGCCATTAGGGCGCCGACAGCATGAAAACGAGCACATGAACCCCCCTTTTTTAATGTGCTTACCCCTTCAGTAGGCATTCCTCTACAACTTTGCAAATTTTCATGAAAATGACATGGATTTTGAATAAAGTGCAGCTTAAACTGTCCTTTTTATTTTTCGTCTAGATTCCAAGCCTCTAAGATAATGTTTTTGTCCTTTTTGGCACCATTTTCGCCACATGAGGGCGCTGCTAGTTTAAAGAGAAGTACAGATGGCCCAGTTTAAAGAGTCTTTCCACCTTTGTCATACATTTCGCTACAAATCTCGAAGATTTGATGAAGTTTAATAGGGTTTTGACAGAGTAAAAGTGATTTGTACTCGTTTGTCGAAATCGTGAGGTCTAATAGAGGCCTAAATCTCTTGATTGCGTCATTTTATCTGCCATCCAATTATGGCAACTTCAAAGCCCCGTAGAAAAAGAATAAGCACATGAACCTATATTATTTTTTGCATTTTTGGCCTACATAGGTACCAAAGTAACTCTATGCAGAATTTGGAGAAAATGACATGGATTTGATTTTAACTGTGGAACGTCCTTAAAACAAAGGGTGCATGGTGTAATTCATTTATTATGATTTATCCGCTCTCTCATTAAAGGTTTTATGTGGACCTAGATATAGGAAGCTTTGGAGTTCAACTTGAATTAGGATAGATTGTATAATGATTTTATTCTCATGCATCAATATAAATGCTTGCTCATAAATGACACGACAGCCCCCGATACAAACCACCGCATTTTTTTATTGTTCAGATATGGCACTGCAAACCACGCCACTTATTTTAATGAATGCAAATTAATGTGTCAATGCTCAAAAGAGATTTTGGTCAAAACTTGCGCAGACAAACTCACGACATATTTTTTTGCTGACTTTTTAAAGAATTTGGTTGGTTCCCAGCTTTTTGCCACGTAGAGGCAAAACTTATGCCTCTTGCCTCGGCATTTTTCTTTTTTGCGCCTCATATCCCATTGACTTGCTACACAAAATACTTGGTTTGTCACACCATATATCTGAGCAAGTCTTATTGCCTTTTCGGATGATATTAGATGGCTGGATAAGTATGGTAATAATTATGTATTTGTTATCTTTATATCTGTGTCTTATCAAAATGAATGAAAAAAAAATATATAACAAAATTTTGCTACATGTGAATGATGGCCTGTAGTGGCTTGAAGCTTTGGCTTTTTTTTAACAAAAAAAAAATAATTTCTTACTAACCTTTTTTTTTTCACTGCAAGATTTTTTAGTTTCTTATTTTTATTTCTATTTTTTTTTTTGGAGGGGGGGGGGGGGGCAAATGATTGAATTAGAGGTATATACATGTACAAGTTATTTGTACATGTGAAATGTACCTCAGATTTCAATCTTAATTTACGGCATGCCTTATTTATACAGTCCATAGCTTGTCATATTAAGTTACAGACAATATTCCTGTGGATGAATAACTTCCGATACACAATGCATGTACTATATAAAGCTAATATGCAGTCATATTACTAACATGTACACTATTAGAAAAAGAAGAAAGTTTATGAAAACTGTGAAATTTGAAATAAGCTCTCAATTATTTGGTGAAATTTGTGTGCTAAGTTTTAATACATTACAGTGCACTACACGTTTATCATAGTTTTATGGTATGAAATATGATTATTTGATGCTATATACAATACACAGCTTTGTTTTATTGTACTGTGCAATTGGCAAATGTAGCCTTTTTTGAAAGGTACCAATGAAAAATAATTTCTTATTATAATATTTGGAATTTTTCCCAGTTTCTTATGAGCAAAGAGAGGGAAAAAGACTGGTGGCTCACTGGCAAAATTTCAAGAAAAATTATTGATGATCAGAGATCCATTTTGTAAACATCTATATGCAATTGTTTCTGAAAGATTTGTCACCATCAAACCCACTCAAAAATAGTTTCATGTTACCTACGTGATTTAGGTTGGGCTGCTTGCAAAATTTTTTTTAATGCCTTCAGCCGTAAGGGTGTTTTGTCAGTAGGCCTACATGTATAGATCCTCGTATAATATTTTTACTGGCTGAACAGATTCTCTATATAAGCATGTATGGCTTTTTAATTTCTTTTTTATCTTTAAATTATTTCTATGCTATCTTTGAATGTTTTGAAAAATTCTTTGGGCTCGTTCATATATGATATCTGGCAGCAAAATTCCCATGGTTTTTAGTGTTGAGGTAGGCAGAACGTATCAGTATTGGTTCACATTAGAAGCTCTACTCATGACATCATATTTTGCTCTTCTTATTCTCATATTTTTTCTACAAGGGCACAAACAATAATTTTAACCTTTGGAGTTTTTTTTTTTTTTTTTATATGCCACCTTAAATACCATTCATTTGTGTGGAAAAAAAAATGCGCACTGGTTTGGCCATGGGATTTGCTGCTGCATATTATGTGAACAAGCCATTAAGAATTCATTTACATTTTACAACATGATTTCAGACAGCAATGGATTATTTATAAATTGCTTCACTGAGGCATATATAAAAGATGTGTATATTATTACCTTGATTTGTGATGAATATATCATGAGAATAGAGAAAGTTATTGAGAAATTGCAGAGACATATTTTGATATTCCACTGTAAATAGTACTGTTATTATTGAGCAAATAAAAACCTAATGAAAAACATTATGGTGTGTAATTCTTGGTTTTGAGTGAATTTGGAATGTTTTGCATAGTACATTTATTTTAAGGTGAAATTGAGTGAAAGAACAGTGCTCAGTGTTCACAGATTATGCACTTTGCCAGATCAAGTCCGGCTGATACATGTAGCGGGATCCGCATAACACATAATGTGTGAGCAGGAAGAGAAACATACACAGGAGAAAAAAATGAGTCAATTTTCATTTACAATTACAACAAGAAATGATCATCTTTTCAGTCAGTTCACAGTAAAATTTTGTAATTATGTCCATGAACATGAGTATGAGTGGATGAAAAGAACTTGTTGGATAAGATGTATGTACAGTTTTCAACAATTTGTTAGAAAGAAAATGTTTATTCTTATTGTTATCGTCATCTGTATTCTTATTAGGGAGCTTTCGCTAACGTCCCTCTAGGACGCAGCAGCAATAAATGAGGCCCCGTCATCATACAATGTTTTGGAGCTTCCGCTCTCCGTTCGGAGATAGGGGGATGCTGCGTGTATACACACCACTGATCTCTACACATATAGAGAATGGACGTTATTTTGGCAGAAAGCCGTTCTCGATTTTGGCAGGACGGAGAGTTTGGGGCATTTGAGTATGCGCAGTACAAAATTTTGCACACGACACCTAAACTTAACGTTCCTGTCGTGTTTGCTCCCTATTATTAGGTACAGGGGCTGCAAAACATTTTGCGGAGGGAGGGGGGTGCTTATACCCTAACAGGCGGGTTCTAGGGGGCAAGGTTTATGAGCAGTGTGAATAATTTACAATTCCTATTTTAGGGTTTATTTTTGAAAAAAAAAAAAAAAAGAAGCTTATGCTTGATACGGGTTCCCCTATAAGTGCCCCTTATCGGTGCCCCTTTTCGTTTATGTATTGCAAGTCAATAAGTGCCCCCTCCAAATCACATCTGATACATGTCCTTTTTTAGGTCTGAATAGCCCCCTTTTCTTTCTTGTGCCATCCCCCTCTTTTAATGGACATTTTTACATCTGAAGGGATCGGAGCCCCTTTTTCTTTCTCGTGCCATCTGAGCATTATAATACTTGTTTGATGTGGTTCTGTTCAAGATATCTACGTTCAGATCATCTGCCTTACCCTTGCAAAATACACAGCCCATATATCTGATAAAAAGCATTAGGAGTCAACAGTTTATATGTACAAGTACCTTTATTTTCAAAGAAACCCTTTTTTTAATGAATTATTTTATGAAACAAGACTACTTCACATGCCATGCTACAAAACTCGAAAGACACAAATGTGCTAACATTATGTTTAAGTTTTAAAGGAAGTCTTCATTCATTTTGCCTTTCTCATTTTTGAATCCTTACAGGCATACAGTGTATCGGAATGAGTAAAGCTTTAATATGCACTTGAATAATTTGCCCATGTGAAATAATGATTTTTATGAACTGAACTTCCTGCAACTATTCCCATAAAAAGAGAGACTTCATTAAAGGCATCAAAATCCTACTTGGGCATTCAAGTAAAAATGCAGGTCTATACAACTTGCCAAGCAGAGTGAAGCCCATCTACAATAGCCACCCTAGGAAATAAAAAGTGTGACCTTTATGGAGAGGTGGCTGTTATAAATTACATCCATGTCACTTCTACACAGATATTAACACTATTGCCAACACGTTCCCAGGATTTCGTATTGTGAATAATTTGACAGATACTGTACTTCAGTTACAACTCCATTGTAGACCATGACTAGACTGCTAGATGGTGTGGTGACACTGCCCGAGTTCAAGCTTATTTCAATACACTTGTTTCATTGGTATTTCAGCAAAATTTGTTCTTGGGGAAACTTTTGTAAAAAGAGCCCCAATATGCATGTGACATACCATGACTGGCTTATACTAAAGTCCCCAGTTTTCCACGATACGGAAAACTGTAAAATTTCACAGAATTCGGGAAGAATACGGAATTCACGGAATTTCACGGAAAACCCGATTTTTCAGGCCACCAAAAAATTGAATTACCAAAAATACAGTGAAAATCATGAAAAACAAAGCAAAATCCACCAAAAAAAAAAAAATGTGCATCAGCAGAAAAATCTGGATCAAACCTGGTTCACAGTAGGGTAATTTACGTTTTTCTAAGATTTTTACTATTTACAATTGCTTTATCATAGGTTTTGTACATGCCACCGAAGAACACAAAATTTGAGGTTAAGAACACCGAAGAATACGGAATTTGCATTTTAGAAAACGGAAAACTGGGGACTTTAGCTTATACCTGGTAAAGAATTTGACAGTAACAAATTCAACCAAAAAAAAAAGAACAACTTGCAAAGAAGCTCAAGCCGTCACTGCCAAGATGATTTTTATGTGACATAAATATGTAGTACAAGAATAATGCTATGAGATTATGGCCCATTTATGAAAATTTCTTAGGACTGAATACAAAACTTACATCAAAATTATTACCTTTTGAACTCTAGACAGACTTAAAGATAAATAAACATTTACAAAAGCTCCTGACAAGAAATCATATACATATATGTATATATCATATCAACACTGTCTTTCAACAAAATCATAATTATCAATCTTTGTACAAACCTGTGCCCTTGGACCTCTTGTATATTTCATGGAAATTCTACGAACTAAATGTCAGACTTGACAAGTAAAATCAAGTCCTGAACATGAAGTGCAAGTGTACATTTGATTCAGGTATCACACCATGAAGTATTGCCTGGGGAGGGGGCGTTTCATCAAGTGTCTTGTCATTAATTTTTACTGACAAATTTGCTCTCAGCCAATTAGATACAAGAATTTCAGTAGCTTGTAACAGTTGTCTGTAAATATCACTGACAAGACACTTGATGAAACGCTCCCCTGATTTGAAGCATGCAACATTCCAGGGGGTGTTTCATAAAGCGGTTCTTTAAGTTATAAAGGACTTTATGAACGACTTGAACATGGCAAGGCAAAGGGAATTCTCAATCATTGAAAATCTCATCACCTGCAAGCACGGATGAATATTACTTTTGTTTACAAACATTTTTATTGCAACAATTTAGTTGAGACTATGGGAAATGTAGTCACACATTGTTAGAATGTCGGGAAATATATTGGGTATCCCATTCAGCATTTCTTATTCAATTTGTTGCGCCATGCATAACTTTATGAACAGCTTTGTGAAACACCTCCCAGGCCAGAATTTCTGAATGACCTAGAACTCCATGCCTGATCTACATTGCTGCCCTTATTTGCTGCACTTAGAATAATGCTGGATCTTTAAAATGAGAACATTCTTTATGCAACCCAAAATTGGGATTGGTCATACTTTCCTTCCATGATCAGAATGGTGAGCAATTGCTTTTGAACTTTCATGCAAGAGGTCCCTGGTTTGAATGTGAGGGGGTGTCCATTACAAGTTGAGTAGTACACACATGACTGTTCAAAATTCTGCAAGAATGGGTCCGTTTCATAATTTTTTTTTTTCATTTTTAGTTTGGTTTGCCCACAGGGTTTTACCAAAAGCTGTGCAGGGTGCCACTCATGACATCACAGTATGCTCTGACTTTGCAAAAATTTGCTTCAAAAGAGAAAAATTTTGCCTTAGGGTTTTAACGGTGTTTTGCCTAGTTATACACCCTTCACCTATGCCCCCCCCAAGGATTACCGGGTGAGCTTGCCACTTCATATGTGAACAGGCCTTATGGGGTGAAACATACTCCTGGGCCCCCATTTCATAAAACTTGTTATCAATAACAAGCTGCAATAACTGCTACTGAATACATCTGATTGGCTGAGAGAAAATTTGTCACAGAAATGTGGCAGTTGTTACAGATAACAAGTTTTATGAAATGGGGCCCAGTCACACTACTACTCCAACTCTAAGAAGACTATTGACCCTTTGCCAATAACTTGTTGAATACTGTGCCTCAGATAACTCGAGGGGGCCTATGGAAAATGCCAGAAACTCCAACCCCAAGCACCTCTTAAGCGGGAGATTCTCCCGCCGAGACCCCCTACCAAACGGGAGGCCCTAACTCAATGTGCACGTAACCCACAACGCCAGCGCAAAGCACAAAATTCCTAGTGGCCGGAGGCCACTTTTAAGGTTATAGAAGCTCTCTGATGTTATCTTAGGCTTTTTTTGAGCATATGACAACACTAAATGGAGTAACATCCAATGATTCAGATTCGTTTTTTTTTTTCAAAAAGGAGGTTGGGCGGGAGAAACAAAGAAAGAAACACAGCTAGATGGGAGAAACTCAAACTCAAGCGGGAGAACGGGAGCTCTCCTGGCGGAAAAAGGGAGAGTTGGAGTCTCTGAAATGCGTGTTCTACTAAACTCAAATTGTTTCCAACAGGTTAAGGGTAATTAATGCAGCTTTTTTTCCGTCTGACATTTGTCGATGTGGTGGCATGGCTGGATACAATGTTTAAATCACTGAAGAGTCATGTGTTACTATTTCTATGTTAAATGAACACCCCTGGGGGCGTTTCACAGAGATCAAGACTGACTCAAATCACACTAAACTACAGCCGGCCATTCATGCCAGAGTTTGTTTTCACTATTGGTCTCTCAAGGGATGTGAAAATCATGGGCACAAATTTGCAGAAATCACCTTTCTTGTTTTCTTCATCAATGAACTATAAAAAAATGTCAATTCTGCAGTTTTGTGACCATGATTTGCAAATCCTTTAAGAGATCCATGGTGAAAAAAAAGTGGCATGAATGGCTAGCCATAGTTACATGCAATTTCAGTCAATCTTAGTCTTTGTTGAACATGCCCCTGGTTTGGAAAGTGGATGGAATGCATCATAGAACCAATCTATCAGGTTCTTCCTCTCCTTCTTCAGCAGCTCGTTTCAGTGCATTGTCAAGCTTGTTCTCTTCCGCAAGGCTCTGGAAATGCTGCACACAGAAAAAAATAAAAAGGGTAAACATTGTTACAGAGGAAACTCAGGATAACAAGGAAATTAAGACCATGAGAATTACCTTGTTACTATTACATGTATATCAGAAATCTCTTTAAAATGGGGTAAAAAAAAATTAGAAGAACATATTGGCCCAAATTCAGACAAGAAGTTTGAACCATGCCATTGCTGACACCCCCTCCTGGCTTTTAAGTGTATGTGTATAAGAATCCAGTCCAATTATATGTTTTCCTTAAAGGGGTACCCAATGCTTAAACAATGTTAGTTCATTTAAAGATCATGATTTCATCAGCAGAAAATCATCTGCCTTTTTTTTTTTAAATTTGTGTTGCCAAGGAAACCCCCAAAGTGTGGTAAGATTTCAGGATATTTTTGGCCCTCAGTGTCCCAGTTTCAACTAGGTACCCACAATGACGTCAAAGTGGTTACCTTGTGGTTACCTTGTGGTTGCGCGCAACATATGATACATACTGTACAGTCTAGCGTGCAGCACAACTGCAATGCGTGAAGCTGGATAACCACTTTTACATCATACCTCATAATCAAATTTTTTTGTCAACTCTTGACTTTTTATGAGAAAATTAGCCAAAATGCATTGACTTCGACTGAAAATCATCAAATTTTTAAAAGTATTCTTCTTAAAATTCTATTCTCGATTATATATCACAATTATTTTTTACCATTGTGTAATCACTTTAAGTGTGTCGAGAAGAAGGAGGAGGAGGAAAAGGAGGAGAAGGAGAAGGAGAAGAAGGAGACAAAGGAGAAGAAGAAGAAGTCCGAACATGAGATGGAGAAGAAAAAGAAGAAGAAGAACAAGTAACTTTGATCATCAAGAAAGTGTGTCAGACTCACCTGTGAGTTCTTGAATTCTGAGTAGAGTGTAAAGAGCACATGCAGGGCCTGGATCTTGCTTTGGTAGACAGGGATGTCCAGCACAGAACAAATCATGTCCACATACTGGCTCAGGTCACAATCAATGTCCGCAGTAGGTAGACCGACGGTCTTCAGGAGTTCCTCAAACTCGGCAGGCCATTCCTGCATCAGATCATCAATCTCTGGCATTGTTCTGACAAATCAAATAGGAATAATTATCATCACATACCTGCCAACCCTGAGAGCCACGAAATAGCAACAAATTATTCAGAAATTTTCAAAAATAGGAACATTCCTAAAATTCCTACACAATATTACATATTTGTACAGATATAGGAACACACAGGTTAAAATGACAATTTCCTTTTCCCCAAAATAAGAATATCATATTTAATAGGAACAGTTGGCAGGTATTTTATCAGCAAAAGAAAAGAAAAAACCAACAACAGTTCTTGTCATCACAATTCATTTCTAACTAACAGTCTTATCCAACTGAATAGTCCAACAACATGCTCCACCATAAGTAAGTTTCATGAACTGCCACTTTCTTTCAATGTACTTCAATCGAGTCAAAGATTTGCTGCTCAGTGCACTTAATCTGTAATCAAAATCCAAAATGAATCCACTCTGTTTTTTTTTGTTTTTTTTGACTTTTTTTTCTTCAAAATTTGGAGTACTTTTTTGTCTGTTTTTCATGATGATGAAGTACACGTTATTACATGGCCCCCATTTCTGAAATATAGACATGTCAAAAGGAAGTATCTCCATAGATTTCTTCATAAAATAGTGACATCTTTTCTTCATTTATTGTTATGTGATTATAAGACTAATCTATTATTTTCTATAACTTATCAATACTTAATCAATACTTCTGCAGGAAGTAAAACAAGGAAGTTAAATGTTTATAAACTTTACTCTTCTTCAGAAAGTATTACTCATATATCTTCCAACTAAAGCTATGACACACTGGTCACTTTATGGTCTTCTTATTCACTACATCATTCCTTCCAGATAACTGAACCACTCCCCCAGTACTGAGTAAAAGTTATGACGTACATTAGGCCTTTGGTCAAGAGCTCAACGTTGATCAACTCCCAACAGAGGGTTTACTCATTATAAAAGGGGTTCACTTCAGGACTCCAATCTGAATACTTCAGAGAGAGAGTTTTATTCAGAGTACCTTCAAAGATCATTTTAGAGAACATTTCCAGAGAGAGTATTTTACATCATCAGAGTACAGTCACCATCAGACTTACTCTAGACTTCTGTTTATCATCCTTATGTTCAAGTTGTTCATCACCTGAATAAATGTTACACTTTATCCTTTCACTGACTTCGAGTCTCTGTGCCTTCAAACAGGTATTCTCTATGCTGGAAGAACTAAACAGTTAAATCCCTATCCTAATAGACAATATTATTAAGAAACTCATTCTACAGAGTTGCTTCCGTTTGTCGTTGGACGGCAGTAATGATTCCATAAATAAATACTTACTTTGTATAATGCACTGTAGGTGGTGGTTTGGATCTGTGAAGATCACTGATACTGTCAATCCAGTTAGTGATTAGCTTCGGGTTCTTGCTTGCATCCTGGATGCTGCGAACCTGAATGAGACAGGAGATCAAAAAAACAAAATAATAACTTTCTGGGAGAGATACAATCAATCTTATGATCAACTGTAACTCTTCAGTACATGGTTTGCCATAGACTTAGGATTGATTATTTATGATTGATTATTATGTTACAGGGCCCTGAACTAGGAATTTTTCCCAAATGATTCTATTTTTTTCTACATTACTCTCTGTCCCTCTCATTTCTCTCCAATCATCATCTTCCGCAATCAGATGTCTCTATTTTGCTTCCCCTGCTCATCTCCAGCTATCTCCTAGACCCTGTACCAAGACTCATTATATCAATAGTGCCTTTTCTTCTCTTGCCCCCAAACTCTAGAACAATCTTCCTATAGATCTACGTTCATGAGGTCTCCACCGTAGATTATTTCAAAGCACGTCTTAACATTTATCTTATAAGGCAGTCTTATTAATAGTTAATGTATGTATGTATCTGTTCTTCAAATTACCATTTCCTTACCTGCATAGCTTTGGCAGTAGTTTACTTAGAGATGGCCCTCAGTTGCAGATCTAGTACTATAGAATCAGACAGCTTGGTACAGGATGTGTCCAGGACAAGAAGAAGCCCTTCTTCTCCTTCCCCTCTGCTATATTTCTGTTTTACAGTATTACAACCAATCAAAGTGTACCATTCCCTTACCTGCATAGCTTTAGTAGTAGTTTGCTTGGAGATGGCCCTCAGTTGTAGATCTAGTACTGTAGAATCAGACTGCTTGGCGCAAGGTTCATCAAGGACTGTGAGACCAAGGGAATCTTCTTCACCATCAGGTCTGGGAATCTGCAATTGCAACAACAGAATGAGCAAGATCACTTGAAAAGTTTGATTGCAAAAAAATGATAAAAGCCCTTTTTTCACTTTTTTAAAGAAACACCACCATCGCAAGAAACAAAAAAAAACAACAAAAACAACAAAAAAAACCAAAAAAAAACCCCAGAAAAACAAGTCATTTGATACCTGAATCATTATATATCAAGGAAAAAGTTTCGAATTATCATGTAAAATATCACACATTTTATTACAGTGAAACCTGTCAATACAGATCACTCAAGGGAGACAGGAAAAGTGGACTTTATAGGCAGGTGATCTTTCTGGACAGGTTTCCTTTAATAATGATAACAATATTCCATTCTTGTATAGCACATATCACATTATTCTCTAACGTCTCTATGCTCTTCAAAAGGACTTTGGATATTATTACCCCAGCTTTAGCCTGGCAGCCACTCCAGCACACAAGCACACATTTCACAGAATTAATTCCTGCCAGGTACCCATTTACCTGACCTGGATCAAGTGTGGCAAATATAGATTAATGTCTTGCCAAAGGACAGTGGTGCTGCGGCAAGGATTTGAACCCCGTACCTTATGGAGCACATGCTCCAATGAGAAACCACATTCAAGGGAAACTTAAAACGCGGCCATCAGAGACAGGTGACCTTTGCTACCTCAATTACTTTAAACCCAGTTGCAACTCTAATCCCTGACATATATCTTCAAAATGACTGCCTGAAGGCAAAACGTTTACCGTTCTGTAAAATGGTTAACCATTTTTAAGAAAGAGGAAAGAAAAGTCTTCTCGACAACTGCCCATATATTGCCTAAATTCACATCTCACACCTGTAATTGTTCTTCCCATGTCCATATTTTTGTGATAATAGTTCATTTAAGTTGTAAACTAGCAATGTAAAGAGAAATTGTCAAGAAAAATCTGCTCAATGGACTCACACTAAATCTACAGCATAAACTTGTACATGTGAGACTGCACTGAAATTATCATGAGGTTTCAAAAATTGAGGCTTTTTCTTTTTTGTTTCAAGTTTTTCAAAGTTTATTCTCTACCTGAAATTATCATTTGAAAAAAAATGATATGACATTAAAATCAACAGATACATACTATAAAATGTCTTTCAGCTATAAATCCTTGAATAAACAGGAAAAAAATGTCAAATGAGGCATTGTGGGAATGGCCTGAAATGTCAAAAAATTACAAGAATTTCCCATTTCAAACCAGTGAAATTCCCTTGTCATCATCTAACTTTCTGTGAAGGATGAATTCAGTAACTCTCACTATACTGATGATAAGGTTATTTTCCTATCCAAAATATGAAATTCTAGTAATTTTTTGACATCTAGATGTGACCATTTTCAGGCCATTCCAATAATGCCTCAGTTGACATTTTCCTTTCAAGGATTTATAGCCTAAAAACAGTTTTAAAGTATTATCTGTTATTTTAAAAGTCATATTTTATTTCTTCAAATATTTAAGGTAGGGAATAAAATCTGACAAACTTGAAAAAAAAAAAAAAGATTTTTTAAATTCCACGATAATTTCAGTACAGTCCCACATGTACAGGTTTATGCTGTAGATGTATATGAGTCCAATGGCCAGATCATTCTTGATGTTCAAAACTCAGTCTTTCTGAGTAGAGAAGGAACTTTCAATTTCTCTTCACATTCTTAGTTCACAACTTAATTGAACTATTATCACCGAAATCAGGACTGAGAATATTCCATAGTTGTTAGATATGATATTTTTCAAATATTTGGGGAGATGTGAGGAAGGCCTTTTTTTTCTTTTTCTTTTTTTTCAGTCTAATTTCAAACGGTTAAACAGAACCGCCCGTTTCTCAAAAACAGTTAAACATTTAGCAAAAAAACCCTTAATGACTCAGCCCTAATCTTCAATAAAATGAAGCCTATGGCAAATTGTCGCCAGAGCTTATGTCATTGGAGCAATTGCCAGCAGAGCATACACTGCGGAAGCAACTGTCAGAGCACTAAGTATTACCTTAATGAAGGCATCTATATCACCAACAGAAGGTATATAGTCTGGGATGAATGGCTTGAGTTTATGATCTAGCTCAATGGTCTGCGGCGTGTAGCGGGTGATGTACTGAAACAGTTCCTTGATCTCCGAGGTTACAGCCAGATTCTCGTACTCGGCAGGATCGTAAGCTCTGTATAGGGAGATGAAGCCATGGATATGAGGAGAGAGTTGATACAAACTGAAAAATCAGTGACATTATAATCAATCATCATTATGCAGGGCAAAATTTCTAATAATCATCCCAGCATTTCTCTGATGTTTTTATTGTTTATCAAATCATTTAATAGTTGTATATTACTATTTTTCAGAATATTTTTAACATGTTATCTGACATTTATTACTGATAAATTTATCAATGTATTTTATGTAATTTAGTATTTTATCAATGTATTCTTTTTTGCAATTTAGTATTTTATCATGTATGTTATGTAATTTAGTATTTTATCAATGTATTTTATGTAATTCAGTATTTCATCAATGTATTTCATGTAATCTAGTATGTCTCTATCCTAGAGTTTTCAGACTTACCCCTCTAACCTAGACCCTGCATTGTCCTCTTCATCTTCCTCATCGTCGCTGGATCCAGAGTCGTCATCATCATCATCGTCATCGTCATCGTCGTCATCGTCATCATCTTCATCAGAAGCTTCGGGTCTTTGCAAAGCCATAGGCTGTTGGGACTGGGAAATGGGCTACGGGAATAAAAAAAAAACATCACATCATAATTATTTTTGTCACTTATCATGCATCATTCAATACTTTCCTTCGATTGAGCCGAAATCAAAATAGAAGATAAAAACACAAACAGCAACCATTAAAACCACTTATGGATGTAAAGTCTACATAGGGAGAGTACTATTCATTCAGCAGGCCTTTCATTCATTCATTCATTTGTAATATTGGAACAGAAATCATATGCTAACGCATGGATATTCATGCCAATATTCAATTTCAATTTCTTCATATTAGAAATCCATTCTTACTCACATCTGCAATATCACCAAGTTCAATAATGATGGTATACTTCAGTTTCAAGATATTACGGTGTCTAAATAACGATGGGCCTAAAATACAGTGGAAACTCAGTATAACAAGGTCCTTGGGACCATCAAAATTGCCTTGTTATAGCAGGAATCTTGCTACATCAGGGTTAAAAAACAATAGAATGTAAAGAGTTGGGATCTGAATATTAGCTTGTTATATCAGGAATATTGTTATATCAGATCTCTTTACACTGAGTTTCAACTGTAACAATGTCACTTCATTCTTACTTACATAGAGCTCTGCATTTACTTTGCCATAATATCAGTAAGTTTTAATTTCAATCCAATTCAATTAAACATTTATTAGAAATATTTTTAAAAATCAAGGTTTGCACAGTTCACAAATACATGTACATCAAATGTGATCAATAAAAAAGTTCAATTATGATAATATACATGTGCACTGTACTTCAGTTTCCAGATATTATGGTGTAAATAACAACAATGTCACTACAAAGATCATTTCTGTATCTTGTGATGTCCACAAATGTGTAACTACATGTATGTGCCTAGCACCTAAAAAGCAGTAAGTCATTTCTATAGTTCATTTAGTTGAAGAAATGTTAGCAAAAGAACAAAGGAGATCCTCCTTTCTCAAAAGAATCTACTGTAACAAGACCTCCTCTACACGCTACGCATTTTGCACAAAGCACCAGAACACAGCAAATTGAAAGTAGCAAAATCAGGAATATCTGTGAGTTCTTGTTAGAACTGCATTTTCTTCAGCAATGGAATAAGAAGATATTATTTTAATTCATTCTGTCCTTGATTCATGAGCTTCTCTCACATGGTTTTGTAACTTTTAACCATTGTTACACAAAAGACTATTAATCAATATAATAAACTTTATTGCTAAATACATTGCAAAAGCTCTGCCTTTTTTTAACAACACAAGAATACAATTATAATTCAATGGCTAACATAAAATATAAATGAACATCAACCTTTCAAATTTTGAAAGTACTCTTGAAATATATTTAGAAATAAAAGTCAAATATTCATCTCATCCATTTCAATTAAAGTTGCTCAGATTTGATTTATACATGTAGATGGCGCTTTGAGCAATGTTTGCAAAATCCTATAGGGCAGCATCATGACAGTTTGACTGTTAGCCTGTACAAACCAGTCTATAAGCGAAGGGCCAAAGTCAAATATCTAGCTTAATTTTTTAGTTCATTCCACCATCTGTACAAACTAAGTAGACCATGCTCATTTTCAAGCTTTAAGCAAAACAAACAATATTCAAGAGGTCTACCTCAAAAAATTTGTAGCGAAAACTTCCAAATCCAAGAAGGCATCCAAAATGGCCACCATTTTGATGGAATTTGAATTTTTCAAGATAAAATTTAATAGAAAAATCCAATTGCAACAAAATTGGTCTCATCTGAAAGAAAATTAAATTCCCTACATTTTGATGCCATTTGTGGGAGGTGTTGAATACTAGTTGCAAATATGTGCACAGATGCTGAAGTATCTCCTTTTGCCAAACTTACATGCATATCGCGCACTGATGGCGCGAGCCTTCTGACAAAAAAATTCGAGACTTGCAAACTGCCATGGGGCTGCCCTGTGGGATTTTCACAAGCATCCCGTGAAGCATCATTTATAAATCAAGTCCAAGGAAAATTAATGTCAACAAACCCTATAGTTACATGTAAAAATGATAAATTTCTTTTTGTTCTAAGCTGGTATGGTAGCTTCAAATCAACCATTTCAATCAAGCAGCAGCATGCAGGCAAATAAAAATTTTTAAAAGGGATGGAAAGAAATTACGTGGACATGTCTACATATTCACATCACTTTGTCATCTTCTTCTCCTTCTTCTGTTTTCTTCTTATTCTTCTTCTTTTTTCTCTACCTCTTCTTTCTTAATACCAATGTCAAGTAACATGGCTGTAAATAATAAAGGTTTAAAAGCTAAACCAGAATACATGGAGGTTCCTCCACATTGATGAGTTAGTTCATGAAGAGAAAACTTCACGTGGAAAGAATGAAGTGTGAAAAGCAACACAACTGCTTGCATATGGAATGAGGTTAGAAGCAACACAATCATTAATGTGTGGTGTAACCCTTAATACCTCAATCATCGCATTCTCTCCTTCACTCTCATCAGGCGGCTAGAAATAAAACAACAAAATTCGGTACAGGAAGAATATCGAACACAGAGCACTTTAAAGAACATCTGCAATGTACATGTACACACTGTATTTTTGGGATGATGTGCAAATAATAATAATAATAATAATAAATTACATTTACATGTATATAGCGCTTAATACTAGTTAGCAATTAGCATAACTACAGCTTTCAAAATAAATGATAACAGGCCACTTTTATTCTTTAGGGGTAGTCTAATGGAAAAATTGTGTTCCTTGGTAATGAAAAATATAACAAAGCATTTCCCCTTTCAATTTTGATATTTTCAAAACCTTATGTTGTGGATAAACCCTCTAGACTTCAGTGAATAAGTGTTTGATATCACCTCCACATGTATCTCTTTAACTCAGAATCCAAGTCACCAATGACCCTCTAAGCAAAAGATTTCAAAGGATTCACAATGAAAATCATTTTGTTTGCTCAGAAAGTGTAGGTGCATACCATGCATATGTTTTGGAACAGTTTGCTAGTCTGGGGAGGAAGCGATTAAATCATGGCATTATTTAAAATGCCGTAATTTAGCAACGAAATATCTACCCTCCATAATGAAACAGAAGCTCTTACGCTGAAAGAAGAGCTCAAAAACTCCTACAACAATATGTTATACAGAGGTACACTGTAGTTTCCTCTAGGAGGAACCACTTTTTCCTGATAAATTTGAACCTACAGACCTGTGAAGAAAGATCAAGCATTTACCTTGTTCTCCATGGGCCCTGTCTCAAAGTCATCACTCTGTTCTGTCATGGCTGGTGAGATGCCTCTGTTCTGACCTGGATAAACCAAAGAAACACCAACTTGGAATAAACAAGTGCCTCTAGCAGACACTATAAATGATGCCTTCCACAAATCTCCTTGTTGGAGACAAACTGGACATACTTTGTATACAAAGAAGACAAGACTATGGCAACTCAGTCTGCAATCAAAGTGCACTGGACTCTTTGCCCATTAACATCCAGAGACACTATTCAGGTGCTGTTGCATAAAACTTGCTATTATAGTAACTTTGCCATCAATGGTAACGTTAATGGAATACTGGATTTTGATTGGCTGTTGAGCAACGTTACCATGGTATTTACCATTAATGGCAAAGTTACTATAATAGCAAGGAGTTTTAAGAGCTGGAGTCCCAACTGGCAGCAAATTATTTCAAGCAGTTGTCCTTTTCTAAGGTTGCCACCATAGAATCTACAAGGGTGCTGTTGTTTATGATGTTCGAGGTTCAATGCCACCAACATTATGGGAAAGCTTAATTAGTGATTTTGTCACAAATAAAATATTGTTAATATTTCACTTTTTATGTGAAAGAAAGAAAACTGAACAGATGATGAAATATGAATAAAAAAGCCTAAGTGTGTCCAGAAATCTGCATATGTCGGATGATAGAAGCTTTAATTTATGAAAAATAATAAAATTTAGTAATCCTAAAACCCACAATTTGACACTTTTCCGATTACTTGCGGCAAACGAAAACGAAAAGGGAGTTTGTTAAAGTACAGTAATTTATGATGTTACATGTCAGATTAGCGCCCACACATGCCCAGTCGAGTAATTTTGATGCATATTTCAGGAAATTTTGCACCGTTTCCTTTTGCTTGCCTCTTGTAAAGGTAAGCACTGTGTACTGCTCATATCATCAGACGAGTGGTAGCGAAAAGTAATTATCATTTACAAAGAATATTTCCCTTTGAAATTGGCCCGTAAGTTTGAAGCCAGACAGGAATCTTTTGTCTACGCATCTGCAAGGAAGATCGAGTTAAGCACATGCCAGACATATTTTTGCCTGGCGGCATTCAACATGGATCGAAGGGAATGAGTTAGATGTGACTCCAGCTCTGGAAACTCCTTGCTAATAGTAAGTTTTTATGCAACGGCAACGGCACTCTGGCCTCACTAAACAACTGGAAACAGCAAGAAATTGCAATAAATTGCAATAAATTGCAATACACCATGAGGCTTGAGAAGTAAACCTTCTATTACTGGCACATATTTGCCTCTAGAGTTAGGCATTTTATCTTTGCAAAAGAACGCATCCAAAACGCAAAATACAAAAATTCAAATATCTATTTTGACAAACTGGAATAGAATTTTAGCAAAGATCATGCCACAAGAAGATCATATGTCAATTTACAAGGTCTACATGCTACCCATGAAATTATCAGTCATTGTTTGAAAAATCTGGTTTTCAATAATTTTCTGTTTTGTGTTCCAGACACATTCTTTGGCAAAACGACATAAAGATAATGAGACACATTTATTTAAAGTTCTGGTATGTCACAAAGTTGTCCTAACCGAGCCACTGAATTACCCTTCAACAGATTCATTGTCGACAGTTGCTTGATAATAAAACTGAGATGAATGTCAATTATACTCTTGCTACGCGCAATTATGACTAGGAAATAGCATTCATGGTTTTTTTTTAAAAAAGCAAAAGGGTTGTGTTACCTGGCAGTGCGCCTGGCTGCCGAGGGCTGGGAGTATAGAGTGATGCAACTTCTTCTGCGTCAGGAACTTCTAGCGATTCATCATAAGGTTGGTTACTCACAATTTTAGTCTGCAAGATACAGAAAAGACACACACACACAAAAGTTAATGCAGGTATTGAGCAGCTAAAAAGTGCTTGTGATTTTTTTTTTTTAAGTCAATATCCAACTGCAAATGCAGCACTGTGTGTAAACTGTACTAAAGAGACTTGAATTCGTAGGAAATTCTTGTGAACTTGTGTTCCTACATGTACATTAAGATGGGATCCATGCATTATCCTTCTGAAGATGTTTGAAATGGTCTTTCCAAATTTCCTTTGCCTTAATAAATAAAGCCAGGTAGACTTAAGTTTTGGCTACAAATTTCATTTTCCCATTAATACAACATCACTTAAAAAATAAAAAGGAGCAACTACGAACAAAGTCTAACGTTAGATCTAAGATGTATGGACTTGTCCACTCCATGAAGTGAGTTTTATTATGAATAGAACATGAAAGGTCACTTTCATGTCTGTCTCAAAGTCTTTAACAATAATGTCACATCCATGACCATGGTTCTACTTCTCACGCTAGGACAACTCCCGATACGATTCCCACCTGACAACTTCCCCTGGGGCCTGGACTCTGGAGCACAGCTCCCCTGGAGGACAGCTCCTAGTCCAGGGGCGTCTGGAGAGTAAAAAAAAAAAAAAAAAAAAAAAAAAAAACGCTAACACTATTACTCTCCATGACGTCCGGTGCTTTTACCCCCTATTTGTACAAAGCAAGTATCTTGGCACTTCAAAACAACCCCTAGAAAATCACTTTCCCATGGGCCAACGACATCACCAGCCTTGTAACTATCGGCTGTGGTTATCATGATCCCGACTGACACTTGGGACTAAAAAAATTTCACAGCAATTCTCGCCGTAAATTTTTCAAAAATGTCAGCAAGATCGCTCGCATCAAGACATAGATCTAGTCGCACATCGATGCGCATGCACAAGTTAGTCGCCATTTTCTATCTGCATTTCAATAGACGCCGGGGAAACGTAAACAAGTGGTAAGTTTTTCCAGCTACCCTACAATAGAGTTTTAAATATCTAAATTTCGGTTTCGGTACGTCCAATTTTTAGTCCGTCGGGTTCGTGATGACCACAGCCGATCATACTACTTTACTAGACAGTTACAAGGCTGGTGGTGTCATTGGCCCATGGGAAAGTGATTTTCCAGGGTAGGTAAAAGCACCGGACATCATGGAGAGTAACAGCGTTAGCCTTTTTTTTTTTTTTATACTCTCCAGACGTCCCTGTACTAGATCTAGATCTAACAATGACAGTTAGACCTAGGCTAGATTAACAACAGCTCCACCCCCCCCCCCCCCCCCCCCGAGGCCTGGGACACCTTTCCCAGATAGCATCTCCCCAAGGAATGCGCACATCCATACATACAACATACATGCAATTTAGTGCACACAGCACAGACATGACTGATGATGGCTTAAAATAAATTAAAAGTTAAAAATCATCATGATCATTTCATGAAATTGCTTTGTTTCAAAGTGAATTCTGAAGCAAATTATTTGATATTAGACATGTTAGATCTACATGTAGATCTACATGATCTAGATCTAGACAGGAATAGCATTTACTGATCATGAGGTATTGAGGTTACAAAGTAATAACGACTATCTTCTACAAAAATGTGTTGGCTATAGTATAGGCATGTTACATCTAATGTTAAATCTCATCCATCAAAACATCGAAGTCTCTGCCTGGCTCTGCCAGTCAGACATTGCTGTTGTTTAGCAACGTAACGCGATTGCGAAATGCCGCCGCAGCTTACGGCCGCGACAACAGAGCAAGAACTGTACGCCACCATAGCACATTGCAGTTGAAATATTTTGTTCTAGCGTAATTTAAAAAAAACTGTCATTACTTGCTAGATACATGAAATTAAGGATGATTATAATAAGGCAGTGAAAGTACTGATAAACAGAAAACATTTTACATACTCCTTGCTTTTCGTCGTCAGAGTCATCCGCCATCAGAGCAAGATCGCTCTTCACTCGCTGGAATTTGTCTCTCGCGAGATCAATGTAATCTCGCAAATTACGAGATCGAGAGTACGAATAGCGCTAGTTTCAAGCGGGGGGAGTTTTAAAGTGTATCCCCGGAGAAAAACAACTACAAAAAAATAAGAAAACAAGGGAGAAGTATCAACATTTCCTCACATCATTTACAGTTATATTTCGTTCCTCGAAAAAATATTCTAGGTGCATGATGACACATCAAAAGAAAATGGGTTTGGCCCATCTGAGCTCTCCTTTTCTCTCCATTTCTCTTCTCCATCTCTGAGCTCTCCCACTCCCCCCCCCCCCTCTCTATCTCTCTCTCTCTCTCTCTCTGCTTTCACTGTCTCTCCTATTTTCCTGTTTTCTCTCGCTATCCCTTCCTCTCCCTCTCTACCTTGTCTATCTGCCTCTCTCTCTCTCTCTCTCTCTCTCTCTCTCTCTCTCTCTCTGTGCATAATCTTCCCCTTTATATGCAATCCCTTATGTGCAGTATTCTATGATGAAGAAAACCATTTAAACTCAGATCTCACTGTACTCACATCACTTTTGTGTTCAGTATAGGCCTACATGTACTGCCTTGACTCAATTTTTACAACTTTGAGTTTCTCAATTATCTATGAATAAGAATATGCATGGATATTATAATTTGTGTTGCTTAATTTTAGTTGCCATATATAATACTTAATTTCATTTATCTCTGTATTATTGGATGACAAGATAATTTTCTCCTGCGGCAACTGCACCTGTTTTGATTTATACAAGGGCTTGGGTGGTTGGGGTGGGGTTTTGATTTAGGATGGTTTGTGTGGGGGCACCGGCGTAAATCCGTTTTGAGGAGGGGGGGGGGTCGACTTTTCAGTGCCGAAATTTTTTTTTTTTTCAAATGATATTTTTTATTTTCTCTCAAATCAAATACATATTATACAAATCATAACAAAAAAAATTACATATTCTTCATATAATAGGATTGTGCATTAATACATTGGTTTAACATAAATTACAATAATAAACCCCCCCCCCCCAAAGCACTTTCATAAATTTCTTGCGTGAACTCACACTATACACACAAACACACACCCTTACTCAAAAGGGCAGACCCCACATCTATATAAATCTTACATTTAGCGAACGAGTGAAGCGAGTGAGCGAAAAATAACAATTTTTTTTTTGGGGGGGGGGGGGTTAAGAGCATTTCAAAATAATGAAAATTCAACTTTTATGACCGTCGTTTATGACATTTTTATGTACAAATTCACCAAACTGATTAAATACAATATCATATTTCCCTAAAATAAGGGGGGATATTTGTGCACGCCATACCCCCTCTCGAGAAAAGTGTGTGTGGGGGGGGGGGGAATATATCCCCCATCCCCCTCCCCGGGATTTACGCCAATGGTTGGGATGGGTTTGGGGTTGGGTTTTGTGTTTGGCTTGGTGTGCGGTTTTTCCATGGGAGCTGTTGCCGCCCTGGCGAATGCATGGAACGTTGCCATTATTTTATCATTATTTTATTTTTTTTGGGGGGGGGGTGTTTATTTTCATTCCCTAATGGTCACACCGTTCCCTTTTTCTTTCTTTCTCTTTCAAGTCTCTCTCAACTCTCTGCCTTTTCCCTAAATGGCTTCTTGCTTTGTCTTGGTTTACATGTACTTTTTTACCTGATATAAATTGTAGTCATTATTTTATTGCTTTTGCTTCTTAAGTTTAAATTCTTTTATTGTGATTTTAGTAATTTGGTATATAATAATTTTCCCCATTTCGTATAATTATGTTTCCATTCATGACTTTGTATTTGAATATTGTTGTTTTCAAAATGATGACATGATTGTAAATTCACATTTTTCAATGTTTTTTAGTCTTCGGACTTTTGCTGAAATGAAATTATATCTGAATAAATTAATAAACAACAAAATCATATAACTTTTTTTTTCTCAGTTTGAGAGTCGACATGGGACGTCCTCCCCCACCCTGGATCAGCTCTCATTCGGCATGTTCGGGAAGGGTGTGAATGAGGTCCTCACTTTTACTCTCGACAGTATCCACTCCTTTTCCCCCTCTGGATAGCTGGAGCCTCCCCCTGTTCTCTCTATTCTCCCTCCCTCCCTCTCCCCTTCTTCCCCCTTCCCTATATTCGACTGAGATGGGTGATTGCATGTACATGTGTTGTAGGGGCGAACCATTATGCAGCAGGAACTTATTTCTTCATCAGCAGCGGATTTACCCATTTACAAAATAATGAATATCTGTGTCGAAGTGTGTTTAGCATGAATCTGCATATAGGTGGCGATCCCAGGGACGGGGAAACGTGACACCCCCCCCCCCCCCCCCTCTTGATTTTTAAGGCTTAATGTTTTTATTTTTCTGTTGTCAAAGAGAGCTAGGGAAAGAGAAAGGAAAAACATGAATGAGAAATAAAGAAAAATCTGGAAGAGCTCGCTCACTTCGCTTTGTCGCATTTCCAATATCTATAGACTTAGCCAAAAGTCCAATTCTTATTTTCATTCAAAAGACGGTAGGTTCCATCTTATCTGTGTATATATTCTGCTACTAAGATGTTTGTTATGTAACTGCAAGGATTCGAGCAAGTTGTCCCAAAATAGATGAATTTTCAGGAGATAAAATAGTCTGCGACCATTAGCCTAAGATGCCAATAAATTGTACGTTTCTAAAATCGCTAGAAGGGAGTAACAATATACTGAAACCTGTTTTCACTAATTTAAAAAAAATCAGTTTTTCTTCGGTCATAAAATCTAGAAACATGATGCGCAACAGGACAGCAGCAGATGCCCGAATTTTTGAAGGGAGATGCATGTCCCACTATCCCCGAATTCTGCAGGGAGGTGTATCTTGTATATTTAACTCGTTTGATGCGATCACTCATAATATCTAGATAAATAATCATTTGGGAAGGCAAACGAATAGGGCATGCAAGGGAAAAAAAAATCAATAAAACATGACAAAAGAGAATAGAAAAAGAATTGTGCGGTTATTATCTGGACCACTACATTACCTATATTACATTACAAAATCCAACCTATATGGTTGCAAGAAAGATTGCTATAATACCCCCACCCCAAATGTACAGAAATCTTCGAAAAAAATTTGCGCATTGCATTGACAATAATCCACAACTGTTGATGTTATTTTGATATGTTTAATAAATTCAATTCAATTTGATGTAATCAGTAAAACTGAATTCAATAATTTTTTTCTAAAATATTTTGGACTGAACTCACGGCCCACCAAAGAAAGTTTCGCGGCCCACCAATGGGTCGTGGACCATCGGTTGAGAAGCGCTGCTTTAGATGTTATAGGCCCATCATCGGAAGTGTACGTTTTTCCTTGCTCACTTCGCTCGCTTGTAATAATTAGAAAGAGAATGGTTTTTATTCATTTATTTATTCATTCATTTATTTGTTCATTCATGTATCTATTTATTTATTTATTCATTTATCTATTCATCTATTTATTCATTTATTCATTTATTGTGGTATATAAAACATTGTACATGTATAGCCTTGCGGCTGAATTGAGTTTTACATAAAAAATGACATTACTGCAACAACAGTAGTATTAAAAGACATTTTGGAAATAGTACAGTCATAATAAACTCTAGATACACTTTATTCAAAATGGTAGGATAAAGAAATTGGGTAATGGATGTGAAAAAATAAAGGTTTATAACTTATGCAAATTCATATGATGTTTTGTTTTTTTTTTTTTTTTTTTTGGTGGAGTATTATGATCAGTGCTAAAAGAAATATTCTGGTCTGCACGCTTCATAGTAATTGGCCGATGGGTGCAAGGTAGGCCTACATTACTGTATATGAATAAAAACTGGGGACATAAATTAATTTTAACCTAACTTTCCAAAACGGAGGTGATTAATTGATGCTAACACAATCTATCTAAAGAAAAATATGCATCGCTAGTAATAGTATACAATTAGATTTTTTATTTAAGCAATCATTGTACGTGTATAAGAATTTAAAACGGGAAATCTGTTGAGCAATCAATATTTGAACAGTAAACATTGGACCAGCAAGGTAAGCTATATCAAATTTTGTAAGTGACCAAATATAGGCTTACCATTTAAATATCTCATAGGCTCAGAGAGGGTATTTTGATGGCAAAATATAGCAAAAAGTGGTTAGTTTTGGCTCGCTCGCTTCGCTCGATCGCAAAATAAAAAGTACGTGAGTGGGATTTACGATCGGTGGCCTTTGGGGTTTTCGCCACAGAAATAGAAGACGTCTTCTATTTCTGTGGTTTTCGCCCGCCCACTCGTTACACGAAATCGCCACTACTGTTAATCTGCAGTTGTTGTTTTTCTTTTTAAAGATATAACTTGAGTAAGCAATACTATATGATTTTTGTCTATTTACAGTATGTTAAACTGAATTATTTGGCCAGATCTACGTTCATTATGTCCTGTTCAAAAACGTTGTTCAAAACGTTGTTTTGTTGTTGTTGTTTTTTTTCTTCAAAACATTGCAAGGAAATTTTTTTAACAATGAGAACTGATGTGCGTGCGTATTGACCGCGCATGCTAGCCCTTTGATTTCATTTCCCTCCAGAAATTTGAGCTGAAGCTCAATTTTGTTGAAAATAAAATCTACAATATTTTAAATGAGCATATTACCAATTTGACAGTAAAACGACTGATCGAGTTTCCATAATTATAGCGAGCCTACATAACTATGCCATGCAGTATAGCTCTCAATAGGAGCTAATGAAATTAACTGAAAATCTAATGAAGTACTCTTTGAATGACATGCATAACTAAAAGGCATAAAAATCGTTGAACGATCTCACACTTGCATTCACAATACAAAAACATATCATTAAAGACATTAATTTTTATCTACATATAATTTTCAACATAATAATATACATGCAGTAAGATCTCTGTTGAGAGCCAGTAGCCTGCCAAAACATGTTTTTTAAAACAAAGTTAACACCCCTCGCTCCCAACATAAAGTTTAAATCATTTCATTGTAATGTACATGATAACAAGCAATGAAACAAAAATCTAAATGCAGAAAAATAAAATCAAAGAATATGAATTACAAGTTCAAAAATTACTTGGATATGACAAAATTGCATTATTCAAGTTGTATAATTAGTGGTATTGCCTGGAAGGATTTCATTGAATACTGCATCAATTATAATACTGCATCAGTTTCACATAAGATTACATTTCACTTCATATCTCTCATGCATCTGTGAAAAAATAAAGTAGAAGAAAGAACAACAAAAGATAACTCTTTTTTTTTTTCTGATCCCACCGTATTTGGAATAGTTTCCTGCCATTCAGGTAATGAATCGGGCATTCAAAAAAGACTTGTTTGCTTCCTTTGCGATTGGTTTTGAATAACTTTACATAACTTTACACAGCAAATTAACAACTTCTACAAATGCACACGATGGATAGAAAAATTAGTGTTCTGTTTTATTATTATTGTAAAGCGCTTTGAGCATAATAGGCCTAAATTATGAAAAGGCACTATATAAAATAATGTCCCACTCATTCATTGTATAACGTAATCATCCTCCCTCCTCCCCTTCCTCATCTCCCCTCCTTTATTTCAGCCCCCCCCCCCCCCCCCCACGTACACAATGCACCCGCGGCACACGATCACTGAACTATCACTGATCACTGTTCAGTAACAGTGGGCACGAGATCGAGAGGCACACGCACTCTGATCATTTCTCGTTGAAAATCTCACAATTTACGAGATCGCCAGGCTAGCTTATAGCGTGAACTAACGAGACTTACAGCTGAATTTAATTATCAGCGGTGAGTTTGTGAAAAAGTGAAGCGAAATCCCTTTTTATTCCTCCCCAATAAAACATTCATGGAGACAGAAAGCTGGATAGTCATAGGTGAGGTATATTAGGAATCGGTATAGCTCGTAATACATGTATAAAATTTTGACATTATGCTGTTACTTTAACATAAAATGCTGAAGAAAAAGAAAGGTTGTTCCTCGACCTCATTCATGTCATTCGGTCATGTCGGTCTCTCCTGCAGGTGTACGGAGGACTTGCAGATCCATACCGGGGACTGTCCGGCATGCCGTCCGGACAGTCTGCATACAGCGCGGCGCGCCACCCTGCCTGCTACATTTACTATTTAGCCTCGCCTAGGCCTACATGATGTATGTAGACCCTAGGTAAGTACTGTGGGCGGTTGTGGGGCCATAGCCTAGGTTAGGGCCTATGCTATATGATATCTGCGCACCTAACATTTCACCTGAAATTGACAAGCTTTTTTTGTATTCCCCATGTTCCCAAAGGCAAATGGCTAACCTCACTTGAATCCTCAGCCATAGCATAGCATAGCATTGATCAGGTTGATTGTCTAGAGTCTATATAGCCGTAGGTGTAGGCTCTACTGTAGTACTAGTCCAGGGCAGGGACGTCGGGGGAGTAAAAAAAAAAAAACCCCAAAAAACCCCTGGTCCTGGAAAATCACTTTTCCATGGCCCAATGACACCACCAGCCTTGTAACTAATATCGGCTGTGGTCATCACGAACCCGACTGCACTTGGGACTAAAAATTGGACATACAAAAACCGAAATTTAGATATAAATCTATCGTAGGGTAGCTAGAAAAACTCACCGCCTGTTTACATGTACGTTTCCCCGGCGTCCATTGAAATGCAGATAGAGAATGGCGACTAACTTGCGCATGCGCATTGATGAGAGACTAGATGAGAGTGATCTTGCAGATGTTTTAAAAAATTACGGCGAGAATTGCCATGAATTTTTTGAAAATGTCTGCAAGATCGCTCGTATCTAGTCGCTCATCGATGCGCATGCACAAGTTAGTCGCCATTTGCTAGATCTATCTGTATTTCAGTGGACGCCGGGGAAACGTAAACAAGTAAACGTAAACAAGTGGTGAACTGCACTGACGGTTTGCAGCACTGTCAGTAGATTTGAGTACGGCTCCGCTTACTCTAGCAGATTGTCTTTGTTAACCAGGATCGTCCTCATTTATGGAAAGTTCAGTCCCCTTAGAATTGCCGACCTAAGTTGAGAGTGCTAGCTCATTGTAAACTGGGGGTAATTTGTAGTCTAAGAAAACATGGCAATTGTAGATTCATATCTTGCCAAAGGACATTAGTAATTAGGAATCTCCAAAAGTCCATCCAAAAAGCCAATTTCCGGCATCAAAAAAGAAAAATCAGTACCACATTTCCAGAGCATTCAAAGGCTTAAGTCCACTCCTAAGAAACAGGGTCGCCAAGTGCTAAAAATAAAGAAATTGGTGGTTTTGTGGCCAGTTTTCTTGACTATCACAAGCTTTGTGTGTGATTGTATCAGCGAACCACCTCCCCCCTCCCCCCCCCCCCCCCCCCCCCCCCCCATAGCTGCCAATGCAGTGACTTCACATCCAAAGTTGTATGCAAGTCCCTGCTGGCCTTCATTCAAACACAATGGGAGCACTGACAGGCGCCGCAACTTCCGTACATGGTGCGGTGCATTTCAGCGGCCCTCATACGCGATGACATTGAACGCACAGCACGCCGGTTGAATGATTGCCTGGGGATATCGAATGACAGGCATGAAACATAGTGATATATTTTCATATTTTCTGAAGCTCTCTGATGTACATTAAAAAAAATCATCATTTGGTAAAAATAGTTTGACATGAATCTATGTAGATATAATTTTCTGAAAAGTAAGTTTAGCAGAATAAATACCGGTATTTCAGAAAAACGAGCAGTCAAATCATGGACAGCTTACTCCCACTAAAATAATATGAAGATTCTATGTTTGTTGGGACTTTTGTAATATTAGAATCAGGCAGTTACATATGGCAGACATGGGCCACAGCCTTTGCAGTAAAATCAGACTGACACCTGCAAGTAAGTGGGGAAACTTGTAGAAAAACTGCCTAAATTCATACTTTAGACACGATTCTATTCAAATCTTCATAAGCATGATAGGCCTAGTCTTATTTCGAAAATGTGTTCTACTCGGCAGTTGTTTGTTACTTTCTTGATTTATTCCTATTTAGTGTCCTTTCCTGAGTGAAGAATGGTCCCATGTCTTTTTGGTTTGATAAAAATTGCAGCCGTATTCAAACCACCTGCATAGGAAAAAGAAGACATCTGACGTCATTCGAACCGGCTTTGTTCTAGTGTACATGTACGTACAAGGGAAAATTATTATGAAGATAGAAGACAGATGTGTGCTAGTAATCAAAATAAGAAGAAAATTCAGCATGAGTGTGCCATATATTTCTGATAGATCTGGCGAGGGTGGAGGTATAAATTTTGACTGCGCATGGTCAAGGATTCTTCTAGTTTTTCACTTTCTTCTCATGTATTATTGATATGCAACTAATAAGCATTCTGGATCAAAAGATACTGTAGAAGAAGCATGCTTAAAAAAAGACTCTCTACAAATGGATATCAGACCATAGAACATTTTAAAAATGTATTTTTCTCTCTCTTGCAGGCAAGTGATCTTTAGGATTTCATGATGTCTAACTCACAGAGAAGCAAGCAAAGTTCATCGAAACGAGACTCTACCGGGAGCGTAGGTCAGAATCGTTTGATAGATCTTGCTAATGCTTCTGCATCCAGCACATCTAGCGCGAACCCTGGTGAAACCGGTGATGCAAATGTCAGCCGAAACTCCTCCTTTTCGAAAGAGGGTACGCAGCCGTTGGTGGATTCTCGACCCTCCACGCCTCACTCTCAGACTCACGAAGCACCGTCTTCAACTAGTGGAGGTATTGACATACCACCTGGAACCGGTAGAGATGCGCACCATTCGGGTGGGGCAGGGTGTGGTAGCTCCTCCTCTGGAGGCGAACACCAGTCCCCATCCCTGGTGTCGGTCCTCCAGTCTCCGTCTTCCTCTCCTAGTATGTCACACCTGAGCAGCCTGAGTCCTGGTCAAACCCCATCTGGACCTGGATCCACTGGAGCTGGACCAAGGGGAGGATCATCGTCATCCTCCGACATCGGTGGAGCCGCTTCCACAGGGATGCTCGCAGGATCTCCACCCCTTGAACAGTCTCTGGGATCACCTTCAGTTGGCATCACAGCTACTAGCCCCATGCTCAATGCTAGTGGGGAAGATGGAAGGTAATCAATTTACACGTGTAACAATCAGTTTTGTTTACAAAGGCCATTCAAGGGAGGTGCAAGAAATGTCTTTTTAGTAGTGTTTACCTCGGGGGGGGGGGGGGGGGATATATCTACCTCATTGAGGCCCGTACATCATCCGCATAAACAAAAATGTAGAAAAAGGGTTGCTTTTCAGTACCAGGCGGGGAAGACGGGGATCCAGTTAAGGGTATCAAGGGTGATAGCTAGCCGCCTACTCTGTACTTTCCCACCTGTCACGCTTCTGTCCAAGTTTGCAAGGTACCAATTTACTTTGCATTGAACTGATGAAAATCATGCGTTAATTGACTTAAAGGAGAATGCAACCCAGACATCAGTGTGCTTCCAGTGAATGAAGAAGAACAAGAAGAGTAAACAGTGAAAGTTTGAGGAAAATCAGACAATCTGTTAAAGAGTTTTGAACTTTGAAAGATTAAGTAAATCCTTATTATGGGGATCCTTGAATTGGCAACTTTACTAGCATCTGTGATATCATTGTAGACAACTCTCCATTCATTTTGTACACAGAAATTTAACATTTTCTTTATTTTCAAGAAAAATAGAAATTCTTTTGATTTATTGTTTGAGTATGACCTGGCTCTATCATTTCTGCAAGCAGTTTGGGAAGATTTACATGTATGTTGATTCCTGGCTTGAAATTTCATATTAACTAATTTTTTTGAAAAATTATGTACAAAATGAATTGAGAGTTGTCCACGATGACATCACAGATGCTGGCAAAGTTGCCAACTCAAGGGTCCCCATAATAGGGATTTACTGAAACTTTCAAAATTCATAACTCTTGAACAGATTGTCCGATTTTGCTCAAACTTTCAATGTTTACTCTTCTTGGTCATTTTTATTCACCAAGAGCACACTGATGCCTGGGTTGCATTCTCCTTTAATTCAAATTCTATGAAAATGCCTCACTCCAGATTCACTTGAACAACAGTAAATAACGATCAAGGCTCCAGAAAATATAAAAATACTCCTACTTCATTGTAGACCATGTGAAGATGTCATTTTCATATACCCTATACAAAATCTGAAACAAGTGGTGTATTTAGAAATACATGTAGATACATGTAGATGGCTATCTTCTGACTAGAAACACGCATCAATCATCTCAAATTGAGTTTAGAAACTTTGTCAGGCCAATATATTTCCGTCAGTATACATGCACATGGTGCTGGTAATGCTTTAATGATAAATGCTGTTTTTTTATAAAGTTTAATACAGGTGTATATGTCATAGAACCTTGTATGCCTACCAAGTGAACAGAATCTGCTTATTACATGTATTTTATAAATTTGAGTTGTCAAAGTGAAAATAATAGTTGACCTGAAGTACACCCTGAGATGTACAGTGCACATTGTATTGCAGGGAAAAACATACAAGAGGGCTCGGGGCAAATTCCCCCCCCCCCCCCCCCCCGAAACGCCAAAAAGAGCCCTGGAAAACTAAAAAAGAGCCCCTAAAATTCTCATAGGGTCCAACGTAAACTGTAATACATTGTAGAAAATTTGGTGGCTGGGCTCAAAAAGTAGCCCTGGAATAAAAATTGTGATTTTTTTCCCTGTTGTACTGGCATTCTATCAGTGTGCAATTTTTTCACAGGCATGAAACTTTCTTAGATCGGGACTCTTCGTGAAAGTAAAATGCTTGCAGAATTTTCTGGATTTACAATACCCTGCTCGCACTAGTTTAAAGTAAAGTGGATGTCCATGCAGTAGAAATTTATACAGCGCCACCTTTAGTTTATAAATAGTGCATTTATGAATGAACTTTATGTACAGGTGTACACATATTTTTTGTACAGTTTCTAGGGCTCCATAATTGCCTGTTTGAGCTTTTACATTACAACTTTACAATGTATGTACAAGTACTGTATGTACTTTGTAGGTTAACATGAATCAGTGTAAAATTTTTGATATTGTATAAAATCAGTATATGATTTGTGTACGTGTGTACACTGTATTATTTTTCACTGCCGAAAATTTTGAAAACTTAATGAAAATTTTCACAAAATCTGGAACAAAAAGTGTGCACCAAATCCTTCAATTTCACTTTAAAAAATGCTAAAGTGCACTCGTGACCAGCTTGTTTGCTTCGGTCCCTCGCTTTTGAGCTTCTTCGAAAAATTTCTGTGTACCGCCCTGAGGAGGGGCTACCCCTATAGTTTGTTTTTTTCGATCATAAAGGCCAGGCTTAGTGCCTGTATGTATATACGTGGGTACATGCACATACATGTAATTATTTACCTGTAATTATTTACATGTATATGTACGTACCGGCGACTAAGATTGCGCCGCGCTAGCCACATTACATGCAGCATGTACATATGTATGTTTTGTTTTGTACAAGAAACATTGATTTTTATATTTAAAGTTGTGATAAAAATCAAGCATCTTGATTGGTAATTTTTGTAATATTTTTTTTTTTCCAATGAAAATCAAAATATCAAATATAAAAAAAGACAGCAGTTGGGGATGATCAACAAGCAATTAATTTTACAGGGCCTCAGGTTTAGAGATATTTTTTTTTTTTTTTTGAGGCATTCCCATTCAACTTTGTCAGTTATTAAGATTAATTGTAGACCATCACATAATACATGTATTTATGTTCTTGTCGAAGTTCGTCATTCCATAATTTTAGACAGGACCATCGTATGATGAATGAAATATTAACCAGCGTGTCAATTTTTTATCACCATCTAATGATATTATTCCATAAAACAGAGGACGTTTATCTTAACTCTCAATCTGCTGCCTTAATTATAGCAGACTTTGACCCGCAGTCCCACCAACACGTGGGCTATTTTCATCTACTAAAGATAATACATGTATGTGTAGGTAGAAAGGATGAGTCTTTCAGGAGAGGTATGGTAGAAGACATTTGACTGTTGCAAGGATTGGGTGTGACCATTAGTTGTGTACAGCATCTCTCTTCTAATGTTCTTCTCTTGTGCATGCTTAAACAGAATGAAGTGAGCCATAAGATCTTATTTTATTACATGTACATGTACATGTACATGAAGTTCTTTTTTTCTAAATTAAAGAAGTTTTCTTTTGAAAACTACATTACTGGGTTGTTTTTACAATTTTTGCTTTTTCTTTTTGTCTTTTTTTTTTGTCTTTTCTCTTTTAGCTCTAAGGAGGATGATTCTATTAAAAGTGAGCCCCCAAGGTAAGGCAATATTCTCATATATTTCCGTGTATTGTAAATGCAGAAATAATCGCGGTACATTAATTTTCGCAGATTTCGCGCTATTTTCTGCAAGCAGGAATTCTAGAATTCGAGAAAATATTTGCACAATTTCTTTTGGTTGTTTTCATTGAACGCTGAATTGCGCTTCAGCTGATCAAATGTGTGTTTGAATCTAATTTAGTTTAGAGTATGCTTGTGTAGTAGTGTCTGCCGTATGCATTTGAATGGATGGTGTGTGTGTGTGAAATGGGGCCAAGTTTGGTCTATCCTTAGTGTAAGGGCGCACAAAATTTACAAAATAATCACATAGTCAACTTCGTCATCTGCTTGTGGCACAGTGGTTAAAACCATTGTCAGAGCTCGATATATTACTTCTAGTCAAGGGTTCGAATCCCTTTAACGCTGGTAGTTTTTTTTGTCGTTATGAAATTGATGACAATGGCGTTTATTCCGTTGACGAAATAGTTAAAGTATGATAGGTATTCTTCGATCAAGTGCCTACCATTCTATGCCCGCTTACACTAAGAATCGTCCCAAGTTTGCTACATACATGCTATTTATGTTCAAATGTGACCATTTTGAGCTATACATGTACATGTAGCTAGGGCAGAAAAAACGATTGTCGTGGAATGAAATATCAAATCAAATCTTGCACTTTTGGGAGTGAGTAATTGTGCAGCGCGAATTTAAGAACCCGTGAAATATGTTTTGGGGTCACATAGCACAAAATATTAACCTTGTGGAAATAACAGCATTTACATTATATATATTCTACTACATTTACCTGAGTAAATACTCTTGTCCTGGGCCGGTATTCAGTTCAATACTTGGATTAAGTAAAACTTTTACTAAGCATTTTTTGCTAAGAAATTTGCTTAAGTCATATTCAATTCAAAACTTTCAATTTTACTTTAGTACGCCAACTTTAAGCCAAAATTCTTACTGATAAGCATTGTGACGTCATATTTTCAATGCGCAATTAGCATGTCGCATCAAATGCGCTCAAATTCGCTATGATAATTCTGCGCAGCTCATGATGACTGCGTATAAAAACCCATGCCTGCCAATTAATTGGCTTAAGTCTCCTAGTTAGGTGTCTTAGATTTAGAGCAAAATACTTAGCCAAAATATTGAATTTAGTGTTGTTATCTTGAATTAAATTCCCGGCCCGGAACCGTCCCGGCAAATTTTCATTTTTCTTAATGGGATCCCGGTTCGTCTCGGATCTCGGAATGAAAGTAGGCTAGTTCTACAAATAATCATCGGGTTGTCCAAAGGGTCTAACGTACTTACGGTACATACATTTCCGGTTGCGATACGTATGCAACATCACTGCCATGTACAAACGATGTTATGAGTGTGATTTGTATCTAATGTGCACTTGATTCTTTTGTTTGTTAACAATCAAAGCGTGCCGCGCGGCAAATTGTTAGCATTCATTCAAAACGTGGGAAAGGAAAACAAGTCGCCCCGGTCGGCAGTGCCACAAATTAACTGGCGTGCTCTCTCCAATACAACTGTAATCACACCATGAGCAGCCCTTTCGAAGCCAATTTGAAGATCTAGGATCGCCTCGATAATTATTAATGTTATGTCCTATCGGTAGATGTACTTGCGCTGTGCGGCAAACGTACATACTCTTCAAATTGAGAATTAAAAAAAATAAGCGATAACTTCAGCATGTATAAAAGAATGGCTCCGCGAGAGAAAATTCTGTACTGTTCTATGGGATTTCTTCTCTGCAACTTTTCACTGTCAACTGAAGTAAGCAACAGTTTCATAACACTGATCTCTAATATCATTACGCTCGCTGGTGTCTTCAGCTACGTGCGGGTGGAAATCACAGAAATAGACAAGAATACAGAGCAGCGAATTATTGCGCAATGCGTTCGCTGATGCTTCAGCTACGTGCACTGGAATGCGAAAACAAATCTTAGAAATAGACACGAATATGGAGCAGCGGATTACTGCACAATGCAATCGTAGTGAAAGTCAAAATATACATGTAGATCTAATGTTAAGCATTAGCTCTCTCGTATTTTGTAAGTGCAAACACGATTATGCCAAAACTTTACAACATGAATCAATAGCCAGTTATTATTTGATTTTTTTTTTCTGCCGGGATGTGGTGTCAAATGATTGATACCGGATCCGTCCCGGAACCGTCTCGAGGCCTCTGACCGCTGGGATTGTTCCCGATCCCGGACTGGCTAACAACAAACCCATTCCACTTTAGAAATAGACTTTCCATCAAAGTCTAAAAATTTGTTCAATATTTCAATGTTTTTGCAGTCTCATTTTAGCCATTTTAAGGAGGTGGATGGACAGAAATCCATTTTAGAAATAGAAAAATAGTACACAAGTTCGGTGGATTTCACAAAGGTTCGCTGAAAAGCGAACTTGCCTGCCACCAAGGTTTGCTTTTTAGCGAACCTGCCAGCCACCAAGGTTCGCTTAATAGCAAACCTGCCAGCCTCAAAAGGTTCGCTTTTTAGTGAACATGCCAGCCTCCAAGGTTTGCTTTTTAGCGAACCTGCCAGCGAACCTGCTTGCCACCAAGGTTCGCTTTTTAGCAAACCTGCCAGCCTCCAAGGTTTGCTTTTTAGCGAACCTGCCAGCCTGCCTTGGATTGATTTCACATTGATTCGTGGATTTCACAAAGGTTCGCTAAAAAGCGAACCTGCTTGCCACCAAGGTTCGCTTTTTAGCGAACCCGCCAGTCTCCAGGGTTCGCTTTTTAGCGAACCTACCAGTCTGCAAGGTTTGCCTATTAGTGAACCTGCTTGCCACCAAGGTTCGCTTTTTAGCGAACCTTCCTGCCTGCTTGCCACTAAGGTTCACTTTTTAGCGAACCTGCCTTGGATTGATTTCACACTGATTCGTGGATTTCACAAAGGTTCGCTAAAAAGCGAACCTGCTTGCCACCAAGGTTCGCTTTTTAGCGAACCTTCCAGCCTGCTTGCCACTAAGGTTCACTTTTTAGCGAACCTGCCAGCCTGCCTTGGATTGATTTCACATTGAATCGTGGATTTCACAAAGGTTCGCTAAAAAGCGAACCTGCTTGCCACCAACGTTCGCTTTTTAGCGAACCCGCCAGTCTCCAAGGTTCGCTTTTTAGCGAACCTGCCAGTCTGCAAGGTTTTCCTATTAGTGAACCTGCTTGCCACCAAGGTTCGCTTTTTAGCGAACCTGCCAGCCTCTAAGGTTTGCTTTTCAGCCAACCTGACAATAGCCTCCAAGAATTGCTTTTCAGCGAACCCAACAACAGCCTGCAAGGTTCGCTTTTTAGTGAACCTGCAGGTAAGCATGCTGCTTCTGGTTAACATGTATATGTTCTGCACTGAAACAGGTCAGTGTGATTTGCAGGCATATGTAAGTGCTTTCTTTCCACAGTATACTGTAATAGTTGTATTTTATATTTGCTTGTGAATTAGTTACTTTCTTGCAAATACATGAACACTTGATACAGACTGCATACATGGTATCTGTTATTATATCCATGCCCACCCAATGACTTGTTGATGCATCTTGGAGCCTGCCTCGTTGTACAGTGGCCCAGTCTCCAGGAATCCATGTTCACTTTTTAGCTAAGAAACAAAGATGAATAATTGTATGTACGATGTGCATGAAGACATGAATCACAACAACAATAAAATAATTTTGATATACTTTTTTGTGAAATATATAAAATGAAAATTAGATTTATTTATCTATTCCTTCAGTGATATTTTTATTTTTCCTTATGCAGATTAAAGTGATCATTTGCTTTCCAATAATCCTTGTGAAAAATGGTAAAACTTGGATGTGAAAATAAAACACCTGTGTGTTTTTAAAAAAAGGGCAGCTGAGATCAATTGCCTCTCTTGTATAGCTTTTTGTTTTGCTGAGATTTCTCTGCCATCTTCAAATTTTATGCTAATGCCCTGCAGATAATTTTAATCATAAACACAATCTTGGTATACTAAAGATGAGTTGAACTGCATTGGTGTCTATCCCTATTTGCTTAAACACTTTCAACATACATTTGGCTATCAAGTACATTCCAAAAAGTATATACTGTCTAATTATCAGAACTAAAAAAGTGAAAGGATGCAGTTGCTTACCATGAGCTCAGTGATCTCCTCTTTGTCATTTCTTTTGACTTTCTACTCCCATTGAAAGGATTCAGTCAGTCCTTCCACTTTAGCAATCTTGTTTCTCATTCTTTAGCCTGTACTTCTTCTTCTTTCTTCTCTTTCTATCTCTTCAGTTCTGCTTCCTTTCCTAACATAGCAGTTGCTGATTGACCATTGTAAGCAAGCTCAAATATGTTCAATTTCACCCATGTGTCAGATGACGTACACATACATACATACACCTATCCCACATATAGCTGGATTCCAGCTACATCTGAGTTGATGGGATGATCTAAGTCTTGAATACAGAGTTCCTGTGTTTCCTATTCTTACAGAGGATAACCAGTAGGATTACTCTCTTGTGCTGCCATGTTTGCATAATAGTTTATTTAAAGAGGATAAGTAAACAGACATGATGCAGAGTTGAGAGTGTGCAAGGATACAGTACATGTACATGCATGTACATGGAAAGTGCAACTTTGCCTTATTTTCAGATTGACTGTTCAAAATAAAGGGAGAAGTAATATGTTCTCATACACTAGAGCTCCATAGTCATCCCAACACTCTTTTTGCCACTGTTATCTACTTCTGTGCATTCCAACTAGAAAAGCTTCTGTACATTGATTTAGATCAGCAGAATTCAACAGAATTAACAGTGAGTCAAGATGATGAAGTGTTTTGTAACACTGATGAAGTGACACATACATGTAGTGGTTAAACTAGAAAAGTTGGTACAAGCTAACGTACTTGAATTACGGTAATTACATCAAACAAATGCCTTTACTCTCGTACTAGGTACTGGCATCAAACTTTATTGAACAGTACTGTTTTCAAGTTGTACCTTTCAGAATACTGATGAAGCAAAGCTGATGGAAACTGTAGGAGTGGGCTCCAATTATTAAACAGCAGCGTAATTCAGTACTGATAGTTTGAGCTGCATGGTTGTTGGGATTTTTTTTTTTTTTTTTTTTTTGGGGGGGGGGGGGAGAGTACTGGTAGGGGTACTTTAATGACATAATGAGGAAGCAATATAAGAAAGGCTTATACATGTACAAGTTCTGACCTGAAACACTGTGTACTAAAATGCAATGAGAGGGTATACATGTAAATTTTAGGGACACATAAATATAGGCCTAATAAGTAGAGCATGTAGAATGAATAAGCCAGTACCTGTGAAGACCTGTGAAGACATGTACCTAGATATATTCAGAGGTTTAATTTGCTGCAGATGTGATATGTAACAATCACAGGACTTTCGATTTTAAAGCCCAACTACAGTTTCCATCAGCTTTGCTTCATCAGTATTCTGAAAGGTACAACTTGAAAACAGTACTGTTCAATAAAGTTTGATGCCAGTACCTAGAACGAGAGTAAACGCATTTGTTCGATGTAATTGCCGTAATTCAAGTAGCTTGTACCAACTTTTCTAGTTTAACCACTATGTGTCACTTCATCAGCGTTACCAAACACTTCATCATCTTGACTCACTGTTAATTCTGTTGAATTCTTCTGATCTTAATCAATGTACAGAAGCTTTTCTAGTTGTAATGCACAGAAGTAGATAACAGTGGCAAAAAGAGTGTTGGGATGACTATGGAGCTCTAGTGCATGAGAACATTTTACTTCTCCCTTTATTTTGAACAGTCAATCTGAAAATAAGGCAAAGTTGCACTTTCCATGTACATGCATGTACATGTACTGTATCCTTGCACACTCTCAACTCTGCATCATGTCTGTTTACTTATCTTCTTTAAATAAACTATTATGCAAACATGGCAGCACAAGAGAGTAATCCTACTGGTTATCCTCTGTAAGAATAGGAAACACAGGAACTCTGTATTCAAGACTTAGATCATCCCACCAACTCAGATGTAGCAGGAATCCAGCTATATGTGGGATAGGTGTATGTAGTTATGTGTAAATCATCTGACACATGGGTGAAATTGAACATATTTGAGCTTGCTTACAATGGTCAATCAGCAACTGCTATGTTAGGAAAAGAAGCAGAACTGAAGAGATAGAAAGAGAAGAAAGAAGAAGAAGTACAGGCTAAAGAATGAGAAACAAGATTGCTAAAGTGGAAGGACTGACTGAATCCTTTCAATGGGAGTAGAAAGTAAAAAAAAATAACAAAGAGGAGATCACTGAGCTCATGGTAAGCAACTGCATCCTTTCACTTTTTTTAGTTCTGATAATTAGACAGTATATACTTATTGGAATGTACTTGACAGCCAAATGTATGTTGAAATTGTTAAAGCAAATACGGATGGACACCAATGCAGTTCAACACGTCTTTAATATACAAAGAGTATGTATAAGATTAAAATTATCTACAGGGCAATAGCATAAAATCTTAGCTAAACACTGAGATATATACAAGAAAGGAAATTGTTCTCAGCTGCCCTATGTTCTATTTCACATCCAAGTTATATCATTTTGTACAAGAGTTTTTGGAAAGCAATGATCATTTTAATCTGCATAAGGAAAATAAAAATATCACTGAAGGAATAGATAAATAAATCTAATTTTCATTTTATATATTTCACAAAAAAGTATATCAGAATCACTGCATTGTTTGTTGTCATTTATGTCTTTATGCACATGCCTACATACAATTATTCATCTTTGTTTCTTAGCTACAAAGTGAACATGGATTCCTGGAGACTGGGCCACTGTACAACGAGGCAGGCTCGATCCGAGATACATCAACAAGTCATGTGGTGGGCATGGATCTAGATAGGGGAAAAATTCCACAATTATGTTTCCTTGTGTCAAATCAAAAACAGAGACATGTATGCAGTCTGTATCAAGTGTTCCATGTATTTGCAAGAAAGTAACTAATTCGCAAGCAAATATAAAATGTAACTATTACAGTATACTGTGGAAAGAAAGCACTTACATATGCCTGCAAATCAACTTGACCTGTCTCAGTGCAGAACATATACATATACATTAACCAGAAGCAGAATGCTTGCCTGCAGGTTCACTCAAAAGCGAACCTTGCAGGCTGTGTTGGGTTCGGTGAAAAGCGATTCTTGGAGGCTATTGTCTGGTTTGCTGAAAAGCAAACCTTGGAGGCTAGCAGGTTCGCTAAAAAGCGAACCTTGGTGGCAAGCAGGTTTGCTAAAAAGCAAACCTTGCAGGCAGGAAGGTTCGCTAAAAAGCGAACCTTGGTGGCAAGCAGGTTCGCTAAAAAGCAAACATTGGTGGCAAGCAGGTTCGCTGGCAGGTTCGCTAAAAAGCGAACCTTGGAGGCTGGCAGGTTTGCTAAAAAGCAAACCTTGCAGGCAGGAAGGTTCGCTAAAAAGCGAACCTTGGTGGCAAGCAGGTTCGCTTTTTAGCGAACCTTTGTGAAATCCACAAATCAATGTGACAGCAATCCAAGGCAGGCTGGCAGGTTCGCTAAAAAGCGAACCTAGGAGGCCGGCAGGTTCGCTAAAAAGCAAACCTTGGTGGCAGGCAGGTTCGCTTTTCAGCGAACCTTTGTGAAATCTACCGAACTTGTGTACTATTTTTCTATTTCTTAAATGGATTTCTGTCCATCCACCTCCGTAAAATGGCTAAAATGAAACTGCGAAAACATTGAAATATTGAACAAATTTTTAGACTTTGATGGAAAGTCTATTTCCAAAGTGGAATGGGTTAACACTAATTGAATTCAATACCAAATTTTGCTAAGTATTTCATTTAAGTAAAAAACTGAGACAAATACTCATATTTCTGACTTAAGTATTTAATTGAGTACCGGCCCTGGTTTCCTTGTTACGGTACATGTCATATCTTGCACTGTACATGTACAAAAAGATCTTGTTAGTATCTTAATTTACTGGGAGGGGGGGGGGGGGGGCTGGCATGAGAAAAGATCCAGGGTGTGGTTGCATATTAGACTTGCAAATATACATGTAGTTACTTTGCCATCAATGGTATCTACCATGGTAACATTGCTCAACAGCCACTCAAAATCCAGTATTCCATGAAAGTTACCATTGATGGCAAAGTTTATAATAGCACGTTTTATGCAACGGCACCCAGGTCCCTACTTAAAAAATGACAGAACATGCAGCTTACTTGTAATATGTCTACATAGTAATGTACAGTGTACACATGTATGTAAACTAGAAAATTTACAGCATTTGAGGTACATTGTACATGTACAGTAGGGTTGTGGTTGAATTTTACTACATGTACACTGTACATGTACATGTACATGTATGGTCATGCGTCATGGGGTCACTTCCTTTTGCGTTACAGTACATGTACATGGTGATTTTAACTTTGGTTGTGTACATGTACATGTACTTTGAAAACTGCTATCTCTACCCTATGGTAGCAAAAGTATATTTTATGAAAGGAAATTACAAGACAAATCTAAATATGCACTACAAAATGTCTCGTTGTGTAAGAAAAAAGACTTGCGTGACCATAAATATAAAAATTTTGATAATTCTTATCATCTCATCGTTTTCACCATAATTTTTTCTGTGGCATTCGTAGGGCTATTCTAATTTTGTATTCTTGTAGGAGATATGCTGACCTTTACAACAAGGTACATTATAATTGTCTATTGTTTATAATCATGTATTAATGTATTGATAACTAGAAACTAAATAACTAAAAAAATGACATTTCTTTTTGGTCAAAAAAATATCACTTTTTTTTTATGAGCCACTGTATATAATATTCTATTATATTTCCATGACAGCCACGCTTATTCTTGAGTAATAAGGTAGTAAATCTGAGTATGATACATGTACATGTAGCTTTTATTTGGAACAAAAGTGTAGACATGTCGCAAGTTTTAACCAAACTATTGACAATTTGACATACTCCCCAGCTATTTAAAAAATGTAAGTTCTGTATTGACTTACATGTAGTACAGGCAATGCCAATTTTGAACCAAACTTCCAAGAATATCAGTTTTTACAAAACCACTGCTCAGGCAAAGTCACTTTTCAAGCATTAGCTTCGATTTGGTACAAAATATGAAGTCATATCATATGCCAATTTCTGACAAATAGGCTGCCATTAAAAAAAAAAAAAAGGCACTAAAAACTGAATTTCCCCATTCATTTTTGTACACCTGGGCCCCATAACACGAAGATTTGCAATCAATCGCGAAGTTGTAACAGCTAATCAAGACCATATTTTCATGCGCATCTCGTTCAGAAAGGTGACCCTGGACAAATCAGAATGGTTGTTTTAAATTTGCGATTGATCGCAAACCTTTGTGTTACGGGCCCCTGGTGACGCTTCCGCCGCTAACCCTGGCCTTATAAATTCAAATATTGTAACTCAAGTTATATTTTACCTCTACATATGAAACTCTGCAGGCGTTTAGCATATTGATAGGGCTTTAATACAATAACAAACTTGTAACCTTTATGGTTCTGATAGAAATCAAGAAATACTTCAGTTTGAATGCACAAAATGTGACAAAACCACCCACCATTTTTAGGGGGGGGGGGGGGCTAGTTCATGACACATATGACCTTTTTAGGTTGGAACATGATCAAATCAAATCAAATCAATTCAAATTTTTATGTTAGGATTATCATCAGCGTATTAAACAATTGTGCGGGAGGGGGGGGGGGCGTAGTTTTATATGTGTAGGTCTGACAGGGTTATGAATTTGAATAGAGATTGCAGAGCATAACTTTGCAAGTGTTGTACAATCTACACATGTGTGTAGATGTACAGTAATGGCATGTAAAAACATCATACACAGTGAAACTTAGTTTCTAACTTTCTGTTCACGTTTGATAAATTGTTTTATTAGAATTTGATTGCTTTCCAAAGCTTTGTTTCATCTTGGCTTTAAGTATTCTGATCGAATGAATCATTAAAAGACTGTGACCTAAATTACATGCATATGTGCAAAGGAGATATTGAGTGTTTATGTATATGTCTATTTCAAAAGGTATTTTCCATGGTGTGGTCATGATTACTTTAGATTAATTGATATGGCTCTTGGTTTTGACTGATAAATATATTCAGGAATAATCATATCCCTTTAAGCAAGTTTCCGGTGAAATCTTAAAGCCAGAAATCTGAGGATTACCAGTAGCATTAAAGCAAACCAAAGATTGACCATCAAGTTAATCAACTAGGATTCAATGCATTGTAGACAGACAGACTCTGTATGAAAATGATGCCACACAGCTGCATGGAAACGATGCTGCACAGCTGCTTGGCCACAAAATCTTAATGAAGATTGTTATTATGATGTTATGATTATTATTCTTTAAAATTTTTCTAACCTCTTGAAAACTAAGCCAGAGATTAAACTTCTGTAGACATGTACATATACATGGAATTAAAGCTTGTCATACATATTGTACATTTACTAAAATCAAATCATCCTCAGCGGGTTAACCCATTCGTGACAGGAATTATTTGAAGCCTAATTTGATCAGCTTTTATTCCTCAAATTGGCAACACCAACATTTTTATTTTATTGCTACATTTTTCTTATAAAACATCATGTATCTGAAATGAATATAAATTGACAGAAATTATGATGAGAAGTCAAAAAGTTGCAAATTTGCAGGGGGAAACGGTGATTGTAAACCTTCTATCACATTACCAATTTAAGGATTTTAATGCTTATTTTCCTTTCAAAAATTTTCAGCATCAAACAACGAATAATGACGCAACTGAAATGGGCACAGTTTGTGTAGAATTTTTTGCTCTTTCTGCTCATGTATTTGGTTTGATTTTTAGGGCTTTGCATCAAAAGATATTAGGCCAAACCACAAAATGTGGACCTCTGTCACCAATGGGTTAAAATGTTCATTCTAAAATAACAGTGAATGGTGAAATCCTGGGTGATTATGGCTGTCATGGGGGTCTGCATGTAATATTGTAATAACCAGGGTACGGTTTCATGAAACCGTCATAAGTCTTAAGTTCATGGACATCCCATTGAAACGTGTGTTAGCTCTACAAGTACAGCTGTACAACACACGTTTCAGTGGGATGTCCAAGAAGTTAGACTTATGACGGTTTCATGAAACGTCCTCCAGCTGCTTACATGTATAAGCAGTAGCTTATTTTGACTATTAAATTAGCTAAGATTTCCAATTTATCGTAAAAACAAAAGATATACAGTGTACCTGCAAAAATGAAAATACATGTAATATCTAGCATTTTAAAAATTTTTTTGTCACATCAACAAATTCAACAGCAAAATTTGTTTGGATATTTTTGTCTTTTATTAAAGTCAGCATCTTTTTCATAATCGAGGCAAGATATATAATGGCAGCTCTGAAGCAGACCTTGTGCATATTTTTTTTTTTTCTCTCCATGCCCTATAACCCTACTTCCAACATGATTTCCTATGAAAGGCTAATGAGTAAGGATTATTATGAGTCATTCTGTTCCATGTATTTGGATGAAGACTTTAGATAATGGATGAGGATATTGAGAGATTTTAGCTTTAAACTCTGATTGGGATTAGACAAGGGCACAGTGCTTCAAGCAGCTTATTAGTGATTGGAAATGGATAAAATACAATAAGAATAATTGCACAGGTACACTGTACATGCACTTTGAAATTGCGAAAAGAAATGATTGGAAATTGATAAAATACAAAAAGAATAATTGCACAAATACAGTACATGCACTTTGAAAATGCAAAAAGAAGTTTTATTGTACTGCTTTTGTGCATGGTTTAAAGATGGAATGCAAAAAAGGGGGGGGGGGGGGGGGGGAAATAACTTTATGAATTGTTGACTTTTTTATGAATGAAAACAGTGGTGGCAACCTGGAAAATATGGGGTTTTTTTGTGTTCTGCTTGAATTTGCAAGGAATGCACTGTACAATACATACATGTATTAGTTTTAAACTGAGCCCACAAACCACTATGTACACTCTAAAACATTTGCATGTATAGATGTGTACATGTATACAGTACATGTAGGACTTGAAAGCAACTGTCTACAGGAGTCATGCATTAGGGATCACTTTAGTTTGGAAGGGAAGTTCATGTTTAGAAAAGTGGAATCTGATCCAAATTAAAAGTGGAGTCCAATCCAAAATGGTTGCTTGAAAGTATTCATTTGAGAGTGTTTTCAAATATTTTTAGAGTGGATTTTCACCCTGGATTTGAGGGATTCCTATTCTGTGGCTCCTCAGAGAAAGAGAGAGAGAGAGAGAGAGAGAGGGAGAGGGAGGGGGGGGGGGGGAGGGAGAGTACAGTTGGTTCAGACATTTCCCCAACACACCTTTTTAATTTCAAATCACAAGCTTCTATGATGTTTTTGTGGATATTTGTTTTTTGTTTTTTGTTTTTTTTTTGTTTCTTGGTCAGTGGTCCTACAAATTGATGTATATAAAGTACTAGATGTAGTACCACAAATCTTTTGATTAAAACAGGCAATAAATCAAACAGATGTGAAAAAAGTTACTGCCAAGTTTCTGTACAGATTACATGTACATGTATGTGAATTGTGAAATCTGGATCGTCTCTTACCAGCCAAGCAAATGACATTTTTTATTTAAATATATGGGAAGTTTAAATATGAAACCAGTTTTCAAGGAATTCCTGTTACCCATTTTTTGTAAACAGTACTGATCTTTCTCTTTGAACCAATTTTTTTCTTCTTGAGTTCATATACATGTATATTTGGCAACTTTGTCTTTTCCAGAATAAGCGGTAGGAACATGTTGATTTTCATGGTAGGCTGTAACTGTAATAAGATAACTAAATGTACTTATCACTCTGATCCTGCAGGCAGATTTCTTGTATTTTGTTTGATTCACAAATAACTCAAGTTCATTCACCACACCCTTTACTGAATTTCCATCTTCATGTAATTTTATCACATGCAGCGACAAAGCTATCTATGTACATGTACAAGAAAGAAACCTCTTTTATTACTTTGCTGATAAAATTACGTCTGGGAAAACTGATCCATGAAGGATAACTTCCCTATCAGTTGTACACGTGTGTACATGTATGTTCTTGTTAATCTTGCTTAGAGTCCGGTTATCAGATTCCGTAACATTGTACTGTGGAGCAGAAACATTAATGTGCATATATCATTCATGAAAATTGAATGAGAGGTCCATATTTTAAAAAAAAAAAAAAATTAGAAATAATTGAGTCACTGCAGGAAATTTATGTAACTCCCTAACGTTTTTGTGACAGTGTTTCTGGTACATGTACATGAACGCTGGTAATGAAAAATGGTAAATCAGGGTGTTACAAAAGTACTTGCCTGATATCCTGGAACAAGCAAAATTTTCAGACGGGCAAGTGACTTTCGATGCCACTTGCCTGATAGGGCACCTTGTATGGGAATTTGAAAGGAACTTAAGCAACCAGTGCTTTGCCATCTAGGGACCTCCTTTTGACCAGCACAGTGTAAATCTATACACCACTCACATTCTCTAAACACATGGTTAATATCAAGTCATCGGGGGGGGGGGGGGGGGGAGGGGGGGGGGGGGGACAGTGAAAAATTTTTCTGTGGCAAGGTGTGACATGACCACAAAAAAATGCCTTGAAAGGGTAGTTTTTACCGATGAGGGTATGTACATGTACATGTACATGCAACTCATTTATGGTTAATAATTGTACATGTACATGTAGGCCCAAATTGAGGGTACAGTGTTTATAAATTGAGTTTGTTACACACATTTTGTGTATCCTTTTCCCATGCTCAGTCTGGACTTTGTGCAGCTTTCAATCGCACAATTCTCTTCTGAAATGTATTTTTAAAAAAAGAAAAAAAAAGAGACAGAGACCCATACTTGATTTGGGGATAAATTATCTTTGAAAAGCCCGAAAGAATAACTTAAATGATTTTGATCAATGGATAGAAATTGTTTAGGGTGGTTTTAATAAAGCAATGGTCATGCTTGTGTACCGGAATATACACTGTCTGACCCCACCCCCCACCCCCCGCAAGTGTGTAATGGTTTGCAATAATACAATGTCAAGATCGAAAATTGTCACCTTGAGTAAAATTTTGTTATAAAGATGATCAAAAGCTGAACTTTCAACTGCAAAGTATAGTTATTAAGCATATTCTGATTCTGAATATTTGTCTCTTTCTCTTTCCCTTTCCTGATTCTCTCTTTCTCTCTCAATCACTCTCCCTTCTTCTGTTGACCATTTTTCTTGTTTTATGTCTCTTCTTCTGTCTGTCTGTCTTATTCCATCTATCTCCTCTTCTATCTCTCTCTCCCCATCTCTTTCTAATTCCCTTTCTACCCTTTCTCTCCCTGTCTCCCTCCTCCCTCTTTCTCTCTCTCTCTCTCTCTCTCTCTCTACTTCCACAGAGGGGCAAGCTGCACCCCTGATCCAATGCACCCGTCTCAGTCGGAGCCCATGTTCCTGAAACCCGGTGAGCTGTTCCCTGACTATCAGTCCCCTGCAGCAGGACGGGAAGACCGCTCTCCCAAATCAGTCAAGAAGAAACCAAAGTCATCTCCCTGGTATAGTGTAAGTACAGAGCTTTGAAAAAAACAAAAATCACTCTTGATTCTACATGTATCTCTGTCATGACCTTTTATATTTGTATAGCACAAGCAGACCCCCCCCCCACCCCTTTCTCTCTCTTTTCTCTCTCTCTTTCTCTGTCTTGAAGTCTCTTCATAATAAATCCGGCTAGTCCTAAAAAAAAGTTTCGATATTCAGTATCACTGCTCCATAGTGTAGTCATAGTACGCGCACTTTATATTTTAAAACTTGAAAAAGTTCTAAAATGACTCTAAATTATTTGGAAAGTCTTCAAGCAGAAGTGTTTGTCCTATTTTGATGTCATGTTACTGTTGAAGATTGATCTTTGATTTGAAGAAAATCAGAAGAAAGGAAGAAGGGACATGCGTTCTTCAGGCACTGAAGGGGTACCTTTTAGCAGTAAGGGTGTTGAACTCAAATTGTGTGAAACACTTGACCTGTAAAGATACCAGTGTTTGTTAGCCCTGACAGGGCCCTCAAATCGTTTGCTTTTAAAAAGCCTGTCAAATGAGGTCTAGAAAATTCATGATCTATATTTGAACACAACTAATGAAAGAAGTGATTAGAGATAAGTCATAGCCCAGATCAAACCAAGTTGTTGAGATAGAGTTATCTGCTTTCGTGATTACTAACACAGTCAAGGAATGGATATTGGACTGTGGCTATATGCAGAGAAAAGTTTGTCTATTTTTGAGCTCTTTATTTACTTTACTTTTAGGTTGTCATCCGATAGCATGACATGCAAATCTTGAAAATTCTTCAGTCGTTTCTTGAGTGCTCAGTTGCTCATCATGCTCTGTGTATACATGTGATTTCTTTCAGAAATTTATAGTGGTAATTGCATGGCACATCCATAGCAGCCTCACGAGCCTTACATGAATTGGACTTCCATGCAGGATGTGTGTACATATCACCAATGTGGTGGTAGAAATTAGATTGTGCATTACGTCTAAAACCATGAACAAGATGGTTGTCAGGGACACGTGGATGTCCTAATTGACACTCTTTGTGAGTTGGGAAACATGGACACCACAGCTGCATTGGAATGTCATTAAAAGCATCTTAAAAGTGTAACATTTTGATTGCTCTGCAAAACAAAAATAATAAAAGGAGAGTCATTACAGGTAATAGACCTTATGTCTCTAGTTGACTGTTGTTAAACTTTCCTGTCATTGGAGATCAATGTGGAGAGACTCAGTGATATTTTGAGAGGGATAGTGAGAAGGAATAAGAGTAAAGGAGAAATGGCAGAGGGACCCAGTGAGGAAATGCCGGTAAGGATTTCATTGAGCTAATAACTACTTGACGATGTGCATGTGCATGTACATGTATTTTGAATGGTGAAAATGGTTATTCTACCTGACTGCTTGATGTACATGTACATGTATCAAGGAAGCATGTGTACGCTTGTTGGTATTGAGGGGACCGACGGCTTGAAGTCCTCTCGGAGGGACGTGTAATTGGGTACCCCCAGTTACGAGACTTCTGCCTTTCTACTGAGCCACGGCATCTCCTCTCCTCCTGCTCCTTGTCCTCTTTATTCTTCTCCTTATCTTTCCTCTTGCTCTTCTTCTTCTTCTTCTTCTTCTTCTTCTTCTTCTTCTTCTTATTATTTTTCTTCTTCTTATTCTCCTTCTTCTCCTCCTCCTTTTTCTTCTTATTCTTCTTATTCTTCTTATTCTATTCTTCTCCTCCTCCTCCTCCTTCTCATTTTTTTTTCTTTAAAACATAAAAATTTATGTCTGATGGAAGTACACATGTTTATGTGCATTATAATCATGTCATGCCATGTGCATCGCAACTGATAGTCAAATTTGCTTGACAGTTAAGAGTAACAATTATCTGTCAAACATTGTCATGCCATTCACCTATTCTCTTTGTGTTGATATTGGACTGATATCAACATTTTATGTGGACCACATGTTGCCAAGTTTTATTTGTTTGAATACGAATTGTGACAGTCAGTGAATAGTACACGGGTAGTGACTTGAAGGTGATTCGCTGTAACTTTTGAAAGTATGCTTAACCCTTGATTAATATGAAATTGCTGTTTATATGTTTGTAATCTATTTATTTCTGAATATTATGAAGAAATATACTTGAAGCACTATGCATACATGCATGAGACAAAATAAGGTATAGTGTAAGAGGGTGAAAGAAAGACATGCATGTATACTGTAGAGTGTTCAAGAGAAAGGGATAGAGAGAAGGAAGGGAAGAATGAGACACTGAGGCAGAGAGAGAGAGTGTAGTTAATGTGCACCAAACCCTAGTCAGTGATTATGGGAGGGGGGGGGGGAAGGAAGAGGCAGAAAAGGAGATGGGAGGAAAGGGGATTTAGGTGTGAATAAGGGAAAGAGAGAGAAGGAAGAGACAGATAGGGGAAGGAAGCTACGTTGTGTGTATATGATTTAGAAGTAAATAGGGGGTGGGGGAATAAGGAGGAGGAAGGGTGAAGTATATCAACAAGAGAGAGCGAGAGAGCAGGAAGAGAGGCTAAAAAGAATTATGCAGGAAAGAGGTGGTAAGGAACATAGAAGAATAGAGTTGGAGAGAGAGAGGAAGGGAGATAGAGGTAAATAGAAAGGGGGGGGTTGATGCACAACAAGAGAGAAAGGCGGAGGGGAGGGGGCTTAAGAGATGAGAGGAGGAGGAGGAGATAACGTAGATCTATAGAAGAAAAGGCTGTTGCGTAAATGTTCATGTACATGTGAAAGGAAACTGAAATATATTGAATACATTGTAGAGAAAAATGAAGAGAGAGCATCCTAGAATCAATTTCATAATTATTATTATTTTGTTTAGAATTTATACAGTTTTTTTTTGTTTTTTTTTGTTTTTGTAAAGCTCACATGGATTTCATCCACTTTAAGGGTGACAATGAGTAGGGTTTTCCCTGCATCAGAGCATGAAAGCCAACTGTTGGCTCATCAACCCTTGCCCAGGTCATTGCCTGTGACATCTCCTACAACAATTGGCTAAGAGTGCTCTCTGTAATCTACATGTACATGTATGCAAAGTTCATAGAACTCACTATTGATAGCGTTGCACTATTAAGGATGTCAGTAATTTGTTTGCTCTTTTTTTTTTCTGCACTCTGCAATCAATCTGTAAACACAGACTCACTTTGAGTTTGAGTTTTCAGGTTATCAGAGTTTGCAAGATCTGTAGGCATGTACAGTGTAATAGATTCATTCAGAAGCAGACTTGCAGAGGAAGCAGGGGAGAGGGGGTGCAGGGGGGGGGGGGGTGCTAGCCAAATTTCCATTGTGGTTTTCTTCCAGACTGACATTGCAAAGAATAAGAAGTTCACAAATTTCATGTAGTCGCCTCTACAGAAACTCAAACTTCTTTTTTTTTTTTTAAACAGTAATGGGATGAACATACATGTGCACTACTAGATCACTCTGCGGAGATGGGTGTTGAACCAAGCTCCGGGACATAATTCAGATTTTTAATTTTGCAGGCGAGGAAAAATGTTGAGGGTCAGATTTCCAAATTTTGCCAGCAAATATTAATATAATTTTGCTCATTAAGCAGGAAAAAAAAAATCCACATTATTTATTTTGATTTGCTTTAAGCAGTCTGTAAACATGATGAATGAACCGACATTAAATTTTGATCGGGGGGGGGGGGGGGGCACACCCTTCCACACCCTTCCACACCCTTCCCCTCTAGTGATATTCTTGGTCATGATTCTCCACAAGGGAGCATTTTGTTTCTATGGAGATGATACTGTACATACTACATGTATACTACATGTCAGCCTACTTTCATCAACCAATCAGAAATAACCTTCTTGTTGTGAGTGCCAGCTGGACTGCCATGAACTGTTCCAGTGTGCTGTCATAGAGGTAGTCAACATTGCAAGCTGTTTGGCTTGTCACTGATGTCATTGTGGTACTTCATTCCAAGGATTACTTTCACTTTACTTTTGCTTCTCTCAGTACAATGTATTTAGTAATTCTACATAAATTCATTTATGCTGGATTTTCATTTTCTCTGGATGCAATGCTGTACTCCAAGAGGATTCTAATTTCTACACCAAGGATCAATTTCCTACATCACTTTTTGCTGGAATTTGTTAATGAAGTGAAAATTTAAGTTTTGTTCCTTGTTCCCACCGCATGTCTTTGCCTAGTCATTCGAATTGGCATACTCTGTTACTTTCAGTTGTTTTTGGTTTTGGGGTTTTTTAATTAGAGGATGTTCCGTGTCATTTTTTTGAACTGTTCACAGTGTTGCTCTACTGAACTACTTAAAAACTCTGATTTCAAACCCATGCAATACTGCACGCGACTAGACACGATTCAGAAGTGAATGCTTTTAGCTGTTGTAGGTGTTGGACCTCTGCAAAGTCCTTGATTTTATTGGATTGAAGGTTCTGGATTCACTCATGCGTGCATTGGATAGTTGTGCTACTTTTTAATCTTCTTGCATTCAACAGGAACCGGAACCTTTGTGTAAAGTGTTTTAAAATTGGAATCTTCTTGCCTTCAAGGATTTGAGAGGTTTTTATTTTCCTCCAAGAGTCTCATTCCATCTGTTTGCTACAATCTTTCCTTTACTGATTTCACTACTTCTTATTCTCATTTTTTTCAGTGGTTTCAGAAAACCTCTGCTCCAATCTTTCGTCCGTGGATCGTACTTTGCTATCCTTTTTGCATTGATTGGTTTTTGGAAGGATTTTCCATGTAGCACTTGATTATATGTTATTTGGAAACTTTGCTCTTCCATGTTTGTGCTAGTAAAAGGATGTTACACTGTGAATCAAATGTTTTCTGGAAACTTTTGTTTCAGTCCTTATAGGAATTGTACCATTCAAATCTTTTAGCATTGCGAGTTTTCAGGAAAATTTTCCTAACATCCGTAGGAAAGTATTTTGCCATTTTGTACTTCATGTGTTCATTGCCTTCAGGATACATGTAGTTTTTGCTTCTGTCATTCAGCAGAGGATTGATTTACCATTTCAATGTTTGTGCATTGGATGCTTTCAGAAAATGTTACTTCCATCTTTTGGCAAGGGTTCTTGCCATTTGAATAACTTTGCTTTGAAAAATTTCAAAACTTTTTCTCTCAATCATTCTGTGGAGGATTTTACCATTTGAGTAATTTAGGAAGTTTTGAAAATTTTTGAATGAACTAGTGCTTCATTCGTTCTACAGAGGATTTTACCATTTGGGCCTTTTTTCATGTTCTGGTAAACTTTGACTTCTCTCTGAACATTTCTGTCATCGAGGGATGTACCAGATCCCTAATTATTTTCCTCTGAGAGAAAGGGCAAAATCTGAAAAAGAATGACCTAATGCAGGATTTTTGTAGAATACGTTATACCACAGCATTCAAGGCTCTGGTCAAAATGTCTGAGGACTTTGAGTTCAACACCAAGCAGGTAATTAGAGCTTACAGGACTATATTTTTTTGTTATTTCATTAAACAAATCTGTATCTCTTAAAGGCATTGGTTAACATTGTTATGGTAAAACAACCAACTAATTTTGCTACTTGAAAATGGGATAAACATAAGAGTTATAGTTTAAAAATACCAGCCTGAAAGTTTCAAAGTATAATATCCACAGGAAGTATTTTTGAATATTAAAAATTTTATTTGTATATTGTCCTGTTTATTGTCATTCTTTTACTACTTCTAGTCATTTCATTTGACTGTAGTCTTGATACTGATATCACTCTGTCTCTGTCTCTGTTTCTGTCTCTCTCTCTCTCTCTCTCTCTCTTTCTCTTTTCTTATGTTTTCTCTCTGATCTGATTCCTATTGTTTTCCTCTCTGCTTTTCACTACCTGTTTTCTTCTGCCTCTCTCTTTTTCTCTTTTAATTTATCAATGTATTTTCCCATTCTCTACCCATTTTCATCTCTCTCATCTATTTGTCTGTCTGTCCTTCTCTCGCTCTCCCTCTCCATTTTTCTGCATTATTTTCTTTATTGCCATCATCTTCTATATCTCTATCTTTCACAGCATTGTACACTTAAGAGAAGGGTGGTACCAAAAATAATATCTTCTACACTAGTGCCAGTGCCACTAATTCTTCCCTTCTGCTTCTCTTTTTGTCTCTCTTTCTCTCTCTCTCTCTTGCACTTGCCCTCTATCCCCCTCCTCTCCCCCCCCTCCTTCCTCACCCACCCTCTACAAGGTGTGCATGTACATACATGTAGCTCATGTTTAATACCTATGTCTTCATTTCTACAGGTGCTTGCATCAACCTACAAGTCCAAGTGTGAGGAGTTCAGAAAGCTCTTTAAAACCATTCCAAGCAATGAGAGGCTGCTTATGGGTAATGATAATTATCACAATAAGCATAAATTTACATAGCGCAGTTACCATACTATTCAAGATATATTCAGCTGCGCTGGTTCAGAGCTCTTTTTTTTTTGCTGAATTCCACAAAACTATTTTATCCCAACTGAACAAATTAATTTGAAGACGTTTAGGGATGGAGAGCTTCGAATTTCAATAGGCAAGCTACAGTGTATTACACAGTGTTGAAGCAGCAATGGCAAATGCACGGTTAACTAAGAGTGATTTTTGTTTTGTCATGGGGCATTCGAAGCAACAATGCATCTCTTGAACTGCACAGGCTGTGACTGTTTGACTGGATTTTGAGTTGAAGTCGTTCTGTTATTAAAGGAGAAGTCCAGACGATTTCATTAAAATTACACCATCCCTATAAAGCTTAGAATTCATGCTAACAGATAATGCTACTTTCATTTGTCACCGTGATTTTTGTGATTTTTTAATACCGATTAAGTGTTGGTTTTTTTACTCCGAATAATTGAATTTCCCACCAAAACCCAGATATGGTCATTGGTCGTGTGACGTAGGAGATGCATTTGCACTGCGCATGCACACATATTCTCTGTGTATCCTGTATGCAAAATGCTGATATGGCAAGCTTTTAGGTGTACAAATCACGCAAGTTCTGTTCCACAGGGAAGTTTTTTTTTTTTTTTTCAATCCTGAATCCCTTGACGGACAGGGAGAGGTGTGCCCGATGGATTGATAATATTGGAACGGACAAATTCTATTTCAAAACTTATAAATCTTCGAAGTAAAGGAAAGTGTGCGAAGACCACTTTGAGCCGGAATGTTTTCAAGTGCCGGTGGATAGGGTCTAGTGATGGGCTACGATCGCACGAGAAATTGTAATGTCTTCTCGTCGATCACCCATTGATATGGTCAGATTTAACGGTCTTTACAAATTCTGAGGCTAACAAGTAGGCACAAGAAATTCAGAAACGATATGAATGTAGATCTACTAAAATTCAGAAAAACAAAGCTGCAGCATGCTCGAGAACAAACAAACAAATTGTGTACCTCTATACTGCAGTGGATCGTACAGCTCGCGCTATGCAATTATACATGTACGTATGTATACACGCACTATCGCTCACATCATGCATCGCCTGTACTGTTTGCGGTGCGGTGCATCTGCTACGTCACTGGGCCAGGCTGTGAACTGTATTGTGGATGAAAACAGGCTCGTACTAGAACTTCTGTTTATACAAGTTAATTGTTGATTACTCGGTAATCCTAGGGTATGTTGTGTAAAGTACATGTAAAACATTTTCTAGCAGCTGAATTTTTTTCTCTTTATGATCCATGCTTACTGAAATCATCTAGACTTCTCCTTTAATTAAGAGCTTTACCACATATGTACCGGTAACACAATTAACAAAATTTTGAATGAAATTCTTTGATGATATATCAAGTTTCTATTCTTACCTGGAGAGTATTTTACTTTAAAGAAATAGATTTGAAAAAACAGAACTACAAAAACAAAGCATCTCCATTCATTGGAAAAAAAACCAAACAAACACTTAGTGATGGGGTAAAACACAGTGTACAGCAAACATTAAAAGCATGAGCTTTTCCATCTACATATGATAATTAGAAAAAAATATCAATTTGAAAAGATGACATTAAAAAAATTTCAAATCACAAACAAAATCATACCCTTTCTCATCCATTATTAGAAAGAAAAACAAAAAAAAGCAACAACAGAATGACTATTTTAGCAATCTTGAAATGAAATATGATTCATTAATTACTGTATAGGAACATCATTCAAAACATGAACCTGCTTTATATACATTTATGCCAAACTTGTCCCAAATTACTAAAATATCCGTGGGCTTATACAGAAGTTACTTTTCACTTCATCTGCATGCAATATATTGCTTGCTTCCTCATTCGTGTATCCTGGGCAATATTATGTACATCTATTTTTTCATATTTGTTCTGTTACTTAGACTACTCCTGTGCCCTTCAGAAGGATATCCTGGTGCAAGGACGGATGTTCATTACAGAAGGATGGTTGTGCTTCTATGCTAACATCTTCAAATGGGAAACAGTGGTATGTACATGTTATTCTTGAACTTGATTGGGCAAGAGCAAGAATTTCGTAATAGCTTGGGATTAAAGTCGGGGTATTGTATGTCTGAAGAAAGTTAATTCTAATGGGTTAACCCTTTCAGTACTAAGCTGGAGATAACTCAGGCGTATGGTCTATGGAAAATGGTGTTATATTGAAATCAAGTTGTACTCAACAGGTTCAAATGAAGGCTGGGTATGCTTCTGTGCCAACGTCTTTAAATGGGATACCACTGTATGTAGATTCTAGGTCTTGGTCCATCCTGTTAAGTACCAAGTCCATGAAAGCTTGGGATTTGGGCTTATGAGAAATGTACAGTACACCTTGAGAAATGTACACCTTGGGAAATCTACACCTTGAGAAATGTACACCTTGGGAAATGAACACCTTGAGATATGTACACCTTGGGAAATGTACGCCTTGGGAAATGTACACCTTGGGAAATGTACACCTTGGGAAATGTACACCTTGGGAAATGTACACCTTGGGAAATGTACACCTTGGGAAATGTAAACCTTGGGAAATGTACACCTTGGGAAATGTACACCTTGAGATATTTACACCTTGGGAAATGTACACCTTGGGAAATGTACACCTTTGGAAATGTACACCTTTGGAAATGCACATCTTGGGAAATGCACACCTTGGGAAATGCACAACTTGGGAAATGTACACCTTGGGAAATGTACACCTTGGGAAATGTACAGTGGAGTATTAAAGCCCAAGCTATTTTCTCTCTTATGTTACAAACCACACCTAATATTTATATGTTATTGACTAGTATTGAATGATATACATGTACCAACCTATAGTGCCCAATCTGAATGTAATATTGCCTGCGCCACAGAGAGGGCGATATAGGTTGTATCTCATTTAATGCAGTCAGTATTATTATCATTATCAAAAAAAAAAAGTGGGGGATTGTCGCATCATATCTGAAGGAGCCTTCCTTTATAGAGGGCCAAGTGTCAAATCCTGAAGGATGGCTAAAGTCCTGTAATTCCGTAACAAAAAGAAAAAATATAGAGCTTAAAGAACTGTCTCTGTGCCTCCCTAATTTACTTTATTATGAAATGTATACAAAATGTACATCCTTCTGTCTATAACGCTGATATAAAACTTAAAACTTGAATAACTTTGTGACCAAACTTGGATGGTAGATGCTGTATAGGGACCTTGATATAGTTTGGGGGTCAAAGGTCAAGTGAGGTCAAATGTTAACATTTCCTACCGGTGTTAGTAACTTTTGAACTACTAACCCATTTGTAACCAAACTTGGAGGGTAGATGCTCTATCACAGGGACCTCATTGTTAGTTGCAGCAAGAGTCATGTTTGTGGGTCAAAGGTCAAATGTTGTTAAATTACAATTTACCTGCAAGAATTATTGCACATGGATGCGAAGAGACACATGGCTATTGACTTGTTATAAAAGAAATTGTTATGTTTTATGATATTCCACCTCAGTTGACCATACGTTTCAAGGATGTGACTGCCATTACTAAAGAGAGGACGATACGATTCATTCCAAATGCTATTCAGATTAGTACGGACAGTGAGAAGGTAAGGTGTTTTCAAAATATGCACTCTGAAATTTTATACTTTGAAGTATGTGAATGCAACTCTTTGTGAAAAGTATGCCCTTCTCACTTACACATTTCTCTTTTGGAGAAATGATAAGTGCAGACAAACCTGGATTTAACAAGTTTTGATGTAACAAATTTCCAGTATTACAAGCAAACCTTTTAGGTATAAAAAACATGAAAATAAATGTAAGAACATTTCAGACAAACTCTGATATAACAGGCACCAAAGTAACAAACTCCTGATGTTACAGTCAAACTTTTTAAGCTTACAGACAAAAAGTAATGTTTAGAAAACTTATTTGTAGCAAGGTTTCAGTATGAAAAGCATATTTTGATTGCCCAATTACCTCATGCCAATATGGCTTTGCCTGTAGTTGTTTTTGTTTTTGTTTTTTCTAGTTAACTTGTTATCTTTACTTCTTTGAACTGATTATTTTGGTCCAAGAAAAAAAAATATATGATTGGCAGTTCTCATAAAACTTAAGTTTCTTTAATATATTTTGTGGTTATTTTGTCAGACATTGCTGACTACTTTTTAAGGAATCATAGAAAAAGGAATATTTAACATTTTTTTTGAAAACTAAAATAATATACTCTTTCATGTCTCTTTGTCTTTTTATTCTTGTTCAGTATTTCTTCACCTCGTTCATGTCAAGAGAGAAGTCATTTCTGCTTTTATTCAGAATTTGGCAGAATGCCCTTTTAGAGCAGGTTAGTATTAATCAGTTTTTCTGTTTTGTACTCCTTTTTTTGAAATGGGGCCTTTAATACAGGTTGAATACCAATTGAAGTACAAATTGACCCATTGAAACAAATAGGTCCCATTGCCCCCATCGAATACCAGTTAGCAATTGGGAGTACATGGAAAGTGAAACAATGGGTCCCCATGTAAGGCTGGAAACGTTATAAATCTTTAGTGAATACCATTTTTATTGTGAAAATATTTTACACAAATACAGTGTTATAATTCAAACTTTCATTTACACTTTCTGTAAAGCTTCATGTACAAGCAAGTTTCTAATTTTGCAGTAAGTTTTGGAAGTCCCTAATTATTCAGTGGCTTGCAAACTAATGACTGATAGTCCTAAAGAAATTTATGACACAGATGAGAAGAAGTATTTTGCAAATCTCTTCCTTTGTATGCAGTACTTATCTAAATATTATGGTATGTGATGAATTTCAGTGGAAAATATTAGGCTCTGAGAATCTTCAAGTTGGCAGCAAATTAGTGAAAACAAACATTTCCTTGATTATTACACATTCTTTTTAACTGTTGTACTGATAGGCAATTTCTTTTTGTGCATTTTGAAATATTATTCTATCCTGTTGCCAGTTTATCTTATGCCTCAACTAAACTTCCTTCCTGTTTACAGACGATGCCTTCTTCGGAGTACTGGAGCTGGGTCCATAGTAACTATGGGAGTGATCTTGGTATCCAGGGGGAGGAACTTCCTGCCGACTTCCTGGAAGCCGAGGGTCTTGATAACCTAGACAATGAGGACAGTACAGAGGATATCTCACAGAGTATAGGATCAGAGGATCAGAGCTTTGATGAAGTCTTTCCAGGGGCAAAGGTCAGTATGCAAATAATTCATGTTTGCAAGTGCACTATGCAATAGTACGCTACCCTATGCCAGTCCGAAGAAAAATTCGCACAACTTGCGATAGCTTGCTGCCTTCTCTGTTCGACTATGTTAGTCCTGCGAGTAGTAACATTTTTTTCATGAGTTATGCAGACCCATTGTGAAACCCCCCCTTTAGTTCACACAATTTTCTTTTTTTTTTTCCCCCTACAGGATGAGTCCCAAACTGAGGATGGGGAAGGTATCACCATGACGGTCCCATCTCCTTTGGACAAGAAGACTGAGCCTGATGGCGCATTAGAAGGCAATGAAGATGTAGAAGGTAAGAGTCGGGTGCCGGTTTCTCAAAATTGTTATGAATCTAAGTTTATGGATATCCCATTGAATGTATGTTAATGTGACAACACATGTCCATATGGGTTGTCCAAGAATATAGACTGTGCAAGAAACACGCCCCTGATGTTTAAGGCCGGCTGCACACTTTACGATGCGACTGCGACCCGATTTTCGGACAAAATGACATTTAGCATTAGATATGAAAGTTCAGACAAGTAGAATTATCTTATTTGAACTTCAGAATAATGACAGGAATACTAAAATCAAAATTTTGGTTAACTGCAAGCCTTGTGGTCGGAGTAAAGGCCAAATCGGCTTCAAATCGTAGCTGATCGCAAGATGGCTATGACGTCACTACGATTCGGAATTTAGTTCGCTTTTATTCCTACAGGGAGGCTCGCAATAGCCTGCAATTTCGATTTTTGTATTCATACGACTATTCGAAAGTTTGATCATTAAGATTTCACATGTTTGAATGTTCATATCAAATGCTATAACCATTTAAAAAAAAAATCAGATCGCAGACAGATCATAAAGTGTGCGGCGGGCTTAAGTTTGGTGGACTTTGGAGAGCAAAGAGATAATAAAGAATAGTCTTTCTCAAGTCACATGCAAATGTATTAATATTTTATGAAAATATGTAATCTACGTCTTGTGTTACTAAACCTTTTACATGTATATTACTTATAGCAGGATTTACAGAGCTTTCATAACAGCTCCCAGTTAATCAGCTTTCGCTTCTCAAATTGGCAACAAGTACTTTTATTTTCCATTGCTACATAATTTGAAAATATAAAAATATATGTAACATGAATCATAGTGAATGATAAAACTTCGCATATTTTTGGCAGAAATTTTCCAATTTGGCCATGAAAATAGTCCTTTATTTTACTTTGTATTGTATAAAGAGAGCTCAATGATCTGATATTATTAGATTGCTCTTAAGCGAACTGTTAAGTTTTAATGTAAAGTGGAGGTTTAAGAATATTTGTTCCTCTTTAATACAGTTGTGGATCCTTTGAGTTCGCTTGACTTCGGAGGGAAGGAAATTATCAACGAAACATTCAACATTCCTGTAGACAGACTATTTACTGCCCTCTATGGCAATCAGCATCCATTCATAAAGAAATTCCTGGAGTATAGGAAATGTACAGGTAAAGCTTTTTATTTCTCCCTCTCCGACAAAATGTCTCACGGTGTGTGCCATTGTCTTGCTTTCTGTTTCTGTTTCTCTTTTTCTTTCTCATTTTTCTTTCTCACTGTCATCCCACTTTAATCTCCCTTACACCCATGTCTCTCTTTTGGTTCTTCCCACCTTCTATATATTTGTCTTTCCTTCACTCTCTCTATTTTTCTTTGTTCTCTTTACCTGTCTCTCACTTATTCTCTCTCTCTCTTTCTCACCCCGTCTCTAGCTTTCTTTCCCAACTCCGTTTCTTTCTCTCTCTCTCTCCCCTCTCCTCCCTTTTCTCTATCCCCCCCCCAACTTTTACTTCCTATTTTCTTTTCTTTTCCTTTGCCCTATGTTGGAAGTTATATTTTACTTTTATGTTCATTTGTGCATTTATCTGTCATGTAATTGTGTTTGTAGTATTTTTCATCCTGAACTCATTTGCCAAACAGTTGGGTAAAGCCCATCAGACACCTTGCGATCCAACTGGTCTGTGACAGGTCTGTGATTGAGTGAGAGGAGATGTGACGTCACAGATCTTGTCACCTTGTGAGTCGCAGACCAGCTAGAGGCAAATCGCAAGGGCAGTCGGAAGGATTTGATATGTCAAATCTTTACAGCTAGATCGCAGGCTCAATCCAGCTTCTAGCCAATCAGACAGCAGTATTGGTATGGTCGGATGGCAAGATGTGCGGTGTCGAGGCTTGTAACTGCCCTGCGATTCATCTCCTATCACTCAGTGGCAGACCAGTTGGCTGTACTGAAATGGCCTTTATGTCAAACAAATGACAAATTACACCACTCCTTGTTCTTCTGTTGACAGACATAGAGATAGGAGACTGGGCGAGACATGACTCGGACCGTGACAAGAGGAAGCTCAGCTATGTTATTCATCTCAACACCTCTCTCGGCTACAAAGCTTGCGGCGTGGAGGAGAATCATGTAAGTTCGTTCTTTGAAGTCGGAATGAATCTGCTCTGCCTCCTCAAATTGGCAACTGTTGTTCTTTTCTTTAATTTTCACACTCTCTGTGACGAGGAAGATGTATCTGTGATGGCCTTTATTATTCATTTGAACCAATGCCAGTTTGCACACACAGACATTGATGACTATTGTCACTTCACATTGCCAATTTGAGTTTGAAGAAAAGGGAGGGATGTCATGTAATCCAGCACCTAGAATCCAAGTTGGACTTGGGTGTGCGTTTAAACCAAATGTAGTCATCTACATTGCATCTGAATATTATGTTCTCTTGCAAATCAACTAAGAGGTTAAACAATTTTTAATAATATGAAGTATTTCGGTGTATATATGTACATACACTCTCGCAATGATGTGTGATATGTCCTTTATTTACTTTAAGAATATTGCTATATGACATAATATTGTTATTTGACAGTGTGATTGCTTTATATTTCATCTTTGTACCTTTCTTTAATTTTTGGTTTGGTTTGTGAAGATGTTTCAAAAGAACTGGAGCAAGACAGGACAGAGCTACATCGTGGAGAAAGAGGTGTACAACAAAAACGTGCCTTACTGTGACTACTTCTACGTTCACACTTGCCAAGTTCTGACCGCGATCTCCCCAACAAGCTCTAGATTGAGGTAAGTCTGAATGCACTGTATAGCTCCTAGTCCTCAGTTCAAACCCACTATTTATGGACCATTTACTGCATATGCATGATGTGTACATACATGTTTTGGTGAAAGTCATCCAATTGAATTGTTGGCCTCCTGACAGCAATGAACTATGGATATGTAAAGCGGCTATTTCTCATAATTGTGCTATATGTACAAAATGAATGTAGACAAAAACCCAATCCACAAATTATTTGTTTCAGTGGTATTTCTTAGCAGGTACAAGGCACTTCATAATGTGCTCCACACAGTTTGAGTTACTTTAATTAGCCAATTAAAAATACAAGTAGTTCAATAAATGTAATAATTCATGTGTTTTCAATGGATTTCATGGACAATGATTATCACTGTTCTCTCTCTTCCCCCTCTCTCTCTCTCTCTCTCTCTCTCTCTCTCTCTCTCTCTCTCTCTCTTTCTGGTTTCCTTTCTCTCCCTTTCTTCCTCTACCCTTTCATTCTTTTTTTTCTTCACCCTGACAATCTAAATGACTTATTTTGCTTCCTCTCTTTCATTTTGCTCTCTCTCTCTCTCTCTCTCTTTCTCTGGCTTTCTTTCTCTCTTTCTTCCTCTTCTCTTTCATTCTGTTTTTTCTTCACCCTGTCAATCTAAATGACTTGTATTTTCCCTGCTTTCTGTCATTTTGCTCTGTCTCCCTCTTTACGTCTCTCTCTGTCTTTCTCTCTCTTCCTCTTCTGATTGAATTGTGTTTTTTTTCTCATCCTGTCAATCTAAATTGTATTTTCCCTTCTCTCTGTCATTTTGCTCTGTCTCCCTCTCTATCTCTCTCTCTCTCTCTCTCTGTCTCACAGATTCATCATGAGGATCGAGTTCCTGAAGTCAGCTTTGGGGTTGGTGAAGAACTTTATCGAGCGGAATGTAGAGTCAGGTGTAAAACAAGGAGAAACAGAACTAGGTGAATTTTAATTTTGTTCCAGAGGACCCTAAAATAATTATTACCTATCTTTAACCATTCATTGCTCTTTATTGAGAGGGACAAATGGATTAAAACATCTTTGTCCAAATGTGCAGAAACGAGCAAGCATTGAACCCAAGATCTTTTGTTTTAGGGTCAAGAAAACTCTACATTATTATTATTGCTGTTGGTATTGTTATTATTAATTATTGTTATGATTATTGTTATTATTATTGCTGTTGTTGTTGTTAGTAGTAGTAGTAGTAGTAGTAGTAGTAGTAGTCATCATTATTATAATTTTTTAATATTTTCTTTTTGTTTCAGTGAAGTTTATCCGAGATCACCTTGAGACTGCAGCCCCTCCCAAGAAGAGAAAGGGGAAGAAGAGACGATCACAGCATCCCAACGAGAAGACAGAAGAGAAGAGAAGAACAGAAGACCATCCACAGTCCAGTACTCAAACAGGTTTGTGAATATACAGGTGATACAGGAGGGAGAGATGGAGGGAGAAGGTGAGATTGGGAAGGGAAGATTGAATGAGAGGAGGAAGAGAAGAAGAGATGATCACAGCATCCCAACGAGAAGACAGAAGAGAAGAGAAGAACAGAAGACCATCCACAGTCCAGTACTCAAACAGGTTTGTGAATATACAGGTGATACAGGAGGGAGAGATGGAGGGAGAAGGTGAGATTGGGAGGGGAAGATTGAATAAGAGGAGGAAGAGAAGAAGAGACAATCACAGTATCCTAATGAGAAGACAGAAGAGAAGAGAAGAACAGAAGACCATCCACAGTCCAGTACTCAAACAGGTTTGTGAATATACAGGTGATACAGGAGGAAGAGAGGGAGGAAGAAGATGAGATTAGGGGTGGAAAGAGTAAATGAGAGGAGGAAGAGAAGAACAGACAATCACCCACACTCATGTTCTCAACAGATTTGTTGGAGCATGAACATACTCTGCCGTCCAGTGAAACTCTGAAGAATGAGTTTCTTGTTTAATGAAGAAAATATATGTTACTGTTTTATGTGGAAATCAGTGGTGTAGCTTCCTTTTGATTTATCTGCATTTTGGAAATTGGGGGTCTTGTGACCGCAATCTCGTCATCATGTTGAGCTTAGAGAAAAGTACTCCAAATCAAGGGAAAAAAATCACAGTCGCTGCCTTATGTCATTGGACGGCAGTATTGGTGTAAAAGGGTTTTGTGATGTGGGTATAGGGTGCGTATGAGGTACGTGTAACAGACAGGATCAATTACATGCATTTTGAGCTTTGCTCTTAACCTCTTGACTGACTGGTAAAGGCTTTTTTATTTCAAATGTACCAGCTGTACACAAATTATTTTTCCATTTATCTGGTACACACTGAAATCTCATTCCTAACTCCATTTCTGTCACGAAATAAAGCTCTGAGCAATTGCCAATGGAGCGTTTGTCAGAGCACTGGGAAGTTTTCTCGCTCGTTATGTTTTTGGTTGCAATGAGGGGGATGAAGAGATCTAATAAACCTTGCTGATATTCCCAAAACAACATTTCGAAACAATTTTTGCCTCGGTGTGGAGAAATTTGGCGATTATCTGCGATCAGAGATGATTTGCACAACGAATTCTGTCACATCATCGCATCATATCAGTACAGTTTTAAAGCAAGAAATTAAGCGCAAATTAATGCGCTCATTACAATGCGAATATAATAGTTCACGCATTTCACGCACCCCTTCCCCCGATTTTATTGGCTGAATCGTCCTAGACTCATCACTAACGACTTTCCCTATTGGATAATAGTTTTATAGTTTGTGTGGCTTAGATGACTTACAACACAGTTAAAACTGTTCTCAGAATACCGATTAATGACTGTTTTAGCGGTGTTGTAAGTCGCCGACTTACAACAGAAGATACAACAGAACTTAAAACGCAGTTAAAACGGTGTTCAGAATACCACCCCTATGTAGTAAAATTTTGCAGGGATTTGTTGCGGGGATTTGTTGCCTTATATCTGAACAAGCCTGTAGAATTCAGTCATTGTTTTATGTTTACAGTATGGCATGTTTTATTTGTATTGATGATCATACTGTTTGATATTATTTGTACAATCATTTGTACGGAATTACCTATATTCTATTTCAATATTTTCTAATATATTGATGTCTCCAACCTTTTCCTTTTATGCAGGTTTCCTGTCCAACCTGACTCCAGTGTGGTTCCAACCAAACACAGAGACTAAGTTAAGCCTACACAGCACTATGGCATTCATATCTATAATGTAAGGCTTAATATGTCAATGTTTTTTAACACCAGTTACTGCTTAATTCGGGGGTCACAGTCAAAACTATAGCTCCTTGGTGATCTAGAGATTGTACTTTACCCCTTAACTTTGTCTTCGGGCACAGTATAGTTTCAAGATCACCTTGGGCTATAGTTTCTACCATGTCCCTCAAAGCAGTCAATATATTAGAGACATGGGTGTCAAGCCCTTACATCTGGGCCCATTTCATAAAAGTTGTTATCAGTAATAACTGCCACATTTCTATGACAAATTTACTCTCAGCCAATCAGGTGCAAGGATTTCAATAGCTTATAGTTATTGTATGAAACAGGGCTCAGGTCTCATTTCTTTGTCATAGTGCACAGTCTTCATTCATGATTATGCCATCAATGCTTCATCAAATTCTTTGGCATGAATATTTCATTTAAGTAGGAAATCTGTGAAAACAGGAATTGTTTAGATTTGGGGAATAATGGCTTTTTGCTGGGAGGACTGCATCCGTCAAAACATTGTCAGCAGTGATGAATATCAGAGCTATGCATACCGGAAGTACGGTAACCCTTCCAAGAAATCAAATGATTTATATGCCAAAAACTGAGAGCACCACCAGTGTTAGGATTTGGTGAGCTATATGGGATAGGGAAAATAGTAAAGTTTTGACAAAAAATACTTGTTGTAGCTTGACAAATTGTTTTATTATGGCTGGACAAAATTGTAAAACGGTTGGTATGATTTTGTTTCTTCCAGCTTGGCTGTGTTATGTATCTTCAATGTATCCCTGTTCCTACAACTGAAGTCATTGGAAGAGGGGACAGCTGGGAAGCAGATCTGGTCCAGTGCAGAGTTTGTCCAGAAACTTGGGTAAGTATAGCCAACACCTTGTTCTTGTGATAAAGACTCAAGAAGAATATCTGAAACTATTCGAGAAAATCATAGCATATGTTATGGTTTTTCTTAATAACCATAATTATTTTATCACCTGCTAAATGTCCGTATTTGGGGGTTGAAGGAAAGAGCAGTTTTTAACAGTTACAACCATGTGTCCCTATTTTTGACGGTAAATCTTACAAGAAACCAACACCCTTAAATCAAGTAGTTTTTAAATCAAAGCTAAAACACATCATCAAAAATTTAAAAAAAAAAAAAAACGGACACCAAATGAGAAAGTTATGGCTATATGAAATTTTATATTTGTCATTTTTTTACACTACTATAACTATTGATGACATCATTAGTAGACAACTCTCAATATGTTTTGTACAGACATAATTTAACAATTTCGTTGTGCTTAAGATTTGCACATTTTCTTAAGCCAAACCCAAGAAATATCATGTAGGAGTGTTTTCTCCACAACATATTTGGGATAGGGACAGTGAAAACACATGGTCTTCAAGAAAAGAAAAAATATGTGAAATTCTGTATACAAAACATACTGAGAGTTGTCCACAACTCATATCACTAATAGCTATGGTAGTGTCAAAAACAGAAAATTTCATGTAGGCATTACCTTTTTATTCCATGTCAAATTTATTTCAAATTTTCGCTTTCCTTCAAAATCTACTTGACATGAGGGTTTTGGTTTCCTATAACCATTTGTTTCCTTTTCTTGACTTGCAGTGTTGGCAGGTCTGTATTTGACAAGATTGCTCTGTTTTTGTTGTTTGGCAAGAGCTCTTTTAAAAATTTTCCAGGTGTTAATTAGACCATATTCATTTGTTGTTGTTGTTGTTGTTGTTGTTGTTGTTCTTTCACAAGAGAATTTTGCTAGAAACTCTTTTTCTTTTTAAAGAATTTCCAGAAAGATTTTTGGTAAATGGCAACACCTTCATGTGAAATTTTTCAAGTGTCCCATTACCATTCATTATTGTTTTTCCTCCCCTTCCCTGTGTCCTCTTCTCCTCTCTCTCTCTCTCTCTGTCTCTGCAGGGAGATACCCAAATCAGAGAAAGACTGGACGGTATTATTACAGCAGCAACAGCAGATACATGCCAAAGAGATGCAGAAATGGAGGGATATTGTAGATCTTTGTATACAGCTTATAAAGCAGGTATGAGATGGGGTTGTAGAGGCTACACACTCAAAAACATATACAAAAAAAGTTGTTTAAAAATCATTATGTTGGTTTTGAAAATCCACATTATATTTTACATACAGTTTTTTTTTTAAAACCAACAGTTGGTTGGTTCATATTTTAAACAACCCAATGATTTTTCTCAAGAGTGTAGAGGCTAGCATATATCAAATGGATTAGACATCCAGTGATATAGCTTAAGAGCTTGTTGATTGTATGAATGGGTTGCATTAGCATGTATCCCTTTAGACAGCCGAGTGATAAGGCATTAAAGACGCTCAGTCTTGGGCTTTCATGGGCAATTCGACACCATGGGTACCTACCCGGTAACAGGTGTTGTCCATCACTATGAGATTTATGACCAACAGACCTTACGTAATGCTCTGTATATTCCACTCTTTGCCCCATAGGGCAAAGTCATTATCTCACTTCCCCTGGCCCGAGAATGCCCGAAGCAGGCCAAAGAGTGTTTATGGTGGGACAGCTTGTTTTGTTGTGCTCCAGAAATGTAGTTCTGTTACAGGTATTTCCAGTGCTTTTCACAAAGTCTGGTGTCAGCAAATTATGATCCACTCCCCATGAAAGCCTACGACTGAATGTCTTTAAGTGAGTTACCCCTGCATGGATTTCTGCATACAACTCATTAAACTTAGTTTGTTACACTATTATTGATTTCTGTATACAGCTTATGAATGATAAGCTATTTTAATACAGGGGTAATAAAAATGGAACAGCATGAGTGTCAAGTGTGACAGACACAATGACATAAAATCATTCCATTCATGTAATTTTCTTTCCAATTAAATAACTCTTCTTTAAACTAATAATGGACTTTGAACAAAATACAATTTTTGTAATATTTTATGTTCCCAAGATGAAGAGATCATTTTATACCCCTGCCAAACAAAGTTTAAAGGAATCAGCATATAGTCGGCTGGTCAGTCTGTGCCAATCTTGTGGATCAAACTACTTCCTCAGTCTTTGAGCAATACTCATGAAATGTGGCATACACATTGGTCTTGGGATGAAGATGTGCAACACATATTTTTAAAAAATGTGTTGCCATATATGACAATAAATCAGGGATATATTGTGGATTGAACTACTTCCTCATTTTTCTGGCAATGTTTATGAAATTTGGCACACACATTGGTCTTGTGGTGAAGATGTACATGACTTTTTTATGTGCTGGAAACTGTGTTGCCATGGTAACATATTATGGCGATAGATTTAGGAAATATTACGCATCGAACTACTTCCTCATTTTTCGAGCAATGCTCAGGAAATTTTAGCACACACATTGGGGTAGCAGTCACCTTCAGTTATATTTCTAGTCTTTTCAATTGCAGCTTCTGTAAATAATGCTTGTCTTTGCCTTGGCATTGATTGGTGTTGATATTGGCATTGATTGGTGTTGACATTGTTGTGTATATTCCTTTCAGATGGAAACTACCTTGGGTGAATTACACAGTGGTATCTCTACAACTGATGCCATTCCAAACATCAAGGAATTCCTTCAACCAACAACATCTGATAGTACATCTGAACAACCAATACCAGATGGAGGATAGTAGTACTTTTTTCATTGTCCTGAATATCCTGGATCTATTTCCTTCAGTGATATTACACAGCAAAACTGAACATCCACCAACATAAGGAGGATAGTAATACTATGTCCATCTCTTCATTATCCTTAACATTCAACAGTGGATGGATGATGGTGATACTATTTCTTTATCATCCAAATATTCAGAAACTATGTGTATTTTCCTTTTTGAATATTAGGAATGAAGACAGAAAATCCCACAGAAGATATGGAATAGTAATGTTATTCCTCTCATAGAAAACTTTTCAGCAGCAGTGCGAGGCCATGAATATTATTCTTAGTGGAAATATTAAGCAGCAGTAGAGGGATACTAATACTAATCTTCTTCTTATTCGAACTATTCAGCAGCAGTGGGAGGATAGAAATACTATTCTTCTTCTTAATTGAAAACATTTAGCAGCAGTGGAATTCTTCTTGTAAACATTCAGCAGCAGTGGGAGGATAGAAATACTATTCTTCTTCTCATTGTAAACATTTAGCAGCAGTGGGAGGATAGTAATACTATTCTTCTTCTCATTGTAAACATTCAGCAGCAGTGGGAGGATAGTAATACTATTCTTCTTCTCATTGTAAACATTCAGCAGCAGTGGGAGGATAGTAATACTATTCTTCTTCTCATTGTAAACATTCAGCAGCAGTGGGAGGATAGTAATACTATTCTTCTTCTCATTGTAAACATTCAGCAGCAGTGGGAGGATAGTAATACTATTCTTCTTCTCATTGTAAACATTCAGCAGCAGTGGGATGATAGTAAATACTATTCTTCTTCTTATTGTAAACATTCAGCAGCAGTGGGAGGATAGTAATACTATTCTTCTTCTCATTGTAAACATTCAGCAGCAGTGGGATGATAGTAAATACTATTCTTCTTCTCATTGTAAACATTCAGCAGCAGTGGGAGGATAGAAATACTATTCTTCTTCTCATTGTAAACATTCAGCAGCAGTGGGAGGATAGTAATACTATTCTTCTTCTTATTGTAAACATTCAGCAGCAGTGGGAGGATAGTAATACTATTCTTCTTCTCATTGTAAACATTCAGCAGCAGTGGGAGGATAGTAATACTATTCTTCTTCTCATTGTAAACATTCAGCAGCAGTGGGAGGATAGTAATACTATTCTTCTTCTTATTGTAAACATTCAGCAGCAGTGGGAGGATAGTAATACTATTCTTCTTCTTAATTGAAAACATTTAGCAGCAGTGGAATTCTTCTTGTAAACATTCAGCAGCAGTGGGAGGATAGAAATACTATTCTTCTTCTCATTGTAAACATTCAGTAGCAGTGGGATGATAGTAATACTATTCTTCTTCTCATTGTAAACATTCAGCAGCAGTGGAAGGATAGTAATTCTATTCTTCTTATTGGAACTATTCAACAGCAGTGGGAGGATAGAAATACTATTCTTCTTCTTATTGTAAACATTCAGCAGCAATGGGAGGATAGTAATACTATTCTTCTTATTGAAAACATTTAGCAGCAGTGGAATTCTTGTCTTAAACATTCAGTAGCAGTGGGGGGATAGTAATACGATCTTTCTTCTTAATTGAAATATTCAGCAGCAGTCAGAGGATCTTAATCTCAAGTATGATTTGATGTTAGTTATTTCCACAGACCCTAGCCCCAGTTATCTCAGGCTTAGTGTGCAATGGGTTAAACATTTATTGGCAGAGATAATGCTTTTTCCATCATGCTTAGTGGAAGAGAGAAGATAGAGTTTCATCATCTGTAACATTCACCAGCATTATCCTTAACCCGTTGAGCACAATTTGATTTTTTATTCCTCATGCTAAAAATCTTGCTGCAGGATTGGTCAAAAGTTAATCACGTGATTTTGCCTGTCAATCACCCCGAGAAAAAAAGTTTGTTGCACTCGATCTGATAGTTACTATTGATTGAGTACAACGATAGTTACTAATGATTGTACTAGCTGTCACCATCGAGTGCAATGAGCTTTCAGGGTGATTGAGCATTGAGTCCTTGTTTTGTTTCATGTGCGACATCTCGATGAGTTTGTACAGTATACATGTATTCAGTTGTTGGGCTGAGGCAAAGAAGTCTTGCGCGCACTACAGCATTACAAGATACGTGCTGTAAACAGGCATTGTATGTAGTCCAAACTTCTTTTTCCTGGTTTTAAAGCTTGATTTGTAAACCAGATTCCTTAATATTATTTCTATCTGTACAGTGAAATGGTTTCAGATGTGGAATATACAACAAATATACAGGACCTAGTTCAGAAATCTAGTTTGATCTATTGGATCGGTCTCAGTGACAAGCGTCAATCGTCTATTTCCCCGAGGGGCGACTGCTGTTGAATCGACCGATCCCATAGATCAAAGACTTGAGCCCGAGTTATTTCAGGCTCAGTGTTCGACGGGTTAAACATTGAGGAGCTTCTGCACTTTACATCATTACACAGCTAACATAACATTCAGCACGAAGTAGACAACAGAAACAACTACCGGTACATGTAATGCTATCTGAAAAGATGATACATGTACATATAAATCTGAACCATTGTAGATACTATGTGATCTTTAGGATTTTAGTTTGTTGCTAAGATTCCTGTACTTTTGTCGGAAAAAAGCACTTTGTACAAAATTGAACGTAATCAGTTTTTCACGGATAACATTTGACAAATTTTGAAGATTTGAAAACCTGTCTGAATAAGTAATGAAATTTGTTGAACTATTTTATGTGTCATTTTGAAAGGCGATCACAGGAACTGAAATTCCGTGAAATTGGTTGCCCTGGTTGTCTACTCTATGCTAGAAGACATAAAATAATCATTGTCATGGATGGACAAAAATGACTTAAGTTTTCTGCACTTTGTCATTCATTTCGACTGTAAATGGTCAACATTTTACTTAAAGAGGTGTAATATTCTATGAGGCTTTTGATAATATCTCTTCATTTCCTGTTGTAGCATTTACTCTCCTGTGGGAAGGTATTAGTTTTATGCATAATTATGAAATTTATAGAGAAAAGAGGGTTTTATTGGAAAATGTACAGTATCATGCAGTGTATAATGTACATACCTGCTTATTTTTGTATTTTCTAGATTTCCAGTGCACATTTATGAACATGTACCAAAGTAGCCTCTTCATCTATTTATAACTACACTTTTTATGTCTTTTGATGAAATGGCTTATTACAGAGATGAAGTTCTGACAGTTGAAGATGAAGTCTGAAAAACCAGAGTATCCATTTATCAGATATATTATATTCTATAGATTCGTGGAAAATATGTTGTTACGTAGCAAACATGAACGTTGAATGTGCAATATTCATCATATATGGCAGGTCTGTTGTTTGCAAGGTAAAGTTGTTGTTGTTTTTTTGTGTAAAATGGATGATGTTTAATTGTCTCTATTGTGAAATTATATTTTTGTTGTCCTGAAATACTTGCAGAATTGTACCACTTAAGGGGAGGAGCTTAAACTTTAACAATCTTTTTTTTTTTAATTTTCAAGATAAAATATTTATGGACTCGGTGCTGAGTACATACATTTATCTTTGAATTGTGGAAAATATACAATCAAAATTTTGTATGAGTTACAGGCACATCACATAGGAATTTCATGATTTTATTCATACACAAACTGAAAGAGAGTGTGTTTATGAAATTTCTCTGTCTGAAGATGTGTATTAATTCCATTGAATTTCTCCATTCACCATTTTTCAGACATTGATATTCGGGGGCTAATCTTCTAAAAATGCAAATTTTACTTACAGTGTACTGTTATGACAGTGATGGGGTAGTGGAGTGTAAACAGGCGTATATACATACCGGTATGTATGTGATTGCATGAGGGAGCCCCAAGAACATAATCTTCAAAAATTAATATTCTGTGACAATCACACATGATGTACAAATGAAAGCCAGAAAATTCCTATAAAAAATAACAAATATTTTTTTTCAGTTGGCATATCTTGTTGCATAGAAGCTTGTTTTAGGTATGACGTTACACCCCCCCCCCCCAGTTTTTTTTTTTTTTTTTCTGTTGTAAGTAAATGATATGAGGCCAATACAGAAAAATTACATTCATGAAAGTTAGTGCAGAAGATTATGTCGCAAGTATTTCTGCTCAATTTTTGGCAAAACTCGCTTTTGACTGTGTTAACCCATAGCAGTACAGAGCTTTCTTGAGGTCTAAATTAATCTTCAGTCCTCAAATTGGCAATAACAAATATTTTTTCCACGCTTACATATCTTGAACAAAATAAATATGGATATAACATAAACCAAAATGAAATATAATTGTAAAATTTAATCAGACATTACCAATTTGAACATGGAAATACTCATTATGTATTATTCACTGCTTTCCCAATTTAAAGAGTTTAATGATTAGTAACAGTTAAACTGCTCTAATTCGACAACATCACACCATACGGCAGTGGGAATGGGCTCAAAATTTTCAGTGCATTTTTCTCTTTCTGCTCATGTATGATATGCACTGCCGAACATTCTGGACCAACAGATACTGCAAAAGCGTCTCCTAAAGGTGACACTGTACTTGTATGAGTTAATGCGCGTTTATTGCAATAAGTGGCATGGTTTGCCGTCCCATATCTGTACACTGAAGGAAAAAAAAAAACGTGGGGATTGCCCTCTTTATATTTGAACAAGAATTTATAGGCAACTATAAAATTATAATCTTGAATTCCATGCCCATCACACATGATGTCTGTAAAAGCTGGAAAGAACTCTAATTAACAACATTTCACAAATTTTGGCATTTGTTTGATCACATAAATGAGCACTTCATGCCCTCTACTCATGATATTAGACTAAGAGCTAGAGAGACCCTTACTAACTGCAGTCTGTTCACAACTATCTGTTTCATCTTTCTGGCTTTGGAGCGATGGTGATTTAACATGCTCAACGACCATTGCTCTCGACTCTAGTTCATGACATAAATAGGTATAGGAAAGATGCAATAGGGTTTTAAAGGTTAGGGCCATGTTTAAGGTTAAGGTTAGGGGCATGTACAGCATTTGGTCCAGGGTTAAAGTTTACTAATTCGGTTAGGGTACAACATCAACGCTGAGCATATTTCGCCAGAGCATGTATTCTATAACCTAACAGGAATAACAGGAAAGCTTTCCGGAAGTAGACCATAAAATGTGGACTTCCGTGAAATATTGAAAAGCATGGGCATGGTTTTATCCGTTTTTGCTATATGATTCCAGTACATAGAGAATAGTTGAAGCAAATTTGAATTCTTGTGTCTAATAAAAATGAATTGAATAGGATTTGAAGGAATCAAAATTACACATTTGCTCTTTCCCCTCCCATTAAGATGTATTTATTTTGTTACACTGCAATGTCGGCAAACTAAAGCTATGTTGGAGATTATCAATAATGCCTTGTTATTTGTGTCTTTTTTACTGTACACATCTGGTTTGTACAGAAAGGGGGGGGGGGGGAGAGGGAGGGGGGGGAGAGGGAGGGAGGGAGGGAGAGAGAAACAGAGAGAGTGAGAGAGAATGCATTAGAGAAAGAGGTAAGGAGGGGAGAATTAGAGAAAGAGGGAAAAAAAGTGGGGAGGGGGAGGGGTAGCTACTGTGAGATTAGATGAGAGGATGGAGAGTGGGGATGAGAAGTTGAGTTAAATGATAATGATAATATTGTATTTTTCAATGCATTTTGAATATGCAAAGCCATGTTTCTTCAAATGTTTGTCTTTGGCTTTTTTATTTTCTTCCTCTTTTCTCACCTTCCTCTCATCTGTTCGCCCCCCCCCCCCCCCTCTCTCTCTCCCTCTCTTTCTCTCTATTTATATGAACCTAATGTAGCTCTCATTCCCACACCCACACCCATGCACCCTCCCTCTTTTCTCTCTCCTCACCAACCCCTCTCTCTCAGATCTCTCTCGGCATTTCGCCCTTCCTGACCCCCCCCCCCCTCAATCTCTCTCCTTCTCTCTTTCGGGTCATTTTGTCCACCCCGTCCTCTTCTATCTATAAGTTACCCTAGGCCTTCCTGGTCTTTTTAGGATAAGTCCAGAAACGATTTATTCAAAATCATACAATCGCGTTCGCTTTAATATCATGGTAATACATGATTTTATTATACCATTGACAAAAGATTAGATGACGAAAATGAAAAGAATTGAAATTGAAATTCACAATCATTAAACCCTATTTAAACATGAAGAGCAAAAAATATGTTCTGGCACGAGAACTTTCCATCTGTAAAGTCTTTGCAGGACGACCGATAGAGAGCACTATGGCACTATCAAGCACAGGCTCTGATCAAGCATTACCAGCGCAGCACGGACGGACGGAGCGGTTACAAACAAACGGTGATACGGACTTCAGTGCGTGTAACCGATTTATGTCAACGGTACCCGAGCCCCGAGGTGCGCCTCTGAATTCTTTTTTTTTTCTTCTTCTTCTTCTTATTTTTTTTTTTTAATTAAAAAAAAAATAATACTATGTTTCCGAATGCCATAAGATTAAAGTTTTGCTTGATTTGTTCAGCAATGCTTCTGAAGTGCATTCTCGCACGTATCGGAATGCATTGCGGGATCTTCCATTGGTCACTTAATATCATGACAATTCGGCATTTTTGCGAGTTTTAGGTTACAAAGATTAAACGGCGGCAAGGAATCACCCCGTAATTCTGAATTAATGTTGTGCCACACTTATTTTAAGATACGGGTAAAACGGTATATAAGAAAGGTTAAGTGCATGATTTCACTAGCCTCTGTTATGCCTAGACATTGTTATACCTTAAACCTACAAACATGAAAAATGAAGTGACATCAGAAGTCATAATGGCCCATTGGGGTAAGTAGAAACAATGACAAACAACGATTTCAGTATGACAGTAAGAAGAATGCATTAAAAAGTTGCTTAGGCCTTTATCATAGTCAATAGCCAAACAATAAACTTGTAAAAAATATTTATTGGAAGCAAAGTCCGTTTTCCTTTCGTACATAACTAGATCAAAGGTCATATAAGTTTTATTTTCTCCCTTTTTCTCTCTTCTTTTTTCCCCTTTTCTCCTTCTTCTTCTCCTTCTTCTTATCTTCTTCTTCTTCTTCTTTTTCTTCTAATTCTTCATTTCTTTTATTTGCACAGTACTGGTTCTTAACTTTTCAGTTGACCATGTACTCTGTATGCATTAAAGATGTTCTTGATCTGTTTTATACAGATTATATTTCAAAACATTTTCCATGGAACGCGCATGTTAATGTTAATAATACACGTTATCAATATTGCTCACCTGATATGAACGGACTTGTGCCTTTACACGGAGGTAAAAGAAAAGTGATTCTCGGATATTTAGATAAAAACAAAGTTGATCCTCCAAAAGCAAAGGAATTGCATGTATCTACACTGATTCATCAGATGAATCCACTCAGATATCATTAGATCATTTTTTACATTAGTGAATTAACATTATTAATGAAGTTGTCCAGAAATAGTAAACAGTCAAGTATTCAATTAATATTTCATGAAGGGACATTCCCTTTGTATAACACTGGCATGATATTTCCTACGCAAAATGCAACAACTTTTCTCTCTAAATATAAAGCAATTGCATTATTTTTTGTCAATATGAAATGTCTCCAATATTGATTAAATTATTTTTAGATATCCCGAGAATATTTACAAAGATGAAATATGTTGCATATTTGAAAACTGTGAATCTATCATAGTGGCAGTCTAAAATACTAACGCATAATAATATCCGCGAATTTTCAATTTTACTTTCAACTATGATATCTTTGTCTGAAAAGCATTGTTGATGAAAAAATAGGCATTCAAATGATATAATTCCTTATAAAGTCCTTTTAATATTTTATACAGCTATCAAAAATTTATTCGAATCTTAACCGATTTTTACTGAATTCATGAAATTCAGATCTCTAGAGACCTTTAAGTTGAGTATGTTGTTCTATCATCATGTGTTGTTTGCTAGGAATCAGTAAATATATAAAAAAAAATCAACCTGGAAAAAAAAAGATGTTTAATGTGGCCTTTATATTCAAGGGTCCAACTCTGCGTAAATTTGTGTTTTCATAGGCCGAATGAAAAAACACGAACAAATGACATTCAATATCACGGTAAAGGCTACCCGGAACTTATCTAAATCCAAAATGATTTTTTACGAATATTGAAAATGACTTTGACAAAGAAAAGAACACACAACTTCTCTGTATACGCATAGGAAACGTCGAGACTAGAAACGAGATCATCAAACTTAGTTGTGAAATCTTCTACCTGCCTTTCAGCCGACGTGCTGGTTTCTTCATTTAACTTCTCAGCCGGGGAAGGCATATCTTCAGATGTATCCTGTACATCAGCTGTACTGTGGGTTGAAGTTTCTGCAGACTGTTTGCTCACATCTTCTTTCTTCTCTTCGTTCATGTAGGAAGTGTCGTCTGGAGAGGAGTGGCCAATGATTGCTGCAGTTTCCTCAACCTCAGTCCGTCCGTCTGGAGATCCTTGTCCTAATGGAGTGCCATCTTTCACAGACTGTCCATGCGAATCTCCCAATTTCTTGGGTTGGTCTGATTCAGTCACTTCTGCTGCATCTTTTTGAAAGGGAAAATATTTATATGAACAGTTGAAAAATTTGAACAAACAAACTTTATCAAAGTCTCTTTAAAGATCTTATCAGAAAAAAATGCAGATTATAACGACACAGTTGTAAATGAGGGTGTCAGTATGAAGTGAATAGTGGCTGGATAAATTCATATACAACTGAACCCTTCAACCTTCTAAACAATAATTATTTATAAAAGTTGTTATAATTATCATAAAGAATCATGTTCGGGACAGGCATCATCTTACTAGATTCACTTTCAGAGGGTATATCTTCAGGTGCATACTGTTCATTATCTATGCTGTGCTTTGGGGATTCTTCTGGTGACCCTTGCTTTGAAGCGGTGCCATTTTCCCCGGACAGCCGATGAGGAGCCTCTACTTTCTTAGGATGTTCTGAACCAGTTGGCCCTTCTGCTCCCGGAGTAGAAGATAACATCACAATAGGTGCTACTGGCCAGATTATGATAAGCTAAAAACCTATTTTTTCAAAACAGCCTGAAACACTTTATTAATATTAAAAACATTATCTAAGAAGAAAGAACTACTATGCGACATTAGCATCACGATCATTCTGCGATAATAAACAGTGAGCTATAATGATATCAATCATTACCATTTTTCTTTCTTTATCTATTCATACAGGGCCCGCTCGAAGAGCAGCTGAAAAAAGCTGAATCGGCTACCCTGGGTAGATAAGCCTTTGATATTGTTATTATCATATAACAATAATATCAATAATGATAATAATAATAATAATAATAATAATAACAATAATAATAATAATAATAATAATAATAATGATAATACAATAATAATATTGAATATGTCATGACAAAGACGAAACGGTTACTCATCTGGTGAGTGAATGCAGCAAAATGGCACAGACTAAGTACAAAGGAAGGCATGATAGAGTAGCAGCTGCAGTTCACTGGGGTTATTGAAGCTAGACGACCAGACGTCGTTCTCTTAAAAAAGAAGGAGAAGGAATGCCTCATCATGGATATTGCGATTCCAAGAGACTGCAGAGCTTGGCGTAAAGAGGAAGAAAGATACACAAGTATAACGACATGGCATGGGAGCTGAAAAGGATATGGAAGGTGAAGGCGAAGGTAGTAATAGTCATCGGAGCCTTAGGAACTGTAACAACCATACACAGAAGTTTCCTGGCTGATCTAGGAGTCGAGGTGTCCTTTGAAACGATACAGAAGGCAAGCTTGCTTGGGACAGCTCACATCCTACGAAAGGTCTTGCTAGAAAGAGAAGTGAAAAATGAGAAATGGACTTGTTTGATAGAAGAGAAAACAGATCACTCTAGATTTCTGGAAGAAGTCCGGTTGCTGTTTAACAGAACATCGAGTTGTGGAAAAAGGAAATAATAATAATAATAACAATAATAATAATAATAATAATAATAATAATAATAATAATAATAATAATAATAATAATAATAATAACAATAATAATGATAATAATAACAATTAATAATCATAATTATAATACTAATTAGTAGTAGTAGTAGTAGTAGTAGTAGTAGTAGTAGTAGTAGAAGAAGTAGTAATACTAGTATGACGACTTTGTCTTTTGAATGTTTCTACTACACTTCTCCTGAAACCACTGATCATATGCTGACTGAACAGTTTCATGATAAAAATCTTACCTTGTCGGAGATAATGATCTGCAAGGTCTAACAACTTGGCAGCTTCAAGTGCCCTTCTCAGTTCAATCCGTTCATCTTTGCTGGACACACCCTCTCTCCACTGCTGCAGCATGTGACGCGTTCCCTCACTGGTAACACGGTTGAACTTCACGTTGGTCATGAGTGCTCGCTGTATGTCCCCTTGCAGGATTCCTAGCTGACTACCCAGGCTGTCAATCTTGGCTTCATCGTAAAGGTCGTCTGCTATCTGTTTTAGGATGTCTGCAAACTCATCATCTGGGAGCGCCTTCCTATGGGGAAAAAAAATCGATCGGAAGGGGGGGGGGGTGAAGTCTTTTTCGATGAATATAGTTTTGTAGTATATACAATAGCATATACATAAACTTTAAAGTGGTATCAAATCAATGAGTCAAGAAAATATTATGTATAGAAAATTAAAACGTAATTATTAGAGGAAAGTTCATCCCAAACATTTGCTATAAATCTACCGCTATTAAATGATTAGCTGCCTAGTCGGTTAAAACACATTCTCGAGGCATTAGCTTTACGAGAGAACAGTTCCTGAATAGAAGGAAATTTCTAAAATAGAAGCAGAATGGACTTATGAAATATATACTTTCTATAAATACAATGTAAAGAGTACAACCCTTCATCTCACCCTGCTTCCAGTGTATCGCTCCCTTTCAAACCTCTACTAGACGGGTCCTCACATAAAGCCGTGTCTGTAAATAGTAGAAAATTGATATGATTAAATTTTTAAAAATGATCATACAAACACATAAAAAGAAAAGAATATTAATAAAGACAGAATGTTATATTACAAGCAAAAATATCGTCAGAAGAAAACGTGCCTGTCATCATAAAGGAGAAAGTTCTTTCATTTGTATTTTAAAGAAAGAATTTTATATTATTTGAAATATGTCAAAGGGGCTTTATCGCTTACGAGGATGTAACACAAATGCATGATATACACATCAATGATATGCGTATTGTATCCCAAACACTGGGGCACTGTCCGTTAAACTAAACAATGGATGAATACAGAATAATGAATGAATGAATAAAGTTTTAAAACTGGACAGTAATAAGCTTCGAAATTCATGTATAATTTGTGGAGATAAATTGGGGAAAAGAGATTAGAATGGCAGATGCGGACGATTATATTCTTACCACTTTGTGTCTGTTTTCCTGAAACCATCCAGGGGATGAAACGCCATTGAGATGTCTCTGCTTTCTTCTTCTTCTGCTCTTCTGATCGTATTTCACTCTCTAGTTGGATCTTGGTCCTTAACTTCCAGGTCTCACGCTCAAGTTGTTCTACGCGTCCCTTTTCTTCCTCGTATTCTCTTTCCATTCGCTCGACTTCTCTTTCCATTCGCTCGACTTCACGTCTTGCCGTCTCTTCTCTCTCCTTACATTTGTCTTCCTGGACTTTGATGTGCCGTTCATTTCTTTTTAGTTCTTCCTCTAACTCTGATTCTCTCTGCTTGAGCATCTCTTGAGAATCTTTGGCCATCTTGTCATTTTCGGCCATCGCCAACTCCGCTTGCTCTTGTTTTTCCTTTTCACGCACAATCTCGTTCTTAAGTCTTGCGTTATCATTGATAAGGCTCTCACGACTTGCAGACGATTCTTCAAGCTTCATCTGTAACTTCTTTATTTCATTCTGTAGAGACTCCTTCATCCGTTCGCGCTGTCTAATCTCTTCGGTCATCTTTTGTTTTGCTTCTGTGGCCTCTTTCTCAGCTCTCTCATTCGTCAATTTTGTATTTCTACAAACTTCTTTCAATTGATTATGTGCAAGCATCACGTCCCCTACTCTCAGACATACATGTAAAAGATTAAGTAGCTGTAGCTGTCCCGTATCAGAGAGAGGATGGTCGCCCCAAGGTATATTATAGACTTCGACGATCCCTTCTTCCCTCATCTTTTTCAACTCTAACTCTACTCCTATACCGTCCACTAGGACAACGATGGGTTGGCGGCCTATACAGCAAAACAGAAATACCATACGTTATGTTCACGTAGGCCTAAATTGTGATTATGGACACTACATTTAACCCGTTACCTACTGGCACCGGGTGGCCCCTGTATTAAACCTATGAGAATCAGAGAATTCAGTAGTCAATGCAGGTTGGTTATCAACTTCTCATTTTCGAAGAAAATTTACCTCTATGGACAAATGGACAAATATTTCAGGATTTTGTGTTATTCCTTATTTTCATGAAATTTGCTCTGTGGCATTGAATACACTGACGTGGGCTGAGTCGCAGTGTACTAGTGTTATGGTGTGTGTGACATCAAGTAAAAAGAGAGAAAAAGAAAGGGGAGAAAAATGAGAGAGAAAGAGAGAGGGAGATGGTGATGATATATAATAATGAAATGAACGAATAAATGAAACTTTATTACCACTATCTGATCATAATCACAATGGAAACAGAGGATGTGGTAATAGAACGCCATCAGATAGCAATAATGACGATCATGATATATGGAGGGAAAGTAAGAAATAAGGTGATATAGTAATAGGCCAGTTTACTAATGTATTCAAATTTTATGTTCCTCTCGGTAACCCTCGATTACCGACTATTCACTTCACGCGAATAATGGCATCTGAATTGATGAAATCCAGTTTGCTTACATTAGTGATGCTATGTTGGGCAAACCTTGGACAAGCTTTTTAGTTGTTAAGGAAAACTCTTTTTAAACAATAGTTACTATGCAAAATTAGTGAACCGGTCTATTCGCAGCTTTAATCCAAAATTTCTTGTCTACTGCTTGGAGTTTTTTGGATTACGGTGCAACCCCCCCCCCCGAAAGCCTGTATGTACTGATGTATGGGATTAAAAAGAAATCGTGCGATTATAGAGTACCCCCCCCCATAAAAAAGATAAATAAATTAAAAATAAATAAATAAATAAGAAATTAAAAAAAAAATTGTTTCACAAAATAATTGTTTTGAAATGTGATATATGACTAAGAAAAATATCTTCAGAGGTCTACTATTCAGTATAGGCCCTTACAGCATTTTAGAATTCAAAATTGCATCCACTATGCTCAAAAAGATTACACCAACATTAAAAAAGGCAGACAAATGGAGAGAAGATGATTACAGTTATTTCTACAATATCTGACAGACACAAAATCATGGCAGATTGGCAGAAGGAGGGGTTCTCAGCACTCCTTGCCATTCAAAGCACATGTATGAGAGAGAGAAATGGGGGGGGGGGGGGGGTGGAGGAGAGGAAGACAAAAGTGTTGTCTGGTAACGTCATGATTTTGAAAGAAAATTCAAAACGATATCAATACAGGGATGATGGTTGTAGGTAACCCTAAATTTGATTTTAGTAAAGGCAATTGTTATGTTTAACTGCATGACTGTAGTCAACTGTAACAAATTTAGGACTCCTTGACATATCTAGTGAGCTATATCTTTCTAAGTACATAATACATGTAGGATTGACATTGAGAAATTTCGTTATTATAAACAAGGAGGTGCAATTAACAGAGTCGTATTTTGACTAACCTCAAGTCCATGTAAAAGAACATACTCTAACCCAGCGCTTTTTAACCGGTGGTCCGCGGCCAACTGGTGGGCCGCGAGGTCATTCCAAAATATTTTGGAATAAATTCTTGAATTCAGCTTCACTGTTAACATTAAACTGAATTGAATTCATTAAATATATCAAAATAACATCAACAGTTATGGATTATCGTCCATGCAATGTGCTAAAATTTTTCAAAGATTTCTTTACATTTGGGGTGGGGGCATTATATCCGTCTTTCATTTATTGCAACCATACATAATAGGTTGGATTTTCTAATGTACTGTTGGTAATGCAGTGGTCCAGATAAATACCACACAATTCGTTCTCCTTTTTTTTTTTTTTGGTCATGTGTTATTGATTTGTTTTTTCTCATTGAGATTCCGTGAGGTGGGCCTCAAAATATTTTTAAGATGAAGGTGAGCCTCGAAAAAAATCACTAGCCAAAGTGGGCCTCGATGTAAAAAAAAAGTTGAGAAGCGCTGCTCTAACCCGACGTACAACCTGAAAATTACATTAATATGCATGACAACAGCCATTCAAGTGAGTTGTTATGAAGTGTCCTTAGATTCTGAATAATAGGGTTCTATATGTGGCCCTGAAGTATACGCTCGGGAACAGGTCATATGCGACGTGAATTTCGCGGCCAACTTTGCGTTCCAAGTTGCGAAATTCATGACCCGTGACGCAAAGTTTACGTCACGGGTCATGAATTTCGCATCCCGGATCATAAATTTCGTGTCCCGGGTCATGAACTTCGCGTCACGGGTCATGAATTTGGCATCCCGGGTCATGAATTTCGCGTCCCGAGTCATGAATTTCGCGGCAAGGGTCGCGAATTTCGCGACAGGGATGCCAAGTAGGCCCCAAAATTCACATCGCACATGACCTGTTGTCGAGCATACTTACTTTGTTCCTCTACATTTAGTATCCATCTCCCTTTTAAAAAAATGTTCGTTGAATTTTATTTCTAGGTTTTGTTATTTTTCCTTGTTTTTGTTGATCTCTTGAGCTTTCATGTGTTGGTTCTGTTCATGATGAATAAATACAAATCTACTGCAGATTTTATTTCAGCAAATTCGATTCAGTTCGTTTTATTTCAATGATATAGGCCTAAAACTCTTTGAAATCAGGATTTTTAATGGAGTTTAAGGAAAGTAATTAGAGCTACCAATGCCCTGCTGGGAATTCAAAGTAGTACCAAAAAAACATGGAAAAAAACATGAAACTGCACTCTAGATAGTTGAGCTTAATGATCGAGGAACTTGAAGAAAATAAGACATGATAAACGGCGAATTACAAAGCGCTGAATCGCATGGCAGATGACTAAGGTCGACTAGTCTTTTCACATTTATCAGTTTATGACATTAAGGGGAGTATGAACTCTTGATAGTTTTTGGTAATTGGTACACTTCAAGCATGAAGCTTCTCCTCATGTCAACGGTATAAGATGGTGCATAGTTTGGCACATAACGGTTTCGGAATGAACCCATTACCTACTGGAACCGGGTGGTCCATGTACAAAACCTATGGAGATTGTAAGGAATCAGTAGACAGTGGGTTAACTCACCTGTAATCTTCTTTATCATGCTGAATGCTCTTCCGCTCCTGGATGCTGAGAAGCCAGGAAGTTCTAACGGACTGCAGTAATGAAGGGGAAATGCATTAATTCATAACCATTCATATGACATAGTCAACATTAACAGAATGTGTTAGAGCTGAAATTATTTATATATCTCCCAACCTCCCTCTCTCCTTCTCTGTCAGCCCCCCCTCCCCCCACCCCGGACGCAGCTTTTAATGCCAACACTGCAATGAAAAGATCGCCCCTTTGATTTTTTTTTAAATAAATATATTGTTATTTAACTTGCTCATCCCCCCCCCCTCCCGCCACGAAAAATATCTAAAAAATAAAATAAAAGAAAAATGAAGCTGGATAAATAACACTGCCGATTAGCGGGATGAAAAACACCCTAATTTGAAATAATGAAATACCGGTATATCTGATTAACATGATAAATAACATTCATTCGGGGGTTTTGTTAATGTTATCTTAATTAGTATCATAAACCAATGCCTGTTTGTTTAGTGGGATGAATAACACTCTAATCATGCTAATGAGCGATCCAAATTTACAGGTTTTTTTAACATTCGTGGAAAGCCCCGCAGAATATTGTATACATATTTTATGTTACTGTTATATCATACTGTATTTCAATTTTATTTTTTGCGAAAAACATTGAATTGAAATTGAATAAAGTTTCAACGTAATAATTATATTGAAATAACCTTTCACTCGAGCGCAATATAACTTCCAATACATTTAGTCAAACCTATTCTCTTTTAAGTTATTTGAAATACCAATATATCTGATTCATTCGTTTGTTTTTTTTAATGTTACCTTAGTATCATAAATCAATGCCTAGTATCATGTTGTTTCGCGGGATGAATAACAATCTACTTTGATCATGTCTGATACGATATAATGTGATGTCTAGCTTTATGATCACTTAATTCGGCTTAGCAAATTTGATTCTTTTCGTCCGGATTTTTTCTTTTTAGAAAACAGGGAGAGGTACGTGCCATTCTATTCATTATTTGATATTCTTCTGATACACAGACATACTACTGGGTCAATTTCAACACATGATTTTTTTTTTTTTTGAAAATAAGTTCGATATCACATGCACTGGTGGGGGGGGGGGGGTGTGAAAGGCTACATCGGTCTTAACCATGCAGGTTCCACAGCCCATTTAGAAAATTTAGAATTAACAGAAGATTGCAGATATTGTTATGATATAGGATGAAACTTCAGTCGTCATAGTGAATCTGTTCAAGAAGTTCTTATATAATCATGTTCATATAAATCCTCCTTTTTTCCTTTCTCTCTCCTGTAAAAATAAAGTATTGATTTAATTCAAGGTACGGAAAAGAAGAAGGCTAATATACTTACTACATCACGATCACGAAACATCCAACCTTTGCAGCTAAATCTTTCACATCTCTTTCGAAAGTATCTGTATGAAAGAGCATTTAGATACGATTCAAACATTTCCAACCACTGCCGCGTTCAGAAAAACAGACAGGTGGTCTCCAGGGCAGGTCCATCCAAAACCCTGAAATGGGGGGGGGAGGGCAGACTGTAAACCACTGGTTTTCCAAAACCACATTAAACAAGTTTATTAGACGAATCCTCTCTGAATTTTTGTGTCTTTTCCTTGGCAGATTTGCCATATAGACAAAATGAATATCAACCCCTCAAAAAAGATACCCCGAACTCAGCAGGTATTACCCCTCTTCTTTTTGGGCCTGTTATGACAGCCTGATATGAAAAGTGTCACGCGTGTTAAGTGCACATAGCAGCAAAAACTACCAATACCAGAGTATTATTTTGTCTTTGATTCTATTGTTTTGGGGTTTTTTATTCGTTTTGCTTTGTTTTGTTTTGTGTCTTGTTTATCTATTCATTTAGGAGGCTGCACGTATGAAGGCCTACTATAATACATCTGACTGGCCTAAGTGAGACAAGTTTGAGTTACAACAAAGGGCATACCACAAACTTACGGAAATGAACTAAAAAAGTCATCGAGGTCTAAAAAAAAATATATACATATACATATCAAAGTTTACGCCCTTCTGCAAATCAAAAATACCTTATAACTATTTAGACATTACTTTAAGGTCTGTGATCACCCTAGGGCTAGGGGAATTGTATGGGCAAATACGTCCACAAGAAAGAAAAAAAATCATACACTTTTCTGCTATAAAGTAAGGGGGAAAAAGAAAGAAAGAAAGAAAAAAAAAGTTTGACAACTTCTTTGTTTTGAAACTCCAAAAAGCCAGACCACCCCGGGCTTCAGCCCTTCTCCCTTCATGCCCTTTGATATCATATGCCTTAAGCAGAGTTTACAATTTGATGGATGTTCTTAAAGTGATTACACAATGGTAAAAAAAAAAATGATTTTATTTTTGATTTTCAGTGTATGATCGAGAATAGCATTCTAAGAAGAATAACATTAAAGCTTTGATGATTTTTCAATCGAAATCAATGCATTTTGGCTAATTTCTCATAAAAAGTAAAAAGTTGACCAAAAAATTTGAGTATGAAGTATGACGTAAAAGCGGGTACCCAGCAAGTGATGTGCGCTAGACTGTACAAAATGTATTATACCTTGCACGTATTTTGATAGAATTGCGCGACAAGGTACCCACTTTGACGTCATTTTGACGTCAAAGTGGGTACCCAGTTGAAACTGGGTCACAACTGAGGGGTCAAAAATATCCTGAAATCTTACCACATTTGGGGGTTTCCTTGGCAACACGACTTCTCACAAAATTTTAGGCAGATGATTTTCTGCTAATAAAATCATGCTCTTTTAAATGAACTAACATTATTTCAGCATTGGGTACCTCCCCCCCCCCTTTAATGGTTCCAGCGTGCCTATACGCATTTTTTTTTTGGGGGGGGGGGACAGTTACTACGTTCCGATTTACAGCCAATGATCCTTTGAGTTTTGTTTGATGTTCTACCACTGACCAGTTCTTCTTATAGACATGATGCAATCTACATTATAGGGCCTACACATTAACCCAAGGGCCTATTGCTAGCGAGGGATGATCCAGAAAAAAAAGATCCACGTCCGATTTGAACAAACGATTTGGCTAACTCTAAACATCCAGTATTATGAAATTTGTTAAACCCATGTAAAATACAGCATCAATCCTTGTCCTGAAGTAGGCTGGTATTGTTTGAACTCAAATCGTCTTTGTCATAAACTCCATTAATTAGGCAGCTTCAACAAAAAAGTCAGTAAATTTGGTTAAATACAAGTACTCTAATGGTGAGTTGCTTAGATCTATTTTAGGTTATAAGCACTCGATAGGTTATCGACTTTTTGAATATATATTCCACATATTAAACTATTCATTTGGTTCAGATAAATTACTGCAATTTATTTATCGATTTCTTTGTATTTCATATTTCAACGTTCTATTCACTTGTTTTCATATGACAAAATTTGATTGAAATAGAATTATGTCTATTCACCTTAAGCCTACAGATACACGGAGTTCACTTGAATTGCGTAGCTAGGTCATGTAAATTATTATGGACGGTATACTAAATTGGGATTAAATCTAGAAAAATAGAGAGAAAAAAAAAAAAACAACCTCAAAGAAAAATTAAGACCCTAAAATGCTATTCACATGAAATAAGAATATCAATAACGGATGTTCAATATACAAACCTGAGCAATAGGTCATTTCTATGACTGATATAGAATCCGTGAGATATCCTCCTGACCCT
>CM057162.1:15379143-15410131 GCA_029962745.1 Echinometra lucunter
GGGGGGGGGGCAAGGGCTTTATTTTTCTTTTTTATTTCCTTTTTTTTTTCTTTTGCCTTCAGTATCACAGAAAAGGCACAGTGGCCTACTGTCAGATATCGCCACCAGTATTACAATTGTGTGTACACAGGAAGGGCAGAGTATCTTTTTCGTTGTTGTTGTTGTTGTTTTGTTGGTATTCTGTATTCCAGTAAGAGTACAAATTTTGCTGAAATGCAAAATATAGACTTTACATTTTGTTTCATTGTCGTGTCTCGATTTCAGACCGCCCATACTTTAAAACGTTGTGCCTGATGATGGTGTTGTAAAGGCTCCAGTTTGTAAGCGGCTATTTGATAGAATGATAAAATGTGAATCATTCAATCTCAGTGACGCTAAGGAATAATAAAACTAATCTGCAATCATTTGACGATGACTATATAAATCAGTGAGGAAGATATTGAAAATCTTCCATTTTTACCAAACCTGTAAAATACATGTACACGAATAAATTCAATGTGAATGTGTGCATGTACAGGGTGACCTAGAAAGCAACACTTGAGCCCCGCTAATCCCAATGATCAGTCAGTTTCACAAATATCACTTTGTGTTGTTTCATAGGGTGTAAAATGTAGTTTTCATTGAGCATCATTTTTGGGATGAAATGTAGGTGTAAAAATCTGCTAATTTTGCAACCAGATCATCATGACAAGGTAAAATGTGGACCGTATCAAATGAGTGATTCATACCTATACTTTGTGAAGTTTGTTGAATTGCAGAGCCTTTTCTTTTAAAAGTAATTATGTGATTAATGTGATTGGATCGGGTAATTATCTACAAAGAGTTTGCTGATGACAAATTGTTTTGGGAAGGCTATATTTGTTTCGGGCCAAGGTGAAGTTAAATCAGGGGAGGATCCTTTTCACGATGCACTAATACTCGTGCGGAAGGCTGATATTGAAATGATACAATGAGTTTTTGAAGTCGATTTAATGATAGTTTAGAAAATGGGGGTTTAAGAGAATACACACACACATCTACACTGAGTTAGTTCAGGTAAAACTGGATCAGTTCAGGATCCTTTTTGTAAGTGGTGATACAGGTTATGGTTAACTGAGATAAGCATTTTTAAGTATGTGGAGGTTCTAATCACATGGCATTGCACAAGTTTGTGAGATGGTGAAAATATATGAGATATGGAACAACTGTAATTCCTGCTGAACTTTTAAATAATGTGAAGAGTTTGTTCACAAAAAACCGACAAGTCCATTTTTGAAAAATTTAAAGTAAGCTCACCGTCATATATTTCAAAATAATGCTTTTCAAATGATATATTGCTCATTACATATAAAGGTATACTCAAGAAGTTATGGTAAAAAGTAACAAAACATTATAATTGTTCTCCTTATTTGTCTTTATCTTTAATTGCACATATCTCAATTAGACAAAAATGGCCTGATAGGTTTTTGCGAACAAACTTTTGATAGTGTTTTTTTAGTCTCTCCGTTTGACACTGTTACTCTTCATATTTTATTTTTTCTCACACTCCTCTCCTTATACCCCTAAACATTTTCCTTGTTCTCACTTCTCTTTTTTTTTTCTGTTTGTTGCTCTCTTCCCTCACTGCACTCTGCGCTCTTTCATACAAATCCCAACCACTCCACATTCTTTCAATTAGTATTCATTTACGTTCTTAATCAAATCTCTGAAACACCACTAAATTTCTGTTTTGCCAAGGCATTCAAAAGCTTTTAATTTATATGGCACAAATAGGAAATAATGAATGAAATCAAGGAAAATGACATACAGATAAAACATGAAATTGATAAATTCCTCCTAATATTCCAAACAAATAAAACAATCTCTTTGTAACAGGTATTCAACAAACATGTTATGACAACCTTATCATTGCAGTTTCTTCTACATAGCAGACAACACACAACTTGTAATCTTGTTATACAGAGCAAATAACCGGATTACAAAGCAATAATCATATGAAACTTTCCTTATTCTTATCAAGTAAAACGAGCACTGTCATAAAATTGTACATAGGAACAGTCATTCCATTACATAGTTATCATACCAGTACTCTTCATTTAAACAAAGGCTAATTAACGGATGTGTTCAGTACTGAGTTAAACATGATGTATCATACATGATGATGTATCATTTCGAATGAAATTTTATGTATTATGTATTATCCTTTTGGTAAATATAAATCACTTGGGAGTAATTCCCTACAAAATAAGTTTGATTTTTTTTTTTACTTGATAATGGAGGAAATATGAACTTTGCCTACTGATTGGCTTTTCACTCAATGGATTTGAGATTTCACTTATTGGAAAAACATAAATTCGAATTAAAATCTTGGAAATCATAAACATTGAAGGATTAATTTGTTGAAATATTTTTTTTCTTCAGTTTAAACTTATTAAAAACCCCTACATTAAAGTGGGACTACATATGTGACTGTAAGAGAAACGAAGGCTGCTGCAGGTGTAGATTTATCACACACTTTTAGAAGTGAATTCTGGAAGACCTACCAATTGGTAGCATGTGAACTTAGTGTTGCCTTTAAGTGGATAATCAACGAATTTCTCTGAAACTAAATTATTGGACGACGCCTTTTTTGAGTGGGCTGGGGTGCTGACAGAACTGTAGACTGCCCTTGTAGGGACCCCCCCCCCCCACACACACACACACATGTATCAATGTCAAGATTATTAGCAGCTACCCCCTTTGTGGAACAATGAATAGCTATATATATCAAATCACAAAATTTCAAAAAAAGAAATGACAGAACAAGCCCTGTTCATACCCTAGTACATCATTACCGATAGTTTGTAAGTTATGAATTGTATCCGTACAATAGCAGTATTGTTATTGATTTATCGAAACCAATTTATTCTACCTAACTCGTAAGAGAGCAGAAAAGTTAAACCAGTAAAAACAGATCAAAACACTGAAGTGTGTAGACAGCAAACAGTGTACACTGCCCAACGTCATCCAACGCTTGAAGAATCGGCCTACAATTAGGTTTCAAACTTACAACAAAATATTAAACATCAAGAAATAGTCTACAGAATGAGTTGTACATAATCCTTGTTGAGTGACGTGAACATAAGATTGCTGCGCATCATTTGAAGAAGAGTGAACTAAAAATACCAACAAAAAAAAAAAAAATGAAACTTGAAAACATATTTCTCTCACCAAGCACAATAAATACTAATTCGATCTTTTAATTATAATAATTCCAACACTCTGAAACATCATCTTTATGTCAGTACAGATACCTAATCACTTTTCTGTCAACATATTAACAATGGGAACATCGCAAGAAAATACAGGCGATAGTAATATATATATATATATTGGATAGCATTCACCAAGTGTAAATGGGTATATATATATATATATATATATATATATATATATATATATATTATATATATATAATTTCGTTTTGCGTGTTGTCTTAACCCTTAACACCACCTATCCTCCCGGTGCCAGATTTACTGTAGGGCTGTGTAATACGCATGAGTGAGTATGCTACTTCAAATGCATTTGGCATCCCTATGCAGATCACTGAAGGGAACTTTGGCAGCTTAACGGTTAACAACCGCGTGCTTTGCTTTTCCAAAGCATCATGTATTTGTGTCATCACATCCTGAAGAAGGCCCATGGGCGAAATATCGTTATTAAATTTTGTCACTTAACGGAGTCTTATGTTATACTTTTGTCTCTTCTTTTGATATTTGGACCCGTCGCAGATCTTTTGACTTTATACACACATACATATAATTCTCTTTCAAGGTTTTCAAAGGGAAATGTACATTATCCGTTAACAAATATTTACACATCGATTACAAGTTCCCCACATGACAAGAGATGAGCCTGAAAATTTTAAAGAGAATCATTTACTAGACAGGTAATCGTAAAAATATCGCAGCTTTTTGGACTTCATTTACATGCTATTACAATTTTTTGTCTAAGAAAGCGATTTAAACAGCTTTGATTTCAAGACTTTGATGTCTCAACTATATGTCTCATTGTTGTCCTAGAGGGTGGTTGCCCTAGGGGCTAGTTGTCCTAAGGGTAGGTGTCCTAGAGGGTGGATATCCTAGGGGTGGTTATCCGGGGGTAGTTGTCCAGGGGGTAGCTGTGCTAGAACCAAAGTAGTCATATATGGCAGCAAGCTAATCAAATACTATTCAAAATAATCTCACAGGCCTAGAGTGTATTTTGAAGACAAAAGAACATTTCTGCAACAAGAACTTGGAATTTTTTGACCAGCTCGCTTTGTTCGCTCTCAAAATAAGGAACAGAATGTTTCATACTAAAAGAGAAGTGTCAACTGAAAACAAATCGAGGCCCCTTAATATTCCATTCAAGTAATGAGGATCTTCCTCTGTGAAATGGATTTCGTGTGTGTGTTAACTGACAGGACGGTACTAGATTAGAGACTTTTCTTAGTTGATCATTTATCTTTGAACCCCACACACTTTCCCTGCTCGGTCGCTTCTCTTTTCACTTTTCAAAAGTCACAAGGGTTATTATTATTTTTTTTTTTTTTTTTGGGGGGGGGGGGGGGGTCTGTGAAACGAGATTTTTCTGGTGTTTATTTAAGTGCTTTTGATGTTTTGCAGGGCTGTGCCATGATTGAATGAGCATTTTTTTAGCGATGAAGCAAGAAATGCTAAAAATTTACTGTTTAATGCCGGAAAAAACGACTACCGGGTATTTTCTCAAAATGAGCTGATGCATGTTGGTTCATGCCAGTTCTTTCAACAAGTGAATGGATTTTGTAGATTCAGGATGGCTAAACATCATTTTCAGAAAAAAAAAATGTGTTCACCCAACTGTGATAAACATGAAAAGTGTCAGTAATTGGCAGGACTGGGTCAAACAATGGAAGAAACCAAATACGCCAAAGTTTTGTTTCACAGACCCCCAAGATGACTCTTGTAACTTTTGAAAAGTGACATTTTTGCCTTTAATGTCTGCTCAACCATTCATGACTCGACGGATCAATCTCATTTTCACACAGAAATTAGTCAATAAGTGTAGAAACCCTTCTGCCAAATTATTTTGCTCAAAACTTTTTCGTTAAGATTTAAATGTTATGTTATTTTGGATTAGGGGGGAGTAACTTTTTTGTTGTGTTTTATATTGCAATACATATCTCTACTGGAGCTCGAGCTGATGTGCATTAGGAAAGTCAAAAATCGACTTACCTCAAAACCAACATCTCCCCACTTGTTTGTATTCTTTATGTTAAAATGATTTTATAATGATTCAGGAATGATACGTGTACATCAATTTAAAATGCACTTCATACTTCATGTAGATCACTGTGTCTCAAGTTACTCACAATATGACACTTTGAAACATGGGCATGGTGGTGAGGTCACATTGTGTGTAATTAAGAGCGGGGATTGTTTTTCTTTATATTCATTGCTTCATATGCTGTTGTTATCATTATTGATATTACAGCTATCTTTTTATGATTAGTATCATATTACAAGTTAATTAGTTATATCACTTGAGCAAAGTCTGAATCTGAATTTGAATAGAAGATACATCCTCTGATAGTTGTATAGTTTGGTCACGTTTAAGATACATTACGTACTTTTTTCTGGCGTACGGGGGTAGGGGGGGGGGGCTGGTTTGGCGGGCTGCTGCCTCCCCCAAAAGTTCCTGAGAGAATACACGTGATACAACAATACTTCTGCCACTGACTAATACAAACTCAAGGGCATTTCTCAGTCTATACTCTGTTGACGTTGTTTGTTTGTTTGTTTGATTGATTGCTTGTTTGCCTGCTCGTTTTCAGTTGATATCAATATTTCTCTCTCTGATCCTAGATTTCGTCATATATGCCAACGATACTTTTTCAAAGTCTAGCATACACACACTTTTTATTTGACACAGCTAATACTTAATTTATCTCTCCTTTGCCATCTTTGGCCTCAATATCAGGGGGCAACAATCACTCTTTTATCATATTTGCTATCGCAGTTCACATATTATCTCAGTACTAGCACGCACAACATGCATATTGAATGATGCGTCTTATGATACTGCATATAGGGATCAATTAGTCACAAGAAGCATTCAAACCTTCTTTAGATATCAAGTTATAATCTGGTAAGTTATTAAGTAAGACAGTTAAGCTACACACTACAAAGTTCCAAAATAACATGATTACAATAAGCTGATCATGAATATTTTGGGAGAAGCTTGGCTGGACGCAGTCAGATATAGGAACATATCATCACTAGACCATCAACAGTCAAATAACGAACAAAGTCACAAAAGGGAAACAGTGAGGTCAACAAGAAGTTACGATAGCAATTGTGGTGAAAGCGCGCTTTCGCTCAAGACGTCATTGCTTCACACGTTTTTCTGCCCGAAGGCAACAAATTTTATTCCCTCCCACCCAGCCCAGATTACAATGTATACATTGGTTGTCATATGCACGTGATAGGTATCTTATACAATGTTTGTGGTGGGATATGATGGATATATATGAATACACATGCAGCTGCGTGGTCACAGGCTGGGCAACATGAAGAAGCCAGCTCATCATTATGATGAGCCAAGTTTGGTTAATGTATCTAGATCAGTCCGAATCGCATAATGGCGGGATTTCTCGTTCGTTATCTTGATGACCCATGTTCAGTACATTTATCTGGATTGCTCCAAATCGTGTAATGGCTGGAGGTTGAGTAGGATGGGACAGTTTGCCTGCCACTGTAGTTACCACCGACGTAAATCCACTCTGAGGAGTGGGGGGGGGGGGGGGGGGGGGATGATTGACTTTTTTGACGATTTTTTTTTCTGTCGATCTCACACTTAAGTATAAGCACACACCCTCACTGACCCCCACAGACCCCCCTACACATTTTTAATATTTATTTTGCGACTGAGCGAAGCGAGCGAGCCAAAAATAACCACTTTTTTGGTTTTCAATCGTATTTTTAAACAGAAATTCTAAAATATGATGGTTGTTTATGACAGATATTCAAAGATTTTACTAACGGATTAATTAAAATATATTTTCTTTCTTAAAAAGTGGGGGGGGGGGGGGGATCCTGTAGGCAGGTAAACCGTTTGCAGGTCAAGTTACCATTGCCCAGCTTGCTCATCATCCCGATGAGCCACGCTTAGTACATTTATATACAGTGCGTCCCAACAAAACCTTTACACTTTTGAAATGGCTGCCTAATGAAAAATACATGATTCTGAAAGAAAAGGTTTATATGTGCGGATAGCTCATGGACTCAACTTTTATAAGAGACCAAAAAGACCGAAAATAATTCATGCTTGGGTGGTGAGCACTACTCACTTTTGTAAAGGGTATGAAAATTAGGTTGCGGAGGAATTGCACCTTTCAATTTGTGAGAGATGAGTCCTTTGGAGGTTACATAATTGAGGGTGATATGATGAATTCATGATCAGTTGCAATCAGTTTAGGTTTGCTGAGTGAATTTCATGGTTTATTAAATCAAAATTTTATGCATGAGTGAACGGGAATTGCATTCATTATTGTAGCATTGTACCTTTCCCTGGTAGACTCAGTGGTGTGTTTATGGGAGTCAGGATGGCTTTTACTAAACACTCGGGTCGCGTCGCGGCGCGGCGGGCTGGAAGCGCATATTTTTTTTTACACAGGAGTTCTGCCATACTCGCGACCCGGGGGGGCCACTCTATGTACAACACTGTAACCATGCGCGTGCACAAAAACGCGGAATAAGGGGTGTTTTTTCAGGCAGAGCACGGATCCGCGCGGATCCGCGATAAGGGTATCAAAATCGCCGATTTGAGAGAAAAAGGGGGTCTTTTCAGCGCTAAATCCGCGCTAAGGGTCATTTTTTGCATAATCTGAAGGGTATACGTGGAGAGAAAAATCCTAGTTAAGGGTATGCTGGAGAGAAAAATCCTAGTTAAGGGTATGCTGGAGAGAAAAAATCCTAGTTAAGGGTAGCTTTTTTGAGCTCCGCGAATCCTAGTTAAGGGTACTTTTTGAAAGGGTGTGCACGAGCATGGTTACAGTGTTGTACATAGAGTGGCCCCCCCGGGACTCGCGATAAAATTCAAGGAAACCGGTGGTGAATGAGTCTAACTCGCGCCGCCGCGGCAAATTTAGATTGCTGAGCGAGCTGAGCCTGCTACGCATGCTGACTGCAAGCTAACGTATACGTGCACAGTGTGCATGCATGTGATATGCATGAAAATACCGCTCACCCACTGCGCACTACATGTAGGTCGCGTCGGTTGCTATATGCCTAGATCTATATGAAGTCGGCTAACATGGAGATCTAAGAGTAAGACCTATCAATCATAGCGTGTAATGAATGTGAGCAAACAATTCCACCACAGTTGCAGGTATGTGTGTTAATCTGAGGTTAATGGTTTCCCCATGCCCCAACATAACAATCAAGACGTGCTCAACATGAAGAAGGGGCTGGTTGGGGCTGGTTGACATGATTTTCTTCCGGGATTTGCTTAGACTATTTATTGTAGACTCTATATGAACGTTACACAATTAATAGTTACCGAGTTAAGAGTTGATATGCATGCTGATGAAATAAAATAATATAGATGGCATTGGCATTGTACAGTTTCCGGGATTTTCTTCGTTCTCTATTTTGTTTATTTCACTCTTGTCTCTTTCCTCTGTAATAGGTTTGTGTTTATTTATTCCTCTATCATTGGTATTCCTGTTATCTTCTAATATTTCTTTGTTTGTTTTTTTCTCTTCTATCACCTCTTCTTATAGCCTATATTTCTTTGTTTTTTTCTCTTCTATCACCTCTTCTTATATATTTCTTTGTTTTCCCCTCAAACGTCTCCCCTACTTGTTCTTTTCCTGTTTTCTTTTTCCTTTCAATATCCCTTCCATGCGCTGTTTGTCCTTCAACTTTCCCCTGCTCTTACCTTACGTATTTCTTATCTCTTCAATCTCTCACCTGTTTTTACCTTATCTTTATTTTTCCTTCAGTCTATCTCCTTTCTCATCCTTGTTTCCTTCCAATCTTTTCCTTTTGTATTTCTTTGTTTTCCCTTCCATCTACAATATTTTCATATTTTCTTATATCATCGCACTGTAATCCCAAGGAGTTTTAAGAGCTGGAGTCCCAACTGGCAACAAATCATTTCAAGCAGCTGTCTCTTTCTAAGGTTGTACAATAGAATCTACAGGTGTGCTGTTGCCTTTGATGTCTAGGTTCGATGCCGCCAACATCATGGGAAAGCTTGAGTAATGCTTTTTTGTCACAAATAGAATATCTTTAATATTTCACTTTTTATTTGAATTAACAGAGAGAAAATTGAACAGATGATAAAATATAAATATAAAAGCCTATCTGTGTGCAGAAATTTGCGTATGTCACATGATAGCAGGTTTAATCGGTAAAAAGGAGTAAAATTTTACAATCCTAAAACAGCAAATTGACACTTTTCCGTTTACTTCCTGCAAACGAAAATAAAATGTGAATTTGTTGAAGTACAGTTATTTATGATGTTATATGTCAGATTAGCGCCTACACATGCCCAGCCGAGTAATTTTGATTCATATTTCAGGAAATTTTGCACCATTTCCTTTCGCTTGCCTCCTGTAAACGTAAGCACTGTAGGGCCTATACTGCTCATATTATCAGACGAGTGGTAACGAAAAGTAATTATCATTACAAAAGCATATTTCCCTTTGAAAATGGCCCGTAAGTTTGCAGCCAGGCAGAAAACTTTTGTCTATGTACCTGCAAGGAAGATCGAGTTAATTAAGCACATGCCTGAATTTAAGAATCCACTGTTAAGTTTCATTTTTTACCTTGTACGATGCATACTTTGTATTCTGTTTATATTATGTTGGAAATGGAAAATAAACGAAACGAAACGAAACGAAACATATTTTTTCCTGGCGGCATCGAACGTCACTTCAAAGGGAATGCGTTAGATGTGACTCCAGCTCTTGAAACTCCTTGTAAGTTGGTAATAATCCCCAAACCCTTGCGTCTATCGTGCACACAGCGTGCACATTTATTTGCTACATGGCGCTGACGCGTACGCGTGCGCTGACGAGCGAGACTCATTCACCACCGGTTTTCTTGAATTTTATTGCGAGTATGGCAGAACTACTGTGTAAAAAAAAATATGCGCGGGCTGGAAACCACTAGGGTCGCGGCTAGCTGAGCCATTTTTTTTTTAATGGTGTCTTCAAATCGACCTACACGATGGGAAAATTTTATTGAATATTCTCGATTTCTTTACAACCCTTCTTCATTGTTGTCTTCAAGGCGGGTTCGAGGGGAAAATCTACTATAAAAAAAAGAGAAAAGTTGAAAGTTGCTCTTCATTAAACTGATAGAAAAATAAGAAGACAAGAATAAGGATTGACAATACGAAAGGTATAGGTATATCTCTTCTCTCCACTCAAGTTTTTCACATTCTGATCTCTTTTCTCTCTCTATCTCTCTCTCTTTCTGTTTCTCTCTCCCTGTCCTTCATTTTCTTTTCTCCCTTTTATTTCTTCCTTTTTTCTATATCCTCCCCTCTCTTCACTCTCTTATCATACTTATAGACATATTAAGGAAAGTACAATGTAATAATGATTCTATTTTGTTAGTTTATTTTCCTGAATTGCCATCTTGTTTAACTTGTTTTTATTGTATGTATGCTTTGTTGTGTTGTTTTATGTTTTACAGGGCCCCCAAGTATAACACTACTTGTCTACTGATGGGGCTACCCTGTATAATAAATACTGAATAAATAAATAAATAAATAAATAAATAAATAAATAAATAAATAAAAAAGAAAGAATCCTAGGTAGATAAACTGAACTTTAAAGAAAGTGTATAAGACTGCAAGAAAGGGAGTACGACAGAATGGAAACGAGGAAGAATGGAACGAGTACAAAGATGAACTGTGGGAAATTAATAAAAGAGGAATACAAAACAATGAAAGGAATGATATGGAATGATAGGAGTAAAATTGTAAAATTGAAAGAATTTATTGGCCAGGTTTAAAAGTGATAAAGATTTTTTTGTTTTTTTTTCTAAATCACATGATAGAAAAAAGAAGGTAAATAAAGGAATAGAATAAAATATGGAATTTTGTTGTTAAAGACTGACATATGAAAATAAAGTTAATAAAACCGATTAGGATAGAAATTACAAGGATGGATGGAAATAGAAAAAAAGAAGAAGAAGGGTAAAAAAGGAAAAGAAATACAGAAACAGAAAATATTATTGGTCTTATGGAAATTGTGATAAAATGCACCAGAAAAATGAGGATAGATAGGGAAGAGATGAATTGCAGAAGAATATAAAATCACAATGAAGAGAAATGAAGGCGGAAAAAATGAAGGGAGAGAAATATCTAAGATGTACATACACATGTAGGCATGATTAGCAATGTTTCAAAATTGTTGATAATTTCAAATCTGTTGTAAAGAAATCGAGAATTTTCAATAAAATTTTCCCATCGTGTGGGCCTATTTGAAGACACCATTAAAAAAAATGGCTCAGCGAGCCGCGACCCGAGTGTTTTCCAGCGCGCCGCGCCGCGCCGCGACGCGAGTGTTTAGTAAAAGCCGTCAGGATTGGGTGGTGGTACATGTTGTAGGGGAGGTGACATAGGTTGGCTAGATGGGATAAGGGTCAAGAGGACAGTATGCCCCCCCCCCCTCTCTCTCTCTCTCTCTCTTGCTTCCTGTGTGTTGGTGTATATATTGACAATTCACATTCTTTGGTCTCAACTCCAAAATATCCAAACCACCTTCCCTTATCCCTTATGAAGAGAGCAAGATTGTGCATCGAAGGAGGAGGTGGACATGTGGACCATTGAACATTGATCATTGAACCATTGAGACTCTGATTTTTAGTTTCCATCATCATTTATTCCCCCCCCCCTCTTTTCTCTTACAATATGGATGAAGCAGTTGTAAAATTGAAATGAATGAAAATCAACTGAAAACAAAGATTGACATGTTCATTTTACCAATTTGTGTTACACTGTACCGTTTTTCCTGTCCGAAACTCAACTGCTAAAATGACTGGTTGGTTAGATAAACTTTGATTGAGTGATTGACTGAGTTATTGATTAATCGTGAATAATTCATTGACTGAAACAGCTGGATGGTGATTGAATGCTTGATTGATTAATTTATTGAACATTGATAGTTGATTGATACCTAAATGTTGATCGTCTAACTTCGGTATTGAATCACGAGTCCACAAAGCTTTCTTTCAAAAATATGATATAAGGAAATTGTATTTACACTGGGAAGTTCTCTCATAATGAAGTATTTGCATCATTATACTCTGTATCTATGAATTCAATTTAAAAATTCGCCGATAACAGAGTTCTATGAAATTGGTCTCAAACCTCAAAAGATTTTTATTCCATCAGTCAGGGAGACTCCGGGTTTTGAGGGAAGATTGAATGGCCAGCGGAGATGCCCTAATGACCCCATGCGAACACACGAGGTCAGCCGTTACAAAATTATAATTCCAGCCTTTGCGAATTAGGCCAAATTCAAGGAGCAAAGTGCGAAGTGAGAATTACGTAATCTCTTTCGTGCTACCCCATTATTCTTCTTCTCTCTCTCTCTCTCTCTTCATCTATTCGCGTACATAAAGTATAGCTCGTATGCGGCCAATGCTTCATCTCGATTATACAAATCCGAACGCAGATAATAATAGTTCAAGTTCAAGTTCAAGTTTATTTCCACATTCCATTGAAAACATTCCATTGAATACAAAACCTGAAAACAAACAAAAACAATGCATGAAAAATGAAAAATGTGGAAGGGAACCACAGAGACAATGGCCTTTCAAGGCAGAACCCTAACAAGTAATAAAAAAAATATGACTTAACAAAATAAAACAGCGGAGTATTGATTCAAACAACAAATACCCTAAAAGTAACAAACAGTCTAGAAGGGATAAGTTGTTCAATAATCATGACAGTAGGAGCAAGTAATACATTTTCTGTGTTTTCTTTTGAAAGGCGTGAGTGATGGGCAAGATTTAAGTTCATCAGAAAGAGAATTCCAAAGCTTAGGCCCAATATATTGCACAAAGGTCCTTGAGATATTAAAGTTATAAAAAGGTAACAATAGTTTACTAGAATTTCTTGTTTGATATCTTTTGGTGTACTTGTGGTACAAAAATATTCATTAAATCCTGGTGGAAGAACACCCTTTAAATAGGAATATATAAAGTTTGCGACCTGAGTAACATGAATATCAGATACTTTTAGAATACTGAGTTTATGAAAAAGAGGATCTGTCGAGGCAAGAAAAAGTGAATTTGTAATAACACGTATTGCACTTTTTTGTAATAAGACAAGCCTGTTCAAAGAAGTGGCTGGACAGTTACCCCAAACTATAGTACAGTAATATAAGTGAGGTAAAATCTTTGTTTGATAGAGGTTGACAAGAATACGCAATGGAAGAATGATTTTAAGCTTCTTTAATACACCTATTGCTTTGGATACTTTACAAGAAATGTCTTTCACATGTTCTTTCCAGTTCAAGCAATCATCCATAACCACTCCTAAGAAGTTTCTAAATTTCACCTGCCTAATTTTATGTTGTCCTATTTACACATTTATCAAATCATTGTTGGTTTTCTTATTGAGGGTTTTAAACATCATGCAGCATGTCTTTTCATAATTGATAGTTTATTTAACAAAAACCAGGAATTTACTTTGTGAAGTTCTGTATTAAATTTAATGTTTGTTTCATGCACATCACTTCCTGACATGAATAAATTGGTGTCATCTGCAAAATAATCGGACTAAGTGTCTTACTAACGAACTGCAGATCATTTATATACAGCAAAAAAGCAAAGGACCTAAAACAGAGCTCTGAGGTAAGCCTATTGAAAGAGATTTACGTTGTGAACTATGCTGGTCTAGATAAATATACTGTTATCGATCAGTTAAATAACTCTGAAACAGTTTTAAAACTTTACCCCTAATACCATAACACGCCATTTTTTTCAATAAATAATGAGTGATAACAGTATCAAATGCCTTCGAAAGATTTATTTTAAAAGAAGGCCAACAACTATTTTCTTTTCTTCAAATGCAGATACTACACTGTTCATAAACTCTACAAAGGCCATGTCTGTACTAAATCCATAGCGAAAACCAAATTGTTTATTATGTAAAATATCATTGCATTCAAGAAATGACATTTAATGTATTATGAACTAGCTTTTCGAATATTTTGAAAAATTTACAAGATTGGTATTGGTCTATAGTTAGAATAGGAAGACTATCACCATGATCACCCTTTTTGTAAATTGGAATAACTTTGGCTAATTTCAATGCATTAGGAAATACACCTTGTTCAAACGATGCATTAAAAATGTGACATAAAGGAGATGCAATAAAAATTAATAGACTGCTTTACTACAGCAGGATTTATATTATATCCTGGGTTTTTGTTCACCTTTATACCAGAAACAACATTAATAATATCTGACTGGCTTATTGGAGTAAAGAACATTGACTGAACACTATTTCCATTCAGAAAATGTGTAAAGTTAGAGTCAGTACAAGTGGGTAACTGTTGTGCCTTCCCATAACCAATATTACAAAAGTAAATGTTAAAAACATCACTCATTTCTTGTTTATCTTCAATACTATTACCCCCAGCAATAATACTACTAGGTGTTGATTTATTTTGTGATTTGTTCAATATATCATTTATAATTTGCCAAGTTTTCTTTATATATGTCTGACATCATCAAATTTTTTATGATAATATGCACTTTTATCATTCATTATTTACAAAATTTCTATACTGTTCATATACTGTTTCCCAATAGGATGTAGGATTCTTCAAATATTTTTTTATAAAGCATATATCTCTTTCTACACATTTTCTTAATTTCAGAAGTAAACCACGTTTTAGTATTATCATACTTTTTCCTATTCACCTTTTTAAGAGGGAATCATTCATTATAAAGATCAGAAAAAATCTGCAAGAAATAATCATACTTTTCATTTACACTATCAAAGTCATTGATAGTATTCCAGGTAACTGACTGAGTAAAGTAAAAACTCTTCCTAGGCTTTTATCACATATATATATATATATATATATTATAGAAGCAGCCGGTATGTGATTGAAGATTAACATTAACAATGGCAAACGGTGCTAAGTGATCACTCATGTTTGTAATTATTATGCCAGATTCAGTGGCGGCACCAATGGGGGGGGGGGGATGGGGGCATTTGCCCCCCCCCCCCACTCAGAAGCTTTGCCCCCCCCCCCCCCCCCAGTTGTCCCCCTCTCCGTAAATCTTGAGGACTGAAAAGAAAAATTATACAGTAATTTGTATTAATAAGTAGATGTTGTCATAAGCATCATATTCAAGCTGTGAAGTGCTCTAAAATACCATTTTCCGCACTTCAAAACTTGAAAATTTTCTCACTCAGTCGCTGTTGGCTTCCTCGCACACTATTAGTTTGTAATATAAATGTTCAGTTCATGATCTAGTTTTGATCAATATCTTTGCTTCATTAAGCATTACCTGATTTTACAAAAAAATCTCTCTATATCAAGTGTAACAAAAAAAATGGGGGGAGGGGGAGGGATGGGGGATATATCTTATCCCCTCCCCCACTTTTTTGGAGAGGTGTGGGGGGATGGTGTGTACAAATATCCCCCTCACTTTTTAAGGAGGAAAACATATTTTGATTTATCAAAATCTATCATAAACAGCGATCATATTTTAGAATTTCTATTTGAAAATGCGATTGAAAACCAAAAAAAAAAAGGGGTTATTTTTGGCTCGCTCGCTTTGCTCACTCGTCATGTTTTACAATTTCCTTTCTAAAATGCGATTAAAGACAAGAAAAGTGGCCATTTTTGGTTCACTTGCTTTGCTCGCTCATCATATTTCAGAACATTTATTTGAAAATGCGATTAAAAACCAAAAAGCGGTTATTTTTTGTTTGCTCGCTTCGCTCGCTCGCAAAATTGGTATTGATCAAAATGTGTGTAGGAGGGAAAAAAATCGTCCAAAAATTCAATTTCCCCCGCCCCCCCCCCCCCCCCCCCCCACTTCTCAAAGTGGATTTACGCCGGCGACTAAAACTCGCGCTTCATGCTCGATTTTTCCATACACGCAAAAAAATATTGACTGCCCCTCCCCTCCCCTCCCCCCCCCCCCAACATTTTCTTTTGCCCTCCATTTGCTCCCCCACTTTAACAATCCTGGTGCCGCCACTGGCCAGATTTAAGTATATTTTCAGTTCGGTTGGTAAATTAGACTCATCTCTAACGACTTTCCCTATTGGATAATATGTTTATGGTGGGTGTGGCTTTGATGACTTACAAGACAGTTAAAACAGCTCTCAGAATACCGATTAATGACTGTTTTAGCGGTGTTGTAAGTCGGTAACTTACAACAGAAGTTAAAAGTTAAAACGGTGTTCAGAATACCACCCCTGTGTAGAAAAATTTTGCAGGGATTTGTTGCGAGGGGTTTGTTGTCTTGTATCTGAACAAGCCTGTAGAATTCAGTCATTGTTTTGCATTTACAGTATGGCATGTTTTATTTGTATTGATGATCATACTGTTTATATAATATTGACTGGCATAGAATGAGATACCAACCTATATTGCCTGATCTGAATCCAATATTGCCCAAGCCGAAGGCGCGGGCAATATTGGATTCAGAGAGGGTGATATAGGTTGTATATCATTCAATGCAGTCAATATTATTATTATCTATACCCCACAGTAAAGTAATGTAAAATTCAATTTAAAAAAAAAAAATCCCTCCGACTACTCAGTTGACATGTATGCATTAATTCTAATCACACAAGTACGGCTTATACCTTTTTTTTTCTGATGTCATCTATGAATTCGCGCATTGCATGTTGCGTATTTTTGTATTCGCGCACTGCATGGCTTGCGTTGCTTCTCACACCGGTTCAAACCGGATTTCGTGAATATTGCCCGCTGCTCAATTAACACGCAAAGTCAATGGGAAAACCCGGAAGAGAGAAAATATGGTATGATATTGACTGCTGCCAAATCAGAGAAGGAAAAATATGGAAATAATTGCCACGGAAAAACGCCTCGTACAGATAATTATATAATATTGACTGGCATTAATGATATACCAACCTATATCGCCCGATCTGAATCCAATATTGGATTCAGAGAGGGCGATATAGGTTGTATCTCATTCAATGCAGTCAATATTATTATTATTATCTATATCCCATAGGAAATTGATGAAAAAATGAATTAAAGTCATCTCTCCAAGTACCCATTTAACATGTATATGTGCCTTAACTTTAATCACACGGCTTATACCTTTTTATGATGTCATTATGTATTTGCGCATTGAATGTTGCGTATCTTTTTATTCGCGCACTGCATGCATGGCTTGCGTTGCTTCTCAAACCGGTTCAAACTGGATTTCATGAATATTGCCCGCTGCTCAATTTACATGTAGAGTCAATGAGAAAACCCGGAAGAGAGAAAATATGGTATGATATTGACCGCTGCCAAATCGGAGAACGCAAAATATGGAAATAATTGCCACGGAAAAATGCCTCGTATAGATAATAATTGATATTATTTGTACTGAATTACGTATATTCTATTTCAATATTTTCTAATATACTGATGTCTCCAACCTTTTCCTTTTATGCAGGTTTCCTGTCCAACCTGACTCCAGTGTGGTTCCAACCAAACACAGAGACTGAGTTAAGCCTATACAGCACTATGGCATTCATATCTATAATGTAAGGCTTAATATGTCATTGTTTTTAACACCAGTTACTGCTTATTTCGGGTGTCACAGTCAAAACTATAGCTCCTTGGTGATCTAGAGATTGTACTTTACCCCTTGACTTTGTCTTGGGGCACAGTATAGTTTGAAGATCACCTTAGGCTATAGTTTCAACCATGTCCCTCAAAGCTGTCAATATATAAGGAACATGGGTGTCAAGCCCTTACATCTGGGCCCGTTTCATAAAAGTTGTTATCAGTAATAACTGCCACATTTCTATGACAAATTTACTCTCAGCCAATCAGGTGCAGGAATTTCAATAGCTTATAACAGTTATTGCAACTTGTTATTGAAAACAAGTTTTATGAAACGGGGCTCAGGTCTCATTGCTTTGTCATAGTGCACAGTCTTCATTCGTGATTATGTCATCAATGCTTCAGCGACTTGCAGCAAATTCTTCGGCATAAATATTTCATTTAAGTAGGAAATCTATGAAAACAGGAATTGTCTAGATTTTTGGAATAATGGCTTTTTTGCTGGGAGGACTGCATCCGTCAAAACATTGTCAGCAGTGATGAATATCAGAGCTATGCATACCGGAAGTACGTGCCAAAAACTGAGAGCACCATCAGTGTTAAGATTTGGAGAGCCATGTGGGATAGGAAAAATGGTAAAGTTTTGACAAAAAAATACTTCTTGTAGCTTGACAAATTGTTTTATTATGGTTCGAAAAAATTGTAAATGGGTTGGTATGATTTTGTTTCTTTCAGCTTGGCTGTGTTATGTATCTTCAATGTATCCCTGTTCCTACAACTGAAGTCATTGGAAGAGGGGACAGCTTGGAAACAGATCTGGTCCAGTGCAGAGTTTGTCCAGAAACTTTGGTAAGTATAGCCAACACCATGTTCTTGTGATAAAGACTCAAGAGGAAAATCTGAAACTTTTCAAGAAAATCATTGCATATGTTATGGTTCTGCGTAATTTCCATAATTATTTTATCACCTGCTAAACGTCCCTATTTGGGGGTTGAAGGAAAGAGCAGTTTTTAACAGTTACAACCATGTGTCCCTATTTTTGACTGTAAATCTTACAAGAAACCAACACCCTTAAATCAAGTAGTTTTTAAATCAAAGCTAAAACACATCATCAAAAATTTTAAAACAAAAACAAAAACAAAAAACGGACACCAATTGAGAAAGTTTTGGCTATATGAAATTTTATATTTGTCATTTTTTTACACAACTATAGCTATTGATGACATCATTTGTAGACAACTCTCAATATGTTTTGTACACACATAATTTAACGATTTCGTTTTGCTTAAGATTTGCACATTTTCTTAAGCCAAACCCAAGAAATATCATGTAGGAGTGTTTTCTTCACAACATATTTGGGATAGGGACAGTGAAAACACATGGTCTTCAAGAAAAGAAAGAATATGTGAAATTCTGTATACAAAACATACTGAGAGTTGTCCACAGCTCATATCACTGATAGCTATGATAGTGTCAGAAACAGAAAATTTCATGTAGGCATTACCTTTTTATTCCATGTCAGATTTATTTCATATTTCCGCTTTGCTTCAAAATCTACTCGACCTGAGGGTTTTGGTTTCCTATAACCATTTGTTCCCTTTTCTTGACTTGCAGTGTTGGCAGGTCTGTATTTGACAAGATTGCTCTGTTTTTGTTGTTTGGCAATAGCTCTTTTCAAAATTTTCCAGGTGTAAATTAGACCACGTTCATTTGTTGTTGTTGTTGTTGTTGTTGTTCTTTCACAAGAGCATTTTGCTAGAAACTCTTTTTCTGTTCAAACAATTTCCAGAAAGATTTTTGGTAAATGGCAACACCTTCATGTGAATTTTTTAAGTGTCCCATTACCATTCATTATTGTTTTTCTTCCCCTTCCCTGTGTCCTCTTCTCCTCTCTCTCTCTCTCTCTCTCTCTCTCTTTCTGCAGGGAGATACCCAAATCAGAGAAAGACTGGACGGTATTATTACAACAGCAACAGCAGATACATGCCAAAGAGATGCAGAAATGGAGGGATATTGTAGATCTTTGTATACAGCTTATAAAGCAGGTATGAGATGGGGTTGGAGAGGCTATACACTCAAAAACATATATAAAAAAAGGTTGTTTAAAAATCTTTCGGTTGGTTTTAAAAAGTCCACATTGAAATATACATACAATTTTTTTTTAAACGAACAATTGGTTGGTTCATATATCAGACAATCCAATGATTTTCTCAGAGTGTAGAGGCTCTCATATCTAAAATGGATTAGACATCCAGTGATATAAGTTAAGAGCCCATTGATTGTATGAATAAGTTACATAAGCATATATCCCTCTAGTTAGCGAAGTCAATGGGTATGAAATGAGTTACCCCTACATACATGTAGATTTCTGCATGCAACTCATTAAACTTAGTTTATTACACTATTTCTATTTGTTACAACTTGTAGAGGGGTTGTGGTCCAGTGGATAAGTCTCTGGACTGTTAACCACAAAGTCCGGGGTACGAATCCTTGCCACGGCACTAACGTCCCTTGGCAAGACATTAATCTACATTTGCAGCACTCGAACCCAGGTGTAGTAAGTGGGTACCTGGAACGATTTATTCCTTGAATGCACAATACGCTGTGGCTGCTCAAGCTACACCCGGGGTATCCAAAGTCCTTTGAAAGTGCATGGAGACGTTATATCATAATGTGATATGCACTATGCAAGAACGGCATATTTTACTCTTATTGGTTTCTGTATACAGCTTATGAATGATAAACTATTTACAGGGGTAATAAGAATGGAACAGCATGAGTGTCAAGTGTGACAGACACAATGACATAAAATCATTCCATTCACGTAATTTTCTTTCACATTAAATATGTCTTCTTTAAACTAATATTTGATAATGGACTTTGAACAAAATACAATTTTCATAATATTTCGTGTTCCCAAGATGAAGAGATCATTTTATACCACCGCCAAACAAAGTTTGAAGGAATCAGCGTACAGTCGGTTGGTCGGTCTGTGCAAATCTTGCGGATCAAACTACTTCCTCAGTCTTTGAGCAATACTCATGAAATTTGGCATGCACATTGGTCTTGGGATGAAGATGTGCAACACATATTTTTTTAAAATGTGTTGGAAACTGTGTTGCCATGGTAACATATGACAATAAATCGGATATATGGTGGATCGAACTACTTCCTCATTTTTCTGGCAATGTTTATGAAATTAGGCACACACATTGGTCTTGTGGTGAAGATGTAAAAGACATTTTTTTAATGTGCTGGAAACTGTTGCCATGGTAACATATGGCAATAAATTGGAAAAAATTGTGCATCGAACTACTTCCTCATTTTTCAAGCAATGCTCAGGAAATTTTAGCACACACATTGGGTTGGGGGTAGCGATCACCTTCAGTTATATTTATGTTCTTTTCAATTGTAGCTTCTGTAAATAATGCTTGTCTTTGCCTTGGCATTGATTGGTGTTGACATTGTTGTGTATATTCTTTTCAGATGGAAACTACCTTAGGTGAATTACACAGTGGAATCTCTACAACTGATGCCATTCCAAACATCAAGGAATTCCTTCAACCAACAACATCAGATAGTACATCTGAACAACCAATACCAGATGGAGGATAGTAGTACTTATTTCATTATCCTGAATATCCTGGATCTATTTTCTTCAGTGATATTACACAGCAAAACTGAACATCCACCAACATAAGGAGGATAGTAATACTATATCCATCTGTTCATCATCCTTAACATTCTGCAGTGGATGGATGATAGTGATACTATTTCTTTATCATCCAAATATTCAGAAATTATGTGTATTTTCCTTTTTGAATATTAGGCAATAAGACGGAAAATCCCACAAAAGATGTGGGATAGTAATGTTATTCCTCTCATAGAAAACATTTCAGCAGCAGTGGGAGGCCATTAATATTATTCTGAGTGGAAATATTAAGCAGCAGTAGAGGGATAGTAATACTAATCTTCTTCTTATTGGAACTATTCAGCAGCAGTGGGAGGATAGAAATACTATTCTTCTCATTGTAAACATTCGGCAGTGGAAGGATAGTAATACTATTCTTCTTATTGAAAACATTTAGCAGCAGTGGAATTCTTGTCGTAAACATTCAGTAGCAGTGGGAGGATAGTAGTACGATCTTTCTTCTTAATTGAAATATTCAGCAGCAGTCGGAGGATCTTAATCTCAAGTATGATTTGATGTCAGTTATTTCCACAGGCCCTAGCCCCAGTTATCTCAGACCTAGTGTGCAATGGGTTAAACATTTATGGGCAGAGATAATGCTTTTTCCATCATGCTCATTGGAAGAGAGAGGATAGAGTTTCATCATCCATAACATTCACCAGCATTATCCTCAACCTGTTGAGCACAATTTAATTTTTTAATCCTCATTCAAAAAATCTTGCTGCAGGATTGGTCAAAAGTTAATCACGTGATTTTACCTGTCAATCACCCCAAGAAAAAAAGTTTGTTGCACTCGATCTGATAGTTACTATTGATTGAGTACAACGATCGTTACTAATGATTGTACTAGCTGTCACCATCGAGTGCAATGAACTTTCAGGATGATTGAGCATTGGGTCAGAGTCCTTGTTTTGTTTCTTTTGCGACATCTCGATGAGTTTGTACAGTATACATGTATTCAGTTGTTGGGCTGAGGCAAAGAAGTCTTGCGTGCACTACACCATTACAAGATACGTGCTGTAAACAGACATTGTATGTAGTCCAAACTTCTTTTTCCTGGTTTTAAACCTTGATTTGTAAACCAGATTTCTTAATATTATTTCTAGTGAAATTCCGGTGAAATGGTTTCAGATGTGGAATATAAAACAAATATACAGGACCTAGTTCAGAAATCTAGTTTGGTCTATTGGATCGGTCTCAGCGACTAGAGTCAATCGTCTATTTCCCCGAGGGGCGAGAATCGACCGGCCCCATAGATCGAAGACTCGAGCCCGAGTTATTTCAGGCTCAGTGTTCAACGGGTTAAACATTGAGGAGCTTGTGCACTTTACATCATTACACAGCTAACATAACATCTAGCAGGAAGTAGACAATAGTAAGAACTACACGTAATGCTATCTGAAAAGATGATACATGTACATATAAATCTGAACCATTGTAGATACTATGTGATCTTCAGAATTTTAGTTTTGTTGTCGAGATTCCTGTACTTTTGTCGGAAAAAAGCACTTTGTACAAAATCGGTTTGTCACGGATAACATTTGACAAATTTTGAAGATTTGAAAGCCTGTCTGATATAAGTAATGAAATTTGTTGAACTATTTTATGTGTCATTTTGAAAGGCGATCACAGAAGGAATTGAAATTCAGTGAAATTGGTTGCCCTGGTTGTCTACTCTATACTAGAAGACATAAAATAATCAGTGTCATGGATGGACAAAAATGACTTAACCGATCAGGCTCAGTTGTGTTTATCTTGATAATTACTAAGTTTTCTGCATTTGTCATTCATTTCGTCTGTAAATGGTCAACTTTTTACTTAGAGGGATGTCATTTTCTATGAGGCTTTTGATGATATCTCTTCATTTCCTGTTGTCGCATTTACTCTCCTGTGGGAAGGTATTAGTTTTATGCATAATTATGAAATTTATAGAGAAAAGAGGGTTTTATTGGAAAATGTACAGTATCATGCAGTGTATAATGTACATACCTGCTTATTTTTGTATTTTCTGGATTTCCAGTCCACATTTATGTACATGTACCAAAGTAGCCTCTTCATCTATTTATAACTACACTTTTTATGTCTTTTGATGAAATGGCTTATTGCAGGGATGGAGTTCTGACAGTTGAAGATGAAGTCTGAAAAACCAGAGTATCCATTTATCAGATATATTATATTCTATAGATTCGTGGAAAATATGTTGTTATGTAGCAAACATGAACGTTGAATGTGCAATATTCATCATATATGGCAGATCTGTCATTTGCAAGGTAAAATTTTTTTTTTTGTGTAAAATGGATGATGTTTTAGTTGTCTCTATTGTGAAATTATATTTTTGTTGTCCTGAAATACTTGCAGAGTTGTACCACTTAAGGGGAGGAGCTTAAACTTTAACAATCTTTTTTTTTTAATTTTCAAGATAAAATATTTAGAATTATGGACTTGGTGCTGAGTACTTACATTTATCTTTGAACTGTGGAAAATATACAATCAAAATTTTGTATGAGTTGCAGGCACTTCACAAAGGAATTTCATGATTTTATTCATACACAAACTGAAAGAGAGTATGTTCATGAGATTTCTCTGTCTGAAGCTGTGTATTAATTCCATTGAATTTCTCCATTCACCATTTTTCAGACATTATATTCGGGGACTAATCTTGTAAAAATGCAAATGCTATTACAGTGTACTGTTATGACAATGATGGGGTAGTGGAGTGTAAACAGGCGTATATACATAGCGGTATGTATGTGATTGCATGAGGGAGCCCCAGGAACATGATCTTTAAAAATTAATATTCTGTGACATTCACACATGATGTACAAATGAAAGCCAGAAAATCCCTATAAAAATAAGAAATATTTTTTCAGTTGGCATATCTTGTTGCATAAAAGCTTGTTTAGGTATGACGTTACAACCCCCCCCCCCCCGAGTTTTTTTTTTTTCTGTTGTAAGTAAATGAGATATGAGGCCAATCCAGAAAAATTGCATTCATGAAAGTTAGTTCAGAAGATTATGTCACAAGTATTTCTGCACATTTTTGGCAAAACTCGCTTTTCTTTGACTTTGTTAACCCATTGCAGTACAGAGCTTTCTTCAGGTCTAAATTAATCATCTTCAATCCTCAAATTGGCAATAATTTTTTACATAGCTTGAACAAAATAAATATGGATATAACATAAACCAAAATGAAATATAATTGTAAAATTTAATCAGAAATTGCCAATTTGAACATGGAAATGCTGATTATGTATTATTCACTGCATTGCCATTTCAAAGAGTTTAATGATAAGTAGCAGTTAAACTGCTCTAATTGGAGACCATTGCTCTCGACTCATTACATACATAAGGTATAGGAAAGTTGCAGTAGGGTTTTAAAGGTTAGGGCCATGTTTAAGGTTAGGGTTAGGGGCATGTTCAGCATTTGATCCAGGGTTAGAGTTTACTAATTCGGTTAGGGTACAAAGTCAACGCTGAGCATATTTCGCCAGAGCGTGTATTCTATAACCTAACAGAAAAGCTTTCCAGAAGTAGACCATAAAATGTGTTCTTCCGTGAAATATTGAAAAGCATGGGCATGGTTTCATCCGTTTTTGCTATATGATCCCAGTACATAGAGAATAGTTGAAGCAAATTTGAATTCTGTGTGTCTAATAAAAATGAATTGAATAGGATTTGAAGGTATTAAAATTACACATTTGCTCTCTCCCCTCCCATTAAGATGTATTTATTTTGTTAAACTGCAATGTCGGGAAAATAAAGTTATGTTGGAGACAATATCAATAATGCCTTGTTATTTGTGTCTTTTTTATTGTACACATCTGGTTTGTCCAGAAAGGGGGGGGGGAGGGAGGGAGGGAGGGAGGGAGAAACAGAGAGGGAGAGTGCATTAGAGAAAGAGGTAAGGAGGGGAGAATTAGAGAAAGAGGGAAAAGAAGTGGGGAGGGGGAGGGGTAGCTACTGTGAGATGAGATGAGAGGATGGAGAGTTGGGATGAGAAGTTGAGTAAAATGATAATGATAATATTGTACTTTTTAATGCATTTTGAATATGCATGTTTTTCCAAATGTTTGTCTTTGACTTATTTATTTTCTTCCTCTTTTCTCACCTTCCTCTCAGCTGTTTGTCTCTCTCTCTCTCTCTATTTATATGAATCTAGCTCTCTCATTCCCACACCCACACCCCCACCCATGCACCCTCTCTCTTTTCTCCCTCCTCACCCACCCCGCTCTCTCAGATCTCTCTCAGCATTTCACCCTTCCTGACCCCCCCCCCCCCCCCTTCTCAATCTCTCTCCTTCTCTCTTTCGGGTCATTTTGTCCACCCCGCCCTCTTCTATCTATAAGATACCCTAGGCCTTCATGGTTTTGTAGACGACAAATTAAGGATAAGTCCAGAAACAATTTATTCAAAATAATATAATCGCGTTCGTTTTAATATCATGGTAATACATGTAAATGATTTTATCATACCATTGACAAAAGATTAGATGATGAAAATGAAAAGAATTGAAATTGAAATTCGCAATCATTAAACCGCATTTTGAACACGAAGAGCTAAATCATGTTCTGGCACTAAAACTTTCCATCTGTAAAGTCTGTGCAGGACGACCGAGAGAGGGCACCATGGCACTATCAAGCACAGGCTCTGATCAAGCATTACCAGCACGGACGGACGGACGGAGCGGTTACCAATAACCGGTAATACCGAGTTCAGTGCGTGTTACCGATTTATGTCAGTGGTACTTGAGGTGCACCTCTGATTTTTTTTTTTTTTTTTTTTTTTTTTACTATGTTTCCGAAAGCTATAAGAGATTGAAGTTTTGCTTGGTTTGTTCAGCAAACTATGTTTTCTGAAGTTTATTCTCGCATTATCGCAATGCATGTGTGATCATTCAATGGTCACTAAATCTCGATTTTCATGATAATTCGCCATTTTTGCGATTTGGGGGGTTACAAGAATTAAATGGCGGCAAGGAATCATCCCATAATTCTGAATAAATGTCGTGCCGCACAGATTTTAAGATACAGGTATCTAAGAAAGGTGAATGGTATGATTCACTAGCCTTTGTTATGCTTACACATTGTTATACCTAACCTACAAACATGAAAAATGAAGTGACATCAGAAGTCATAATCAGAGGAGTCGATCCATTTTTCGGATTGGTGGGGGGGGGGGGGGGGCACATATATACATACATACATACACATCAGATGAATCCACTCAAATATCATTAGATAGTTTTTTACATTAGTAAATTAACATGATTAATGAAGTTGTCCAGAAATAGTAAACAGTCAAGTATTCAATTAATATTTCATGAAGGGACATTCCCTTTGTAACAGTGGAATGATATTTCCTACGCAAAATACAACAACTTTTCTCTCCAAATATCATACAGCAATAGCATTATTTCTTGTCAATATGAAATGACTCCAATATTCATTGAATTAATTATGTTCAGATACCCGGAGAATATTTACAAAGATGAAATATGTTGCATATTTGGAAACTGTGAACATGGTGAATCTATCATAGTGCCAGTCTACAATACTATACGACAAATTTAAGGATAAGCCCAGAAACAATTTATTCAAAATAATATAATCGCGTTCGTTTTAATATCATGGTAATACATGTAAATGATTTTATCATACCATTGACAAAAGATTAGATGATGAAAATGAAAAGAATTGAAATTGAAATTCGCAATCATTAAACCGCATTTTGAACACGAAGAGCTAAATCATGTTCTGGCACTAAAACTTTCCATCTGTAAAGTCTGTGCAGGACGACCGAGAGAGGGCACCATGGCACTATCAAGCACAGGCTCTGATCAAGCATTACCAGCACGGACGGACGGACGGAGCGGTTACCAATAACCGGTAATACCGAGTTCAGTGCGTGTTACCGATTTATGTCAGTGGTACTTGAGGTGCACCTCTGATTTTTTTTTTTTTTTTTTTTTTTTTTTTACTATGTTTCCGAAAGCTATAAGAGATTGAAGTTTTGCTTGGTTTGTTCAGCAAACTATGTTTTCTGAAGTTTATTCTCGCATTATCGCAATGCATGTGTGATCATTCAATGGTCACTAAATCTCGATTTTCATGATAATTCGCCATTTTTGCGATTTGGGGGGTTACAAGAATTAAATGGCGGCAAGGAATCATCCCATAATTCTGAATAAATGTCGTGCCGCACAGATTTTAAGATACAGGTATCTAAGAAAGGTGAATGGTATGATTCACTAGCCTTTGTTATGCTTACACATTGTTATACCTAACCTACAAACATGAAAAATGAAGTGACATCAGAAGTCATAATCAGAGGAGTCGATCCATTTTTCGGATTGGTGGGGGGGGGGGGGGGGCACATATATACATACATACATACACATCAGATGAATCCACTCAAATATCATTAGATAGTTTTTTACATTAGTAAATTAACATGATTAATGAAGTTGTCCAGAAATAGTAAACAGTCAAGTATTCAATTAATATTTCATGAAGGGACATTCCCTTTGTAACACTGGAATGATATTTCCAACGCAAAATACAACAACTTTTCTCTCAAAATATCATACAGCAATAGCATTATTTTTTGTCAATATGAAATGACTCTAATATTCATTGAATTAATTATGTTCAGATACCCGGAGAATATTTACAAAGATGAAATATGTTGCATATTTGGAAACTGTGAACATGGTGAATCTATCATAGTGCCAGTCTACAATACTATACGACAAATTTAAGGATAAGCCCAGAAACAATTTATTCAAAATAATATAATCGCGTTCGTTTTAATATCATGGTAATACATGTAAATGATTTTATCATACCATTGACAAAAGATTAGATGATGAAAATGAAAAGAATTGAAATTGAAATTCGCAATCATTACACCGCATTTTGAACATGAAGAGCTAAATCATGTTCTGGCACTAAAACTTTCCATCTGTGAAGTCTGTGCAGGACGACCGAGAGAGGGCACCATGGCACTATCAAGCACAGGCTCTGATCAAGCATTACCAGCACGGACGGACGGACGGACGGAGCGGTTACCAATAACCGGTAATACCGAGTTCAGTGCGTGTTACCAATTTATGTCAGCGGTACTTGAGGTGCACCTCTGATTTTTTTTTTATTTTTTATTTTTACTATGTTTCGGAAAGCCATAAGAGATTGAAGTTTTGCTTGGTTTGTTCAGCAAACTGTTTTCTGAAGTCTATTCTCGCACGTATCGCAATGCATGTGTGATCATTCAATGGTCACTAAATCTCGATTTTCATGATAATTCGGCATTTTTGCCATTTCGGGTGTTACAAGAATTAAATGGCGGCAAGGAATCATCCCATAATTCTGAATAAATGTCGTGCCGCACAGATTTTAAGATGCAGGTATCTAAGAAAGGTTAATTGTGTGATTCACTAGCCTTTGTTATGCCTAGACATTGTTATACCAACCTACAAACATAAAAAATGAAGTGACATCAGAAGTCATAATCAGAGGAGTCGATCCATTTTTCGGATTGGTGGGGGGGGGGGGGGGCACATATATACATACATACATACACATCAGATGAATCCACTCAAATATCATTAGATAGTTTTTTACATTAGTAAATTAACATGATTAATGAAGTTGTCCAGAAATAGTAAACAGTCAAGTATTCAATTAATATTTCATGAAGGGACATTCCCTTTGTAACAGTGGAATGATATTTCCTACGCAAAATACAATAACTTTTCTCTCCAAATATCATACAGCAATAGCATTATTTCTTGTCAATATGAAATGACTCCAATATTCATTGAATTAATTATGTTCAGATACCCGGAGAATATTTACAAAGATGAAATATGTTGCATATTTGGAAACTGTGAACATGGTGAATCTATCATAGTGCCAGTCTACAATACTATACGACAAATTAAGGATAAGTCCAGAAACATTTTATTCAAAATAATATAATCGCGTTCGTTTTAATATCATGGTAATACATACTAAATGATTTTATCATACCATTGACAAAAGATTAGATGATGAAAATGAAAGAATTGAAATTGAAATTCGCAATCATTAAACCGCATTTTGAACATGAAGAGCTAAATCATGTTCTGGCACTAAAACTTTCCATCTGTAAAGTTTGTGCAGGACGACCGAGAGAGGGCACCATGGCACTATCAAGCACAGGCTCTGATCAAGCATTACCAGCACGGACGGACGGACGGAGTGGTTACCAATAACCGGTAATACCGAGTTCAGTGCGTGTTACCGATTTATGTCAGCGGTACTTGAGGTGCACCTCTGATATTTTTTAATTATTTTTTTTTTTTACTATGTTTCGGAAAGCCATAAGAGATTGAAGTTTTGCTTGGTTTGTTCAGCAAACTGTTTTCTGAAGTCTATTCTCGCACGTATCGCAATGCATGTGTGATCATTCAATAGTCACTAAATCTCGATTTTCATGATAATTCGGCATTTTTGCGATTTTGGGGGTTACAAGAATTAAATGGCGGCAAGGAATCATCACATAATTCAGGAATAAATGTCGTGCCGCACAGATTTTAAGATGCAGGTATCTAAGAAAGGTTAATTGTGTGATTCACTAGCCTCTGTTATGCCTAGACATTGTTATACCTAATCTACAAACATGAAAAATGAAGTGACATCAGAAGTCATAATCAGAGGAGTCGATCCATTTTTCGGATTGGTGGGGGGGGGGGGGGGGACATATATACATACATACATACATACACATCAGATGAATCCACTCAAATATCATTAGAAAGTTTTTTACATTAGTAAATTAACATGATTAATGAAGTTGTCCAGAAATAGTAAACAGTCAAGTATTCAATTAATATTTCATGAAGGGACATTCCCTTTGTAACAGTGGAATGATATTTCCTACGCAAAATACAACAACTTTTCTCTCCAAATATCATACAGCAATAGCATTATTTTTTGTCAATATGAAATGACTCTAATATTTATTGAATTATGTTCAGATACCCGGAGAATATTTACAAAGATGAAATATGTTGCATATTATTTGGAAACTGTGAACATGGTGAATCTATCATAGTGCCAGTCTACAATACTATACGACAAATTTTAGGAGAAGTCCAGAAACAATTTATTCAAAATAATATAATCGCGTTCGTTTTAATATCATGGTAATAAATGTAAATGATTTTATCATACCATTGACAAAAGATTAGATGATGAAAATGAAAAGAATTGAAATTGAAATTCGCAATCATTACACCGCATTTTGAACATGAAGAGCTAAATCATGTTCTGGCACTACAACTTTCCATCTGTAAAGTCTGTGCAGGACGACCGAGAGAGGGCACCATGGCACTATCAAGCACAGGCTCTGATCAAGCATTACCAGCACGGACGGACGGACGGACGGAGCGGTTACCAATAACCGGTAATACCGAGTTCAGTGCGGTGTTACCAATTTATGTCAGCGGTACTTGAGGTGCACCTCTGATTTTTTTTTTT
>CM057162.1:15410631-15441683 GCA_029962745.1 Echinometra lucunter
ACAGTTTTAGTGCTAGAACATGATTTAGCTCTTCATGTTCAAAATGCGGTTTAATGATTGCGAATTTCATTTTCAATTCTTTTCATTTTCATCATCTAATCTTTTGTCAATGGTAGAATAAAATCATTTACATGTATTACCATGATATTAAAACGAACGCGATTATATTTTTTGAATAAATTGTTTCTGGACTTATCTTCTATCTTTAAGATACCATAGGCCTTCATGGTCTTGTAGACGACAAATTCAGGATAAGAGTGAAGGAGAGAGATTGAGAGCGGGGGGGGGGGGGGGGGTTCGGTGTAAAAATGTCAGAGGTAAAAATGTCAGAGGTAAAAATGTCAGAGGAAAAAATGTCAGAGGTAAAAATGTCAGAGGAAAAAAATGTCAATGTCAGACGTAAAATGTCAGAGATAAAAATATCAGCTCTGAAAATGCCGAAATGAACGTGTTACAAGGTAAGAATATTGAATTTGAAATTAGGAAGAGCATGAGATATTTAAAAAAGAATTCATACTGTATAAATGGAGTGATCACGATAATACTGCTCTCTGTAAAAGTGAGTATGTTCAGTCATTCGACTGGCCTTCCTGTCTTACTCATTTGATGTGAAAGTGATAATGCTGCCCCATTCAACCACCTAATGAGACCAATCTTGTTTTGGCCGGGAGAACATCCTGGTATGTGCGCATTGCCCTACAGTGTTTTGATCTTCCGAGCACTTGTTCAGCTGACTCCAAATATAGCAGCAAACGAATGCCCAGTTCCCTCTCTGTGTTTAAGATTTGGCCGATTGACACGATTGCACTGTGAAACATATTTATGACAATATCAGAGAGCGATAAGTAAATCGCGCGTTTTGGGTAAGAAATGTAGCATGGGATGATGTTCATTATTTTCTTTGTGAGATTAATTAAGGTACAGGATTATATCTAAATGATTTAAGATCTTAAGTGGATTGACAGAATGGTAGATGAACTTAAGAAGGGATATCCACGTTTGATGTTTTGCATATGCTAACACAATTATCTAATTAAATAATTCTCTTTAGAAATTTTTAAATTCCGCAGTGTATCGAATGAAATAATAAAAAAAGGTCGAGAAATAGATCGAATTAACGATTCAATTTCGCTTACTTCCTATCCTTCGTATAAGGACAATAATATTGAAGCATTCGTTCACGTATACCACGCTTTATTGGAGTAGGGGGGGGGGGGAGCTTATGAAGAGGAATGTACATATTAAAATCGCGCAGTCGTGAGGAATGTGTGTGGTCAGCTACTCGTGTTACCAACCCAGTTTTTTCCCACCATCGTTTTTGCAATGCCCGTCCCCGCGGTGAAAACGAGGGCAATGCGCGCATACCAGAACGTTCACCCCGCCAATTTACAGAAAATATTTGAACATAACCCACTCCCCATAATTTCTATAGACCAATTTCACGGCCGGTTTATGTATTTGGCCCTCTATCGGCGACGCCATTGCTTCTGTGGGCAAGCGCGCTGACCGCGATTGGCTCTGTGTACAAAATGAATGTAAGATATGAGATATGCCCCGTTATTGTTCCAGTTACTTTATTCTAGATCAATAAAATGAAGTATGGATACATGGGTAGATGAGGTAAGTCAATGGTCATATCTGACGGGTGAAGGTATGATATATTTTTTGTAATTTCGATGGTTTTTCAACTTAGTTATGTCAGTAAAAGTTCGATTGCAGCATAGAAGCCGTAGTAAACGGGAGCCCTAAATCCTACCCTGTTTACAAAGTCAAGTTTTCACTCATTAGATTTTACGCCAAAATACATAATGATAATGTTTCTTGACTTAATAGTCCCTTCTGTTGATGTTTTTACCCACTGGCGACGAATTCCTTCACATTGCTTACGGAAACCTATGTAGGGAGTACGGCTTCTCACACAAACAGGCTTCATGAGTCAAAAGCGAGTGAATTTTGCACTCAATTAGCTCCCAATTTTTAAACTTTCTCTTATCCTTGTGGCATTTGAACACCGCACAGTTGCGACCTGAACTTCCCTGATAATTTCTCATTGCAAACATTAAAATAAATCTGCATATACTGGTCAAAATAGACAAAAAATCGAACGAATGTACATAACGCGCTATTGACTTGTGTACTATAAAAGTTGGAGCGCCCACCCCAGTATGTGGAACTGTGTCGAACAGTCTGCTGCCCTCTTGCGTTGTGAAATTGGTCTATAATTCAGTATTCGAATCTGAAATATGTCACTTAAACATTTCCGAATCTGGCATACCTCTGACAGTAATTTTTTACCTCTGACATTTTTACATCTGACATTTTACTTCTGACATTTTTATCTCTGACATTTTCAACCTCTGACACTTTTACCTCTGACATTTTTACGTCTGACATTTTTACCTCCGACATTTTTTCCTCTGACATTTTTACCTCTGACATTTTTACCTCTGACATTTTTTCCTCTGACATTAATACCTCTGACATTTTTACCTCTGACATTTTCAACCTCTGACACTTTTACCTCTGACATTTTTACCTCTGACATTTTTACCTCCGACATTTTTTCCTCTGACATTTTTACCTCTGACATTTTTACGTCTGACATTTTTTCCTCTGACATTTTTACCTCTGACATTTTTACCTCTGACATTTTCAACCTCTGACACTTTTACCTCTGACATTTTTACCTCTGACATTTTTACCTCCGACATTTTTTCCTCTGACATTTTTACCTCTGACATTTTTACCTCTGACATTTTTACCTCTGACATTTTTACCTGGCACCGGGGGGGGGGGGGTCAGGAAGGGCAAAATGCCGAGAGAGATCTGAGAGAGAGGGGTGGGTGAGGAGGGAGAAAAGAGGGAGGGTGCATGGGTGTGGGTGTGGGAATGAGAGAGCTAGGTTCATATGAATAGAGAAAGAGAGAGAGGAGATAGAGAGAGAGAGAGAAGGCAAACAGGTGAGAGGAAGGTGAGAAAAGAGGAAGAAAATAAAAAAGACAAAGACAAACATTTGAAGAAACATGCAAATTCAAAATGCATTTAAAAAATACAATATTATCATTATTTTACTCAACTTCTCATCCCCACTCTCCATCCTCTCATCTCATCTCACAGTAGCTACCCCTCCCTTTCCCCACTTCTTTTCCCTCTTTCTCTAATTCTCCCCTCTTTCTCTAGTGCTCTCTCTCTCTCTCTCTCTCTGTTTCTCTCTCCCTTCTCCCCCCTTTCTGTACAAACCATATGTGTACAGTAAAAAAGACACAAATAACAAGGCATTATTGATATTGTCTCCAACATAACTTTAGTTTGCTGACATTGAAGGGTAGCACAAATATATACATCTTAATGGGAGGGGAAAGGGCAAATTTGTAATTTTAATTCCTTCAAATCCTATTCAATTTATTTTTTATCAGACACACAGAATTCAAATTTGCTTCAACTATTCTGTATGTACTGGGATCATATAGCAAAAACGGATGAAACCATGCCCATGCTTTTCAATATTTCACGGAAGAACACATTTTATGGTCTACTTCCGGAAAGCTTACCTGTTAGGTTATAGAACACATGCTCTGGCGAAATATGCTCAGCGTTGATTTTGTACCCTAACTGAATTAGTAAACTTTAACCCTGGACCAAATGCTATACATGCACCTAACCCTAACCTTAAACATGGCCCTAACCTTTAAAACCCTATTGCATCTTTCCTATACCTTATTTATGTAATGAACTAGAGTCAAGGGCAATGGTCGCTGAGCATGTTAAATCACCATCGCTCCAAACCCAGAAATATGAAACAGGTAGTTGTGAACAGACTGCAGTTAGTAAGGGTCTCTCTAGCTCTTAGTCTAATATCATGAGTAGTGGGCATGAAGTGCTCATTTATGTGATCAAACAAATGCCAACATTTGTGAAATGTTGTTGATTACAGTTCTTTCCAGCTTTTACAGAACATCATGTGTGATGAGCATGGTATTCAAAATTATAATAATTTTATAGTTGCCTATAAATTCTTGTTCAAATATAAAGAGGACAATCCCCACATTTTTCTTTTCCTTCAGAGTACAGATATGGGACGGCAAACCATGCCACTTATTGCAATGAACGCTCATAAACCCATAGCAGTACAGTGTCACCTTTAGGACACGCTTTTCCAGTATCTGTTGGTCCAGAATGTGCGGCAGTACATATCATACATGAGCAGAGAGAGAAAAATGCACTGAAAATTTGAGCCCATTCCCATTGCCGTATGGTGTAGTGTTCTCGAATTAGAGCAGTTTAACTGTTACTAATCATTAAACTCTTTAAATTGGCAACGCAGTGAATAATACATAATCAGTATTTCCATGTTCAAATTGGCAATTTCTGATTAAATTTTACAATTATATTTCATTTTGGTTTATGTTATATCCATATTTATTTTGTTCAAGCTATGTAAGCAGGGAAAAAAAATATTGCCAATTTGAGGATTGAAGATGATTAATTCAGACCTCAAGAAAGCTCTGTAATGCCATGGGTTAACACAGTCAAATAAAAGCGAGTTTTGCCAAAAATTGTGCAGAAATACTTGTGACATAATCTTCTGCACTAACTTTCATGAATGTAATTTTTCTGTATTGGCCTCATATCTCATTTACGTTCAACAGAAAAAAAAAAACTTAGGGGGGGGGGGGTTGTAACGTCATACCTAAACAAGCTTTTATGCAACAAAATATGTCAACTGAAAAAATATTTATTTTTTATAGGGATTTTCTGGCTTTCATTTGTAGATCATGTGTGATTGTCACAGAATATGAATTTTTAAAGATTATGTTCTTGGGGCTCCCTCATGCAATCACATACATACCGGTATGTATATACGCCTGTTTACACTCCACTACCCCATCACTGTCATAACAGTACACTGAAATAGCATTTGCATTTTTACAAGATTTGCCCCCGAATATAATGTCTGAAAAACGGTGAATGGAGAAATTCAATGGAATTAATACACATCTTCAGACAGAGAAATTTCATAAACACACTCTCTTTCAGTTTGTGTATGAATAAAATCACACAATTCCTCTGTGAAGTGCCTGTAACTCATACAAAATTTTAATTGTATATTTTCCACAATTCAAAGATAACTGTAAGTACTCAGCACCGAGTCCATAATTATAAATATTTTATCTTGAAAATTAAAAAAAAAAATTGTAAAAGTTTAAGCTCCTTCCCTTAAGTGGTACAATTCTGCAAGTATTTCAGGACAACAAAAATATAATTTTACAATAGAGACAATTAACACATCATCCATTTTACAAAAAAAAAAAAAAAAAACTTTACCTTGCAAACGACAGACCTGCCATATATGATGAATATTGCACATTCAATGTTCATGTTTGCTACGTAACAACATATTTTCCACAAATCTATAGAATATAATATATCTGATAAATGGATACTCTGGTTTTTCAGACTTCATCTTCAACTGTCAGAACTCCAGCTCTGTAATAAGCCATTTCATCAAAAGACATAAAAAGTGTAGTTATAAATAGATGAAGAGGCTACTTTGGTACATGTACATAAATGTGCACTGGAAATCCAGAAAATACAAAAATAAGCAGGTATGTACATTATACACTGCATGATACTGTACATTTTCCAATAAAACCCTCTTTTCTCCATAAATTTCATAATTACGCATAAAACTAATACCTTCCCACAGGAGAGTAAATGCAACAACAGGAAATGAAGAGATATCATCAAAAGCCTCATAGAATATTACATCCCTGTAAGTAAAATGTTGACCATTTACAGTCGAAATGAATGGCAAAGTGCAGAAAACTTAGTAATTATCAAGATAAACGCAACCGGGCCTGATCAGTTGGGTCATGTTACGTCTTTTAGTTTACAGTAGACAACCAGGGCAACCAATTTCACTGAATTTCAATTCCTTCTGTGATCGCCTTTCAAAATGACACATAAAATAGTTCCAACAAATTTCATTACTTATATCAGACAGGCTTTCAAATCTTCAAAATTTGTCAAATGTTATCCATGACAAACTGATTACGTTCAATTTTGTACAAAGAGCTTTTTTTTTCCGACAAAAGTATACAGGAATCTCAGCAACAAACTAAAATCCTAAAGATCAAATAGTATCTACAATGGTTCAGATTTATATGTACATGTATCATCTTTTCAGATAGCATTACATGTAGTTGTTACTGTTGTCTACTTCCTGCTAGATGTTATGTTAGCTGTGTAATGATGTAAAGTGCAGAAGCTCCTGAATGTTTAACCCATAGAACACTGAGCCTGAAATAACTCGGGCTCAAGTCTTTGATCTATGGGATCGGTCGATTCAACAGCAGTCGCCCCTCGGGGAAATAGACGACTGACGCTAGTCACTGAGACCGATCCAATAGACCAAACTAGATTTCTGAACTAGGTCCCGTATATTTGTTTTATATTCCACATCTGAAACCATTTCACTGTACAGATAGAAATAATATTAAGAAATCTGGTTTACAAATCAAGCTTCAAAACCAGGAAAAAGAAGTTTGGACTACATACAATGTTTGTTGACAACGCGTATCTTGTAATGGTGTAGTGCGCGCAAGACTTTTTTTTTTTTGCCTCAGCCCAACAACTGAATACGTACATACTGTACAAACTCATCGAGATGTCGCAAAAGAAACAAAACAAGGACTCTGACCCAATGCTCAATCACCCTGAAAGTTCATTTCACTCGATGTTGACAGCTAGTACAATCATTAGTAACTATCGTTGTACTCAATCAATAGTAACTATCAGATCGAGTGCAACAAACTTTTTTTCTTGGGTTGTTTGACAGGCAAAATCACGTGATTAACTTTTGACCAATCCTGCAGCAAGATTTTTAGTACGAGGAATAAAAAATCAAATCGTGCTCAACGGGTTAAGGATGATGAATATAAATATTTACATCCTCCTTTTGCTGGTGAATGTTATGGATGATGAAACTCTATCTTCTGTCTTCCACTGAGCATGATGGAAAAAGCATTATCTCTGCCCATAAATGTTTAACCCATTGCACACTAAGCCTGAGATAACTGGGGCTAGGGTCTGTGGAAATAACTAACATCAAATCATACTTGAGATTATGATCCTCCGACTGCTGCTGAATATTTCAATTAAGAAGAAGAATAGTATTTCTATCCTCCCACTGCTGCTGAATGTTTACAATGAGAAGAAGAATAGTATTACTATCCTCCCACTGCTGCTGAATGTTTACAATGAGAAGAAGAATAGTATTTCTATCCTCCCACTGCTGCTGAATGTTTACAATGAGAAGAAGAATAGTATTTACTATCATCCCACTGCTGCTGAATGTTTACACTGAGAAGAAGAATAGTATTTCTATCCTCCCACTGCTGCTAAGTGTTTTCAATAAGAAGAATAGTATTACTATCCCTCTACTGCTGCTTAATATTTCCACTAAGAATAATATTCATGACCTCCCACTGCTGCTGAAATGTTTTCTATGAGAGGAATATCATTACTATTCCACATCGTCTGTGGGATTTTCTGTCTTCATGCCTAATATTCAAAAAGGAAAATACACATAGGTTCTGAATATTTGGATGGTAAAGAAATGTCACTATCATCCATCCACTGGTGAATGTTAAGGATGATGAACAGATGGATATATCATTACTATCCTCATTATGTCGGTGGATGTTCAGTTTTGCTGTGTAATATCACTGAAGGAAAGAGATCCAGGATATTCAGGACAATGAAAAAAGTACTACTATCCTCCATCTGGTATTGGTTGTTCAGATGTACTATCTGATGTTGTTGGTTGAAGGAATTCCTTGATGTTTGGAATGGCATCAGTTGTAGAGATTCCACTGTGTAATTCACCCAAGGTAGTTTCCATCTGAAAGGAATATACACAACAATATCAACACCAATCAATGCCAATGCAAAGTGAAGCATTATTTACAGAAGCTGCAATTGAAAAGACTAGAAATATAACTGAAGGTGATTGCTACCCGAATGTGTGTGCTAAAATTTCCTGAGCATTGCTCGAAAAATGAGGAAGTAGTACGATGCGTAATATTTCCCCAATCAATCGCCATAAAATGTTACCATGGCAACACAGTTTCCAGCACATAAAAAAAATCATGTACATCTTCACCACAAGACCAATGTGTGTGCCAAATTTCATAAACATTGCCAGAAAAATGAGAAAGTAGTTCGATCCACAATATATCCCTGATTTATTGTCATATATGGCAACACAGTTTCCAACACATTTTTTAAAAATATGTGTTGCACATCTTCATCCCAAGACCAATGTGCATGCCACATTTCATGAGTATTGCTCAAAGACTGAGGAAGTAGTTTGATCCGCAAGATTGGCACAGACCGACCAGCTGACTATAGGCAGATTCCTTCAAACTTTGTTTGGCGCGGGTATAAAATGATCTCTTCATCTTGGGAACATAAAATATTACAAAAATTGTATTTTGTTCAAAGTCCATTATTAAATATTAGTTTAACGAAGAGTTATTTAATTGGAAAGAAAATTACATGAATGGAATGATTTTATGACATTGCGTCTGCCACACTTGACACTCATGCTGTTCCATTTTTATTACCCCTGTAAATAGTTTATCATTCATAAGCTGTATACAGAAATCAATAATAGTGTAACAAACTAAGTTTAATGAGTTGTATGCAGAAATCCATGCACGGGTAACTCACTTAAAGACATTCAGTTGTGGGCTTTCATGGGGAGTGGATCATAATTTGCTGACACCAGACTTTGTGAAAAGCACTGGAAATACCTGTAATAGAACTACATTTCCGGAGCACAGCAAAACAAGCTGTCCCACCATAAACATTCTTCGGCCTGCTTCGGGCATTCTTGGGCCGGGGAAAGTGAGATAATGTCTTTGCCATATGGGGGAAAGAGTGGAATATACAGAGCATTACGTAAGGTCTGTTGGTCATAAATCTCATAGTGATGGACAACACCTGTAACCGGGTAAGCACCCATGGTGTCAAATTCCCCATGAAAGCCCACGACTGAGCGTCTTTAATGCCTTATCACTCGGCTGTCTAAAGGGATATATGCTAATGCAGCCCATTCATACAATCAACAAGCTCTTAACCTATATCACTGGATGTCTAATCCATTTGATATATGATAGCCTCTACACTCTTGAGAAAAATCATTGGGTTATTTAAAATATGAACCAACCAACTGTTGGTTTAAAAAAAAAACTGTATGTAAAATATAATGTGGATTTTCAAAACCAACATAATGATTTTTAAACAACTTTTTTGTATATATGTTTTTGAGTGTATAGCCTCTACAACCCCATCTCATACCTGCTTTATAAGCTGTATACATAGATCTACAATATCCCTCCATTTCTGCATCTCTTTGGCATGTATCTGCTGTTGCTGTTGTAATAATACCGTCCAGTCTTTCTCTGATTTGGGTATCTCCCTGCGGAGAGAGAGAGAGAGAGAGAGAGAGGAGAAGAGGACACAGGGAAGGGGAGGAAAAACAATAATGAATGGTAATGGGACACTTAAAAAATTTCACATGAAGGTGTTGCCATTTACCAAAAATCTTTCTGGAAATTCTTTGAAAAGAAAAAGAGTTTCTAGCAAAATGCTCTTGTGAAAGAACAACAACAACAACAACAACAACAAAAACAACAACAAATGAATGTGGTCTAATTACACCTGAAAAATTTTGAAAAGAGCTCTTGCCAAACAACAAAAACAGAGCAATCTTGTCAAATACAGACCTGCCAACACTGCTAGTCAAGAAAATGGAACAAATGTGTTATAGGAAACCAAAACCCTCAGGTCGAGTAGATTTTGAAGCAAAGCGAAAATATGAAATAAATCTGACATGGAATAAAAAGGTAATGCCTATATAAAATTTTCTGTTTTTGACACTACCATAGCTATTAGTGATATGAGTTGTGGACAACTCTCAGTATGTTTTGCATACAGAATTTCACATATTCTTTCTTTTCTTGAAGACCATGCGTTTTCACTGTCCTCACCCCAAATATGTTGTGGACAAAACACTCCTACATGATATTTCTTGGGTTTGGCTTAAGAAGATGTGCAAATCTTAAGCAAAACAAAATTGTAAAATTATGTGTGTACAAAACATATTGAGAGTTGTCTCTAAATGATGTCATCAATAGCTATGGTAGTGTAAAAAAAAATGTCAAATATAAAATTTCATATAGCCAAAATTTTCTCATTTGGTGTCCTTTTTTTTAATTTTTAATTTTTGATGATATGTTTTAGTTTTGATTTAAAAACTACTTGATTTAAGGGTGTTGGTTTCTTGTATGATTTACCGTCAAAAATAGGGACACATGGTTGTAACTGCTAAAAACTGCTCTTTCCTTCAACCCCCAAATAGGGACATTTAGCAGGTGATAAAATAATTATGGTTACTAAGCAAAACCATAACATATGCAATGATTTTCTTGAAAATTTTCAGATATTCTTCTTGAGTCTTTATCACAAGAACAAGGTGTTGGCTATACTTACCCAAGTTTCTGGACAAACTCTGCACTGGACCAGATCTGCTTCCCAGCTGTCCCCTCTACCAATGACTTCAGTTGTAGAAACAGGGATACATTGAAGATACATAACACAGCCAAGCTGAATGAAACAAAATCATACCAACCGTTTTACAATTTTGTCCAGCCATAATAAAACAATTTGCCAAGCTACAACAAGTATTTTTTGTCACAACTTTACCATTTTCCCTATCCCATGTAGCTCTCCAAATCCTAACACTGGTGGTGCTCTCAGTTTTTGGCACGTACTTCCGGTATGCATAGCTCTGATATTCATCACTGCTGGCAATGTTTTGACGGATGCAGTCCTCCCAGCAAAAAGCCATTATTCCCAAAATCTAGACAATTCCTGTTTTCATAGATTTCCTACTTTAATGAAATATTCATGCCAAAGAATTTGATGAAGCATTGATGGCATAATCATGAATGAAGACTGTGCACTATGACAAAGAAATGAGACCTGAGCCCCGTTTCATACAATAACTATAAGCTATTGAAATCCTTGCACCTGATTGGCTGAGAGTAAATTTGTCATATAAATGTGGCAGTTATTACTGATAACAATTTTTATGAAACGGGCCCAGATGTAAGGGCTTGACACCCATGTCCCTAATATATTGACTGCTTTGAGGGACATGGTTGAAACTATAGCCCAAGGTGATCTTGAAACTATACTGTGCCCCAAAACAAAGTTAAGGGGTAAAGTACAATCTCTAGATCACCAAAGAGCTATACTTTTGACTGTGACCCCCGAAATAAGCAGTAACTGGTGTTAAAAAACATTGACGTATTAAGCCTTACATTATAGATATGAATGCCATAGTGCTGTGTAGGCTTAACTTAGTCTCTGTGTTTGGTTGGAACCACACTGGAGTCAGGTTGGACAGGAAACCTGCATAAAAGGAAAAGGTTGGAGACATCAATATATTAGAAAATATTGAAATAGAATATAGGTAATTCAGTACAAATGAATGTACAAATAATATCAAACAGTATGATCATCAATACAAATAAAACATGCTATACTGTAAATGCAAAACAATGACTGAATTCTACAGGCTTGTTCAGATATAAGACAACAAATCCCCGCAACAAATCCCTGCAAAATTTTACTACACAACGGGGTGGTATTCTGAACACCGTTTTAACTGCGTTGTAAGTTCTGTTGTAACTTCTGTTGTAAGTCACCAACTTACAACACCGCTAAAACAGTCATTAATCGGTATTCTGAGAACAGTTTTAACTGTGTTGTAAGTCATCAAAGCCACACAAACCATAAAAATATTATCCAATAGGGAAAGTCGTTAGTGATGAGTCTAGGACGATTCAGCCAATAAAATTGTTCCCGGGGGAAGGGGTGCGTGAAATGCGTGAACTACTATATTCGCATTGTAATGAGCGCATTAATTTGCGCTTAATTTCTTGCTTTAAAACTGTACTGATATGATGCGATGATGTGACAGAATTTGTTGTGCAAATCATCTCTGATCGCAGATAATCGCCAAATTTCTCCACCCCGAGGCAAAAATTCTTTCGAAATGTTGTTTTGGGAATATCAGCAAGGTTTATTAGATCTCTTCATCCCCCTCATTGCAACCCAAAACATAACGAGCGAGAAAACTTCCCAGTGCTCTGACAAACGCTCCATTGGCAATTGCTCAGAGCTTTATTTTGTGACAGAAATGGAGTTAGCAATGGGATTTCAGTGTGTACGAGATAAATGGAAAAATAATTTGTATACAGCTGGTACATTTGAAATAACCTCTAAAAGGCCTTTACCAGTCAGTCAAGAGGTTAAGAGCAAAGATCAAAATGCATGTAATTGATCCTGTCTGTTACATGTACCTCATACACACCCTATACCGACATCACAAAACCCTTTTACACCAATACTGCTGTCCAATGACATAAGGCAGCAACTCTGATTTTTTTCCGAAACTGACTTTTCCTTAATTTGGAGTACTTTTCTCTCAGCTCAACATGATGAAGAGATTGCGGTCACAAGACCCCCAATTTCCAAAATGTAGACAAATCAAAAGGAAGCTATACCACTGATTTCCACATAAAACAGTAACATGTTTTCTTCAATAAACAAGAAACTCATTCTACAAAGTTTTATTGGACGGCAGAGTATGTTCATGCTCCAACAAATCTGTTGAGAACATGAGTGTGGTGATTGTCTGTTCTTCTCTTCCTCCTCTCATTTACCCTTCCCCTCCCAATCTCACCTTCTCCCTCCCTCTCTTCCTACTCTTCCTCCTGTATCACCTGTACATTCACAAACCTGTTTGAGTACTGGACTGTGGATGGTCTTCTGTTCTTCTCTTCTCTTCTGTCTTCTCGTTGGGATGCTGTGATCGTCACTTCTTCCCCTTTCTCTTCTTGGGAGGGGCTGCGGTCTCAAGGTGATCTCGGATAAACTTCACTGAAACAAAAAGAAAATATAAAAATCAAAATAATGAAGACTACTACTACTACTACTACTACTACTAAAAACAACAACAGCAATAATAATAACAATAATCATAACAAAGATTAATAGTAATAAGAACAGCAATGATAATAATAATAACAACAATTATAGCAATGATTAATAATAATAATATAATAATAATAATAATAATAATAATAATAATAATAATAATAATAATAATAATAATAATAATAACAACAATAACTAATAATAATAATAATGATAATAATAATAACAATAATAATAATAATAATAATAATAATAATAATAATAGTAATAATAGTATTAATAATAATAATAACAATAATAATAATAATGATGATGATAATAATAATAATAATAATAATAATAATAATAATAATAATGATGATAATAACAATCATCATTACAATGATAATAATGAAAATAAGAATCATATTCAACATGACGATATATAACGACCACAATATCAAAAACGTGTGCATTAAATTGACTGATGTTTATTCAACCCGACTGCCCAAAAGCCTGGGTAGATCAGGTTAAATGTGTATGGAGAAAAGTCAAGATCAAAGAAAAATATTGGTGTAGTTTTCTTGAACCTAAAACAGAGGTCTTGGGTTCGATGCTTGGTCGGTTTCTACACATTGGACAAAGAGGTTTTAATCCTTTTGTCCCTCTCAATCAAGTGCAATGAATGGGGGCTGAGCAAAGATAGGTAATAATTATTTCAGGAACTTCTGGAACAAAATTAAAACTCACCTAGTTCTGTTTCTCCTTGTTTTACACCTGACTCTACATTCCGCTCGATAAAGTTCTTCACCAACCCCAAAGCTGACTTCAGGAACTCGATCCTCATGATGAATCTGTGAGACAGAGATAGAGAGAGAAATAGAGAGGGAGACGAGCAAAATGACAGAGAGAAGGGAAAATACAATTTAGATTGGCAGGATGAGAAAAAAAAAATCAGAATTCAATCAGAAGAGGAAGAGAGAGAAAGAAAGATAGAGAGAGACCTAAAGAGGGAGACAGAGCAAAACAACAGAAAGCAGGGAAAATACAAGTCATTTAGATTGACAGGGTGAAGAAAAAACAGGACGAAAGAGAAGAGGAAGAAAGAGAGAAAGAAAGCCCGAGAAAGAGAGAGAGAGAGAGACAGACAGAGCAAATTGAAAGAGAGGAAGCGAAATAAGTCATTTAGATTGTCAGGGTGAAGAAAAAAAAAAAGAATGAAAGGGTAGAGGAAGAAAGGGAGAGAAAGGAAATCAGAAAGAGATAGATAGAGAGAGAGAGAGAGGGGGGGGGGGGAAGAGAGAGAACAGTGATAATCATTGTCACATGAATTATTACATTTATTGAACTACTTGTATTTTCAATTGGACTATTATTGCTCATTAAAGTAACTCAAACTGTGTGGAGCACATTATGAAGTGCCTTGTACCTGCTAAGAAATACCACTGAAACAAATCATTTGTGGATTTGGTTTTTGTCTACATTCATTTTGTATATATAGCACAATTATGAGAAATGGCCGCTTTACATATCCATAGTTCATTTTTGCCATGTGGCCAACAATTCAATTGGATGACTTTCACCAAAACGTGTATGTACACATCATGCATATACAGTAAATGGTCCATAAATAGTGGATTTGATCTGAGGACTAGGAGCTATACAGTGCATTCAGACTTACCTCAATCTAGAGCTTGTTGGGGAGATCGCGGTCAGAACTTGGCAAGTGTGAACGTAGAAGTAGTCACAGTAAGGCACGTTTTTGTTGTACACCTCTTTCTCCACGATGTAGCTCTGTCCTGTCTTGCTCCAGTTCTTTTGAAACATCTTCACAAACCAAACCAAAAATTTAAAAAAAAAACGTACAAAGATGAAATAGAAAGCAATCACACTATCATATAACAATATTCTGTCATAAAGCAATATTCTTAAAGTAAATAAAATGACACATGACACATCACTGCGAGAGTATGAACATATATGCACCAAAATACTTCATATTATTAAAAATTATTTAACCTCTTAGTTGATTTGCAAGAGAACATAATATTCAGATGCAATGTAGATGACTACATTTGGTTTAAACACTCACCAAAGTCCAACTTGGATTCTAGGTGCTGGATTACATGACATCCCTCCCTTTTCTTCAAACTCACCAAATTGGCAATGTGAAGTGACAATAGTCATCAATGTCTGTGTGTGCTTCAAATGAATTGTGACTTTGATACACATAATAAAGGCCATCATATATACATCTTCCTTGTCAAAGAGAGTGTGAAAATTAAAGAAAAGAACAACATTTGCCAATTTGAGGAGGCAGACTAGAGCAGATTCATTCCGACTTCAAAGAACGAACTTAAATGATTCTCCTCCACGCCGTAAGCTTTGTAGCCGGGAGAGGTGTTGAGATGAATAACATAGCTGAGCTTCCTCTTGTCACGGTCCGAGCATATGTCTCGCCCAGTCTCCTATCTCTATGTCTGTCAAAAGAAGAACAAGGAGTGGTGTAATTTGTCATTTGTTTGACATAAAGGCCATTTCAGTACAGCCAATTGGTCTGCCACTGAGTGATAGGAGATGAATCGCAGGGCAGTTACAAGCCTCGACACCGCACATCTTGCAATCCAACAATATCAATACCAGGGATGGAGTCGAGGCCGGCCTCGAGGCCAAATTTTGCCGGCCTTGGCCTCGGTCCAGTCACGTGTACAAAGTCTATGGGAGAAATTTTTATCCAGCGGCCTCGTGACTCGGAACTACCGGCCTCAACTCCATCACTGAGCAATACTGCTGTCTGATTGGCTAGAAGCTGGATTGTGCCTGCGATCTACATGTAGCTGTAAAGATTCGGCATATCAAATCCTTCCGACTGCCCTTGCGATTTGCCTGTAGCTGGTCTGCAACTCACAAGGTGACAAGAGCTGTGACGTCTCATCTCCTCTCACTCAATCACAGACCAGTCACAGACCAGTTGGATCGCAAGGTATGTGATGGGCATTACCCAACTGTTTGGCCAATGAGTTCAGGACGAAAAATACCACAAACACAATTACATGACAAATAAATGCAATGAACATAAAAGTAAAATATAACTTCCAACATATGGAAAATAAAATTAAATAAGAAGTAAAAGTGAAGGGGGAGAAAGAGAAAAGGGAGGAGAGTGAGGTAGAGAGAGAGAGAGAAATAGAGAGAGAGAGAGAAATAGAGAGAGAGAGAGAAATAGAGTTGGAAAGAGAGCTAGAGATGGGGTGAAAAAAAAAAGAGAGAATAAGGGAGAGACAGGTAAAGAGAACAAAGAAAAGGAAAAAGCGGCAGGGGGGAAAAGCGAAATATGATAGGGTGGAAACAAAAGAGGGACATGGGCGTAGGGAAAACTAAAGTGGGGAGAGAATGAGAAAGAAAAATGAGAAAGAGAAAGAGAAAGAGAAAGCAAAGCGGGAGGGAGAAGTGAAATGCTTTACCTGTACATTTGCTATACTCCAGGAATTTCTTGATGAATGGATGCTGATTGCCATAGAGGGCAGTAAACAGTCTGTCTACAGGAATGTTGAAGGTTTCATTGATAATTTCCTTCCCTCCGAAATCAAGCGAACTCAAGCGCACTTCAGGCGACCATATAGAACCCTATTATTCAGAATCTAAGGACACTTTATAACAACTCACTTGAATGGCTTGATGCCATGCATATTAATGTAATGCATAGCATGGGCCGTGATTCTTCTTTTTTTTTTTAGTGGGGGGGGGGGGGGGGGTAAATAGGCGGAGTCCACGGAGCTGCTGAGGGCCCTGGCGGGGAATCCCCCAAAGCCCTTGAGTTGTTTTGTCTTTGTTTTGTTTGTTTATTGTTTGCAAGCCTATGAAATGAGCAATATATTTACAATTTTTACGGTAATTTTCTTTTTTAAGCCAAATTGAGGGGGCTCCTCCCGCGCGCTCCGGTCTCTGTATGACGCAAATAGATTGACTAAATCTACTTTATTAGACTGAATATTCGGGAGAGAAGGACGTGCAGGTAAAATGTTCAAACTATATATTTAAATCAGTAATCTTACTACAAGCTTTGAAGGAAAAATGCTCCAAAACACCAGAGTGGATTTATAGATTTATAAATCCACTCTGCAAAACATGGTTTTCCGCCCTCTTTTGACCTTATCCAGTAGAACTCGGGGAATCCCCATTCATTGCTAAAAATGCTAAATTTTCTTCTCTCTCGCCTAAAGCATTTCGATATGCGCTGGTATATATGTGCCTGTTACAAAACATAAAAACTGTTCATTGTCTTGTTAGATACGAGCATACCTACCGTCATTATACATTTTATAATCATGATAACGACGGCACCGATTTATAGCGAGATTGTACTTTTTTCACTTAGACTGTAACTGCTTCAAAATGGCTACTTCAGAGGCTGATATAAAGATTGCTGAAATACGACGTGAAATCTTGTCTTACAAACCAGGCAAGGCTGTACCTTGTAATGATGGACGAGTAGTGTTTCCTGATCAGCTTGTTATTGGTGTGATTTGGGTATGTCATATAATCTCCCCTACGAGCAACATCATGGTCTCTGCCCTGAGACGTGCTCTTCATGGAGATGTAAAGGCGATCAAGTATGCTGATAAACGTAAAACATCTACTAAGGGTCAGGAGGAATATCTCACGGATTCTATATCAGTCATAGAAATGACCTATTGCTCAGGTTTGTATATTGAACATCCGTTATTGATATTCTTATTTCATGTGAATAGCATTTTAGGGTCTTAATTTTTCTTTGAGGTTGTTTTTTTTTCTCTCTATTTTTCTAGATTTAATCCCAATTTAGTATACCGTCCATAATAATTTACATGACCTAGCTACGCAATTCAAGTGAACTCCGTGTATCTGTAGGCTTAAGGTGAATAGACATAATTCTATTTCAATCAAATTTTGTCATATGAAAACAAGTGAATAGAACGTTGAAATATGAAATACAAAGAAATCGATAAATAAATTGCAGTAATTTATCTGAACCAAATGAATAGTTTAATATGTGGAATATATATTCAAAAAGTCGATAACCTATCGAGTGCTTATAACCTAAAGTAGATCTAAGCAACTCAACATTAGAGTACTTTTATTTAACCACATTTACTGACTTCTTTGTTGAAGCTGCCTGATTAATGGAGTTTATGACAAAGACGATTTGAGTTCAAACAATACCAGCCTACTTCAGGACAAGGATTGATGCTGTATTTTACATGGGTTCAACAAATTTCATAATGCTGGATGTTTAGAGTTAGCCAAATCGTTTGTTCAAATCGGACGTGGATCTTTTTTTTCTGGATCATCCCTCGCTAGCAATAGGCCCTTGGGTTAATGTGTAGGCCCTATAAGGTAGATTGCATCATGTCTACAGGAAGAACTGGTCAGTGGTAGAACATCAAACAAAACTCAAAGGATCATTTGCTGTAAATCGGAACGTAGTAATTGTCCCCCCCCAAAAAAAAATGCGTATAGGCACGCTTGAACCATTAAAGGGGGGGGGGGGGGTACCCAATGCTGACATAATGTTAGTTCATTTAAAAGAGCATGATTTTATTAGCAGAAAATCATCTGCCTAAAATTTTGTGAGAAGTCGTGTTGCCAAGGAAACCCCCAAATGTAAGATTTCAGGATATTTTTGACCCCTCAGTTGTGACCCAGTTTCAACTGGGTACCCACTTTGATGTCAAAATGACGTCAAAGTGGGTACCTTGTCGCGCAATTCTATCAAAATACGCGCAAGGTATAATACATTTTGTACAGTCTAGCGCACATCACTTGCTGGGTACCCACTTTGACGTCATACTTCATACTCAAATTTTTTGGTCAACTTTTTACTTTTTATGAGAAATTAGCCAAAATGCATTGATTTCGATTGAAAAATCATCAAAGCTTTAATGTTATTCTTCTTAGAATGCTATTCTCGATCATACACTGAAAATCAAAAATAAAATCAATTTTTTTTTTACCATTGTGTAATCACTTTAAGAACATCCATCAAATTGTAAACTCTGCTTAAGGCATATGATATCAAAGGGCATGAAGGGAGAAGGGCTGAAGCCCGGGGTGGTCTGGCTTTTTGGAGTTTCAAAACAAAGAAGTTGTCAAACTTTTTTTTTCTTTCTTTCTTTCTTTTTTCCCCCTTACTTTATAGCAGAAAAGTGTATGATTTTTTCTTTCTTGTGGACGACGGTATTTGCCCATACAATTCCCCTAGCCCTAGGGTGATCACATGACCTTAAAGTAATGTCTAAATAGTTATAAGGTATTTTTGATTTGCAGAAGGGCGTAAACTTTGATATGTATATGTATATATTTTTTTTTAGACCTCGATGACTTTTTAGTTCATTTCCGTAAGTTTGTGGTATGCCCTTTGTTGTAACTCAAACTTGTCTCACTTAGGCCAGTCAGATGTATTATAGTAGGACTTCATACGTGCAGCCTCCTAAATGAATAGATAAACAAGACACAAAACAAAACAAAACAAAACGAATAAAAAACCCCAAAACAATAGAATCAAAGACAAAATAATACTCTGGTATTGGTAGTTTTTGCTGCTATGTGCACTTAACACGCGTGACACTTTTCATATCAGGCTGTCATAACAGGCCCAAAAAGAAGAGGGGTAATACCTGCTGAGTTCGGGGTATCTTTTTTGAGGGGTTGATATTCATTTTGTCTATATGGCAAATCTGCCAAGGAAAAGACACAAAAATTCAGAGAGGATTCGTCTAATAAACTTGTTTAATGTGGTTTTGGAAAACCAGTGGTTTACAGTCTGCCTCCCCCCCCCCCCCCCCATTTCAGGGTTTTGGATGGACCTGCCCTGGAGACCACCTGTCTGTTTTTCTGAACGCGGCAGTGGTTGGAAATGTTTGAATCGTATCTAAATGCTCTTTCATACAGATACTTTCGAAAGAGATGTGAAAGATTTAGCTGCAAAGGTTGGATGTTTCGTGACCGTGATGTAGTAAGTATATTAGCCTTCTTCTTTTCCGTACCTTGAATTAAATCAATACTTTATTTTTACAGGAGAGAGAAAGGAAAAAAGGAGGATTTATATGAACATGATTATATAAGAATTGCTTGGACAGATTCACTATGACGACTGAAGTTTCATCCTACATCATAACAATATCTGCAATCTTCTGTTAATTCTAAATTTTCTAAATGGGCTGTGGAACCTGCATGGTTAAGACCGATGTAGCCTTTCACACCCCCCCCCCCCACCAGTGCATGTGATATCGAACTTATTTTCAAAGAAAAAAAAAAAATCATGTGTTGAAATTGACCCAGTAGTATGTCTGTGTATCAGAAGAATATCAAATAATGAATAGAATGGCACGTACCTCTCCCTGTTTTCTAAAAAGAAAAAATCCGGACGAAAAGAATCAAATTTGCTAAGCCGAATTAAGTGATCATAAAGCTAGACATCACATTATATCGTATCAGACATGATCAAAGTAGATTGTTATTCATCCCGCGAAACAACATGATACTAGGCATTGATTTATGATACTAAGGTAACATTAAAAAAAACAAACGAATGAATCAGATATATTGGTATTTCAAATAACTTAAAAGAGAATAGGTTTGACTAAATGTATTGGAAGTTATATTGCGCTCGAGTCAAAGGTTATTTCAATATAATTATTACGTTGAAACTTTATTCAATTTCAATTCAATGTTTTTCGCAAAAAATAAAATTGAAATACAGTATGATATAACAGTAACATAAAATATGTATACAATATTCTGCGGGGCTTTCCACGAATGTTAAAAAAACCTGTAAATTTGGATCGCTCATTAGCATGATTAGAGTGTTATTCATCCCACTAAACAAACAGGCATTGGTTTATGATACTAATTAAGATAACATTAACAAAACCCCCGAATGAATGTTATTTATCATGTTAATCAGATATACCGGTATTTCATTATTTCAAATTAGGGTGTTTTTCATCCCGCTAATCGGCAGTGTTTTTTATCCAGCTTCATTTTTCTTTTATTTTATTTTTTAGATATTTTTCGTGGCGGGAGGGGGGGGGGATGAGCAAGTTAAATAACAATATATTTATTTAGTTTATGAAATATTTTTAAAAAAATCAAAGGGGCGATCTTTTCATTGCAGTGTTGGCATTAAAAGCTGCGTCCGGGGTGGGGGGGGGGGGGGGGGGGGCTGACAGAGAAGGAGAGAGGGAGGTTGGGAGATATATAAATAATTTCAGCTCTAACACATTCTGTTAATGTTGACTATGTCATATGAATGGTTATGAATTAATGCATTTCCCCTTCATTGCTGCAGTCCGTTAGAACGTCCTGGCTTCTCAGCATCCAGGAGCGGAAGAGCATTCAGCATGATAAAGAAGATTACAGGTGAGTTAACCCACTGTCTACTAAGTCCTTACAATCTTCATAGGTTTTGTACATGGACCACCCGGTTCCAGTAGGTAATGGGTTCATTCCGAAACCGTTATGTGCCAAAATATGCACCATCTTATACCGTTGACATGAGGAGAAGCTTCATGCTTGAAGTGTATCAATTACCAAAAACTATCAAGAGTTCATACTCCCCTTAATGTCATCAACTGATAAATGTGAAAAGACTAGTCGACCTTAGTCATCTGCCATGCGATTCAGCGCTTTGTAATTCGCCGTTTATCATGTCTTATTTTCTTCAAGTTCCTCGATCATTAAGCTCAACTATCTAGAGTGCAGTTTCATGTTTTTTCCATGTTTTTTGGTACTACTTTGAATTCCCAGCAGGGCATTGGTAGCTCTAATTACTTTCCTTAAACTCCATTAAAAATCCTGATTTCAAAGAGTTTTAGGCCTATATCATTGAAATAAAACGAACTGAATCGAATTTGCTGAAATAAAATCTGCAGTAGATTTGTATTTATTTATCATGAACAGAACCAACACATGAAAGCTCAAGAGATCAACAAAAACAAGGAAAAATAACAAAACCTAGAAATAAAATTCAACGAACATTTTTTTTAAAAGGGAGATGGATACTAAATGTAGAGGAACAAAGTAAGTATGCTCGACAACAGGTCATGTGCGATGTGAATTTTGGGGCCTACTTGGCATCCCTGTCGCGAAATTCGCGACCCTTGCCGCAAAATTCATGACTCGGGACGCGAAATTCATGACCCGGGATGCCAAAGTCATGACCCGTGACGCGAAGTTCATGACCCGGGACACGAAATTTATGATCCGGGATGCGAAATTCATGACCCGTGACGTAAACTTTGCGTCACGGGTCATGAATTTCGCAACTTGGAACGCAAAGTTGGCCGCGAAATTCACGTCGCATATGACCTGTTCCCGAGCGTATACTTCAGGGCCACATATAGAACCCTATTATTCAGAATCTAAGGACACTTCATAACAACTCACTTGAATGGCTGTTGTCATGCATATTAATGTAATTTTCAGGTTGTACGTCGGGTTAGAGCAGCGCTTCTCAACTTTTTTTTTACATCGAGGCCCACTTTGGCTAGTGATTTTTTTCGAGGCTCACCTTCATCTTAAAAATATTTTGAGGCCCACCTCACGGAATCTCAATGAGAAAAAACAAATCAATAACACATGACCAAAAAAAAAAAAAGGAGAACGAATTGTGTGGTATTTATCTGGACCACTGCATTACCAACAGTACTTTAGAAAATCCAACCTATTATGTATGGTTGCAATAAATGAAAGACGGATATAATGCCCCCACCCCAAATGTAAAGAAATCTTTGAAAATTTTTAGCACATTGCATGGACGATAATCCATAACTGTTGATGTTATTTTGATATATTTAATGAATTCAATTCAGTTTAATGTTAACAGTGAAGCTGAATTCAAGAATTTATTCCAAAATATTTTGGAATGACCTCGCGGCCCACCAGTGGGCCGCGGACCACCGGTTGAAAAGCGCTGGGTTATAGTATGTTCTTTTACATGGAGTTAAGGTTAGTCAAAATACGACTCTGTTAATTGCACCTCCTTGTTTATAATAACGAAATTTCTCAATGTCAATCCTACATGTATTATGTACTTAGAAAGATATAGCTCACTAGATATGTCAAGGAGTCCTAAATTTGTTACAGTTGACTACAATCATGCAGTTAAACATAACAATTGCCTTTACTAAAATTAAATTTAGGGTTACCTACAACCATCATCCCTGTACTGATTTCGTTTTGAATTTTCTTTCAAATGATGACATTTTTTGTCAATCATGACGTTACCAGACAACACTTTTATCTTCCTCTCCTCCACCCCCCCCCCCCCCCCCATTTCTCTCTCTCATACATGTACTCTGAATGGCAAGGAGTGCTGAGACCCCCCTCCTTCTGCCAATCTGCCATGATTTTGTGTCTGTCAGATATTGTAGAAATAACTGTAATCATCTTCTCTCCATTTGTCTGCCTTTTTTAATGTTGGTGTAATCTTTTTGAGCATAGTGGATGCAATTTTGAATTCTAAAATGCTGTAAGGGCCTACTGGATAGTAGACCTCTGAAGATATTTTTCTTAGTCATATATCACATTTCAAAACAATTATTTTGTGAAACAATTTTTCTTTAAATTTCTCATTTATTTATTTATTTTTAATTTCTTTATCTTTTTTTATGGGGGGGGGGGGGGGTACTCTTAATCGCACGATTTCTTTTTAATCCCATACATCAGTACATACAGGCTTTCGGGGGGGGGGGGGTTGCACCGTAATCCAAAAACTCCACGCAGTAGACAAGAAATTTTGGATTAAAGCTGCGAATAGACCGGTTCACTAATTTTGCATAGTAACTATTGTTTAAAAAGAGTTTTCCTTAACAACTAAAAAGCTTGTCCAAGGTTTGCCCAACATAGCATCACTAATGTAAGCAAACTGGATTTCATCAATTCAGATGCCATTATTCGCGTGAAGTGAATAGTCGGTAATCGAGGGTTACCGAGAGGAACATAAAATTTGAATACAATAGTAAACTGGCCTATTACTATATCACCTTATTTCTTACTTTCCCTCCATATATCATGATCGTCATTATTGCTATCTGATGGCGTTCTATTACCACATCCTCTGTTTCCATTGTGATTATGATCAGATAGTGGTAATAAAGTTTCATTTATTCGTTCATTTCATTATTATATATCATCACCATCTCCCTCTCTCTTTCTCTCTCATTTTTCTCACCTTTCTTTTTCTCTCTTTTTACTTGATGTCACACACCATAACACTAGTACACTGCGACTCAGCCCACGTCAGTGTATTCAATGCCACAGAGCAAATTTCATGAAAATAAGGAATAACACAAAATCCTGAAATATTTGTCCATTTGTCCATAGAGGTACATTTTCTTCGAAAATGAGAAGTTGATAACCAACCTGCATTGACTACTGAATTCTCTGATTCTCATAGGTTTAATACAGGGGCCACCCGGTTCCAGTAGATAACGGGTTAAATGTAATGTCCATAATCACAATTTAGGACTACGTGAACATAACGTATGGTATTTCTGCTTTGCTGTATAGGCCGCCGACCCATCCTTGCCCTATTGGACATTATAGGAGTAGAAGAGTTAGAGATGAAAAAGATGAGGGAAGAAGGGATCGTCGAAGTCTATAATATACCTTGGAACTACCAACCTCTCTCTGATACGGGACAGCTACAGCTACTTAATCTTTTACATGGATGTCTGAGAGTAGGTGACGTGATGATTGCAAATAATCATCATTTGAACGAGCTTTTCAGGAATCCAAGTTGTAGGTTGCTCTATGAGAAAGCTAAGAAAGAGTCCACAGAAGCAAAACAGAAGATGACCGAAGAGATTAGACAGCGCGAACGGATGAAGGAGTCACTACAGAAGGAAATGAAGAAGTTACAGATGAAGCTTGAAGAATCGTCTGCAAGTCGTGAGAGCCTTGTCAATGATAACGCAAGACTTAAGAACGAGATTGTGCGTGAAAAGGAAAAACAAGAGCAAGCGGAGTTGGCGATGGCCGAAAATGACAAGATGGCCAAAGATTCTCAAGAGATGCTCAAGCAGAGAGAATCAGAGTTAGAGGAAGAACTAAAAAGAAATGAACGGCACATCAAAGTCCAGGAAGACAAATGTAAGGAGAGAGAAGAGACGGCAAGACGTGAAGTCGAGCGAATGGAAAGAGAAGTCGAGCGAATGGAAAGAGAATACGAGGAAGAAAAGGGACGCGTAGAACAACTTGAGCGTGAGACCTGGAAGTTAAGGACCAAGATCCAACTAGAGAGTGAAATACGATCAGACGAGCAGAAGAAGAAGAAAGCAGAGACATCTCAGTGGAGTTTCATCCCCTGGATGGTTTCAGGAAAACAGACACAAAGTGGTAAGAATATACTCGTCCGCATCTGCCATTCTAATCTCTTTTCCCCAATTTATCTCCACAAATTATACATGAATTCCGAAGCTTATTACTGTCCAGTTTTAAAACTTTATTCATTCATTCATTATTCTGTATTCATCCATTGTTTAGTTTTTCTAACAGTGCCCCAGTGTTTGGGATACAATACGCATATCATTGATGTGTATGTCATGCATTTGTGTTACATCCTCGTAAGCGATAAAGCCCCTTTGACATATTTGAAATAATATAAAATTCTTTCTTTAAAATACAAATGAAAGAACTTTCTCCTTTATGATGACAGGCACGTTTTCTTCTGACGATATTTTTGCTTGTAATATAACATTCTGTCTTTATTAATACTCTTTTCTTTTTATGTGTTTGTATTAATTTTTTTTAATTTAATCATATTAATTCTCTACTTTTTACAGACACGGCTTTATCTGAGGAGCCGTCTAGTAGAGGTTCGAGAGGGAGCGATACATTGCAAGCAGGGTGAGATGAAGGGATTGTACTCTTTACATTGTATTTATAGAAAGTATATATTTTAGTAGTCCAATCTGTTTCTGTCTTAGAAATTTCCTTATATTCTTCTCTCGTAAAGCTAATGCTGCTAGAATGTGTTTTAACTGGCTAGGTAGCTAATCATTTAATAGCGGTAGATTTAAAGCAAATGTTTGGGTTGAACTTTCCTCTAATAATTACGTTTTTATTTTCTATACATAATATTGTCTTGACTCATTGATTTTATACCACTTTAAAGTTTATGTATATACTATTGTATATACTACAAAACTACATTCATCGAAAAAGGCTTCACCCCCCCCCCCCCCCCTCCTATCGATTTTTCCCCCATAGGAAGGAGCTCCCAGATGATGAGTTTGCAGACATCCTAAAGCAGATAGCAGACGACCTTTACGATGAAGCCAAGATTGACAGCCTGGGTAGTCAGCTAGGAATCCTCCAAGGGGACATACAGCGAGCACTCATGACCAACGTGAAGTTCAACCGTGTTACCAGTGAGGGAACGCGTCACATGCTGCAGCAGTGGAGAGAGGGTGTGTCCAGCAAAGATGAACGGATTGAGCTAAGGAGGGCACTTGAAGCTGCCAAGTTGTTAGACCTTGCTGATCATTATCTCCCACAAGGTAAGATTTTTATCATGAAACTGTTCAATCAGTGGTTTCAGGAGAAGTGTAGTAGAATCATTCAAAAGACAAAGTCGTCGTACTACTACTACTACTACTACTACTACTACTACTTATTATTATTAGTTTTATTATCATTATTATTATCATTATTATTTCTATTATTATAATGATAATAACAATGTCAAAGGCTTATCTACACAGGGTAGCCGCTTCAGCTCTTTTTTCAGCTGCTCTTCAAGTGAGCCCTGCATAAAAAGATATTTATAAAATAAATAAAAATGGTAATGATTGATATCATTATAGCTCAATATTTATTATCACAGAGTGATTGGGATGCTAAAGTCGCAAAGTAATTCTTTCTTCTTAGATAATGTTTTAATAATATCAATAAAGTGTTTCAGGCTGTTTAAAAAAAAATGTTTTTAGCTTATCATAATCTGACCAGTAGCACCTATTATGATGTTATCTTCTACTCCGGGAGCAGAAGGGCCAACTGGATCAGAACATCCTAAGAAAGTAAAGGCTTCTCATCCGCTGTCCGGGGAAAATGGCACCGCTTCAAAGCATGGGTCCCCAGAGGATTTACCAAAGCACAGCACCGATGATGAACAGTATGCACCTGAAGATATGCCCTCTGAAGGGGATGAAGGGGGATGATACCAGTCCTCAAAATGATTCTTTATCATGATTATAACAACTTTCATGAATAATCATTGCAGTGGCGTACCGTGGGTCAACGCATGGGGGGGGGGGGGGTGGAGTCACCATGCGTGGCTGCACACAAAATTTTTTTTCCAGGGGGGGGGGGCAAGGCGTGTAAAATTTTAGAAGAAATACAAAAGCAAGGAGCGAAGCGACTGAGCTTGTCATGAGAGCGCTTTTGCATTTTTAAAAATGAAATTGAAGGTGAATTTTTTTGACAATTTTCAGTAAAAAATGTTAAGTATTCAAAATTTCTGGGAGCAACCTCCACCCTGCCCCCCTGCTGCGTACAGCCAGGGCACCGAGTGGAAAAGTTTGTGCGGGTGTGTGTGGTTATTTCTATCATGTTAACAATAATGACAGTAATCTCGAACCAAGGGTGTGTGTGGTTATTGCTATCATGTTAACAATAATGATAGTAATCTCGAACCAAGGTATCTTTAGTATGATGGCCCTGAAGTACGCTCGACAGCAGGTCATGTGCGACTTGAATTTCGGGGCAAATTTTGCATCCCAGTGGTGAAATTCATGACCCGTGGCACGAAATTCATGACCCGCGATGCGAAATTCATGACCCGTGGTTAGGTGGTGCGAACTTTGCATCCATGCAGTCGTGAAATTCATGACCCGTGGCACGAACTTTGCATCCCAGTCGTGAAATTCACGACCCGTGGCCCAAAATTCATGACCTGGGATGCGAAGTTCACGAACCGCGATGCGAAATTTAGGACCTGGGATGTGAAATTCACGTTGCACATCACCTGTTGTCGAGCGTACTTCAGGGCCATACTGAAGACACCTTGGTTTTAAAAAGCGTTTTAAAATTTGGGGGAAAAGATGCATCTTGCTAGATACCACCCGTTTTAAAATTTTGCAAGCGAGCGAAGCGAGCGAGCCGAAAACTTACAACTTTATTTGCAATAAAAGACGTGTTATTTTATTATCAAAATACACTATCGGACCACTATAGGCCTATATGATATTTCAATTAAATATCTAGTCACCTCGCTGCCAATAACAATAACAATAGCACGTCCCTGGTCTATCGTTTCTGTCCGAAACTACCATGTCTCAAACCATTACAAGCGAGCGAAGCGGGCGAGGAAGCCCACACCAAAGCCTTCAATAAATTACATTGTGAGCCCATGAAAGTTCTGAATTATTTATTTGGTCACCTTATTCGCCCAATTCGTTTGCTTTAAAAAAAATTAAAACAATTATTTAACGAGCGAGCACAGCAGGCAAGGAAAATTATGCTCTTTTTATTTCATTGTAGAAGGGTTATTTCGTCATCAAAATTTAAATATCTAAATAATCTATTCAAAATCCCTATGTGCTGCTCTCCGTCCGAAAGACCGAAACCATTCTGTTTTTACAAGTCAGCAACGCCCATCCCCCTCACCCGACGCCCATACACACACACATATATATATATATATATATATATATATATATATATATATATATATATATACATACATATGTATGGATTCATCAGAAAAATACAGTAGATTTTTTTGTAATCTTGTGAACCTCCTTGCTGCCCAGATATTGTGACACTTTGCTAACTCGCTTTTGAAATATGATTGCCGTGCCCGAAATGATTTTGTTTCTAGCTTTTCCTAGCGGGAGTAGCGAGCTAGTGGACAAACAGACATGGAAATTTTTGTTTTTTGTTTAGGCCATCTACTGAAAGGGCCCCTTTTAGATAAACTTCTTGGAGGTAAATCCAGATGTGGTTATTACTAACATTTTTGAGTGGAACAATAGCAGCGTATAACATAAGATTGAGACACAAGATGCAAACTGATTCCTTTCATAAGAATAGTAATTAGCATCGGCATTGGTTATAAAGTAACTTAAATGCTAGCGAGCGAAGCGAGGAAGCGCTTCCTGATATACCATTTTCCTTTTCCTTGTTTTCTCCCTTTCTTTTCTCTTTCCTTCTCCTTTCTTTTCTCTTTTTTTTTTGCCAGCCGATGGGGTGGGGGCACGTGCCCCCGTGCCCCCTCCCGTAGTTACGCCACACAATCATTGTTTAGAAGTTGAAGAGTTCAACTGTGTATGACCTTGATCAGTTACCATTCACTTCATACTGACATCCTCATATACCACTGTGTCGTTATAAATAAAAATCTTTAAATTCAATTCAATCATCATACGGGAATGTTGCTAGAATAAAGCAGTCGATGATTATGGCATTTTTCTTTATCTTTATCTGAAGACTAATAGCGAATTTATTCAGAAATATTGTCCGTACTGGAGGTCCAAGAGATAAAATGTAGATAAAATTTGAGGTTTTAAAATGGTTTCAGAATACCAATTTCATTTTGAAGATAAAATAAAGACAAATTAGAGATAAAATGACGCTCAGAATACCACCCTGCGGTTTTTTTTTAAAATGCAGATTATAACTACAAAGTGGTATATGAAAAATAATATTTTGCATGATTCAATTGGGATCAGGCATGTTTTATGTTTCTTCCTACATTTTTGATCAACTACGTACATATTATGTTTCCCTTTCAAGAAGATGCAGCAGAAGTGACTGGATCAGACGAACCCGATAAATTAGATGATCCGCATGGACAGTATGGGAAAGATGACACTCCATTAGGACTAGGGTTCCCAGAAGGATGGACCGAGGTTGAGGAAACTACACCAACCATTGACCACTCCTCTCCAAACTACACTTCCTACATGAACGAAGAGAAGAAAGAAGATGTGAGCAAACAGTCTGCAGAAACTTCAACCCACAGTAAAGCTGATGTACAGGATACATATGAAGATATGCCTTCCCAGGCTGAGATGTTCGATGAAAAAACGAGCACGTTGGCTGAAAGGCAAGTAGAAGATATCACAACTAAGTTAAATGACCTCGTTTCTAGTCTTGACGTTTCCAATGCGTATGCAGAGAAGTTGTGTGTTCTTTTCTTTGCTAAAGTCATTTTCAGTATTCGTAAAAAAAAAATCATTTTGGATTTAGATAAGTCCGAGAAGCCTTTACAATGATTTTGAATGTCATTTGTTCGTGTTTTATCTTCGGCCTATGAAAACGCAACTCCACTAACGCAGAGCTGGACCCTTGAAAATAACGGCCACATTAAAATATTTTTCTTTTTTTCCCCAAGTTGATATTTTCATTTACTGATTCCTAGCAAACAACACATGATGATAGAACCACATCCTCATCTTAAAGGTCTCTAGAAATCTGAATTTCGGGAATTCAGTCAAATTCGGTTAAGGTTCAAGTAAATTTTGGATAGCTGTATGAAATATTGAAAGGACTTTGTAAGGTATTTTATTATTTGGCATGTTTGAATGCCTACAAATTTTCCATCAAGAATGCTTTTAAGACAAAGATATCATAGTTGAAACTAAAATTGAAAATTCTCGGATATTATTATGCGTATAGTATTGTAGACTGACACTATGATAGATTCACCATGTTCACATTTTCCAAATATGCAACATATTTTATCTTTGTAAATATTCTCCGGGTATCTGAACATAATTTAATCAATATTGGATATTGATATTGACAAAAAATAATGCAATTGCTGTATGATATTTGGAGAGAAAAGTTGTTGCATTTTGCGTAGGAAATATCATTCCAGTGTTACAAAGGGAATGTCCCTTCATGAAATATTAATTGAATACTTGACTGTTTACTATTTCTGGACAACTTCATTAATCATGTTAATTTACTAATGTAAAAAACTATCTAATGATATTTGAGTGGATTCATCTGATGTG
>CM057162.1:15442183-15475308 GCA_029962745.1 Echinometra lucunter
GATGATGAAAATGAAAAGAATTGAAATTGAAATTCGCAATCATTAAACCGCATTTCAACATGAAGAGCTGGATCATGTTCTGGCACTAGAACTTTCCATCTGTAAAGTCTGTGCAGGACGACCGGTAGAGGGCACTATGGCACTATCAAGCACAGTCTCTGATCACGGTTACCAATAAACGGTAATACGGAGTTCAGTAGCGTGTTACCGATTTTTGTCATTAGTACTTGAGGTGCACCTCTGATTTTTTTTTTTTTTTTTTTTTTTTTTACTGTTTCCGAAAGCCATAAGAGATTGAAGTTTTGCTTGGTTTGGTCAGCAAACTATGTTTTCTGAAGTCTATTCTCCCACGTATCGCAATGCATTGTGTGATCTTTCACTGGTCACTAAATTTCGATTTTCACGATAATTCGGCATTTTTGCGATTTGGGGGTTACAAGAATTAAATGGCGGCAAGAAATCACCCCATAATTCTGAATAAGTGTCGTGCCGCACAGATTCTAAGATACAGGTATCTAAGAAAGGTTAATTGTATGATTCACTGGCCTTTGTTATGCCTAGACATTGTTATACCTAACCTACAAACATGAAAAATGAAGTGACATCAGAAGTCATAATGGCTCATTGGGGTAAGTAGAAACAATGACAAACAACGATTTCATTATGACAGTAAGAAGAATGCATTAAAAAGTTACTTAGGCCTACATCGTAATCAATAGTAAAATAATCATCTTGTAAAAAGTATTCATTTTAAGCAAAGTCCGTTTCCCTTTCGTACATAATAATCAGTTCAAAAGTCATTAGGTTTTTTTCCTCTCTCTTCCTCTCTTCTTTTTCCCCTTTCTTCTTCTTCTTCTTCTTCTTCTTCTTCTTCTTCTTCTTCTTCTTCTTTTTCTTCTTCTTCTTCCTCCTCCTCTTCTTCTTCTTCCTTTATTTCTTCATTTCTTTTACTTGCATATTTTGGGTTATTAACTTTTTCAGTTGACCATGTATTATGCATACATTAAACATGCTAAAGATATCCTTGATCTGTTTAAAGACTATATTTCAAAGCATTTTCAATGGAACACACATGCTAATATCATAATACACCTTATCAATATTGCTCATTATGATATGCATGGACTTGTGCCTTTACACGGAGGTAAAAGAAAAGTGATTCCCGGATGTTTAGATAAAAACAAAGTTGATCCTCCAAAAGCAAAGGAATTGCATGCATCTACACCGATTCATCAGATGAATCCACTCAAATATCATGAGATAGTTTTTACATTAGTAAATTAACATGATTAATGAGGTTGCCCAGAAATAGTAAACATTCAAGTATTCAATTATTATTTCATGAAGGGACATTCCCTTTGTAACACTGGAATGATATTTCCTACGCAAAATGCAACAACTTTTCTCTCCAAATATCATACATCAATTGCATTATTTTTGTCAATATGAAATGACTCCAATATTGACTAAATTATGTTCAGTATACTCGGAGAATATTTACAAAGATGAAATATGTTGAATATTTGGAAACTGTGAACATGGTGAATCTATCATAGTGCCAGTCTACAATACTATACGCATAATAATATCCGAGAATTTTCAATTTTAGTTTCAACTATGATATCTTTGTCTTAAAAGCATTCTTGATGGAAAATTTGTAGGCATTCTAACATGTCAAATAATAAAATACCTTACAAAGTCCTTTCAATATTTCATACAGCTATCCAAAATTTACTTGAATCTTAACTTAATTTGACTGAATTCCCGAAATTCAGATTTCTAGAGACCTTTAAGATGAGGATGTGGTTCTATCATCATGTGGTTTTTTGCTAGGAATCAGTTAATGAAAATATCAACTTGGGGAAAAAAAGAAAGGATGTTTAATGTGGCCGTTATTTTCAAGGGTCCAGCTCTGGGTAAGTGGAGTTGCGTTTTCATAGACCGAATGATAAAACGCGAACAAATGACATTCAAAATCATTGTAAAGGCTTCTCGGACTTATCTAAATCCAAAATGATTTTTTTTACGAATACTGATAATGACTTTGGCAAAGAAAAGAACAAACAACTTCTCTGCATACGCATTGGAAACGTCAAGACTAGAAACGAGGTCATTAAACTTAGTTCTGAAATCTTCTACCTGCCTTTCAGCCGACGTGCTGGTTTCCTCATCGAACATCTCAGCCTGGGAAGGCATATCTTCAGATGTATCCTGTACATCAGCTTTACTGTGGGTTGAAGTTTCTGCAGACTGTTTGCTCACATCTTCTTTCTTCTCTTCGTTCATGTAGGAAGTGTCGTTTGGAGAGGAGTGGTTCAGTGGTTGGTGTAGTATCCTCAACCTCGGTCCATCCTTCTGGGAACCCTTGTCCTAATAGTGCGGTATGGTATGTAATCCCGTAGGATTTTTTGCCAAAATTGATTTTTTGACTGTTTTGGCTTTGAAAGGGTCCCATTCAGCCAAAAACGATAGGGTGCAAATTTTCAGACCCCTCCTTCACTTCCTGGGGCGTCATTTTTGGCGCCATATTGGTTTGTATAAAGCCCAATAGGGAAATTTGGTATTTTCCTCCCTAATTTGCATGTTGTTTTCTCCAGTGACATCCTAAAGTTGTCAGAGATGTAGAGGAATCCAAGCTTAATAATGTTACATAATAAAAATTAATTACTTTTACCATTTGGGGGCGCACTTTGCGAAAAATGGTGAAAAAATGGGAAATATCATAGAAAAATGATGTCCCCTTCTTTCTCTTGGGCTAGAATTTTTAGAAATAGCATTATTGTATGTTATTATGCAGTGGAATAATTTAGGAGCTTGAAAATGACATCAACATGTTTATATCTGACCTATTAAAGGTAAAAATCACCCCTATCTAAGTGTTTTATCAAATGATTAACACATTAAAACAGCAGAGGGCGCCAAACACCTTTAGATAATATAAAAAAACAATTCCATCAGATATCAATTTCTAGACACTCTATATGCATGGATGAATCGGAAAGCAGACAAATTTGATAAAATGTACATTTTAGAAGAAAAATTAATGAATCTTGCATTCTGTTTTGATAATTATTTATCCCCCCCCCCCCCCCCCCGCATACAAAATCACAAGTTATGCTAGCTGTTTTGTTTATGAATACTTACTCGTAACACAATCTTTGTTAGCGTCAGAAAATCGAAAATCATGTTGGTACATATGCCCAGTTATAAAGATAGAATAAAATTAAAATCAAGGAAAAAAGAAAACCACTTCGTGGTTACCGTGACAACAGGGAAGGTTCATCAGAAGGGCCATTCTCTGCAAAGTGAAAAGTTCGAAGACACATCAGTTTTTTACATGAAAAAGGCTCCCCTTTTTATAAGAATAATCTCTCAACTATGTTTTCACAGTGCCATTTAAAACGCCCACTTTTTTAGTGGTCACACATCAGCTTTTTGCGTGAAAAAAGGCTCCCCCTTTTTATAAAAGAATATAATCTCTCAGCTATAATGTTTTCGCAGTGCTACTTAAAACGCTCCTTTTTTGAGTGGTCACACATGAGATCAACTCAGTTTTCACCTCTAAAAGAACAGAATGCTCATTCATTTATTTATCATTATTTATGGAAAATTGTTTTACAACCTTTTTAGAGCAATCACCATCATACAGTTATGAAAAATTGAAACTTACCCTCCCAGGGAAATTCGAGAAAAAATAGGTTTGAATACCAACAAGTAAGACTGATTTTTGTGCAAAGTCACACACTGATATAATTTGACTACTGAAAGAAAAAAACATTGTATGCTCTTTTGAAATAATTGCCTTCAGTCTATTATGGTTACTACATTGCACAGTTATTCAAAATTCCAAAATGAGAGACTTCTGCTACAAGATAGATACGGACAAATTAGTTTTGAATCAAATATTTTTCATGATTTAGGTCACACACGTGACCGCGAATGGGCCAAAGTAATTCGTTGACACTATCTGGAACATCCTCCCAAATTGACAATGTCTGGTTTACAGTAACCACCATAGCATTTGCAGACCAGAGTGCAAGGCAAATCATTCTTGCAGCATCTGCATCATCCCTTACATCCTGCTTTGCAGCCACATTAAATGAGTTCAGGCACTGCCTGTGGTGCAGGGACTGCAAGACATTGACCGGAAGACATCCTCCATTCTCTTCGATAGGAGGAAGCACGGGCAGTAACTCTTGTATGGTGTAATTAGCACAGAGGATGTGAGGTGGTACTATGCGGCACGAGTTGGAGGTAACAACTCGCCCTCCAGGTTCTTGGAACGGAACAATTCCCATCTGAGGGATGGCAGGGCTGTTATAGGCCTAACTGATGAGCAGTAAATACGACATATGAAATACTCCAGTGCCTTCAGCTGTGTTTGAAGCTCTCCATTGCTCAATTCAGTTGAATAGGAACCCTCACCGTGTACTTTGAAACATATACATGATATAATAGCAGGATCATCATCATCATCATCAGAGGTGTTGTGGTCCAGTGAATAAATAGTCTCCGGGCTTTGAACCACAATGTGCAGGGTTGGAATCCCTGCCGCAGCACTAATGTCCTCTGGCAAGACACTAATCTCCATTTGCAACACTCGACCCAGGTGTAAATGGGTATCGGCAGGAAGGAATTCCTTAAAAGCTGCGAGCACTGAAGTCAGTGTTTTAGCTTAGCCAGGGTAACTTTGGAGTGCCTTGAGTACATTATCAGGTGGATATGTGTGCTATATGGTCCATGTCTTCTTAATGAAGAAATCCCAACAAACTTTCCTCCAGTCAGCATAAAAAAAATCACAATTCCGGGGACGCCTTGACTTTTTGCTATCAAATGACTTCCACCCACATCTATTTCTCGTTTCTATGTACCCTTGCCTGTAGAAAATTGTAGGGAAGCTTGCAGGCATTGCATTGTTTCCACAAGATGCTAGATGAATTGAGAGAAGGAGGACATCAGAGTCAAGTGACCAGACAGTAATTTCTCTCAAGCCCCCACTAACAGCAGAGGCAAGGACTTCATTAGGAATGAGGATATCAGCGTCTTCATGTACACGTGTGCGCCTCCTCAAAATCATGCTCCTTGAAGAAGATATCATACGCAAGCAGTGCCACTAGCTTGAAAGCACTATCTCTCTTCTGTGAGATTATGAACGAAAAAAATACTTGGTGAGGTCTTATGGAGATGACAAATAACCCTCCCAGTTGCCTGAACTAGTGTAGAAGATTTCCACCTGGTTAACATACTGGGTCAAGAAATGGGCAAACTTGCCAACGTCTTCAAGTGATTTGACATTGCCGGAGTACCAGAATTGGATTTCTTCAAAGATCTGCACCTTCACTGGGTTGCATTCCTGAAGTTTTTCTTTGAGTGTATTGCACTGGATGAGAACTGGACCTTTTAAAAGATCCGTTAGTATGGCATCAAAACACACCATCATGATTGCAAGAGTTGCAGTGATGTGGAATTCAAGGTCACGCTTTACTGCCAAATATTCGTTTGAAGAGATGTTTACGTGCATGCACCGCATGCAATTGATAGGACAACTGTCAAGACTGCTACAATTGATGGTTTGCAAAGAGCTGTAAGGCAGCGAAATGAAGAGCTCCAGTTCTCCGATCCAACTGGTATTTCCTCTGGCTCTGACTGAGCATCTTCAACGCTTGGTAGTAAAGCTCAAGATGTAATGTTATAAATGTCTTTCTGTGAGGGCCAACGCACGACAGTCACAGATATTTCTTGGGTTAACCGAAGAACAGTATGGAGGTTCCCATTATCAGTTCGTGAGGTCGTGAATAATGGGGTAACCACCATTGTGTTTGTAGGCATGCCAGCATTTGAGGACTGAGACAACAATAAGGACTTGGTTGCTACCCATGTTGACAGAATATCATTCTTTGATAGTTTATCTGATTTTTTTTCATCTGCTATGGATTAAGTCAGAGTCTGTTTTCTCCCTGTCCTAAGAAGACCTCACAAGATCTCACAATCATCTGTCATTGAAAAACTGATTGCAGAGGGCTGGAATTGACTTTTGAAGGATCATACAATATGTTCTTTCTTTACATTTTGCATGATCCTGACCCTGTCATGAATATCTATTTCATCCTATTTAATTGATACTGTAAATAGACCCTTAACTCATTTTGAAAATAGCTTCCATAGTCAGTATATATTCATTAACTGAGGCAGTCAAGAAGAATTGGAAATAAAATAAAGATCTTTTTTGGCTACCTGCTGTTTGACTGTACACCAACATATGCAATTATAGGCCTGCATGCATGTGTTCATTTATCGAACCTACATTAGTTCTGATCTCATTGAAATAATGTTAAAAGACTTGAGAATCATTATAAAAGTGAATTTGCCTTATATTTTATCCTGAAGAATCAAGACTAATAAAGTCCTCCGTTATTTTGGCCTTCTCATAGTGGCTTTTATTTACCAAAACTATGTTTAATAAACATTTACTTCTTCTTTAACCGATTTCACGACGGAAATCAGTTAGAATATTAAGATGTCATATTTCTATCCTGTCAAATTTGTCGAGACATTTTTACAATAGGAGACCTTCTGAACACAATAATGATTGTCCCCACACAGCACCGTAATAATGTACATAATAATGTAGGAATGCGCGCTTATCTATGAATGTTTCGAGTGTATGTGAGGGTGATTGTGGGTGGGTGTGAGGGTGGGTGTGGGTGTGTGCACATGTGTAAATACTATTTTAACTGTATTAATGCCATAAAATTATTCTATATATGTCCAGCATTCTAAATGGTAAAACGCATTAGCATGCCAGTGGAAGAGGAGCACGTTTATCGTTGAATGTTTGATATGTGTGTGTGGGTGGGGGTGGGTGGGTGTGTGTTCATGTATATTGTTTGTCTGTTTGTCTGTTTGATTGTCTGACTTCGTGTTTGTAAATGTGCTAGTAAATATATAATTGTAATAACAGTGATCACAAATATTTAGAACAGCGGGCCAAACAATGGCAAAAATTAGGCAAATTTGAGTGATGGGGGAGGGGGGTAGGGGATGGCGTGGGTTGGTCGGAGGGTTTATCCCACTGATAATCTTCAAAATACCTTTCTGGCTGTTTAGGGATAAACACAGTTCTTAAAAACAACTCAAGTTTTGTGAAACCAGTCGTCCCTCGGATAGGACGTTAAATGGAGGTCCCGTGTAAAGGAGAGTCACCTCCTTTGCACGTTAAAGATCCCACTGCACTATTCGTATAAGAGTAGGGGGAAACCCCGGTGTATGTGGTCCACCTGCATACCCCCAATCAGTGATATCGGGAGGAGAGACCTGAGAGTTACAGTGATTCAGTTCGCTTTTCCCCTCCCAGGCACAGGTGACGCCAAATCATTAATAATAATAATAATAAATGAATAAAATACTCAATTTTAGGGTGTCCCATGATAGGTGACTACCCCTCCCCCCCCCCCCCCCCCGAAAGGGTGGTGGGGGTCCGGAAAATTTGCACCCCATCAATTTCTGATAGCTTGGACCCCACTGAACCCAAAAATGCAAAAAAAAAAATCAATTTTGGCAAAAAAGTCCTACGGGAGCCGATTCAGCGACATACCGTACCACACTATAATGGAGTGTCATCTTTCCCAGACTGTCCATGCGGATCATCTAATTTATTGGGTTCGTCTTATCCAGTCACTTCTGCTGCATCTTCTTGAAAGGGAAATATAATGTTACCGTAGTTGATCAAAAATGTAGGAAGAAACATAAGACATGCCTGATCCCATTTGAATCATGCAAAATATTATTTTTTCATACACCAATTTGTAGTTATAATCTGCATTTTTTTAAAAAACAAAATGCAGGGGTGGTATTCTGAGCGTCATTTTGTCTCTATTTTTTTTAATCTTCAAAATGATATTGGTATTTTGAGACCACTTTAAAATCTCAAATTTTATCTACATTTTATCTCGGTCCCTCATCTCCAGCACGCGTACCTGTACAGCTGAAGACAAATGCGCAGCTTTTGCGCTTGTGCCCACTTGGTTTGTAGAAAAAGATAAAAATAAAACTTAAAAATAGGGTAGGGGCTATTTTATCTCTTGGACCTCCAGCATAGTCAATATTTCTGAATAAATTCGCTATTAGTCTTCAGATAAAGATAAAGAAAAATGCCATAATCATCGAGTGCTTTATTCTAGCAAAATTCCCGTATGATGATTGAATTGAATTTAAAGATTGTTATTTATAACGACACAGTGGTATATGAGGGTGTCAGTATAAAGTGAATGGTAACTGATCAAAATCATACACAGTTAAAACCTTCAACTTCTAAACAATGATTCAATGAAGAAAAGAAAGGAGAAGGAAGAGAAAAGAAAGGGAGAAAACAGGAAAAGGAAAATGTTACATCGGGAAGCGCTCCCTCGCTTCGCTCGCGAGCACTTAAGTGACTTAACCAATGCCGATGCTAATTACTATTCTTATGAAAGGAATCAGTTTGCATCTTGTGTCTCAATCTGATGTTAAAGGCTGCTATTGTTCCACTTAAAAAATGTTAGTAATAACCACATCTGGATTTACCTCCAAGAAGTTTACCTAAAAGGGGCCCTTTCAGTAGATGGCCTAGACAAAAAACAAAAATTCACATGTCTGTTTGTCCGCTAGCTCGCTAGAAAAAGCTAAAAACAAAATTATTTCGGGGACGGCAATCATATTTCAAAAGCGAGTTAGCAAAGTGTCAGAATATCTGGGCAGTGAGGAGGTTCACAAAATTACAAAAAAATCTACTGTATTTTGCTGATGAATCCATACATATTATGTATATATATATATATATATATATATATATATATATATATATGGGTATATATATATATATATATGTATATATATATATATATATATATATATATATATATATATATATATATATTTATATGTATGGGCGTCGGGTAGGGGGGGGGGGGCATCGCTGACTTGTAAAAACAGAATGGTTTTGGTCTTTCGGACGGTGAGCGAGGTACCTAAACGGATGCAGTACACCGGGATTTTGAATAGATTATTTAGATACATAAATTTCGATGACGAAATAACACTTCTACAATGAAAAAAAAGAGTATAATTTTCCTCGCCTGCTGCGCTCGCTCGTTAAATAATTTTTTTTTTTTTTAAGCAAACAAATTGGGCGAATAAGGTGACCAAATAAATAATTCAGAACTTTCATGGGCTCACAATGTAATTTATTGAAGGCGTTGGTGTGGGCTTGCTCGCTCGCTTCGCTCGCTTGTAATGGTTTGAGACATGGTAGTTTGGGAGAGAAAATAATAGACCAGGGACGTGCTAAAATAGAGTTATTGCCAGCGAGGTGACTAGCTATTTAATTCAAATATCATATAGGCCTATAGTGCTCCGATAGTGTATTTTGATAATAAAATAACATGTCTTTTATCAAAAATAAAGTTGTAAGTTTTCGGCTCGCTCGCTTCGCTCGCTCGCAAAATTTTAAAAGGGGGTGGTATCTAGCAAGATGCATCTTTTTCCCCCAATTTTAAAACGCTTTTTAAAACTAAGGTGTCTTTAGTATGGTGGCCCTGAAGTACGCTCGACAACATGTCATGTGCGACGTGAATTTCGCATCCCAGGTCCTAAATTTCGCACCCCAGGTCATGAATTTCGTGCCACGGGTCATGAATTTCACCACTGGGATGCAAAATTTGCCCCGAAATTCACGTCGCACATGACCTGCTGTCGAGCGTACTTCAGGCCATCATAATAAAAACACCTTGGTTCGAGAGTACTGTCGTTATTGTTAACATGATAGAAATAACCACACACACCCGCACAAACTTTTCCACTCGATGCCCTGGCTGTACGCAGCAGGGGGGCAGGGCGGAGGTTGCTCCCAGAAATTTTGAATACTTAACATTTTTTTTACTGAAAATTGTCCAAAAAAAATCACCAAAAGTATAGCAGATCCTTCAATTTCATTTTTTTAAAATGCAAAAGCGCTCTCATGACAAGCTTGGTGGCTTCGCTCCTCGCTTTTGTATTTCTTCGAAAATTTTACACGCCTTGCCCCCCCCCCTCCCCCGGAAGAAAAATTCTGCGTACGGCCACGCTCGGTGACCCCCCCCCCCCCCCCCCCCCCCCCCCCATGCTTTGACCCACGGTACGCCACTGCAATAATTATTCAAGAAAGTTGTTATAATCATGATAAAGAATCATTTTCAGGACTGGTATCATCTTACTATATTCACCTTCAGAGGGCATATCTTCAGGTGCATACTGTTCATCATCTGTGCTGTGCTTTGGTAAATCCTCTGGGGACCCATGCTTTGAAGCGGTGCCATTTTCCCCGGACAGCGGATGAGAAGTCTTTACCTTCTTCGAATGTTCTGATCCAGATGGCCCTTCTGCTCCCGGAGTAGAAGATAACATCACAATAGGTGCTACTGGTCAGATTATGATAAGCTAAAAACATGTTTTTTTTTTAAACAGCCTGAAACACTTTATTGATATTAAAACATCATCTAAGAAGAAAGAACTACTTTGCGACTTTAGCATCCTGATCACTCTGCGATAATAAATATTGAGCTATAATTGTTTCGCTGAGCGAAAGATTTTTTTTGTATTGTAATAATGAGCAAAATAAATTTCTCTTTTAACTTTGAAGACACCGTAACACGTTTTTTGGACGTGGCAAATTTGTATGCTAATTAGCGAAGCCATGTTTTTTCACTTGTTTGTACGTCCGTCATTGGAGCATCAAGTCACTGGGGATGGCTCCCCAGTTTTTCCAAGTTTTCCCCCATTTGTCCCGTGGATTTGGACTCTAGAGAGTCCAGAAGATTCACCAGAGGTTCTTAGTTCCGGCCAAAGAAGTGAGTTTAATGATAATGTAATTATAAACAAGGAAAATATAGCTTTTAATTTCATACTGTCAGGTGAAGTAAATATGAACACGTGCGAAAGTGAACGTGCATCGTGCTGTGCCAGTAACAGTACTGTGTGTTATGGCTGTTTGGCATACATTATGAAAAGGGATAAATGAAAAGGATGTTTATAGAACATAATAATAGGTACTGATACCAAGTTTTGATGAGTTTGGTCATACAAATAGGTATATTCATTGACTTTCAGTGAAGTTATCGAGTCAGTCAGTGTAGGTTTAATTTGGTGTACACTGTTCAAGCACTGTGTGTGCATCAGCCAGGGTGTTAATTTCATTTCAGTCTAATTAATTATTCATGAAGCAAGAGTCAGTATGATATTTGAGGTTCATGTGTGGAAATTTAGTCTGTCAGTAACAGAGCTTGTGAATTTAAGAGTCACAGAGCTATTAGCTCTTGAACTTTAGACCTACTGATGGTTTCTTTTGAATCTTCTTTTCTGAGGAAGTTTGAAGGTCATTTTAATAAGCAAGTTAGACAAGTTGGTCTATTTAATTTGATACAGTGAATACTGGTATTTTTCAAAGTCAAAGTCAAAGTCAAATCAGATTTATTTGGCAAGTCAGCCAGTAGAGGGCTTAAAAGCAAGTCTTATGTGTATAAGCTGATTAGGATTATGAATTGTTGGCTATAAACATGACAAATATAACTGGAGTCATAGTCTTGACTTCTGATAAAAGAAAAGGGGTCTTTTTCTTGGAAAGGTCTTTTCTTGGAAGTGAATTAGGAAGAACAAGTGTTTATTTATAGACTGTGTTTGGAATGATTCAGTTACCAAATTGGGGTGATATTTGTTGTTTCTTTTGGGAACTATGAAGCAGCATGTATGTTTATCAAGGTTTATGAAGAAAATTTTGAGAGTATGATACATTACAGACCAGCATGGTGATGAATGATACAAACGCAGATTTATACATTATGTATTGAATTTAAATTTTTAAGCTGCAACTATCATGAAGTTTGATTAAAGCTGGTTGGTGCATGAGTTATTGATGTACCAGTGATAGATTGTTATAGGTTTATTTAATTATCTAGCATGCACTGGAACTTAAAGGGAAACATCTGAATAGTTAGATGAATATTGCTTGAATTATGATTCCATGTTAGAATCAATAGTTAGAATTTTTGGCTTTATTTAGCAAAAGAGATATGCGTATACTTGTACTAAGTGCAAGTCATTTGAGTTACACTACAGTGCTACACGCACTCTAAAAGAACACAACAAACAAAATTTAAGTTGTGCAATACTAATTAATTTATTGTATTTTCTCTGTCTATTTTATTACAGATTGAATTCTGATGTCTGATATTTGATATGACATGTTCTACTACTTCTGTTACATCAAGAGAGAATAAAGTAGTCTGAACCTTAATGCAATTCCAAGCCTGGAACTTTATTTCGTGGTCAGCGAGCCATAGCGATATCAATCATTACCATTTTTAATTTTAAAAAACAAAATCTATTTATGCAGGGCCCACTTGAAGAGCAGCTGAAAAAAAAAAGCTGAAGCAGCTACCCTGCGTAGATGAGCTTTTGATATTGTTATTATCATTATAATAATAATAATAATAATAATAATAATAATGATAATAATAACAACAACAGTAATAATAATAAAAATAATGATAATAATAATAATGATAATAATAAATAATAACAATGATAATGATAATAATAATAATAATAAGTAGTAGTATTAGTAGTAGTAGTAGTATGACGACTTTGTCTTTCGAATGATTCTACTACACTTCTCCTGAAACCACTGATTGAACAGTTTCATGATAAAATCTTACCTTGTGGGAGATAATGATCAGCAAGGTCTAACAACTTGGCAGCTTCAAGTGCCCTTCTCAGTTCAATCCGTTCGTCTATCCTGGACACACCCTCTCTCCATTGCTGCAGCATGTGACGCGTTCCCTCACTGGTAACACGGTTGAACTTCATGTTGGTCATGAGTGCTCGCTGTTTGTCCCCGTGGAGGATTCCTAGCTGACTACCGAGGCTGTCAATCTTGGCTTCATCATAAAGGTCGTCTGCTATCTGTTTTAGGATGTCTGCAAAGTCATCATCTGGGAGCTCCTTCCTATGGGGAAAAATTGATCGGAAGGGGGAGGGGGTGAAGTCTTTTTCGATGAATATATTTTTGTAGTATATACAATAGTATACAATAGTATATACATAAACTTTAAAGTGGTATAAAATCAATGAGTCAAGAAAATATTATGTATAGAAAATAAAAACGTAATTATTAGAGGAAAGTTCATCCCAAACATTTGCTATAAATCTACCGCTATTAAATGATTAGCTACCTAGCCAGTTAAAACACATTCTAGCGGCATTAGCTTTATGAGAGAAGAATTCATGAATAGAATGAAATTTCTAAGATAGAAGCAGATTGGACTACTAAAATATATACTTTCTATAAATACAATGCAAAGAGTACAATCCCTTAATCTCACCCTGCTTGCAATGTATTGCTCCCTCTCGAACCTCTACTAGACGGGTCCTCAGATAGAGCCGTGTCTGTAAAAAGTAGAAAATTGATATGATTAAATTAAAAAAAAATTAATACAAACACATAAAAAGAAAAGAGTATTACTAAAGACAGAATGTTATATTACAAGCAAAAATATCGTCAGAAGAAAACGTGCCTGTCATAATGAGGAAATTGTTTCATTTTAATTTTAAAGGAAGAATTTTATATTATTTCAAATATGTCAAAGGGGCTTTATTGCTTACGAGGATGTAACATAAATGCATGATATACACGTCATTGATATGCGTATTGTATCCTAAACGCGGGGGCACTGTTAGCAAAACTAAACAATGGATGAATACAGAATAATGAATGAATAAATAAAGTTTTAAAACTGGACAGTAATAAGCTTAGGAATTCATGTATAATTTGTGGAGATAAGGTAGGGAAAAGAGATTGGAATGGCAGATGCGGACAATTATATTCTTACCACTTTGTGTCTGTTTTCCGGAAACCATCCAGGGGATAAAACTCCATTGAGAAATCTCTGCTTTCTTCTTCTTCTCTTCTGATCGTATTTCACTCTCCAGTTGGATCTTGGTCCTTAATTTCCAGATCTCAAGCTCAAGTTGTTCCACGTGTCCCTTTTCTTCCTCGTTTTTTTTTTTCATGCGCTTGACTTTATATCTTGCCGTCTCTTCTCTCTCCTTACATTTGTCTTCCTGGACTTTGATGTGCCGTTCTTTTGTTTTTAGTTCTTCTTCTAACTCTGCTTCTCTTTGTTTGTACATCTCTTGAGAATCTTTGGCCATCTTATCCATTTCGGCCATTGCTCGCTCAGCTTGCTCTCGTTTTTCCTTTTCACGCGTAATCTGGCTTTTAAGTTTCTCATTCTCATTGACGAGACTTTCGTACCTTGCTTCTACCTCCTTAACGGTTTCTTGTTGTGCTTTGATATGCTGTTCCTTTGCTTTTAGTTCTTCCTCTAATTCTGCTTCCCTCTGGTTGTACATCTCTTGATAACTTCTGGCTGTTTTTTCATTTTCAACCATCGATAACTCTGTTCGCTCTCGTTTTTCCTTTTCACACACGATCTCGTTCTTAAGTCTTACGTTATCACTGACAAGGCACTCACGACTTGCAGACGATTCTTCAAGCTTCATCTTTAACTTCTTTATTTCATGCTGCAGTGACTCCTCCACCTGTTTGCGCTGTCTAATCTCTTCGGTCATCTTCTGTTTTGTTTCTGTGATCTCATTCTTAGCTCTCTCATAAAGCAATCTGTATCTTGGATTCCTGGAAAGCTCGTTGAAATAATTATTTGCAAGCATCAAGTCACCTACTCTCAGACATCCTTGTAGAAAATTCAGTAGCTGTAACTGATTCGTATCAGAGAGAAGTTGGTATCTCTGAGGTATTTTATAGACTTCGACGATCCCTTCTTCCCTCAACCCTTTCATCTGTAACTCTACTCCTCTTGCATGGTCCACTAGGGCAACGATGGGTTGGCGGCCTATTCAGCAAAGCAGAAATACCATACGTTATGTTCACCTAGGCCTAAATTGTGATTATGGACATTACATTTAATCCGTTACCTACTGGAACCGGGTGGCTCCTGTATTAAACCTATAAGAATCAGAGAATTCAGTAGTCAATGCAGGTTGGTTATCAACTTCTCATCTTCGAAGAAAATGTACCTCTATGGACAAATGGACAAATATTTCAGGATTTTGTGTTATTCCTTATTTTCATGAAGTTTGCTCTGTGGCATTGAATACACTGACGTGGGCTGAGTAGCAGTGTACTAGTGTTATGTCGTGTGAGATCAAATAAAAGAGAGAAAAAGAAAGGGGAAAGAAATGAGAGAGAAAGAGAGTGGGAGATGGTGATAATATAATAATGAATAAATGAACGAATAATGAAACTTTATTACCATAATCTGATCATAATCACAATGGAAACAGGGGATGGCGGTAATAGAACGCCATTAGATAGCAATAATGACGATTATGATATAAGGAGGGAAAGTAAGAAATAAAGTGATATAGTAATAGGCCAGTTTACTAATGTATTCAAATTTTATGTTCCTCTTGGTAACCCTCGGCTACCGACTATTCACTTCACGCGAATAATGGCATCTGAATTGATGCTTACATTAGTTGTTGCTATGTTGGGCAAACCTTGGACAAGTTTTTTTTAGTTGTTAAGTGAAACTCTTTTCAGCAATAGTTACTAAGCAAAATTAGTAAACCGGTCTATTCGCAGCTTTCATCAATTGTATTACATAGGTCGAGATCTTTTTTTCTTTCTACAAATAAAATAACTCAAGCATTAATCATTTTAAAGTTTTACATACTATCTAAGCCTACATGGATCGCTTATTCCAATCAGAAAAATTCATATTGAGTGATGTACTCTATCAGACTAATATCTATTATTTGTTGGGAGTGGAGTAATGTGTCTCTTGCTCGCACACAAACTTGTTAATGCATCAATCCTGCGAGTGAACGGAGCGAGCGAACAGACCTTTCATTTTATAATCATGAAATTTTATAACCAAAATCATCTCCTTTCTTTTTCATAAATTTCTTGTCTAATGCTTGGAGTTTTTGGATTACGGTGCAACCCCCCTCCCCCGAATGCCTCTATGTATGGGATTAAAAAGAAATCGGGAAATTAAGAGGACCCTCCCCCCTAAAAAAAAGAATAAATAAATAAATAAATAAATAAAAATACAAAAAATAAAACATAAATAAGAAATTAAAAAAAAAACTTGTTTCACAAAATAATTGTTTTGAAATGTGATATATGACTAAGAAAAAATATCTTCTGAGGTCTACTATCCAGTATTGGCCTCTACAACATTTTAGAATACAAAATTTCATCCACTACGCTCAAAAAGATTACACCAACATTTAAAAAGAAGATGATTACAGTTATTTCTACCATTTCTGATAGACACGGAATCATGACAGATTGGCAGAAGGAGTGGGGTCTCAGCACTCCTTGCCATTCAGAGTACATGTATGAGAGAGAGAGAGAGAGAGAAGGGGGTGGAGGAGAGGAAGATAAAAGTGTTGTCTGCTAACGTCATGACTGACAAAAAATGTCATCATTTTGAAAGACAATTCAAAACGAAATCAATACAGGGATGATGGTTGTAGGTAACCCTATATTTAAAATCAGTAAAGGCAATTCTTATGCTTTACTTCATGATTGAAGTCAACTGTAAAAAAAAAATAGGACTCCTTGACATACCTAGTGAGCTATATCTTTCTAAGTACATAATACATGTAGGATGGACACTGAGAAATTTCGTTATTATAAACAAGGAGGTGCAATTAACAGAGTCGTATTTTGATCAACCTTATAACTCTGTGTAAAAAACATACTCTAACCCGACGTACAACCTGAAAATTATATTTATATGCATGACATCAGCCATTCAAGTGAGTTGTTATGAAGTGTCCTTAGATTTTGAATAATAGGGTTCTATATGGTCGCCTGAAGTACGCTCGAGAACAGGTCATATGCCACGTGAATTTCGCGGCCAACTTTGCGTCCCAGTCGCGAAGTGAGCATCCCGGGTCATAAATTTCGTGTCCCGGGTCATGAATGTCGCGTCCCGGGTCGCGAATTTCGCGACAGAGACGCCAAGTTGGCCCCAAAATTCACGTCGCACATGACCTGTTGTCGAGCGTACTTCAGGGCCACCATAATTCTCAGATATAGTCTATTACGTGCCTACCTACTTTGTTCCTCTACATTTAGTATCCATCTCCCTTTTAAAAAATGTTCGTTGAATTTAATTTCTGTTTTGTTATTTTTCGTTGTTTTTGTTGATCTCTTGAGCTTTCATGTGTTGGTTCTGCTCACAATAAATAAATACAAATCTATTGCAGATTTTATTCCAGCAAAATTCGATTCAGTTCGTTTTATTACAATGATATAGGCCTAAAATTCTTTGAAATCAGGATTTTTAATGGAGTTCAGGGAAAGTAATTAGAGCTACCACACTCTAAACAAAAAATCGTTGAAATTACTCCCCCAAAAAATTCTTCAACAGATTGCCTCGATTATTTTAAGTAAAACGAACTTACAAATATTTTACGTAGAATTTACTTATTTTCCTTCTACATTTTTACTCAATTGAATTAAGTTTCATAATCATCGTAATATGTAGGAAAAATATAGATTTAAAAAGTTTTTGCTTTTTAAGCACGAAAGTCCACTACTCATCCGATACTCACTGACACCATTTCAGCTGTGATATATTTTAAACGAATGTCTCACCAGGAAACAATATCTTAATCATACAGACTTCCTTTTAACACTTTCCAGTATACTTTATAAGGTACTGACATTTATATATATATATATATTTATATATATATATATATATATACTTGACGGATGCATCTTAACTAATATATCGGTGGTAAATTTTCCTGAAACATCAAGCTTTGGCATTTTCAAATTGAATGACGATTCAACGTCGCTCTTTAAAAAAAAAAAGGAATTAAGAATTATTTTACACTCCTTAGTCTTCATCAATATTTTTACAACACACAAAAATGATTGTTTTATTCAAAAAATCATATCAACTTGCTCTTAATGAATATTCATGTATGATGTTAATCAGTCTCTACTTGAAAAAGATAAGTACATTCAATGTAACTTTTTTGAGTAAAACGTATAATTTCTTCATTTGAGTTAATATTACTAAATTCATTCAAGTTCAGATTACTTAAATTTTCTTGTAATGAATTATACTAAAAAAATTCACGTATATTCAGATGATTAGACAGTTAGTAAAACTTAAATTGAGTGCGTTAGGGACAAGACTTATGTTTTAAAGTAAATTCTACTCTGGCAATATGCGTACAAACTACCAATGGGCATATTATCTTTTACAGTGCAATGCCCTGCTGGGAATTCAAAGTAGTAACAAAAATCACGGGAAAAAACATGAAACTGTACTCTAGATAGTTGAGCTTAATGATCGAGGAGCTCGAAGAAAATGAGACATGATAAACGGCGAATTACAAAGCGCTGAATCGCATGGCAGATGACTAAGGTCGACTAGTCTTTTCACATTTATCAGTTTATGACATTAAGGGGAGTGTGAACTCTTGATAGTTTTTGGTAATTGGTACGCTTCAAGCATGAAGCTTCTCCTCATGTCAACGGTATAAGATGGTGCATATTTTGGCACATAACGGTTTCGGAATGAACCCATTACCTACTGAACCGGGTGGTCCATGTACAAAACCTATGGAGATTGTAAGAACTCAGTAGACAGCGGGTTAACTCACCCGTAATCTCCTTTATCTTGCTGATCACTCTTCTGCTGTAGGTTATTTCTCTTGCTCTGTACGTTAAGTGGATTCCAGGAATACCGCTCGGACTGCAGTAATGAAGGGGACATGCATTAATTCATATCCATTCATATGACATAGTCAATATTAACAGAATGTGTTAGAGCTGAATTTAATTCTATATCTCTCACCCCCTCTTCTCTCTTTCTCTCTCTCTCTCTCTTTCTCTCTCTCTCAGTCAGCTCCCCATCCCCGACGCAGCTTTTAGTGCCAACATTGCAATGAAAAGATCGCCCCTTTGGTTTTTTTTTATCTCATTAACTAAATAAATAACTTGTTATTTAACTTGCTTATCCCCCCTCCCGCCACGAACAATATCTATTAAAAAAAAATGAAGCTGGATAAATAACACTGCCAATTAGCGGGATGAAAAACACCCTCATTTGACATAATGAAATACCGGTATATCTGATTAACATGATTAATAACATCTATTCGAGGTTTTTGTTAATGTTACCTTAATTAGTATCATAAACCAATGCCTATTTGTTTAGTGGGATGAATAACTCTCATGCTAATGAGCGATCCAAATTTACAGGTTTTTAAACTTTCATGGAAAGCCCCGCAGAATATTGTATACATATTTTATGTTACTGTTATATTATACTATATTCTAATTTTTATTTTTGCGAAAAAAATGAAGTGAAATTGAATCAATAATCATATTGAAATAACCTTCGACACGATCGCAATAGATGTTACCTTCCAATATATTTAGTCAAGCCTATTCTCTTTAAGTTATTTGAAATACCGGTATATCTGATAAATGATATTCATTCGGGGTTTTTTGTTGATGTTACCTTGATATCATAAATAAATGCCTAGTATCATGTTGTTTCGCGGGATGAATAACAATCTACTTTGATCATGTCTGATACGATATAAGGTGATGTCTAGCTTTATGACCACTTAATTCGGCTTAGCAAATTTGATTCTTTTCGTCCGGATTTTTTTTAGAAAACAGGGAGAGGTACGTACCATTCTATTCATTATTTGATATTCTTCTGAAGCACAGACATATTATTCATTGAGTCAATTTCAACACATTTTTTATTCAAATAAGTTCGATTTCCCATGTAAGGGGGGGGGGGTGAAAGGCTACATCTGTCTTAACCATGCAGGTTCCACAGCCTATTTAGAAAATTTAAAATTAAAAGATGATTGCAGATATTGTTAGGATATAGGATGAAACTGCAATCGTCATAGTGAATCTGTCCAAGCAGTTCTTATATAATCATGTTCATATAAATCCTCCTTTTTTTTCTTTCTCTCTCTCCTGTAAAAAATAAAGTATTGATTTAATTCAAGGTATGGAAAAGAAGAAAGCTAATATACTTACTACGTCGCGACGACGAAACATCCAACCTTTGCAGCTAAACCTTTGACATCTATATCGTCTAAATCTGTGTGAAAGAGCATTTAGATAAGATTCAAACATTTCCAACCACTGCCGCATTCAGAAAAACAGACAGGTGGTCTCCAGGGCAGGTCCCTGAAATGGCAGGGGCAGGGGGAAGGCAGACTGTAAACCACTGGGTTTCCAAAACCACATTAAACAAGTTTACTAGTCGAAATCTCTCTGAATTTGTGTGTCTTTTTCTTGGCAGATTTACCATATAGACACAATGAATATCAACCCCTCAAAAAAGATACCCCGAACTCAGCAGGTATTACCCCTCTTCTTTTTGGGCCTGTCATGGCAGCCTGATAATATTATGAAGAGCATGAAGAGTGACACGCGTGTTAAGTGCTCATAGCCGCAAAAACTACCAATATTAGATTATTATTTTGTCTTTGATTTTATTGTTTGCTTTTGTTTTGTTTTGTTTTGTTTTGTGTCTTGTTTATCTATTCATTTAGGGGGCTGCATGCACGTAAGTAGGCCTACTGTAATACATCTGACTGGCCTCCGTGAGACAAGTTTGAGTTAAAACAAAGGGCATACTACAAACTTACGGAAATGAACTAAAAAGTCATCGAGGTTTAAAAAAAAATATTATACATGTACATCAAAGTTTACGCCCTTCTGCAAATCAAAAAGACCTCATAACTATTTAGACATTACTTTAAGGTCATGTAATCGTATGGGTAAATAGGTCAAAAAGAAAGAAAAAATCATTCAATTATCTGCTATAAAATAAGGGGGGGGGGAGAAAGAAAGAAAGGGGAAAAAAAAAGGTTTGACAACTTCTTTGTTTTTAAAGTCCAAAAAGCCAGCTCATCCCGGGCTCCAGCCCTTCTCCCTTTGATATCATATGCTTTAAGCAGAGTTTACAATTTGATGGATGCTCTTAATGGTTCAAGCGTGCCTATACGCATTTTTTTTGGGGGGGGGGGCAGTTACTACGTTCCAATTTACAGCCAATGATCCTTTGAGTTTTGTTTGATGTTCTATACTACTGAACAGTTCTTCCTGTAGACATGATGCAATCTACCTTATAGGGCCTACACAATAACCCAAGGGCCTACTGATAGCGAGGGATGATCCAGAACAAAAAAGATCCACGTCCGATTTGAACAAACGATTTTGCTAACTCTAAACCTCCAGCATTATGAAATTTGTTAAACCCATGTAAAATACAGCATCAATCTTTGTCCTGAAGTACTCTGGTATTGTTTGAACTCAAAACGTCTTTGTCATAAACTCCATTAATTAGGCAGCTTCAACAAAAAAAGTCAGTAAATGTGGTTAAATAAAAGTACTCTAATGTTGAGTTGCTTAGATCTATTATAGGTTATAAGCACTGGATAGGTTATTGACTTTTTGAATATCATTCCACATATTAAACTTTTCATTTGGTTCAGACAAGTTCCTGGAATTCATTATCTACCTTGTATTTCACATTTCTAACGGGCCATTCACTATTTTGTTTTGTTTTCATATGACAAAATTTGATGGAAATAGATTATGTCTATTAACCTTAGGCCTACGAATACACGGGGTTAACTTAAATTGCTAGCTAAATTATAATGGATGGTATACTTAACTGGAATTAAATCTGAAAAATAGAAAAAAAACCTCAAAGAAAAATTAAGACCCTGAAATATTATTCGCATGAAATAAGAAAAACAATAATTGATGTTCAATGTACAAACCTAAATCAATTTTGTGACTCGTTTCTGTGACTGATATAGAATCCGTGAGATATTTCTCCTGACCCTCAGTAGATGTTACACGTTTATCACCATCATCATACTTGATCGCCTTTCCATGAAGAGCAAGTCTCAGGGCAGAGACTATGTTGTACATAGAGAGGCATGTAGTATTCAGTTGGATCGCACCAATAACAAGCTGATCAGGAAACACTACTAGTCCATCATCACAAGGTACAGCCTTGCCAGGTTTGTATGACAAGATTTCACGTCGTAGTTCAGCAATCTTTATATCAGCCTCTGAAGTAGCCATTTTGAAGTAGTTACAGTCTAAGTGAAAAAAGTACAATCTCGCTATAAATCGGTGCCGTCATTATCATGATTATACAATGTATAATGACGGTAGATATGCTCGTATCTAACAAGACAATGAACAGTTTTTTATGTTTTGTAACAAGCGCATATATACCAGCGCATATCGAAATGCTTTAGGCGAGAGAGAAGAAAATTTAGCATTTTAGCAATGAATGGGGTTCCCCGGGTTCTACTCGGATACGGTCAAAAGAGGGCGCAAAACCGAGTTTTGGGGGCATTTTCCTTCAAAGCTTTTAGTAAGATTACTGATTTAAATATATATTTTGAACATTTTACCTGCACGTCCTTCTCTCCCGAATATTCAGTCCAATAAAGTAGATTTAGTCAATCTATTTGCGTCATGCAAAGGTCGGAACGCGCAGGAGGAGCCCCCTCAATTTGACTTAAAAAAAAAAAATTACCGTAAAAATTGTAAACGAATTGCTCATTTCATAGGCTTGCAAACCATAAACAAACAAAGACAAAACAAATCAAGGGCTTCAGAGGGATTCCCCGCCAGGGCCCTCAGCAGCTCCGTGGACTCCGCCTATTTACCAAAATTTACAAAATAGTTTTTCCATGAAATAGGGGGAATGCGCTTGCTTCTTGCGGTTTGCATAGTAGGATGAGATTTAGCCAAAGATATAAACCCTTTTTGTCGATAGATTAACTTGGGAACAATTTTATGCCTCCATGATAATAACCTTATCTGAACAGGCTTGATTTATTATGTTAGAAGGTGGCAGTTTTTGTATTTTGCAGGTCTATATATATTTATTTTCTACATTGTGGACCGAAAGACCGTACTAAACCGTGCATGCTTTATTCATTCCCAAATAAACGGGAGAGAGAACTGTGACAGTAAATATGGCACTGCTAATACCAGCACTGACAATGTCTGTATCATTCCGATGCTTTATAACAAGCCCTTGTCACCATATTTGATGTAGTGTGGATAATATACTTGCATTCCATAATGAAGTTCAATAGTTCAGGACTAAAGGAAACTCACAGAATTGTTTATTTTAGTGTCATGCCTGGTTTAATGCCAGCAATGGGAATCAGTTGAAAGAGAGAAGAAATATTAGTTCGCACAGGACAGCTTTGCCATGATTCATGATTACTTCTTCAACGTTGAGTTGAATAAAATCAAAATGAGTTGCTTGGTGGTGGGGGAGGGGGGGGGGAGCAATGGAAAAGAAGAATGCATAAACATAGTGGCTTCATCAACATGAATACGGTGAATAGAAAATCATTTTATGAAAAGTACGCTTTATGCCCAAAGTCTGCAGACCAAAAGATAGGTCTTCTTCTTCTTCTTCTTCTTCCTCTTCTTCTTCTTCTTCTTCTTCTTCTTCTTCTTCTTCTTCTTCTTCTTCGTCTTCTTCTTCTTCTTCTTCTTCTCCTCCTCATCCTCCTTCTTCTCCTCCTTCTCCTTCTTCTTCTCTTTGACTACCTATTCTTATTTATTTCTTTCTTTGCTTGTTGTGCTGTTCTTACCTTTTCTTCTGTAGTTTTACCTTTAACATATATATTCAAGAAAAATATCTTTCACAGATTACATTCCAAAACACTTTTTAATCGTATATATTACACAATTTATCATATAATGTTAATGTACATGGACTTGCATTTTTAGGGCATTGGTAAACATAGTAAAGGAAACGATTCCCAGATATCTAAATATAAATAAACTCAATCCTCCGAAAGCAAAGTAATAACATGGTGCATCTACACGCAAATGATTCTTGACATGAATCCACAATATCATCAGATCGTATACATGATTGCATTACTGAAGTTGCATATAAAGTAGTAAAAGTGTATTTGTATTGGTTGCGTCGGTATACTCAGGATTCCTGTTTTCCACCAAATAAATGAAACTAATATATGTAATAGATGGAGTTATTTTCCTTTTGTAATAAGGGAATAATATTTGCTACGTGAAACGCAACAAAATAATGTAAGCAAATTTCCTTTCCAAATAATATTATTATTATCATTATTATTATTATTATTATTATTACTATTATTATTATTATTATTATTATTATTATTATTATTATGGACTGACTTCTGACATGAAGTCTGTTGCCATAGCTCTGACTTGGAACAGTGTGGTAAATCCCTGATAGCAGACGGACGTCTTTAAGACATCAAGAACTGGTCATAAACTGGTCCACACGTCGTATGTCGTATACACGACTATTTTACGACAATCTTATGACGTCTTTATATAACCAAAATTTTCTCAAATTTTGTTTGAACATAAGATGACATATATTTTACGTCAAATATTTACCACTTTTTAACGTCTTTTTTAAAGACCAGAATAAGACGTATTTTTACGTCAATTATTTCCCACTACATAACAACTTTTTTCAAGACCATAATATGACATGTTTACGTCAGTTTTACGTCGTGATATGACTGTAATAGTTGATCGTGATTCATAAATATTCATGAATGACCAGAAATGATTAAACTTCGTGAAAAAGGAAGATTACATTTGAATTTTAACATTTTATTCAATGATTGCACTGCTGATTTAATGAACAATGTACTTCCATGTTGAACACCATTCAGTTAATGTCATGGGCAGGGTATTTCAAAATGTATCAAGAAATTGTAATTTCCAACTGTTTTTTTCAAGTACTACACTACAGTCCATATATGTAGTAATGTCGATACATTCCTTTCCCCCGTTTTCTTCACTCCCTACCCTCCTTTTCCTTTCCTCTTCCTTTCCATGCACCGCACATCATAATTGCCCAAAAATGTTGTGTTTTCCCAAGGATTTTCAGCTCCTTGGTTTTCTCTGCTTTCTTTGCGCTAAACATATGCGAAGACGGTAACAGTGGAGAGACTCGGTAATTCACCCCTGCAGTGGACCGGTTACCAGATACCAGAGTTGCCTATAGGCCTAGTACTATTCTGGCTGAGAAGACTGCGCAACATCATCGCGCCGGTCTGGCAAGAAGGTGTTTACTACTAAAGGACCAGTGAATTAGAGATCATACTCCTTACTACCCAAAAAATATCAAACAAAAATTTTCTGAAAAGAACAAATATGTATACATTAAAATGTATATGTATACAGAGTATATCCTAAAAATATATAAAGAGCAATAACAAAAAACAGTCAAAGGCGTAAATATTCTCACTCATGAATGAACGCCGACAATATCAAATAACAACAACAACAAAAATAACAACAAGCATCAGTAGTTAGGTATAGGATGTAGGATGTTAGGATATAGGGCTAGTATAGGACGATCTATAGGCTAGAACATTAACATAGAGAAAACATCATAATGTTGAATACATTCTAAAAAAATTCATAAACCAGCTTTTAAACTTTGACGTCTTTATGATGTGACTTTTACCAGTCTGTGAGCTTCCTTTGGGTCGTAAAGACGTCATAAAGACCAATATGATGTAAAATTGACGTAAAAATATAACGTCTTATTTTACGTCGTGTGCTGGTGCAAAGTATAGTCTTAAAGACGTATATGTAATACGTAAATAAGACGTATGACACGACTTTAAAAAGACGTAAATATGATGTTATTCTTACCAGGGAAGATCAGGGATGTTGCTATGTTGGTCAAGCACACAACAATGAATTAATGATGTCCAATGTAGTTACCCAACAGGAGCCAAGTTTGGGCAAACTCTGTGTTTAGATTTACATCCAAGTAGTTAAATATAGACTCACTGTAGTAAGTAGAGAGGAACCGAATTATGCAGAGATTCGTGGATATGCCATTGTTGAAGACCTGTCGAACCATGAATGCCTTTTCACCCACAAATAAACGGGGGAGAGAACTTGTGTGACAATAACAATGACATTCATTTCCAATACCAATGGCAGTTTCGGTATTAGCCCGATGCTCTATTATATGCCGTGTCACCCTTTTATGATGTGGAGATAATATACTTCCATTTCATAATGCAGTTCAAAAACTCTCAGATCTGTTTACATAGCGTCATGCCTGGTACAGTGGCAGCATATAGGAATTAAGATGAAAGGGAGGAGAATTCGCATAGTGATTTCTATTTCACCATTAAATGTGGTGTACAAAAATAGACTGTTAATGCATTACTGAGTCAAAATCATCTGTACTCTACACCACCGATTTCTACTGATTTATTTTTACATGATAGAAAGCCCCAAACTGTAAACAGCCGGAGGTTGTGCATGTAGATATCGGTCATGATTTACATGGTTCAAATTATTCTCGATATCCGATTATCCAAATAATATAAAATCTTAACCTCCCTACCGATTTACGTCACTTCTTCTTTCTCGAAACTTTTCCTCTCCTCTCCTCTAGATCTCTCTCTCTCTCTCTCTCTTTATTTGTCTTGCTCCCTCTACCCCCCCCCCCTCTCTCTCTCCCTCATTGTCCTCATTGTAATAACTTGGAGATGCATGTTGCACTTTTATTTGGCATGTTTGGGGTCGATTGGATTATCTTATGATCTGTCAGCCACATCTCTCATGTCTCTGGTTTTCAATGTATATTTATCATAATCACAATAATTAAGACATTTCGAAGGATCGAACAAAGTGTGGTTTATCATGTTTATACTATGTGATATTCTTTTTTAAACTTCTCTGTTGACAATGGTGACGCCTGTGATAGGAAATGTATATTTTGTATTACAAAATGTATCTTCTTGGCTGGAACGTTTTCCTATAATTCATGTAGAGCACGCTTTCTAAATCTAAGCACAGTCACAGACACTCGTAATGGATCTAATTCACTTTTACGCTGATCGACTTGAACATCAATAGGGAACTAAAATGACAAATTTAAGCCAAACAATGGCCATGATGACCATACACTGTAGTGAAAGCGGGGAAACCCCCTGACAACCGGGCACAAACAACTACATTTAGTTCTCAAAAGACATCCTTATTGTGTACTGTGTTTCTGTCGATTTTTCTATTGGGAAACTTCTTCCTTTTGCTCTGTTCCCATGCACTAACATTTCCTTATCTCGCTGAAAACATGTTTTTGCTTGTTTGCTTGTTTGATTTTTTTTTTCTCTTTCTCTCTCTTTGCGGGAACAACATGACCAAGAAAACATATGTTTTCCTTACGGTTTTTTTTTTCTTCGTTTTGATTTTATTTGTGTGTCCTCAAAGAGTTCTCAATACTTTGAGTGATAAAAAGAAATTAGGTAGTCGCAACTTGCGACAAAAAAAAAAATAAATAGTTCCATATCATATTGGGAGTATGTAGTTTTCTGACTGGGTACAGTGTGGTAAATGTTGCTCTGTTTGGGCAAGCAAACAACAATGAAGTATTGATGTACTATGAACTTTAGTTACCAAACAGGAGCCAAGTTGTGCAAACACTGTGTATTATTATATTTACATACAATTGGTTAGATGCAGACTTGCTGTAAAAAGTAAAGAGGAACCGAATTATGCAGAGATTCGTGGAGATACTTTTTTGTAGACCTGCCGAACCATGCAGGCTTTATTCACTCACAAATAAATGGGAGAGAACTTGCGTGACAATAACAATGGCACTGCCAATACCACTGACATTATTCCTGTGTTAGCCCAATGTTCTATTATGAGCCCGCGTCACCCTTTATGTAGTGGGGATGATACCGGTACTTCTATTTCATAATACAGTTCAAGAATTAAGGTCTAACATGATAGAAGGCCATTAACTGCATGTAAACAGCCTTAAGTTGCACATACACGCACTTCGAATTACAGTCTTCGGTTATTTCGGTTGTGATTCACAGAGGGTTCCCGTTATTCTCGATATCCATCCAAAATGAACTAAAACCGTTACATACCCGTTACTCTTCGTCTTTTAATCTCTCCCTCTCTCTCTCTCTCTCTCCCTCTCTTTCTTTCGCGTTCTCTTCCCCCAACCCCCCCTCTTTCTCTCTCTCCTTAATAGTCCGAGCATTTCCTGTCCTCCCCTCTCTTCCTCCCTTTCTCCTCTTATCCTTTACCCCGCTTGTCTGTCAGTCTGTCTGCTTCGTTCTCTCTCATTCTCTCACTCCACCCGACCGACCTCCACCCTCTATCCCTCATCTCCCCTTCTGCCCCTCCACCTCTCTCTCTCCCCCTCCCCCCCCCCCCCTCTCTCTCTCTCTCTCTCAGATTAAAAAATATTCCTTCTGCAACAATAACAAGCTGCTATGCAGTATGTCTTGGGAACTTTGGGAAGATATGACAACGATAATAAAGCACGAAACACAAATGTGCCTCCCATAAAAAAAATTGCATGGTTGTCTTGTACACCTGTACTACATGTTCTTGTTTGATTCTATGCTGACTAAAGCCTATGAATATAAGAAAAATGAAATAATACATACCCAATGATTTCTTCCATAACTCTCTTAATTTCTTTATCCCATGATCCAATTCTATCCTGTGTACATTTAAAGGAAATGCACTACCTAGTGTTTACACCTCTGTTTTTCTCTTGAATAAAATTCATTAGGTAAAATATAGCTTTGAATCCACTCAACAATGACACTGTTATTGAAATACATATGCAAATCTGCATGCAATATCTATAACAAAGCTGATGACCTGCATGGACATAGGAACTAAGTACGTTTGGATGCATGAAAAACATTGTTGCATACATTCGAGCGATATCCTCTGTCGGAAGATTTAAACGTGCATGGCTCATCATGTTATTTTCTTTAAAACATAGCATTCATAAATCATCTTTAAGATACATGTAATATTTTCAATTTGAAAAATATCAATCATGATTTCACTCACTAGAGCGCTGTTATACCTACTAACCTTACAAATGAATTATTATGTCAGATTTCATATTCTGCATGACCATTTTTTTGGGAAGAAACAATGACAGACAACAAATTCAATTTGAGTTGTACTTTTTTGAAGAAGAGTGCCCAGAGACACTTGCTTTCATTATACTGAAACATGGTAGATACAAATAGTAAATCATTTTATGAAAAATATGTTTGAAAAATCTTGGTCGAAAAATGACAAATACGAAACAGTTGGTCACAAATTTTGACCAACAAGGGTTGGGCAAAATCGAGAGTTTGCCCAATTATTGAGCTAAACTTGACGAACAAATTAAGAAAACAGTTTGCCCAATAGATATACAAAAAGAAATGCCCAACTTTATCGCAGTGTATAAATAAAGTCTGTTTTGCTTTTATTACATAATAATTGCAAATCATATGATATCTTTTCTAACACTTCATTTATATTCAGCGCCTTTTGATTGGAGGGGGTGTTCTTATACTTTGTTATACCTTTTACTTTCATTAGTAGTCAAGACATATGCTATTTACAGATTAGAGTTTAAAGCGTTTTTCACGGAATATATTATGCCAACACATTTGTTTATGCTCCACACTTTATTGAATGATATTGCGTAATGTCATCACATTTGTTTATGCTGCACACTTTATTGAATGATATTGCGTAATATATACTGATATCCTCTACATGGACTTGTGTTTTTAAGTGAGGGCAAAAGAAAACTGCTTCTACATATTTGAAAATAAACAAAATTGATCATTCTAAGCAAAGTAATATAATGTCTCTAAATACACTGATTCTTGAGATGAATCCACGATGCATTAAAGAAGTTGCATAAAAAGATGTAAGCAGTAAATAAATGAACCATGAATACATAAAGAGACTTTTCCTTGGTTAAAAGGAAATACTATTTGGTACGCCAAATGCAACAAGTGTAAACAAAACTCCTTCTCCAAATAAACATTAATACAATCATCAATATTTCCTGACACCTGACCACTTCTATGATAGAAATTATTTACAAAGATAAAATTCCGTTGCCATATTTGGACACCGACATAATGAAACCCCCACATTGCTTTTAATAACCCACACTATGACTACGCAAATAAAATACTGCAAACATTTACATCAGTATTAATTTCGAAAATGATATCTTTGTCTTCAAAACGTTTTGGATGAAAAAAAAATCGTGTGGCCATACAAAGTCCTTTGAATAGTTTCTATAGCTATCAAAAATCTGTTTTGATCTTAGCTGATTTTTTTCCAAACTTGGGGTTCCTAGAGACCGTTTGATTGAAGCATGTTTTTTTTTAAATTCTGGGTTGCTCATATTTGCAGGGATCAGTGAAAGTCTTAAGGTAGTTTATTGACGTTTGATGTGGCTATTGCTTTCAAGGCCCTCTGCCTAAGTCAGTTTATGTGGTAAGTAAACGGAATAATAAAAGTCGAAAAAATGACATTCAGAGTCACATAATGTCTACCTGACTTGTCTATATCCGGAGTGCCTTTTGGCGAATATCGATAACAGCTTTGGCGAAGAAAAGAACATACAATTTCTCTAAGTACCCATCGGAAATGGAGTCGATACCATACACCAAATCATCAACCACTGATGTGATATCTTCTACATGCCTTTCATCCGATGAGCTGGTTTCCTCACTAAACTTCTCACCAGAGGACATATCTTCAGATGTATCCTGTACATCAGCTGTGCTATGGGTTGGAGATTCTGTAGACTGTTGGCTCACACCTTCATTCTCCTCCTTGTTAATGTAGGACGTGTCGTCTAGAGAGGAGTGGTCGATGGTTGGTGTAGTTTCCTCAACCTCGGTCCATCCTTCTGGAGATCCTTGTCCTAATGGAGTGCCCTCTTTCCCAGACTGTCCATGCGAATCTCCCAATTTCTTGGGTTGGTCTGATTCAGTCACTTCTGCTGCATCTTATTGAAAGGGAAAATATTCATATGAACAGTCGATACAAAAATGTAGGAAGAAACATAAAACATGCCTAATTCCATTTGATTCATTTCAAACTATTATTTTTTTTAGTTTTTTATACAAACTTTATCAAAGTCTCTTTAAAGATCTTAGAAAAAATGCAGATTATAACGACACTGTGGTAAATGAGGGTGTCAGTATGATGTTAATAGTGGCTGGTTAAATTCTTATACAACTGAGCCCTACAACTTCTAAAAAATAATTATTTATAAAAGTTGTTATAATTATTATAAAGAATCATGTTCAGGACTGGTATCATGGCACTAGATTCACTTTCAGAGGGTATATCTTAAGGTGCATACTGTTCATTATCTATGCTGTGCTTTGGGGATTCTTCTGGGGACCCTTGCTTTGAAGCGGTGCAATTTTCCCCGTCCCAAGCTTGCTTGGGACAGCTCACATTCTACGATAGGTCTTTCTAGAAAGAGAAGTGACCAATGAGAAGAGGACTTGTTTAACAGAAGAGAGAAGAGATCACCCTAGATTTCTGGAAGAAGTCCGGTTGCTGTTTAATATACCAACAGAACATCGAGTTGTGGAAAAAGGAAATAATAATAATAATAGTAATAATAATAATAATAATAATAATAATAATAATAATAGGCTGTTAACACTTGGGCAGTGGCCCTAGTGAGATATGCTGCTGGCATAGTTGAATGGAACCAGCTTGAACTTGAAAACTTGGACAGGAAGACAAGGAAGTTGCTGACTATGCACGGAATGTTCCATCCAAAGTCTGATGTAGATAGACTTTATGTGTCAAGAGAGAGGGGAGGACGTGGTCTGGTTGGAATAGAGGAACTGTAAGATATGAAGAACAAAGCCTCTACTGCTATATTGAAGGCCAGATGGATGCTTTCATGACGGCAGTCAAAGAGTCGGTGAGGAAAGGAAAAGATATGACAGCGAAACAGCTCAAGACTGATCAGAAGAAAATGAGATTGGAAGGATGGAAAGAGAAGGTGATGCACGGACAGCATTTAAGACAGACAGAAGAGTTTGCTGGTCCAGAGAGTTGGCAGTGGCTGAAACGAGGAAGTTTTAAAAAGGAGACGGAAAGTATGTTAGTTGCTGCACAGGACCAGGCACTTAGAACAAATTACCGGAAAGCCAGAATTGAGAAGGAGCACACATCTCCCTCATGCCGAATGTGTCATGACAAAGACGAAACGGTTACTCATCTGGTGAGTGAATGCAGCAAAATGGCACAGACTGAGTACAAAGGAAGGCATGATAGAGTAGCAGCTGCAGTTCACTGGGGTCTGGCAAAGAAGTACGGTTTACCCCATGCCGAAAAATGGTACGAACATCGGGCAGAGCCTGTCGCAGAGAACGATGATGTTAAACTCTTATGGGATTTTAATATCCAGACAGACAAGGTTATTCAAGCTAGAAGACCAGACGTCGTTCTCTTAAAAAAGAAGGAGAAGGAATGTCTCATCATAGATATTGCGATTCCAGGAGACTGCAGAGCTTGGCGTAAAGAGGAGGAAAAGATACAGAAGTATAACGACCTGGCATGGGAGCTGAAAAGGATATGGAAGGTGAAGGCGAAGGTAGTACCAATAGTCATCGGAGCCTTAGGAACTGTAACAACCAGACACAGAAGCTTCCTGGCTGATCTAGGAGTCGAGGTGTCCTTTGAAACGATACAGAAGGCAAGCTTGCTTGGGACAGCTCACATCTTACGAAAGGTCTTGAACTAGAAAGAGAAATGAACAATGAAAAGAGGACTTGTTTGATAGAATAGAGAACAGATACCCCTAGATTTCTGGAAGAAGTCCGGTTGCTGTTTAATTTATCAACAGAACATCAAGTTGTGGATAAAGGAAATAATAATAATAAGTAGTAGTAGTAGTAGTAGTATTAATAGTAGTAGAAGTAGTAGTAATAGTAGTAGTAGTAGTATGACGACTTTGTCTTTTGAATGTTTCTACTACACTTCTCCTGAAACCACTGATCATATGCTGATTGAACAGTTTCATGATAAAAATCTTACCTCGTGGGAGATAATGATCAGCAAGGTCTAACAACTTGGCAGCTTCAAGCGCCCTTCTCATTTCGATCCGTTCATGTTTGCTGGACACACCCTCTCTCCACTGCTT
>CM057162.1:15475808-15544871 GCA_029962745.1 Echinometra lucunter
TCGAAAGTATCTGTATGAAAGAGCATTTAGATACAATTCAAACATTTCCAACCACTGCCGCATTCAGAAAAACAGACAGGTGGTCTCCAGGGCAGGTTCATCCAAAACCCTGAAATGGGAGGGGAGGGCAGACTGTAAACCACTGGTTTTCCACAACTACATTAAACAAGTTTATTCGTCGAAACCTCTCTGAATTTTTGTGTCTTTTTCTTGGCAGATTTTCCATTAGACAAAATGATTATCAACCCCTCAAAAAAAGATTCCCCGAACTCAGCAGGTATTACCCTCTTCTTTTTGGGCCTGTTATGACACCCAGATATGAAGAGTGTAACGCGTGTTAAGTGCACATAGCAGCAAAAACTACCAATATCATAATATTATTCTGTCTTTGATTCTATTGTTTGCTTTTGTTTTGTTTTGTTTTGTTTTGTTTTGTGTCTTGTTTATCTATTCATTTAGGGGGCTGCACGTAAGTAGGCCTACTATAATACATCTGACTGGCCTCTGTGAGACAAGTTTGAGTTAAAACAAAGGGCATAGTACAAACTTACGGAAATGAACTAAAAAGTCGTCGAGGTTTGAAAAAAAATATTATACATGTACATATCAACGTCTACGCCCTTCTGCAAATCAAAAAGACCTCATAACTATTTTGACATTACTTTAAGGCCATGTAATCGTATGGGTAAACAGATTAAAAAGAAAGAAAGAAAAATCATTCAATTATCTGCTATAAAATAAGGGGGAAGAAAGAGAGAACTTCTTTGTTTTGAAACTCCAAAAAGCCAGCCCACCAGGGTTCCAGCCCTCCTCCCTTTGACATCATATGCTTTAAGCAGAGTTTACAATTTGATGGCTGCTCTTAATGGTTCAAAAGTGCCTTTACGCATTTTTTTTTGGGGGGGGGGGGGTAGAGACAGTTACTACGTTCTAATTTACAGCCAATGATCCTGTGAGTTTTGTTTGATGTTCAACCACTGACCAGTTCTTCCTGTAGAGATGATGCAATCTACCTTATAGGGCCTACACAATAACCCAAGGGCCTATTGCTAGCGAGGGATGATCCAGAAATAAGATCCACGTCCGATTTGAACAAACGAATTGGCTAACTCTAAACATTCAGCATTATGAAATTTGTTAAACCCATGTAAAATACAGCATCAATCCTCGTCCTGAAGTAGGCTGGTATTGTTTGAACTCAAATCGTCTTTGTCATAAACTCCATTAATTAGGCAGCTTCAACAAAAAAGTCAGTAAATGTGGTTAAATAAAAGTACTCTAATGTTGAGTTGCTTAGATCTATTTTAGGTTATAAGCACTGGATAGGTTATTGACTTTTTGAATATCATTTCACATATTAAACCTTTCATTTGTTCAGACAAATTCCTGGAATTCATTATCTATTTCCTTGTATTTCACATTTCTAACGGGCCATTCACTGATTTGTTTTCATATGAAAAAAATTGATGGAAATAGAATTATGTCTATTAACTTTAGGCCTACGAATACACGGAGTTAACTTAAATTGCGTAGCTATGGGGTCAGGTAAATTATAGTGGATGGTATACTTAACTGGGATTAAATCTAAAAAATAGATTAAAAAAAACAACCCGAAATAAAAATTAAGACCCTAAAACATTATTCGAAATAGATAAGCATAACAATAATGGATGTTCAATATACAAACCGAAATCAGTCAGGTAACTCGTTTCTATGACTGATATAGAATCTGCGAGAAATTCCTCCTGATACTCAGTAGATGTTTTACGTTTATCAGCATACAAGATCGCCAATGGGTCTCCATGTAGAGCACCTCTCAGGGCAAAGACTAAGCTGTACCTAATGGGCAATGCGTCAAATACATTCATCACACCAATGGCAAGCCGATCGGGAAACACTAGATCTAGGCCTGCTAGTCCATCATCACAGGGTACAGCCTTGCCAGGTTTGTACGACAAGATTTCATGGCGTAGTTCAGCAATCTTTATATCAGCCTCTAAAGTAGCCATTTTGAAGCAGTTGCAGTCTAAGTGAAAAAAGGTACAATCTCGCTATAAATCGGTGCCGTCATTATCATGATTATACAATGTATAATGACGGTAGATATGCTCGTATCTAACAAGATAATGAACAGTTTTATGTTTTGTAACAGGCGCATATATATACCAGCGCATATCGAAATGCTTTAGGCGAGAGAGAAGAAAATTTAGCATTTTAGCAATGAATGGGGATTCCCCGGGTTCTACTCGGATACGGTCAAAAGAGGGCGACAAACCGTGTTTTGGGGCATTTATCCTTCACCGCTTTTAGTAAGATTACTGATTTAAATATATAGTTTGAACATTTTACCTGCACGTCCTTCTCTCCCGAATATTCATTCTAATAAAGTAGATTTGGTCAATCTATTTGCGTCATGCAGAGGCCGGAGCGCGCGGGAGGAGCCCCCTCAATTTGCCTTAAATACCGTAAAAATTGTAATTAAATTGCTCATTTCATAGGCTTGCAAACCATAAACAAACAAAGACAAAACAAATCAAGGGCTTCAGGGGGATTCCCCGCCAGGGCCCTCAGCAGCTCCGTGGACTCCGCCTATTTACCAAAATTTACAAAATAGTTTTTCCATGAAATAGGGGCATGCGCTTGCTTCTTGCGGTTTGCATAGTAGGATGATATTTAGCCAAGGATATAAACCCCTTTTGTCGATAGATTAACTTGGGAACAATTTTATGCCTCCATGATAATAACCTTATCTGAACAGGCTTGATTTATTATGTTACAGGGTGGCAGTTTTTGTATTTTGCAGGTCTATAGTATAGGGTATAGAGTATAGGGTAACTGGGGGTAGCCCTAGGGGAATATGGGCACTTGATTTTTACCCAAGATGCAAGGCAGCTGAGCTAAACTTGAACGTTGGGAAACGTAGGCTTACAATGCCATGCTTGTATAGACGGGTAAGCTAATCAGTGACTTGTTTGTGGCGACATGACGAGAAGACAAGTTCAAATACAAGATGACTATAGTTATTAGAACTTGCTGAGTTCTATAACTCGTTATCTCGTCTTTCCGTCCAAACAAGTCGACTTGCAGATTTAAAAAAAAAAAAACATCTTGTGTTCTTGTCCTAAACAACTCTATTAAAAGAAAAAAACTAGTTAACTCGTTTTGTTTTTGTTTTCGTATTTTGTTTGATGTTTTTTTTTAATTCGTCTTGTCATCTTCTTGCCATAAATTTGTCTCGTCGTCTCAACGACACTTTTAAAAGTTCTGAAAAGGGGCATCTGTGTATAATTCCTCTAGACTGTGACAACGACTCTACAATTCCACGGTTTTCAGCCCCCCCCCGAACACACGCATACTATTTCACCAAGATAATTTTAAAAGAAGAAAATCTAAATTCGGCTAAATGATAATTTAACCCCCCCCCCCAAAAAAAAAAAAAAAAATCCAAATTGTAAACTGCTCATTTCATAGGCTTGCAAAACCGTGTACACCCAAGGGATTCTGCGCCCCCCCCCCCTACTCCCGCCCGGGGCCTTACATAGACCCTGGACTCCGCCTGTTTGGGTGTCAGCCGCCCCCCCCCCCCCCCCCCCCGCCCCCACACAAGATATCTGCGCCCTCTCCGGTCTGTGTACAATATTTTCTACATTGCGGACCGAAAAACCGTACTAAACCATGCATGCTTTATTCATTCCCAAATAAACGGGAGAGAGAACTGTGACAGTAAATATGGCACTGCTAATACCAGCACTGACAATGTCTGTATCATTCCGATGCTTTATAACAAGCCCTTGTCACCATATTTGATGTAGTGTGGATAATATACTTGCATTCCATAATGAAGTTCAATAGTTCAGGACTAAAGGAAACTCACAGAATTGTTTATTTTAGTGTCATGCCTGGTTTAATGCCAGCAATGGGAATCAGTTGAAAGAGATAAGAAATATTAGTTCGCACAGGACAGCTTTGCCATGATTCATGATTACTTCTTCAACGTTGAGTTGAATAAAATCAAAATGAGTTGCTCGGTGGGGGGGACGGGGGGGGGGGGGGGTACAATGGAAAAGAAGAATGCATAAACATAGTTGGCTTCATCAACATGAATACGGTGAATAGAAAATCACTTTATGAAAAGTATGCTTTATGCGCAAAGTCTGCAGACCAAAAGATAGGTCTTCTTCTTCTTCTTCCTCTTCTTCTTCTCCTTCTTCTTCTTCTTCTTCTTCTTCTTCTTGTTCTTCTTCTCCTCCTTATCCTCCTTCTTCTCCTCCTTCTCTTTCTTCTTCTCTTTGACTACCTATTCTTATTTATTTCTTTCTTTGCTTGTTGTGCTGTTCTTACCTTTTTTTCTGTAGTTTTACCCTTGACATATATATTCAAGAAAAATATTTTTCACAGATTACATTCCAAAACACTTTTTAATCGTATATATTACACAACTTATCAAGTAATGTTAATATACATGGACTTGCATTATTAGCGCATTGGTAAACATGGTAAATGAAAACGGTTCCCAGATATCTAAATATAAATAAACTCAATCCTCCGAAAGCAAAGTAATAACATGGTGCATCTACACGCAATGATTCTTGACATGAATCCACAATGTCATCAGATCATATACATGACTGCATTACTGAAGCTGCATATAAAGTAGTAAAAGTGTATTTGTATTGGTTGCGTCGGTGTACTCAGGATTCCTGTATTCCACCAAATGAAACTGATATATGTAATAGATGGAGTGAATTTCCTTTTGTAATAAGGGAATAATATTTGCTACGTGAAACGCAACAAAATAATGTAAGCAAATTTCCTTTCCAAATAATATTATTATTATAATTATAATTATTATTATTATTATTATTATTATTATTATTATTATTATTATTATTATGATGGACTGACTTCTGACATGAAGTCTGTTGCCATAGCTCTGACTTGGAACAGTGTGGTAAATCCCTGATAGCAGACGGACGTCTTTAAGCCATCAAGAACTGGTCATAAACTGGTCCACACGTCATATGTCGTATACACGACTATTTTACGACAACCTTATTACGTCGTTATATAACCAAAATTTTCTCAAATTTTGTTTGAACATAAGATGACATATATTTTACGTCAAATATTTACCACTTTTTAACGTCTTTTTTAAAGACCAGAATAAGACGTATTTTTACGTCAATTATTTCCCACTATATAACAACTTTTTTCAAGACCATAATATGACATGTTTACGTCAGTTTTACGTCGTGATATGACTGTAATAGTTGATCCTGATTCATGAATATTCATGAATGACCAGAAATGACTTAACTTCGTGAAAAAGGAAGATTACATTTGAATTTTAACATTTTATTCAATGATTGCACTGCTGATTTAATGAACAATGTACTGCCATGTTGAACACCATTCAGTTAATGTCATCGGCAGGGTATTTCAAAATGTATCAAGAAATTGTAATTTCCAACTGTTTTTTTTTTTCAAGTACTACGCTACAGTCCATATATATAGTAATGTCGATACATTCCTTTCCCCCTTTTCTTCACTCCCTACCCTCCTTTTCCTTTCCTCTTCCTTTCCATGCACCGCACATCATAATTGCCCCCAAATGTTGTGTTTTCCCAAGGATTTTCAACTCCTTGGTTTTCTCTGCTTTCTTTGCGCTAAACATATGCGAAGACGGTAACAGTGGAGAGACTCGGTAATTCACCCCTGCAGTGGACCGGTTACCAGATACCAGAGTTGCCTATAGGCCTAGTACTATTCTGGCTGAGAAGACTGCGCAACATCATCGCGCCGGTCTGGCAAGAAGGTGTTTGCTGATTTACTAAAGGACCAGTGAATTAGAGATCATACTCCTTACTACCAAAAAAATATCAAACAAAAATTTTCTGAAAAGAACAAATATGTATACATTAAAATGTATATGTATATAGAGTATATCCTAAAAATATATAAAGAGCAATAACAAAAAACAGTCAAAGGCGTAAATATTCTCACTCATGAATGAACGCCGACAATATCAAATAACAACAACAACAATAACAACAAGCATCAGTAGTTAGGTATAGGGTGTAGGATGTTAGGATATAGGGCTAGTATAGGACGATCTATAGGCTAGAACATTAACATAGAGAAAACATCATAATGTTGAATACATTCTAAAAAAATTCATAAACCAGCTTTTAAGCTTTGACGTCTTTATGATGTGACTTTTACCAGTCTGTGAGCTTCCTTTGGGTCGTAAAGACGTCATAAAGACCAATATGATGTAAAATTAACGTAAAAATATAACGTCTTATTTTACGTCGTGTGCTGGTGCAAAGTATCGTGTTAAAGACGTATATGTAATACGTAAATAAGACGTATGACACGACTTTAAAAAAACGTAAATATGATGTTATTCTTACCAGTCTCTGCTATCAGGGATGTTGCTATGTTGGTCAGGCACACAACAATGAAGTAATGATGTCCCATGTAGTTACCCAACAGGAGTCAAGTTTGGGCAAACTCTGTGTTTAGATTTACATCCAAGTAGTTAAATATAGACTCACTGTAGTAAGTAGAGAGGAACCGAATTATGCAGAGATTCGTGGAGATGCCATTGTTGAAGACCTGTCGAACCATGAATGTCTTTTCACCCACAAATAAACGGGAGAGAGAAGTTGTGTGACAATAACAATGACATTCATTTCCAATACCACTGGCAATTTCGGTATTAGCCCGATGCTCTATTATAAGCCCGTGTCACCCTTTTATGATGGGGAGATAATATACTTCCATTTCATAATGCAGTTCAAAAACTCTCAGACCTGTTTACATGGCGTCATGCCTGGTACAGTGGCAGCATGTGGGAATTAAGATGAAAGGGAGGAGAATTCGCATAGTGATTTCTTTATCACCATTAAATGTGGTGTACAAAAATAGACTGTTAATGCATTATTGAGTCAAAATCATCTGTACTTTACACCACCGATTTCTGTTGATTTATTTTTACATGATAGAAAGCCACAAACTATAAACAGCCGGAGGTTGTGCATGCACTTGTAGATATCAGTCATGATTTACATGGTTCAAGTTATTCTCGATATCCGATTATCCAAATAATATAAAATTTTAACCTCCCTACCGATTTACGTCACTTCTTCTTTCTCGAACCTTTTCCTCTCCTCTCCTCTAGATCTCTCTCTCTCTCTTTATCTCTGTTGCTCCCCCCCTCTCTCTCTCTCTCTCTCTCTCTCTCTCTCTCTCATTGTCCTTCATTGTAATAACTTGGAGATGCATGTTGCACTTTTATTTGGAATGTTTGGGGTCGATTGGATTATCTTATGATCCGTCAGCCACATCTCCCATGTCTCTGGTTTTCAATGTATATTTATCATAATCACAATAATTAAGAAATTTCGGAGGACCGAAAAAGTCTGTTTTATCATGTTTATACTATGTGATATTCGTTTTAAAACTTCTCTGTTGAAAATGGTGACACCTGTGATAGGAAATGCATATTTTGTATTAAAAAATTACATAGTTCCATATCATATTGGGAGTATGTAGTTCTGAATGAGTACAGAGTGGTAAATGTTGCTCTGTTTGGGCAAGCAAACAACAATGAAGTAATGATGTACTATTAACTTTAGTTACCAAAAGGAGCCAAGTTGTGCAAACACTGTGTATTATTATATTTACATACAATTGGTTAGATGCAGACTTGCTGTAGTAAGAAAAGAGGAACCGAATTATGCAGAGATTCGTGGAGATGCTATTGTTGAAGACCTGCCGAACCATGCATGCTTTATTCTTTCACAAAAAACGGGAGAGAACTTGTGTGAAAATAAGTGGCACTGCCAATACCACTGACAGTATTTCTGTGTTAGTCCCATGTTCTATTATGAGCCCGCGTCACCCTTTATGTAGTGGGGATGATAGTTATATTTCATAAAACCAAGAATTAAGGTCTAACATGATAGAAGGCCATTAACTGCATGTAAACAGCGTTAAGTTGCACATACACGCACTTCGAATTATAGTCTTCGGTCATTTCGGTTGTGATTCACATAGGATTCCCGTTATTCTCGATATCCATCCAAAATGAACTGAAATCGTTACATACCTGTTACTCTTCGTCTTTTATTCTCTCTCTCTCTCTCTCTCTCTCGCTTTCTCTTCCCCTCCCCCTCCCTCGCTCTCTCCTTACTAGTCCAAGCATTTCCTGTCCTCCCCTCTCTTCCTCCCTTTCTTCTCTTATCCTTTACCCCGCTTGTCTGTTTCGTTCTCTCTCATTCTCTCACTCCACCCGACCGACCTCCACCCTCTATCCCTCATCTCCCCTTCTCCCCCTCCCTCCCTCTCTCTCTCCCCTCCCTCTCTCTCTCTCTCTCTTTCTCTCCCTCTCTCTCTCTCTCTCTCTCTCTCAGATTAAAAAAATATCCCTTCTGCAACAATAACAAGGTGCTATGCAGTATGTCTTGGGAACTTTGAGAGGATATGACGACGATAATAAAGCACGAAACACAAATGTGCCTCCCTTTAAAAAGATGCAAAGTTGTCTTGTACACCTGTACTACATGTTCTTGTTTGATTCTATGCTGACTAAAGCCTATGAATATCAGAAGAATGAAATAATACATACCCAATGATTTCTTCCATATCTTTTTTAATTTCTTTATCCCATGATCCACTTCTATCCCGTGTACATTTAAAGAAAATGCACTACCTAAGTTTACACCTCTGTTTTTCTCTTGAATAAAATTCATTAGGTAAAATATAGCTTTGACTCCACTCAACAATGACACTGTTATTGAAATACATATGCAAATCTGCATGCAATATCTATAACAATGCTGATGACCTGCATGGACATAGGAACTAAGTACGTTTGGCTGCATAAAAACATTGTTGCATATATTCGAGCGATATCCTCTGTCGGAAGACTTAAACGTGCATGGCTCATCATGTTATTTTCATTAAAACATAGCATTTATAAATCATCTTTAAGATACATTTAATATTTTCAATCTGAAAAATATCAATCATGATTTCACTCACTAGAGCGCTGTTGTAACTACTAACCTTACAAATGAAATATTATGTCAGATGACATATTCTGTATGACCATTTGTGGGGAAGAAACAATGACAGACAACAAATTCAATATGAGTTGTACTTTTTTTGAAGAATTCCCAGACACACTTGCTTTCATTATAGTAAAACATGGTAGATACGAATAGTTAATCATTTTATGAAAAATATGTTTGAAAAATGTTGGTCGAAAAATGACAAATTTTTGACCAACGTTGGTACTCTATCGAACATACGAAACAGTTGGTCACAAATTTTGACCGACAAGGGTTGGGCAAAATCGAGAGTTTGCCCCAATTATTGAGCTAAACTTGACCAACAAATTAAGAAAACAGTTTGCCCAATAGATATATAAAAAGAAATGCCAACTTTAGCGCAGTGTATAAATAAAGTCTGTTTTGCTTTTACTACATCATAATTGCAAATCATATGATATTTTTGCTAACACTTCATTTATATTTTTCTGCGCCTTTTGATTGGAGGGGGTGTTCTCATACTTTTTTTTTTATACCTTTTCCTTTCACATGCAGTCAAGACATATATTATTTACAGACTATTGTTTGAAGCATTTTCCATATTATGTCAACACATTTGTTTACGTACGCACTTTATTGAATGATATTGCGTAATGTCAACACATTTGTTTACGTACACACTTTATTGAATGATATTGCGTAATATATACTGATATCCTATACATGGACTTGTGTTTTTACGTGAGGGCAAAAGAAAACTGTTCCCACATATTTGAAAAAATTGATCCTTCTAAGCAAAGTAATATAATGTCTCTAAATTCTTGAGATGAATCCACGATGCATTTTAGAACTTGCATCGAAAGATATAAACAGTAGATAAATGAATGATGAACATATAAAGAGAATTTTTCTTTGTTAAAATGAAGTAATATTTGCTGCGCAAAATGCAACAAATGTCAACAAAACTCCTTCTCCGAATAAACATTAATTACAATCATCAATATGTTCTAACACCTGACCTAAATTCACTTTTATGTAGAGATTATTACAACATAAAATTCCGTTGCCATATTTTGGACAATGACATAATGAAACCGCCACATTGCTATCAATAACCCATATAGGCGCCGATCCTGGGGGGGAGGGGAGGGGGGGGGGGCGGGTGAACATGTCCCCCCTCAAATTTTAAATCTTGATTTGTTTTTTCTATTTTGAGTCAGGTGACCATACTGATGGCAAAACGAGGCTTCTTTCATTATTATTTGTGGTAATTTTAGCCCGATCGCTTCGCTCGCTCGCATAATAACGATCATCCTTTTTCACCGCTCAAAAACAGATTTTCGGCCGTGATCTTCGGTGTTTCTGTCCCCCCCTCCCACATGAAATCGCCGCCACTGATAACTCACACTATGACTACGCAAGCAAAATACTCGAAAAATTTATTTCAGTATGAATTTCAACAATGATATCTTTGTCTTCAAAGCGTTCTGAATGAAAAAAAAAAAATATTGTAGGCATACAATATAGAACTTACAATTTTTTTTGGAATAGTTTCTATAGCTATCAACAATCTATTTTGATCTTAGTTATTTTTCTTTCCGAACTTGAGGTTTCTAGAGACCGTTTGATTAGAGCACGTGGTTCTATAATCATGGGTTGGTCATATTTGCAGGGATCGATAGATTAAAATATTAAACGTAGGATATTGACGTTTGATGTGGCTATTGCTTTCAAGGCTCTCTTGTGTAAGCCAAGCTATGTGTTACGTAAACTGAATAATAAAAGTCGAAGAAATGGCATTCAAAGTCACTTTAAAGGTTGCCTGACTCGTCTATATTCGGAGTGCTTTTTGACGAATATTGATAATGACTTTGGCGAAGAAAAGAATATATAATTGCTCTAAATACCCAACAGAAAAGGAATCGAGACTATAAACCAAACCATCCAACTTGGATTTGATATCTTCTACCTGCTTTTCATCCATTGAGCTGGATTTCTCATTGGACTCACCAGAAGGCATATCTTCAGATGTATCCTGCACATCAACAGTGCTACGGTTTGAAGATGCTGTAGACTGTTGGTTCACACCTTCATTCTCCTCCTCATTCACATAAGAAGTGTCGTCTGTAGAGGAGTGGTCAGTGGTTGCCGTAGTTTCCCCAGCCTCTGTCTGTCCTTCCAGAGATCCTTGTGCTAATGAAGTGCCATCTTTCCAAGACTGTCCAAGCGGATCGTCTGATCCATTCACCTTTGCTGCATCTTCTCGCAAGGGAAATATTGATATCAACATAGTAGTTAAAAATGTAGGAAGAAAATATTTCATTTCATTTAATTTCATTTCACTTCATTTCATTTCCAATTTTCAACTGTAAATAACATAATTACATCAGAAATTACATTATCATTAGCAACGCACAGGATAAGAATAATTTTCAAGCAATGAAATTTTGATTGATAAATAAATTTTTGAAAATGGAGGGGAACTAAAAAGCAAAGCTTGTATTCTGCATATCCCTCAAAAAAGTTTATACAGTTTATAATAAATACTCATTCGAGAAACAAAAACAATAAAAAGAATACAGAAACACACACGCGAAAAAAACCCCTAAATAGTTAATTAGAGAAAAGAGAAGAAACAAAAACATGAAACATGCCAAATTCCACTTGATTCATTACAATGTTTTCTTCAGTTTTTTTTCTTCATACGAACTTTATCTGTTTATAAAAGTCTCTTTAATATATGGTGTCATAAAAATGCAGATTATTAAGACACAGTCCTATGACTGTAGCAGTTATGAAGCGATGGGTTGAAGTCATACACAATAATACTGAACCTTTCAGCTTTAACAAACTTCGTATTATTGATTAAATCTTTCAATGGCAAATAATCACTGTCAGCTATGATTTTACCAGATTCAGAGGTCATATCTTGAGGCGCATGCTGTTCATCGTCTAAACTGTGCTCCGGTGATTTCTCGGGCATGTCGTGGGGTTCGAGAGAACTGCCATTTTCCCTAGACAGCTGACGAGAATTCCCTACTTTCCTAGGATGTTCTGATCCAGCAGTTCCTTCTACTCGTGGATCGGAGGAGAGGATAACATCATAGTACAAGTCGTAATAAGCTCAAATAATATTTTCCCTAAAGCAGACTAACACATCTTTGTTATTATTATCATTATTATGTTTATAACAATAATAATAATAATAATAATAATAATAATAATAATAATAATAATAATAATAATAATAATGATAATAGTAATAATAATAGTAATAATGATAATGATAATAATAATAAGGATAACAATAATACTACTACTAATAATGCTAACAATAGTAACTATTATTATCATTATCATCACCACCATCATCATTATTATAAAAAGACGTAGAAAAAGATGTAGAAGAACTGTATAGATATTTCATTTTCGTTTTTGAAAAAATGGAAACTTCAAATAACAACCTTGGAATATCCGACATAAACAGCAGGATCCTTCTGAAATAAGAAATATAACATGCGAACTATCATGCTTATTTTTTCTTCTTTATTCATTTATTCATTTTAGGCTTATTTATTCATTCATTTTTCCAATCTATCTATCAATTCTATTTTTTTAATGTTATCATTATTTATCTCTCTATCTCTTCCTTTCTCTTTCAAACGATTCTATGTTCCTTGGAATAATGTCAGGATAAATACGCTACCTTGTGGGAGATAACGATCAGCAAGGTCTAACAACTCGGCAGCTTCAAGCGCCCTCCGAAGTTCAATCCGTTCGTCTTTCCTGGACACACCTTTTCTCCATTGGTTCAGCATGTAACGAGTTCCTTGGCTGGTGATTCGAAGGAACCTCATGTTGGTCCTGATTGCTCTCTCAATATCACCCTGGATAATCCCTAGCTGACCACCCAGGCTGTCAATTTTGGCTTCATCATAAAGATCGTCGGCTATCTGCTTTAGGATGTCTGCAAATTCATCATTTGGCAATTCAGTGCTGATGATTTCCAATCAGGGATAGAACAAAAACAAATAAATAAAATTCTTTGGCTTTTTCAACTTCAGAATGATAAGAAATCAAAATGGTCTCGTTCTACATTGTATAGTGGCAACACTGCTTCGAATCTGAATGTCGGGAATCTTTGTCTAAGAGGTATAAACCAATGAAGCACGTATTTCCATTCCATAACCTCAAGGAAATGACATTCAAGGTGTATGCAGTACAGATATTACACATATCCCTCTACGTGGTTCCACTAGCGGAGTTTAATGGTTTGTGGGCTGTACGCTGAGTTTGTTCTATTCCAACAGATCAGAAAATAAAACATAAAACATGTAAAGACTATAAAAAATAATATTGTTACAACTTACTCAGGCTGAAATGTGTCTCCTCTCTGTGATGGATAAAATTCTCTGTTAGAATTAAATTCAGATGATTTCGCCCCTGCCGAAAGGAAAATAGATGTTTAACTGAGGGTATTTGATAATGAATATACACACACACACACAAAAAAAAAAATTTTAGTTAAATTGAGTAGACTGTTGGATTGAATTGCCATTCATTTTTTATGTGAATAAATACATTCAAATAACTAAGGAAAATTGTATCGCAACTACAGATGCATTACTCATGGCCATAACAAAGTGCTTCACTTACATTCCTTATTTTTTCCATATGACTATTTACACAATTAGAAATGTGCTGGTCAATAATTAGCTAACCGTAACCCGAAGGTACTAGTAGGGGAAATGGTTTAATCTAAACCGATGAAGATCTGTTGTTTGAAAAGTTGTAAAACCTGGAAAATTGTATCCTTACCACTTTGAGCCTGCTTTCCAGATGAAGCTATCCAGGGGATGATGAAACCCTTTATCCATTGAGAAGTCTCTGCTTTCATCTTCTTCTCTTCTGATCGTATTTTGCTCTCGAGCTGAATCTTCATCCTTAACTTCCAAATCTCACGCTTGAGTTGTTCTACGCGTTCCTTTTCTTCCTTGTTTTCTTTTGTTATTCCCTCGACTTCACGTTTCGCCATCTCTTCTCTCTCCTCAAATTTTGCTTCCTGGGCTTTAATGTGTTGCTCTTTCGTTTTTAGTTCTTCCTCTAACTCTGCTTTTCTCTGTTTGTATATCTCTTGAGAATCTTTGGCCATCTTATCCTTTTCGGCCATTGCTCGCTCAGCTTGCTCCCTTTTTTCCTTTTCATGCATCATCCCGCTTTTAAGTTTATCATTCTCATTGACAAGACTCTCGCGCCTTTCTTCTATCTCCTTAACGTTTTCTTTTTGTACTTTGATTAGCTGTTCGTTTCTTTTTAGTTCTTCCTCTAACTCTGATTCTCTCTGCTTGAGCATCTCTTGAGAATCTTTGGCCATCTTCTCATTTTCGGCCATCGCCAACTCCGCTTGCTCTCGTTTTTCCTTTTCAAGCACAATCTCGTTCTTAAGTCTTGCGTTATCATTGACAAGGCTCTCACGACTTGCAAACGATTCTTCAAGTTTCATCTGTAACTTCTTGATTTCATTCTGTAGTGACTCCTTCATCCGTTCGCGCTGTCTAATCTCTTCGGTCATCTTTTGTTTTGCTTCTGTGGCCTCTTTCTCAGCTCTCTCATTCATCAATTTTGTATTTCTACAAACTTCTTTCAATTGATTATGTGCAAGCATCACGTCACCTACTCTCAGACATCCTTGTAGAAAAGTCAGAAGCTTAAAATGTTTCGTATCAGAGAGAGGTTGGTTGTTCCAAGGTATTTTAAAGACTTCGACGATCCCTTTTTCCATCATCTTTTCCACGTCTAAATCTACTCCTGTATCGTCCAATAAGGCAAGGATGGGTTGGCGGCCTATTCAGCAAAGCAGAATACCATACGTTATGTTCACGTCGGCCTAAATTGTGATTATGGACATTACATTTAACCCGTTATCTAGTGGAACCGGGTGGCCCCTGTATTAAACCTATGAGAATCAGATAATTCAGTAGTCAATGCAGGTTGGTTATCAGCTTCTCATTTTCGAAGAAAATGTACATCCAAATGGACAAATATTTCATGATTTTGTGTTATTCCTTATTCTCATGAAATTTATTTTGTGGCATGGAATACAATGACGTGGGCGGAGTCGAAATGTGCTAGTCATGTGTTATGAGATCGAGTAAAAGGGAGATAAAGAGAGGGGGAGAGAAATGAAAGAGATAGAGAGTGGGAGATGGTGATGATATAATAATGAATAAATAAACGAATGAATGAAACTTTATCACCATAATTTGATCATGATGCAGATCACATTGAAAACAGGGGATGGTGGTAATAGAATGCCATCAGATAGCAATAATGACGATGATGATAAAAGGAGGGAAAGTAAGAAATAAGGTGATATAGTAATAGGCCCGTCTACTAATGTATTAAAATTTTATGTTCCTCTCGGTAACCCTCGGTTACCGACTATTCTCTTCACGCTAATAATGGCATCTGAATTGATGAAATCCAGTTTGCTTACATTAACTGTTGCTATGTTGGGCAAACCTCGGACAAGTTATTTAGTTGTTAAGGAAAACTCTTGTTCAACAATAGTTACCATGCAAAATTATTAAACCGGTCTATTCGCAGCTTTAATCAGTTGTTTTACGTAGGTCTAGATTTTTTTTTTATTTCTACAAATGAAATAACACAAGCATTAATTACTTTCAAGTTGTACATACTATTTAGGCCTTAATGGATCGCTTATGCCAATCAGAAAAATTCAACACTGTGTGATGTACACTATTAGACTAAAATCTATTATTTGTTGACAGTGGAGTAATGCGTCTCTTGTCCGCATACAAACCAAACTTTTCAGTGCATCAATCCTGCGTGTAAACGGAGCGAGCGAGGAGACCTTTCATTTTATAATCATGAAATGTTATAACCGAAATAATCTCCTTTCTTTTTCATAAATTTCTTGTCTGTTGCCTGGAGTTTTTGGATTACGGTGCACCCCCCCCCCCGAATGCCTCTATGTATGGAATTAAAAAGAAATCGTGAAATCAAGATGCCCCCCCCCAAAAAAAAAAAAAAAAAAAAAAGAAAGAAAGAAAAAAGAAAGAAAAAAGGGAAAAAAGAAAAAAGAAGAAAAAATTTTAAAAAAAAGAAAAAAATAAATAAAATAATAAACTTGTTTCTCAAAATGATTGTTTTGAAATGTGATATATGACTAAGAGGAAAATATCTTCAGAGGTCTACTATCCAGTATAGGTCTTTACAGCATTTTAAAATACAAAATTGCATCCACTACGCTCAAAAAGATCACACCAACCTCTAAAAAGGCAGACCTATGGAGAGAAGATGATTACAGTGATTCTACAATAACTGATAGACACAAAATCATGGCACATTGGCAGAAGGAGGGGGGTCTCAGCACTCATTGCCATTCAGAGCACATGTATAAGAGAGAGAGAGGGGGGGGGGGAAGTGTTGTATAGTAACGACATGAATTGAAAAAAAAAGTCATCATTTGAAAGAAAATTTTAAACAAAATCAACACAGGGATGATGGTTGTAGGTAACCCTAAATTTAATTTCAGTAAAGGCAATTGTTATGTTTAACTGCATGATTGAAGTCAACTGTAAAACATTTAGGACTCCTTGACATATCGAGTGAGCTATATCTTTCTAAGCACATAATAGGTGTAGGATTGACATTGAGAAATTTCGTTATTATAAACGAGGAGGTGCAATTGATAGAGTCGTATTTTGACCAACCTTAACTCCATGTAAAAGAACATACTATAACCCAGCGCTTCTTAACCGGTGGCCCGCGGCCCACTGGTGGGCCCCGAAGCTTTCTCAGGTGGGCCGCGAGGTCATTCCAAAATATTTTGGAATAAATTCTTGAATTCAGCTTCACTGTTAACATTAAATTGAATTGAATTCATTAAATTTATCAAAATAACATCAACAGCTATGGATTATCGTCCATGCAATGTGCTATAAATTTTCAAAGATTTCTTTACATTTGGGGTGGGGGCATTATATCAGTCTTTCATTTATTGCAACCATACATAATAGGTTGGATTTTCTAATGTACTGTTGGTAATGCAGCTTGCAGTGGTCCAGATAAATACCACACAATTCGTTCTCCTTTTTTTTTGTCATGTTTTATTGATTTTTTTTTCTCATTGAGATTCTGTGAGGTGGGCCTCAAAATAATTTTAGGATGAAGGTGAGGCTCGAAAAAAAATTCACTAGCCAACGTGGGCCTCGATGTAAAAAAGGTTGAGAAGCACTGCTCTAACCCGACGTACAACCTGAAAATTACATTAATATGCATGATATCAGCCATTCAAGTGAGTTGTTATGAAGTGTCCTTAGATTCTGAATAATAGGGTTCTATATGGTGGCAATGAAGTACGCTCGAGAACAGGTCATATGCGACGTGAATTTCGCGGCCAACTTTACGTTCCAAGTTGCAAAATTCACGACCTGTGACGTAAACTTTGCGTCCCAGTCGCGAATTTCGCATCCCGGATCATAAATTTCGTGTCCCGGGTCATGAATTTCGCGTTACGGGTCGCGAATTTCCGAAGAGGGATGCCATGTAGGCCCCAAAATTCATGTCGCACATGACCTGTTGTCGAGCGTAATTCTGGGCCACCATAATTCTCAGATATAGAATAATGCGTGCCTACCTACTTTGTTCCTCTACATTTAGTATCCCTCTCCCTTTAAAAAAAAAATGTTCGTTGAATTTTATTTATAGGTTTTGTTATTTTTCGTTGCTTTTGTTGATCTCTTGAGCTTTCATGTGTTGGTTCTGCTCACAATAAATAAATACAAATCTATTGTAGATTTTATTTCAGCAAAATTCGATTCAGTTCGTTTTATTACAACGATACAGGCCTAAAACTCTTTGAAATCAGGATTTTTTTAATGGAGTTTAAGGAAAGTAATTAGAGCTACCAATGCCCTGCTGGGAATTCAAAGTAGTAACAAAAAACATGGAAAAACATGAAACTGTACTCTAGATAGTTGAGCTTAATAATGGAGGAGCTTGAAGAAAATAAGACATGATAAACGGTGAATTACAAAGCGCTGAATCGCATGGCAGATGACTAAGGTCGACTAATCTTTTCACATTTATCAGTTTATGACATTAAGGGGAGTATTAACTCTTGATGGTTTTTGGTAATTGGTACATTTCAAGCATGAAGCTTCTCCTCATGGCAACGGTATAAGATGGTGCATATTTTGGCACATAACGGTTTCGGAATGAACCCATTACCTACTGGAACCGGGTGGTCCATGTACAAAACCTATTGAGATTTTAAGAACTCAGTAGAAATTGGTTAACTCACCTGTAATCTCCTTTATCATGTAGAATACTCTTATGCTACTGGATACTGAGAAGAGAAGAAGTTCTACCGGACTGCAGTAATGAAGGGAAAATGCATTAATTCATAACCATTCATATGACATAGTCAACATTAACAGAATGTGTCAGAGCTGAAATTACTTATATATCTCCCACACCCGCCCCCACCCTCTCTCTTTCTCTGTCAGCCACCCCCCCCCCCCACCCCACCCCGACGCAGCTTTTAGTGCCAACATTGCAATGAAAAGATCGTCCCTTTGTGTTTTTTTTTTAATCTCATGAACAAAATAAATATGTTGTTACTTAACATGCTCATTGCCCCTCCCGCCACGAACAATATCTATTTAAAAAAAGAAGCTTTATAAATAACACTGCCGATTAGCGGGATGAAAAACACCCTCATCTGAAACAATGAAATACCGGTATATCTGATTAACATGATAAATAACATTCATTCGCGGATTTTGTTAATGTTACCTTAATTAGTATCATAAACCAATGCCTGTTTGTTTAGTGGGATGAATAACACTCTAATCATGCTAATGAGCGATCCAAATTTACAGGTTTTTTAACATTCGTGGAAAGCCCCGCAGAATATTGTATACATATTTTATGTTACTGTTATATTATACTGTATTTTGATTTTATTTTTGCAAAATAAAAAAATGAATTGAAATTGAATAAAGTTTTAACGTAATAAATATATCAAAATAACCTTTGACACGAGCGCAATAGTTGTTACCTTCCAGTATATTTAGTCAAGCCTATTCTCTTGAAATACCGTTATATCTGATAAATGATATTCATTCGATGTGTTTTTGTGAATGTTACCTTAGTATCATAAAATCAATGCCTAGTATCATGTTGTTACGCGGGATGAATATCAATTTTCTTTGATCATGTCTGATACGATATAAGGCATGCAAGGTGATGTCTAGCTTTATGATCACTTAATTCGGCTTAGCAAATTTGATTCTTTTCGTCCGGATTTTTTATTTTATTTTTTTTAGAAAACGGGGAGAGGTACGTAACATTTTATCCATTATTTGATATTCTTCGGATGCACAGACATGCTATTGGGTCAATTTCAACACATATATTTTTTAAAAAACAAGTTCGATTTCACATGCACGGGAGGGGGGAGATGAAAGGCTTCATCTGTCTTAACCATGCAGGTTCCACAAGCAGTTCTTATATAATCATGGTAATATAAATCCTCCTAATTGTTTTTCTTTTTCTCTCCGGTAAAAATAATGTATTGATTTAAATCAAGGTATGGAAAAGAAGAAGGCTAATATACTTACTTCGTCACGACCGCGAAACATCCAACATTTGCAGCTAATCCTTTGACATCTCCTTTGAGAGTATCTGTATGAAAGAGCATTTAGATACGATTCAAACATTTCCAACCACTGCCGCGTTCAGAAAAAACAGACGGGTGGTCTCCAGGGCAGGTCCATCCAAAACCCTGAAAGGGAGGGGAAGGCAGACTGTAAACCACTGGTTTTCAAAACCACATGAAACAAGTTTATTTTTCGAATCCTTTCTGAATTTTTGTGTCTTTTTCTTGGCAGATTTGCCACATAGACAAAATCAATATCAACCCCTCAAAAAAAAGATACCCCGAACTCAGCAGGTATTACCCCTCTTCTTTTGGGGCCTGTTATGACAGCCTGATATGAAGAGTGTCACTCGTGTTAAGTGCACATAGCAGCAAAAACTACCAATATCAGAGTATTATTTTGTCTTTGATTCTATTGTTTGCTTTTTTGTTTTGTTTTGTTTTGCTTTGTGTCTTGTTTATCTATTCATTTAGGGGCTGCATTCATTTATGTAGGCCTACAATAATACATCTGACAAGTTTGAGTTACAACAAAGGGAATACTACAAACTTACAGAAATGAACTAAAAAGTTATCGAGGTTTAAAAAAAATATTCATGTACATATCAAAGTTTACGCCCTTTTGCAAATTAAAAAGACCTCATAACTATTTAGACATTACTATAAGGTCATGTAATCGTATGGGTAAATAGATCAAAAAGAAAGAAAGAAATATCATTTAATTATCTGCTATAGAATAAGGGGGGAGAAAGAAAGAAAGAAGAAAAAAAGGGGTTTGACAACTCTTTTTGTTTTGAATTTCAAAAAAGCCAGCCCACCCCGGGCTCCAGCCCTTCCCCCGTTGATATCATATGCTTTAAGCAGAGTTTACAATTTGATGGATGCTCTTCATGGTTCAAGAGTGTCTATATATACATGTATATATTCGGGGGGGGGGGTACAGTTACTACGTTCCGATTTACAGCCAATGATCCTTTGAGTTTTGTCTGATGTTCAACCACTGAACAGTTCTCCCTGTAGACATGATGCAATCTACCTTATAGGGCCTACACAATAACCCATGGGCCTATTGCTGGCGAGGGATGATCCAGAAAAAAAGATCCACGTCCGATTTGAACAAACGATTTGCCTAACTCTAAACATCCAGCATTATGAAATTTGTTAAACCCATGTAAAATACAGCATCAATCCTTGTCCTGAAGTAGGCAGGTATTGTTTGAACTCAAATCGTCTTTGTCATAAACTCCATTGATTAGGCAGCTTCAGCAAAAAAGTCAGTAAATGTGGTTAAATAAAAGTACTCTAATGTTGAGTTGCTTAGATCTACTTTAGGTTATAAGCACTGAACAGGTTATCGACTTTTTGAATATCATTCCACATATTAAACTATTTATTTGGTTCTGATAAATTACTGGAATTTATTATCGATTTCCTTGTATTTCACATTTCTAACGGGCCATTCACTGATTTGTTTTCATATGAAAAAATTTGATGGAAATAGAATTATGTCTATTCACCTTAAGCCTACAAATACACGGAGTTCACTTAAATTGCCCAGCTAGGTCACGTAAATTATTATGGACGGTATATACTAAAGTGGGATTAAATCTGAAAAATAGAGAAAAAACAACCCCAAATAAAAATTAGACCCTAAAACATTATTCGAAAGAGATAAGCATAACAATAACGGATGTTCAATATACAAACCTAAATCAGATTTGTAACACATTTCTATGACTGATATAGAATCCGTGAGTTTATATTCCTCCTGACCCTCGGTCGATGTTTTATGTTCATCAGCATCAACGTCTCCATGAAGAGCACGTCTCAGGGCAGTGACCATGTTGTACGTAAATACATTGATCATACCAATGACAAGCTGATCAGGAAACACTATTAGTCCATCATCACAAGGTACAGCCTTGCCTGGTTTGTATGACAAGATTTCATGGCGTAGTTCAGCAATCTGTGTCTTTATGTCGGGCTCTGAAGTAGCCATTTTGAAGCATTTACAGTCTAAGTGTAAGAAATACAACCTTGTTTTAAATCGGTGCCGTCTTTATCATGATTATACAATGTATATTGACGGTAGATATGCTCGTATCTAGAAAGACAATGAACAGCTTTATGCTCTGTAACAGGCGAATATACCAGGCATATATCGACATGCTCTAGGCGATAGAGAAGAGAAAGTTAATAGCATTTAAACAATGACTGGGGATTCCCCGAGCTCTTCTTGATACGGTCAAATGAGGGCGAAAACCGTGTTTGGGGTATTTTGCCTTCAGAGGTTTGAGCAAGATGACCGATTTAAATCTATAGTTTGAACATTTTACCTGCACTTCCTTCTCTCCCAAATATTCAGTACAATAAAGTAGATTTATTCAATCTGTTTGCGTCATGCAGGGGCCGGAGCGCGCGGGGGAGCCCCCCCCCCCCCCCCTCAATTTGGCTTCAAAAAATTACATCAAAATTGTAGATTGCTCATTACATATGCTTGCAAACCATTAGAAAAAAACAAGAACAAAAACAATAAACAACTCAAGGGCTTCAGGGGGATTCCCCGCCAGGGCCCTCAGCAGCTCCATGGACTCCGCCTGTTTGCCCCCCCCCCCCCCACAACTAAAAAGAAAAGAAAAAATCGGTGGTCCATATCATGCACAGCTTTCACTCAAGATGAGGAGGTAAATCGTCTTTATCTATATACGTGTACACGTATCATCTATATTATTCACTTGTCCTTCCCCTATATTTACGAAATAGTTTTCCATGAAATAGGTGGAATGCGCTTGCTTCTTGCGGTTTGCATAGTGGGATGAGATTTGGCCAAGGATATAACCCCCCCCTTTTTTTTTTTTTTTATTAACCTGGGAACAATTTTATGCCTCCCGGATAATAACCTCATCTGAAAAGGATCGATTTATCATGTTGGAAGGCAGCTTACATAATTTAAATTTTCCATTTTACATGTCTTTTATACATGGTAACTGGGAGTAACCCTTGAGGAATATGGACACTTCATTTTTACCCATGATGCAATGCTGCTGAGCTCAACTAGGAAGTAGCTTTCAACACCATGCTGCGCACTTAAATTGTGTGTAATAACGGACGCACGTCCATAATTATTTTCCCACCAAGGGAGTCCATATTTCTCACATCTTGCTCACACACCTTTTCAGTCTGATGTGAAATACAGGGTGTATCAATAAAAACGTTAAACTTTTGATAAAATTATAAAAATTATATTTGAAAATATTTCGAAGAGTTTTTCATGTTGATATAATGCCCAGTGGGCTCATCTATCAAGTGCCACTCACAAGACAAATTTTAATTCACGCTTGGCCGAACATTAACTGTTTTTGTTCAGAGTGTGAAAAATGACTTGCACCAAATCGAAAGAAGAGGAACAATTAAACCAGTGGGCTAAACAAGTAATCCCATTCATAGAAATTGCTCTTTGCCAAAAAGTTGCCCGACTGCCTGACCGGGTTGACTGACTGATCGATCGTTTGGGTACTTTATTTGTCAATGATTTGATCAATCAATAATTAATTGGCTGTTGATTAAATGATTACCTTATTGATTGACTGATTGATTGACTGGCTGACTGGTTGGCTGAATGATTGAATGACGGACTGCATGATTCACTGACTGATTGATCTATCGGTTGATGTATTAATGGACTGATTGTTGATTGATTGATTGATTGATTGACTGAATGATCTGAAATGTTATTAATTTGGTACTTTTATTTTTTACTAAATGGCTGGCATGTGTCTGTGAGTTGTGAATTGTTTTCTTTAAAGATCTTGATGTAATTTTGCACATTAGTTCTCACCTATGCACAAAGCAGTGAAATCACTAGAATTATGATTGAAAATTGATTCAACCTTCCTAAACTATCAAAACTGTATTATGATTTTATGTAAAAGAGTAATTTGTTTGAATAGGAGTACTTATTCGGATTGCTTGTTTAATAGTCCCTCTTTTAATAGGCGCAACTGATAGATCAATCAGTCAGTGCATCAGTCAGTCATCCAACCATTCAACCACTCAGTCAGTCAGTCAATCAACAAGTCAATAAGGTATTTAATCAATAGCAAATCAATCAGTGATTGATCGAATTATTGATTAATGAAATTCTCCAACAATCGATCATTTAACCATTCAGTCTTTAATTCAACCATTCATTCACTCAATCCACCAGTCAGTCAATAAGTTAATCATGATCAAGAGCCAATCAATTATTGATTGATCAAATTATTGATAAATAAAATGCCCAAACAATCGATCAGTCAGTCAACCTGTCGGGCAACTGTGTGGCAAGCAGCAGTTTCTTGGAATGGGAGTACTTTTTTAGACTCTGGTTAAATTGTCCCTCTTCTTTCAATTTGGCGCAAGTCATTTTTCAGAGGCTCTGAACTAAAACAGTCAGCATTTGGCCAAGCATGAATTGAAATTTGTTTTGTTAATGTCACCCTTGAGGTTCTATGACATATGCTCCGCCGACAACTGCTAAGAAAAGGACGACAAGTGCACCGCAACAAATGCTCCGGATAAATGCTCCGCCGACATTTGCTCCGCCGACATATGCTCCGCCGACAATTGCTCCGCCGAACCTGCTCCGCCCAAATATGCTCTGAACTTTATACGACATTTGCTCCGCCGACAATCGCTCTGCGCAAAAAGAGAAAAAAGAAAAACAAAAAAGAAACTAAAGAAATATCATAATTTTAAAGAACACTTTTGCCCCCCTCCCCATTCGCAGAATAAACGCACCAGAAATAAAGTTTTTGAGGGTTTAAAGTGCAAAATTTTTCTAAAGTTCCCCGGCATGATCATGTCCTCTCCTCTCGATTATTTCTCAAGGGTTTTCGTTAATTACTCCCAATTTTAAAACTGAGAAAATAGAAAACTGTTTATCAATATGTAATTTCGATCTTCTCTACCGTTGAATTTCACTGGTCAATTGCAAATTTATTGGGTAAAAAATATAAAAAAAAATAATGAATTCGCCGCTTGGTTGCTTCGCTGCCCCGCTTGCACCATAATGTAGATACGTTTTAGCACTCGAAAGGGGTGGGCGCAACTTCATTGTTTGCCCCGGGCGCCATGATGCCTAGAAACTGGTGGGTGACAATAACATTCTTTGAAATTTGATAAACCTTACAAAGTTGAGTTGTAGCAAACATTGAGGTTCGTGAGGAATCTTTCCTGTTGAGCCATCTGATTCATAAAAAGTCCTACCTGCGGCAATGGAATTTCAGTGGCCATTTCATCATGATATTTGAAATCTACCATTAGAGAAAATTAGACTCAAAGAACAAGAACAACTGGAAAACTTTAATAAAAGTGTTTTTTTTTTCGGCATTGGTCCTAACACCAGTGTCGTACATTATTATTTCAAACTGTAATTCATCACATCATTTTAGGATACTGAAACCAATAACAATTGATCTTAAAAGTGCCACCGAGATGGCGAGATATTTCAGGCCGAGAGGATGAGAAGACGAGATAAAAAAAGACGACATGACGAATTTTGGACCTCGGCAAGTCGACTTTTTTGTTTGAAGACAAGAAGTCGAGATGAGGAGTTCAGGCTGGCGTCCACTACATGTAGAGCGCCGACAAGACTAGGAAGGGTTGCGGAAGCAAATTATGTCACTTCGGCATTCTGTCCGCGTCAGACGGGGAAAAAGTGAGCCCATCATGGTTTCCTAGGACACTGCTAAGAATCTCCGCTCATTGACTGCAGACATACTTGGGGGTGCCCTAGGAGTCAAGCGGAAAAAAACTGATCGTAGCAGGACAGTGCGGGCACATCTAGGATCACACAAAGATGGGCAAAATCAAGGAAGAGTACAATCAGGAAGACCTGCCGACAACCAAGAAGACATGCGGACAACATGAGGAAACAATGCAAGTTTATAAATTAGGTGCCGACTTCGTGTTGTTCTGATATGTACCGGCGCAGCCAGAATTATTCAACAAGGGGGTAAAAGTTGGCTTGACTAATCAAAGGAGCATACAGACAGGGAAGCCGCACAAACATTTTTAATTGTTCGGGGTGTAAGGATTAAATTTTCCGAAAGTTAAACTTCATTTTGAAGTCCATAACCCCCTTCCACAAACCACAGGAGGTTATTTCATATAATGTTGGAGTTGTTGATCGTTATTCCTTAAATCTAATATTTAGAGGTTGCTAGCTTCCGAGGGGGGGGGGGGAATGACGCTTCTTTCTAGATGATGAACCATCCCTCTAAAATGTTGCAAGCAAGCAAAGTGAGCAAGCATAAAATAAGCTTTGTTATGAAAGACATGAAAAAGGGTAATGGTCATGAAAATACATTGTAGGTATCGTAGGCATAGGACAAAGAATATCCCCGTGATATATTTGGTTACCTAGTTGCCATAATATGACGCTAATTTGGCACCTCGCTGATCCAATATTACCCTGTGTCTAAATATCACGAGCGAGTGAAGCGAGAGACAAAAACACACTCTTTTGGCGATCCTCGTCATCCAAATACAAGGGCCTCAAATATATTTGAGAATATTCACTCGCCGAATTTGTTTGCGGTCCGAAGCCATCCTGTATCTAAATATGATACGAACAAGCGCATCGAACAAGAAAAGATGTACACTCTTTCAGGTTAAAAATGATAATTTGTTATCAAAATATACTATGGGCCTATAAGATGATCTGAATTGTAGATTCGGTCACCCCGCTGGTGGAATTCGTTTGCTTTCCTCGACCAGCCTGTATCTAAATATCATACAAGCGAACACAGCGAGGGAGGAAATATATAAACTGACTATTTTCATGGTTATAAGTGTCATTCCGTCATCAAATTACAGTCATGACAATATAAGCCTTTAACTATTTAACCTACATGTATATTCCGAAAATGATGCTATTTGGGCATCAAGCTCTTGCTCTGTAGGGACATCGATGTTATTTAGGGGTCAAAGGTCATGTATGTATGTCAACATGATACGCGAGTGAAAAATACTACCTCGGAATGCATGGGTGTCGATTTGTGTTCACGGTTGGGGGGATGACTGATGCCGAATATCCTCGGCCGCGGAGCAAAGCGACCGAGCGGGGAAAGGGTGTGGAGGATAGACTAAATAAGCAGGGGGGGGGGGGGGTAGGACCTGTTTTTGCTACCCGTATTTCTGCATTATTAGTCTAATCTATATCTACCATTCCTCCAATTAACTGCACCAAATATATATATATATATATATATATATATATATATCGCAGAGCCACATCGTCATTACTTGAATGAAATCTTTAGGGGACTCGAACCTTTACTTAGAGTATGAACCATTCCTTTTTTATTTTGCGAGCGAGCGAAAGCCTTTTTAGGGTTAAACATTTATCGGCAGAGATAATGCTTTTTTCATCATGCTCAAAGATTGAGTTTCATCATCCATAACATTCACCAGCATTATCCTTAACCCGTTGAGCACAATTTAATTTTTTATTCCTCATGCAAAAATCTTGCTGCAGGATTGGTCAAAAGTTAATCACGTGATTTTGTCTGTCAATCACCCCGAGAAAAAAGTTTGTTGCACTCAATCTGATAGTTACTATTGATTGAGTACAACGATAGTTACTAATGATTGTACTAGCTGTCAACATCGAGTGCAATGAACTTTCAGGGTGATTGAGCATTGGGTCAGAGTCCTTGTTTTGTTTCTTTTGCGACATCTCGATGACATTCAAAATACATGGAAAGTTCTTAAACAAGCCATGAATTTATCCAATAACAAGTCCGATATAACTGAAATAAGGTCTAACGGTGATATTATTGGAGATCCTGATAATATTGCTAATATTTTTAATGACTATTTTTCATCTATAGGAACTAACCTAGCTAGAGACATCCCCCCTTCAACATAACACTTTTATGATTACCTAGGTACACCTAATTCTAGTTCAATATTTTTCACTCCCGTAGTCAAAAAAGATATTACTGATATTGTATCTAATTTGAATAATAAAAAAAGTCCTGGTTATGATGATGTCAATAACTTTATTTTAAAAGGTATAATATCTGAAATTGTCGATCCTTTGACATATATTTTTAACATTTCTCTAACCTCCGGTCAAGTCCCTGATCGCATGAAAATTGCCAAGGTCATTCCATTATACATAAAGGGTGACAAGTTAAGTGTCAGTAATTATCGCCCAATTTCTTTACTATCATCCTTGTCAAAAATTTTAGAAAAAGTGGATTATAGCAATACAATTGATTTTTTAAAATCTCACAATATTTTTTCTAACTTTCAGTTTAGATTTAGAGAAAAACACAACACAGAACATGCATTATTGAATTTCGTTGATAAAGTGGCTCACGCTTTTGATAATTGCTCACATCTAGTCGGCATTCTTCAAGGCCTTCGACACCATTAACCATGATATCTTATTACATAAACTTTCTCAATATGGTGTGCGCGGGAAGGCCTTGGAGTGGTTCAGAAGCTACTTGTCCGACAGACGTCAATTTGTATCTTTGAATGGTCATGCATCCAACATGCAGTACATTAATTGTGGAGTCCCGCAAGGCAGTCTGTTAGGCCCTTTATTATTTATTATTTATATTAATGACTTTTGTAAATCATCTGATATCCTTTCGTTCATTCTTTTTGCAGACGATTCTAATATATTTTATTCCCATAAAAATCCATATACCTTAGTAAATACTGTTAATAATGAACTTTTAAAAGTCACACAATGGATCAGATCCAACAAATTGTCTCTTAATTTACTTAAAACTAAATATATGCTATTTAGCAATTCCATTGATACACTTCCCATGGACATTGTTTTAGATGACACTAATTTAGAAAGTGTCACATTCATTAAATTTCTCGGTGTTACCGTTGATAATAAGCTTTCCTGGAAATACCACATAGATTGTATATGTAAGATTATTTCGCGAAATATTGGCATTATCAATAAACTGAAATATCACTTTTCGTCGTCATCACTTTTAATGCTATATTCTTCCCTGATCTTGCCTTACTTGAATTATGGGATACTTGCCTGGGGCAGCACCCATCAAGCCATTTTAGATAGACTGTTATTACTGCAAAAGAAGTCCCTTCGTGTTATTCATAATTCAGCTTTTCGTTCACACACTGACCCACTATTTTTTTATTGCAAATTGCTGAAGATAAGCGACCTATATTTATTTCATTTAGGACAATTTATGTTTAACTTTGACAAAAACACACTTCCACGTGTATTTGATTCTATGTTTCCTCTTAATCGGTCTTTTCATAATTACCCTACTCGGCAATCTGACGAATTTCATTTACCCCGTTTTAGAACTTTATTAGCAAAGAGTACATTTATGTTCGATGGCCCTAGATTTTGGAACTCCCTCGACAATAACATAAAAAACAGCCCTTCCATATATTCTTTTAAAAGAAAACTTAAAAACGTTTTACTTAAATCCTACCGAGGTCTTCATTTCTAATCCCCGCTCGGTATCATCTCCTCTCAGACTTAAAGTTAGTCTATCATTTTGTTTTATCCTCTCTTTTCGGTCGAAATTTGTCCTGATTCTATTTTACGTTTATTTCTCCTTTTGTCGTCCTGTTTTGTTTTTGTTTTTGTTTTTTTTTTCATTTTATTCTATTATTTTTCGTTTTGTCTTGTTCTGTGAGTTATCCTGTTCTTTTTAATCTATTCAGTAAATCTCCGTAGGCAAATAGCAACCATTGCGTCTCTCTCTCTCCCTCTCTCCTCTATTTTCTTCCTTTAGGGGGATTCACATTATACAAGCTTTTTAGTGAATGCTTCATTTCCACAGATACTTTTCTTCTATCCTAACTATATATTATTTGTCTATAAAATATTTTGTATTATATTTTTATATGTTAGTTATCATGATTATTATTAATGTATTGTAATATTTGTTATAATCTATGAAAATGATTTGTATAAATATTTGTTATTTCTGTTGGAAATAAAACTGAATCTGAATCTAAATCTGAATCTGAGTTTGTACAGTATGCATGTATTCAATTGTTGGGCTGAGGCAAAGAAGTCTTGCGTGCACTACACCATTACAAGATACGTGCTGTAAACAGGCATTCTATGAAGTCCAAACTTCTTTTTCCTGGTTTGAAAGCTTGATTTGTAAACCAGATTTCTTAATATTATTTCTATCTGTACAGTGAAATGGTTTCAGATGTGGAATATAAAACAAATATACGGGACCTAGTTCAGAAATCTAGTTTGATCTATTGGACCGGTCTCAGCGACTAGAGTCAATCGTCTATTTCCCCGAGGGGTGACTGCTGTTGAATCGACCGATCCCATAGATCAAATACTTGAGCCCGAGTTATTTCAGGCTCAGTGTTCAACGGGTTAAACATTCAGGAGCTTGTGCACTTTACATCATTACACAGCTAACATAACATTCAGCAGGAAGTAGACAACAGAAACAACTACATGTAATGCCATCTGAAAATATGATACATATAAATCTGAACCATTGTAGATACTATGTGATCTTTAGGATTTTAGTTTGTTGCCGAGATTCCCATACTTTTGTCGGAAAAAAGCACTTTGTACAAAATTTAGCGTAATCAGTTTGTCAGGGATAACATTTGACAAATTTTGAAGATTTGAAAGCCTGTCTGATATAAGTAATGAAATTTGTTGAACTATTTTATGTGTCATTTTGAAAGGCGATCACAGAAGGAATTGAAATTCAGTGAAATTGATTGCCCTGGTTGTCTTCTCTACACTAGAAGACATAAAATAATCAGTGTCATGGATGGATAAAAATTACTCAACCGATCAGGCTCAGTTGTGTTTATCTTGATAATTACTAAGTTTTCTGCATTTTGTCATTCATTTCGACTGTAAATGGTCAACATTTTACTTAAACAGATGTAATATTCTATGAGGCTTTTGATGATATCTCTTCATTTCCTGTTGTTGCATTTACTCTCCTGTGGGAAGGTATTAGTTTAATGCATAATTATGAAATTTATAGAGAAAAGAGGGTTTTATTGGAAAATGTACAGTATCATGCAGTGTATAATGTACATACCTGCTTATTTTTGTATTTTCTGGATTTCCAGTGCACATTTATGTACATGTACCAAAGTAGCCTCTTCATCTATTTATAACTACACTTTTTATGTCTTTTGATGAAATGGCTTATTACAGAGATGGAGTTCTGGCAGTTGAAGATGAAGTCTGAAAAACCAGAGTATCCATTTATCAGATATATTATATTCTATAGATTCGTGGAAAATATGTTGTTACGTAGCAAACATGAACGTTGAATGTGCAATATTCATCATATATGGCAGGTCTGTCGTTTGCAAGGTTGTTTTTTTTTTGTAAAATGGATGTTTTAATTGTCTCTATTGTAAAATTATACTTTTGTTGTCATGAAATACTTGCAGAGTTGTACCACTAAAGGGGAGGAGCTTAAACTAAATCCACATTTTTTTTTTTTAAATTTTCAAGATAAAATATTTATAATTATGGACTCGGTGCTGAGTACTCACATTTATCTTTGAATGGTGGAAAATATACAATCAAAATTTTGTATGAGTTGCAGGCACTTCACATAGGAATTTCAAATGCAAATGATTTTATTCATACACAAACTGAAAGAGAGTATGTTTATGAAATTTCTCTGTCTGAAGATGTGTATTAATTCCATTGAATTTCTCCATTCACCATTTTTCAGACATTATATTCGGGGGCTAATCTTGTAAAAATGCAAATGCTATTACAGTGTACTGTTATGACAATGATGGGGTAGTGGAGTGTAAACAGGCGTATATACATACCGGTATGTATGCGATTGCATGAGGGAGCCCCAAGAACATAATCTTTAAAAATTAATATTCTGTGACAGTCACACATGATGTACAAATGAAGGCCAGAAAATCCCTATAAAAATAACAAATATATTTTTCAGTTGGCATATCTTGTTGCATAAAAGCTTGTTGAGGTATGACGTAACAACCCCCCCCCCCTTCCCCATTTTTTTCTGTTGTAAGTAAATGAGATATGAGGCCAATACAGACAAATTACATTCATGAAAGTTAGTGCAGGAGATTATGTCACAAGTATTTCTGCACAATTTTTGGCAAAACTCGCTTTTATTTGACTGTAAAAGCTGGAAAGACCCTAATTAACAACATTTTACAAATTTTGGCATTTGTTTGATCACATAAATGAGCACTTCATGCCCACTACTCATGATATTAGACTAAGAGCAAGAGAGACCCTTACTAACTGCAGTCTGTTCACAACTACCTGTTTCATCTTTCTGGGTTTGGAGCGATGGTGATTTAACATGCTCAGCGACCATTGCTCTCGACTCTAGTTCATTACATAAATAAGGTATAGGAAAGATGCAATAGGGTTTTATAGGTTAGGGCCATGTTTAAGGTTAGGGTAAGGGGCATGTACAGCATTTGATCCAGAGTTAAAGTTTACTCATTCGGTTAGGGTACAAAATCAACGCTGAGCATATTTCGCCAGAGCATGTATTCTATAACCTAACAGAAAAGCTTTCCAGAAGTAGACCATAAAATGTGTTCTTCTGTAAATTATTGAAAAGCATGAGCATGCTTTCGTCAGTTTTTGCTATATGATTCCAGTACATAGAGAATAGTTGAAACAAATTTGAATTCTGTGTGTCTCATAAAAAATGAATTGAATAGGATTTGAAGGAATTAAAATTACAAATTTGCTCTTTCCCCTCCCATTAAGATGTATTTATTTTGTTACACTGCAATGTCGGCAAACTAAAGTTATGTTGGAGACAATATCAATAATACCTTGTTATTTGTGTCTTTTTTACTGTGCACATCTGCTTTGTACAGAAAGGGGGAGGGAGGGAGGGAGGGAGAGAGAAACAGAGAGAGAGAGAAAGAGGTAAGGAGGGGAGAATTAGAGAAAGAGGGAAAAGAAGTGGGGAGGGGGAGGGGTAGCTACTGTGAGATGAGATGAGAGGATGGAGAGTGGGGATGAGAAGTTGAGTAAAATGATCATGATAATATTGTATTTTTAATGCATTTTGAATATGCATGTTTCTTCAAATGTTTGTCTTTGTCTTTTTATTTTCTTCCTCTTTTCTCACCTTCCTCTCATCTGTTTGCCTTCTCTGTCTCTCTCTCTCTGTCTCTCTTTCTCTATTCATATGAACCTAGCTTTCCATTCCCACACCCAAACCCATGCACCCTCCCTCTTTTCTCCCTCCTCACCCACCCCTCTCTCTCTCAGATCTCTCTCGGCATTTCACCCTTCCTGACCCCCCCCCCCCCTCCTCTCAATCTCTCTCCTTCTCTCTTTCGGGTCATTTTGTCCACCCCGTCCTCTTCTATCTATAAGATACCCTAGGCCTTCATGGTCTTGTAGACGACAAATTAAGGATAAGTCCAGAAACAATTTATTCAAAATAATATAATCGCGTTCGTTTTAATATCATGGTAATACATGTAAATGATTTTATCATACCATTGACAAAAGATTAGATGATGAAAATGAAAAGAATTGAAATTGAAATTCGCGATCATTAAACCGCATTTGAACATGAAGACCTAAATCGTGTTCTAGCACTAAAACTTTCCATCTGTAAAGTCTGTGCAGGACGACTGATAGAGGGCACTATGGCACTATCAAGCACTATCAAGCACAGGCTCTGATCAAGCATTACCAGCACGGACGGACGGAGCGGTTACCAATAAACGGTAATACGGAGTTCAGTGCGTGTTACCGATTTATATCAGCAGTACTTGAGTACTTTCCGAAAGCCATAAGAGATTGAAGTTTTGCTTGGTTTGCTCAGCAAACTATGTTTTCTGAAGTCTATTCCCGCACTATCGCAATGCATTGTGTGATCTTTCATTGGTCACTAAATCTCGATTTTCATGATAATTCGGCATTTTTGCGATTTTGGGGGTTACAAGAATTAAATGGCGGCAAGGAATCACCCCATAATTCTGAATAAATGTTGTGCCGCACAGATTTTAAGATGCATGTATCTAAGAAAGGTTAATTGTATGATTCACTAGCCTCTGTTATGCCTAGACATTGTTATACCTTAAACCTACAAACATGAAAAATGAAGTGACATCAGAAGTCATAATGGCCCAATGGGGTAAGTAGAAACAATGACAAACAACAATTTCATTATGAGAGTTTACACTTTTGATAAGAAGAATGCATTAAAAAGTTATTTAGGCCTACATCGTAATCAATAGTAAAATAACCATCTTGAAATGTATTTATTTTAAGCAAAGTCCGTTTCTCTTTCGTACATAATAATCAGTTCAAAAGTCATTAGGTTTTTTTCCCCTCTCTTCCTCTCTTCTTTTTCCCCTTTCTTCTTCTTCTTCTTCTTCTTCTTCTTCTTCCTCCTCCTCTTCTTCTTCTTCCTCTATTTCTTCACTTCTTTTACATGCACATTTTGGGTTCTTAACTTTTTCAGTTGACCATGTATTATGCATACGTTAAACATGTTAAAGATATTCTTGATCTGTTTAAAGACTATATTTCAAAGCATTTTCAATGGAACACACATGCTAATATTACAATACACCTTATCAATATTGCTCATTATGATATGCATGGACTTCTGCTTTTACACGGAGGTAAAAGAAAAGTGATTCCCGGATATTTAGATAAAAACAAAGTTGATCCTCCAAAAGCAAAGGAATTGCATGTATCTACACTGATTCATCAGATGAATCCACTCAAATATCATTAGATAGTTTTTACATTAGTGAATAAACATGATTAATTAAGTTGTCCAGAAATAGTAAATAGTCATGTATTCAATTAATATTTCATGAAGGGACATTCCCTTTGTAACACTGGAATGACATTTCCTACGCAAAATGCAACAACTTTTCTCTCCAAATATCATACATCAATTGCATTATTTTTTGTCAATATGAAATGACTCCAATATTAATTAAATTATGTTCAGATACTCGGAGAATATTTACAAAGATGAAATATGTTGCATATTTGGAAACTGTGAACATGGTGAATCTATCATAGTGCCAGTCTACAATACTATACGCATAATAATATCCCAGAATTTTCAATTTTAGTTTCAACTATGATATCTTTGTCTTAAAAGAATTCTTGATGGAAAATCTGTAGGCATTCAAACATGTCAAATAATAAAATACCTTACAAAGCCTTTTCAATATTTCATACAGATATCAAAAATTTATTTGAATCTTAACCGAATTTACTGAATTCCCGAAATTAAGATTTCTAGAGACCTTTAAAGATGATGATGTGGTTCTATCGTCATGTGTTTTTTGCTAGGAATCAGTAAATGAAAATATCAACTTTGGGGGGAAAAAAAAGATGTTTAATGTGGCCGTAATTTTCAAGGGTCCAACTCTGCGTAAATGGATTTGTGTTTTTTTCATAGGCCGAATGATAAAACACGAACAAATGACATTCAATATCACGGTAAAGGCTACCCGGACTTATCTAAATCCAAAATGATTTTTTTTACGAATACTGAAAATGACTTTGGCAAAGGAAAGAACACACAACTTCTCTGAAACATGAAATTGATAATTTCCTCCTAATATTCCAAACAAACAAAACAATCTCTTTGTAACACAAACATGTTATAACAACCTTATCATTGCAGTTTCTTCTACATAGCAGACAACACACAACTTGTAATCTTATTATACAGAGCAAATAACCGGGTGACAAAGCAATAATCATATGAGACTTTCCTTATTCTTATCAAGTAAAACGAGTACTGTCATAAATTGGACATAGGAACAGTCATTCCATTACATAGTTATCATACCAGTACTCTTCATTTAAACAAAGGCTAATTAACGGATATGTTCAGTACTGAGTTAAACATGATGATGTATCATTTCGAATGAAATTTTATGTTTTATGTATTATCCTTTTGGTAAAAATAAATCATTTGGTAATAATTTACTACAAAATATGTTTGATTTTTTAAAACTTAATAATGGGGGGGGGGGGGGAAATATCATGAACTTTGCCTACTGATTGGCTTTTCACTCAAAAGATTTGGGATTTTACCTATTGGAAAAACAGAACTTTGAATTAAAATCTTGTAGATCATAAACATTGAGGATTAATTTTTTTAAACATTTTTTTTTCAGTGTAAACTTATTAAAAACTCCTACATAAAGGTGGGACTACATGTGTGACTGTAAGAGAAACGAAGACTGCTGCAGGTGTAGATTTATCACACACTTTTAGAAGTGAATTCTGGAAGACCTACCAATTGGTAGCATGTGAACTTAGTGTTGCCTTTAAGTGGATAAATCAACAAATTTCTCTCAAACTAAATTATTCGACGATGCTTTTTTGAGTGGGCTGTGGTGCTGACAGAACTGTAGACTGCCCTTGTAGGACCCCCCCCCCCCCCCGCATCACACATGTATCAATGTCAAGATTATTAGCAGCAACCCCCTTCGTGGAACAATAAATAGCTATATATATCAAATCACAACATTTCAAAAAAAGAAATGACAGAATGTATTATGCATACGTTAAACATGTTAAAGATATTCTTGATCTGTTTAAAGACTATATTTCAAAGCATTTTCAATGGAACACACATGCTAATATTACAATACACCTTATCAATATTGCTCATTATGATATGCATGGACTTCTGCTTTTACACGGAGGTAAAAGAAAAGTGATTCCCGGATATTTAGATAAAAACTTATTAAAAACTCCTACATAAAGGTGGGACTACATGTGTGACTGTAAGAGAAACGAAGACTGCTGCAGGTGTAGATTTATCACACACTTTTAGAAGTGAATTCTGGAAGACCTACCAATTGGTAGCATGTGAACTTAGTGTTGCCTTTAAGTGGATAAATCAACAAATTTCTCTCAAACTAAATTATTCGACGATGCTTTTTTGAGTGGGCTGTGGTGCTGACAGAACTGTAGACTGCCCTTGTAGGACCCCCCCCCCCCGCATCACACATGTATCAATGTCAAGATTATTAGCAGCAACCCCCTTCGTGGAACAATAAATAGCTATATATATCAAATCACAACATTTCAAAAAAAGAAATGACAGAATGTATTATGCATACGTTAAACATGTTAAAGATACAGAATAAGCTCTGTTCATACCCTAGTATATCATTGCTGATAGTTTGTAAGTTATGAATTGTATCCGTACAATATCAGTATTGACATTGATTTATAGAAACCAATTTATTTCACCTAACTCGCAAGAGAGCAGAAAAGTTAAACCAGTAAAAACAGATCAAAACACTGAAGTGCTTAGACAGCAAACAGTGCACACTGCCCAACGTCATCCAACGCATGAAGAATCGGCCTACGATTAGGTTTTAAACTTACGACAAAATATTAAACATCGAGAAGTAGTCCACAGAATAAGTTGTACATAAAACTTGTTGAGTGACGTGAACATAAGATTGCTGTGCATCATTTGAAGCAGAGTGAACTAAAAATACCAAACGAAAAAAAAAGAAAAAAATGAAACTCAGGAAAAGTAACAATACATCATATCAGCCTTATATTCCTAGATTTTCTTGCCAATCACTTTTCTCATCTTTTTTTTAAATATCGGAAAAATATCTTGAAAACATATTTCTATCACCAAGCACAATGAATACCAACTCGATCTTTTAATTATAACAATTTCAACACTTTGAAACATTATCTTTATGTCAAAACAGATACATAATCACTTTTCTGTCAACATATTAACAATGGAAAAATCATAAGAAAATACAGGCGATAGTAATATTAATATATATATATACACACACACACCTATAATTCTCCTTTAAGGTTTTCAAAGGGAAATGTACATCATCTGTTAACAAATATTTACACATCGATCACAATCTCCCCACATGGCAAGAGATGAGCCTGAAAAATTTAAAGAGAATCATTTACCATACACAACTGTACACAAGCAATCTAAAAAATTTGGCAGCTTTTGGGGCATCATTTACATGCTATTACAATATTTCAACCTTCCTTTTAAACTGCGATATTTTTTCCCGCATGTCGTTGTGGTTAATTCAAAAATAAACCAGTCAGAAATCTCTCTTTTTTCACTTGGCTGATCACAAAAATGCCAAGAACTGCTCTCCTTCTTAATTTTTAGACAAGTGAATGAAGAGGCGACAAGTGATATACATAAAGAAAAAACGGATAACTTGAAAGTAAAATATGAAATAAATGATACACTGAAAGAGATTGATAAATTCAATCTTTAATCGCCTACAATGATGTACATGATGAGAATATGGTGAATAGTAGTTTTGTCATATACTATAGTTTCATATCATGACTGTTTTGTGTGGATAGATAAGACATTGGCTGTTTTTATGAAATTTTATCTTTCTCATCTTAACTGTTGGAAACGTCTTACATTGAATTAAAAACAAACTATTGAAACTGCACTTGCAGGGATCTGATGCCAAAAAAATATCAGGTTTTGCAGTATCTTTATGTCTGAGTGCAAAAAAAGTATATCCCACTTTACAGCCATAGACCTGTACAGTAAATATATTCAGGAAAAACAGTATTTTGAAATATTTTCCCTAAAAACAGTGGCAAAATACTGCATAAAAGGCACGGGTGGCATCACTGCACATGCGTACTGTACACGGGAACTATGTAGTACCATTATGTCCACTGAACTTGAATAGATTCCTGATGTAAAACTGGAATATTTTATGGTCAAGCTGCCATGTATTTAACCATGGCTTTACCAAAACTTAAAATATATTCCATCCCTTGATAAATGCATAGAAGGTAGGGTCTGGTGGTATAATTGCTAACGTTGGAGATTCAAAACCCAGTCTAGGTAGACGAGAAGTACGGGGTATAAAGAACGTCTACAACAAGGTATGAAATTTACACAAGCATTGCGTGAGAAATCCAGGTCTGATAATAATGTACACATAATATAAAGCTCATTTTAGTGTAAGAATTGTTAGGATACATAACAGTGTTGCAATGTTTAGTATAAATTCAAGAGGAGAGAACCGTCTGATCATCTCCATTTGCTGTCTTCTTCAGGAATAGGTCTTGTTAAATTCATAGATAAAAGAGAAATGCGATAAGGACAAAACAGACTTTATTTTTGTCTGCTGGAATCTAATGATTTCAGTATACAAAAATTTTGTGAAGCGTATCATAACCATTCTTTATACTTCAAGCACAGTATCACTCAAAACTCATTACTCTTATTCTTTATACTGAAGACCTCCACAGTCAGCATCCCTCAAAGCGTTATCAAGGTCTTTTACTTTTCCACCACCCTCTTTTACCTTCCATTTCATTAGCATGTCAAAATTTGCATCTTTCAGTGACGTTGCATTCTGCTTCTTGATGTTGTCATAATCCGCGTACGCTATTCCTAGGTTATTGGCGACAGTTTTGTAGTGTCCTGAATGCAAGCAACTGGCCAAATTCATAAGCTCTTTATCCGTGACGGTTCTCTCCGGCCTATGGGCATAAAACGAATAGAAATAATGTTGGAATAATGATGGTGCTGATGATAATGATAATAATAATAACAGTAATAATAATGAAAAGTGATAATGATATGTGGATTGATGATTATGATAAATATAATAATAAATAAATAATGACGATGATAATGAGATTCGTGCTAGACCGTCTAGCACGAACAATGTATGAACACTGGAGGACGTCCACTGTTCATCCCACACAGCTAGCAGTATGAAAGCTCTCCACATGAACACGGCACGCGGACCGGAACCGGAAATCTCAGAACACTTAAGCGCGCTTTGTTTCATTACTTCCGTACGTTTATGCACTGTGTATGCATGACGATCCTATGATGACGACATCAGTGGTGATTGAATTAATAATGAAATCAACCTGCAATGATAAATAATTAAGAAATGCAATTTTGGCTTTTTAATTTTGAAAACTGTATTTAATATTTTGAATGGATTAAACAAAAACCTGCAGTAAGAAAGAAATAATATTCATAAAATAAATATCACTGAAGAATTCGTTGAGCTGAGCTTGCGTTGTTTATTGTATACGAGCGATGTGCAGCCCAGGCGCGCTCTTTTTCATCGAGCCGAACCCCCGAAAACGTTGCCATGGTGACTCATGCCGAGCTCATTCCAGACGAGTATCCAGTATGAAACGGTGTAGTGATCACACCTCGTGTTTACATAACGAGTTTCACTCCCGTATTCGTCTCAGACGGCCGTCTAGAGTGTACCTGGGTGACGTCCGGAGAAGCTCATTATGAAAGAGGTATTTTAAACTGTATCTAACATCTGGTAAAAAATGTAGAATTTTTCCCTGTATTGCATACGACTTTAATGAACAAATAAGCTCGACCTTCCACTGGTTTAGTCTTCACGATTTACCGAACTTAGTTTAGAGTGGCCAATACTGTTACTTAATTGAAATTAACCTACCTATCACTATGAACATGACGGACAAAGAAAACGGACAAAATAAACAACCCCTCATTCTACCCTTTACAATGGTTCTGGTAGTCAAAGGAACATCCCTTCACTGCTATTGTCTGAAATATGTGGAACAGGTGTCACATGCATATTCACCTGGAACTACATGATTAAACATAATAGCTGTGAAGGGATGTTCTTTGGACTACCAGAACCATTGTGAAGGGTAGAATGAGAGGTTGTTTATTTTGTCCGCTTTCTTTGTCCTCCATGTTCATAGTGTATTCTCTAATTCCTAGATTTCTTATGAGCAGGGCCGTAAGCAGAAATTTTTTTCCCGGGGGGGGGGGGGGACGAGTAGATTTTTTTCAAAAGAAACTCGAAAGCGAGGGAGCAAAGCGACCGAGCTGGTCACAAAGGCTCTTTAGCATTTTTAAAAGTGAAAATGAAGGATTGGGTGCACACTTTTGGTGGATTTTGTGAAATTTTCAGTAAAATTATGTAACTTTTCAACATTTCGGGGGTGTGCCCCCCCCCCTTTGCATACGACCATGTTTATGAGGCATTTTCTTTCACATCTTCGAGCTTTTAACTTCAAAGTAATGTATTTAATTCAACGATGTTCTCATTGTAATTTATACATCCTTTACTTGCACGGTACCAAAGGTTCCAAAAAGCTTTCTCTTTCAAAGGGATATCACTGTGCCCAACTGAAAACGCTATTGCAGAACAAGTCAATGTATACCTATTTTGACATTCATACGCATCGGAGATCAAGTCTACAACTCTATAATACTTTTGTGCATAGATACATATCGTTTGGAATGTATTTCATAAAACCCACCAGCTAGAACTGTTCGCATTTGAAGCCGAAGTGGAGGGACCTTCCATCTGACCTGTATCCATTACTGTTCCCTGCAACCTTTGGGCGTAACACAATGAGAATGACTGAGTACTAATAACGGTACCATTAATAGAAATCGTATTGGTAATAAACCTTATGCATGCGCTCAAAGCATTCAGTGAACAAGTCCCTACCAGGTACTCATTTACTACACCTGGTTGGACTGTGGCAATGTAGATTCATATCTAGCCGAAGGACATTGGTGTCACAAAGGGGCTCAAACCGCGAATCATGTGATCCACATTTTAATAGGTGACGTATCCTCCTGACCAAGACACCTCTATAACTCTACATTGATTCTGGAGTTAGCCTGAAGCAGAGTTTATAGTTGGACAACTCTTGAGGTGTTTCATTGTTTTGTAGTTCCAAACGTTACCAAGTATGATCACAATTAGCATTATTTGACACATATGTCATATCTCTTATTTTATATCATTTAATTTTTATTAGAAATTTATGTAATATATAGCATATCATATAGTTATATTTTATATTTCCATTTTCGACTTTCATGTCCTTTAATTCAATGAAATGATGTTATCCTAATACAGTTATCAAAGATAATATCAACATGATCAATATCTTCCATATTCGGATCATTCTTTTACGAGCGTATTGCAAGCGTATGCTCAAATCTGAGGAACAAAAGTTTTGTTTACTAATCCCAGATTGCCAGGCTACTCAGCTGCGTCTTACGTTAATAACGGATGCAATTTTGGCCTAGAACCGTTCTTGTTTTCAACATGCAGGACGGGGAGTTTTTTTTTAGATTTGTTCATTTGAGCATGCAAAGATTTGTATACTTTAGGATTTGAGCATTCGTACAAAACACGCTCGACCAGCGGCCTGCGTCTATTTTTCTATAGCAAAGCGAGGCAGGAAGTTAGTATCAGCGACTTGATTCGAGAATATCTGTCATACTTGAACTATTTTATTGACAAAATAAACGTCTCCGTTATCAATTATATACATTTACATATATAAATTTCGAACCTACGCACTTTACACCCGAAGAGGAACCTCTTATCCCACGAGCGATACGGTGCGTCTCAAAACACCTTTACACTTTTGAAATGGCTGCCAAATTAAAAAAAAAAATACATGATTCTGGGGGAAAGGTTTATATGAATGGAAAGTTCATAGACTCAACTTTCATATGACACCCAAAAGTCCGAAAATAATTCAGGCTTGGGTGAGCACTGCTCACTTTTGTAAAGGGTATGGAAATTAGGTTATGCAGGAATGGCCCTTCCAGTTTGTGAGAGGAAAGTCCTTTGGAGCTCACGGAATTGAGGATGATATGAAAAAATATATATATATCTGATCAATTGTGATGAGTTTGGGTTTACTGAGTGAAATTTGTGGTTTATGGGATTAACATTTATGCATGAGTGAACAGGAATTGCATTCATAATTGTAGCATTGTAGACTTAGTGGCGTGTTAATGGGAGTCGGGATGAGGTGATGGTACATGGTGCAGGGGAGGTAAAATATAAAGTAGGAATTTGCTGGGTAGATGGGATAAGGGTCAAGATGACATGTATGCCTCCTTCCTCTCTCTATCTCTCTCTCTCTCTTTCTCTCTCTCTCTTCCTGGCTGTGTTTGTGCATATCTTGACAATTCATATTCGTTGGTCTCCTCTCCAAAATATCCACACCACTTTCCCTAAAATTTATTCCGGATTCTTCATACATTTCTAAAATTGGTTGTAATTACCCATTGACAAGTCAATCACAATTTATCAGTCAATCAATCTGTAACGTAAATTAGATTATCAACATTCAGCTATCAATCACTTAATCAACAATGTATAGTCAGTCAATTAATCAATGTAGCATTCAATAACCATTCAACTATTTCAATCAATTAATTATTCAATAAATCAATCACAATGGAAACTAAAAAACAACGTTTGCCAGATCAATGGTCTCCACACGTCCACCTCCTCTTTCGATGCACAATGTTGCTCTCTTCATCATGTCCCGTATAGCTCTCCAGGCCTTTGCTCTGTCTCGCCTGAGCTCATCCACCTCGCTGATAATTCTTCTCCTGATCTCGTCCAAGTTAACTGGAGCGGTAGTGTACACTTTCACCTTCAGATATCCCCACAAGAAAAAAAATCCAGGGGCGCAGGGTCGAGGGAACGCGGGGACCATTCAACATCTCGGTGCAAACAACCCGATCACCGAACAGCTGGATGAGAATCTCTGTCACTGCTCTCGAACGATAACAAGGAGCTCCATCTTGGGCCTACCATACACGCTGAAAGCGACCTTTTCGACGAGTTTTGTTTGTTTATTTTATTAACGGTTAAAAACAATATATACAATTGTGCCCTTTATTAACGGTTATAAACAATATATTCAATTGTGCCCGCATTCAACTGAAAGCTGCTTTTCAGCAGGGCTGTGATAAAAAGAAACGTTAAACAATGAATATAAACATGAAAAATGAAATCAACATAGGATATGTAAATTATATATGGAAACATATATGCAAATCAATTATAGCGATAAAAGGAAAAACCCTATATAAATGATATATAGATGAGCATATTTACACAAAATTGAGAGAGAGAAAAAACTGGATCAAAGTGATAGAGTGATATCTAAAAATGAGGGGGGCGTTTATGCTTGGTGACAGGTTACCGTTTACAAGAGTGCATTGCTCCCTACCATGGAAATAATCCTGAAACCAGCACATAGATTTTTTTATCAAAACCATAATATCTTAACTTTTTTTAACAAAATCTCAAACGAAATAAGATCGAACACCTTTTCTAAGTCCAGCGTTATAACACCAACAACATACCCATCGTCCAATTTTCTAGAGATATCTTCAGTGAGAGATAAGAGTGCTGTTAAAGTGGAATGCTTAGGATGAAAACCGTGTCGGTTATGGCACAAGAGTTCGTTCTCTGAAAAGTTATCTTACACTTGATTAAACACAAGTTCTTTTAGTACTTTAGATAACACAGGTAAGATCGATATTGGTCTATAGTTTCTGGGGTTTGCCGAATCACCACCTTTGTGAATAGGCGTCACCCGGGCCCGTTTCCACGCACCAGGAATTTTCCCTTCTTTTAATGACACATTGATAATGTGTGTCAGTGGTGCAACAATGTATTCATTTGAATCTTTTACAATACTGGCTGGTAGTTGATCGAGGTCAGTGGCCTTATTCCTAGCTATGTAATGCACGCATTTCAGAACATCAGAGTTTTTTGACCTCCTTATTAAAGTAGATTTAACTTGACTCATATACTGATCCATATCATCACCAATCATTTTGGCTCCCTTTCGTTTAGATGCTAAATCAGCAAAATGGTCATTCAAACATGATGCAATATGCTTCGATCCAACTATTTCTCCGTTATATAAAACTCACCTTTTGTATAAAGCTGTCATTCGCCTTTCTCGGCATGATGCGTCTCAATGATTTCCACATATTGTTTGAATTTCCTTCATTATTTACAATACTTTCCGAGATATAGTATTTTGGCTTTCCTAATCATCGCTGTAACATCATTTTTCATTTTCTTATACATCATTCAATTATTTACTGACCCTGATCATTTAGCTTTTCTTTTCATTCGATCTCTTTCTCACATTTTAAAAACAATCACATCATTCATCCACGGTGAGTCTTTATGACGAATTCTCTTCCTCCTTAATGGGGCATGTTTATCCATCTTCGGATCCTGTCAAGGGCAGGGACAACTTCTTCATCTATCATCTGGACATAGGCAGCTCCATTGACATTGCTGTCGAAGAAGACAGGCCCGATGATGTCTCCACTCTCTGTGAGGCCGGCCCAAACAGTCACCTTAGATCTGCTATCACTACGTTCATAGTGATACTCGTCAGGAGGGTGTCCCTGCATTCGATATGCCCTCCAGTTGTGGGTATTTACTTGGGCATTCAAGGCGAAGCCAGACTCATATCCTATGAGGAAGTCATCCAGGAAGTGGGCAGGTCTTTGAAGCAGCCACTGACAAAACCTTAAGCGACGCCGACGATCACCCTGAAGCAGTTCGTGACGCTTGATCATTTGATAGGGATGAAATGTTAGGTCCAGTCGGGTAATCCTGTTGAAGGTTGCGTGTGGAATCCCTATTCCATTCCTGATATAAAGGTAGACTGCTGCGCGTGTTGGGCATCTTACATTCGGAAAGACTTGCCGGAACCTCCGAAGGACAGGAGTAACACTAACACTGTTGCTGCGATGGTATTCTGTTGCCATAAAAGAACGATGCTGTGGTGAAAACTGAGGCCTTTCCATCTTTGTTTGCTAGTCTTAGGTGAATGAGGACTGAGTTACAACTTACGGTACAGCTTTTGATATATTCCTAATCCAGAAATGTGCCATTTCCATGTTACACACTGTCAGGTTTTTACATCTGTGACTTTGAATAAAAACATTCAATGGAGAGTGAGGAATTATACCCGACATTTCAATTATTGTAAGATTAGTCGAACATCTCACTGATTTACTTAATACCCAGGTGGGCATTGTGTAAACTGAATATTCAAATACGGTTTGTTGAAAAAAGGAATGTCACAGACGTTGGCTACTTATTCTTCAGGTCAATGGGTAATAGCGACAAGTCCAAATTTGGGGAAATGATAGAACTCGGAATAAGGGAAGGTGATCTGGATATTTTGGAGTGGAGACAATGCATATGAATTGTCAAGGTATGCACCAGCACACCCAGGAAGCGAGAGCGAGGGGGGGGGGGGGGATAATGTCCTCTTGACTCTTATTCCACCCACCCAACAAAGTTCAACCCTATCTCACCTCCCCTGCAACATGTACCATCATCCCATCCTGACTCCCATGAAAACACCACTGAGTCTAACATGGGAAGTTACAATGCTACACTAATAAATGCAATTCCTTTTAACTCATACATAACATTCTGATTTAATAAACCATAAATTTCACTAAGCAAACCCAAACTGATTGCAATTGATTATGAATTTATCATATCACCCTCAATTTTGTAAGCTCCAAAGGACTCACCTCTCACAAAATGAAAGGCTAATTTCTGCGTAACCTAATTTTCATACCCTTTACAAAAATGAGCAATGCTTACAAAAGCATTAATAATTTTTTGACTTTTTGGTGTCGTATGAAAGTTGAGTCCATGAGCTGTCCATACAAATAAACCGCCCCCCCCCCCCCCCGAATCATATATTTTCTATTTGGCAGTCATTTCAAACGTTTAAAGTTTTCCTCTTTTTTTTTTTTCTTCTTTTTTCTTTCTTTTTTTTTTAGACGCACGGTAGTCGCTGGATATGAGTGTTCTAGGGAATTTATGGCGGGCATTCATTGCTAGTCTTACTTCTTAGACACGTACATACAATTAATTACGCCAGCGGTCGTATATTTTTGTTGCAGGTAGCTTCCATCACTCCTACGTCGCTGGGCGAAAACAGGCTAGTAACTTGAGCCGGAACGTATAACGCCATAAGTCAAATCATGCAATACAGAAGCACGGAAAACTTGCAGTCACTTTGCCTGACAACATGGAAATAACTTCGTTATCATTTACATAATTTTCCCCTACTTTTTGGTATCTACTGCATACCTTCCATACCCTCGAGCTTTTAACTTAGAGATATAGAAATGTACTCATGAAATGACTTTGTTACAATAATTTTATTCTTACATTATGTTCATCAATAGCTTCTACTTTGTAAGTATATCAATGTATCCATTATCATATATCTAGGTAAATCATGTGAATTGCAGTCATTTTTCTGTTTACCGAACAGACGTTTTCGATGACGTTATTGCAGAACATATACATGTATATTTTGAAAAATGATACGTATCGGATAAAAAATTTATACGCCTATTAAACAAATTTGTGTGTATATACTGATAACTTATTTGCAGTTTAGTATACCCACGTGCATTTACTGTTCGCATTAGACGCTGAAGAAGTGGACCCTTCCATTCGACCTTGTATTTGTCTTTCAGCTAAACAAATCAAAAAAAAAAAAAAAAACAGGCATTTTTAGTGATAAATAGTAACAATACATATCAGTTAGAAAGAACTTTGATAAACTGAATATCTTTTTTAAAATGTGCTAATGCGAAACTTTTTTTCCCCCTTCTGTTTCTTCTGCTTCCTATTCCTTTCCTGCTCATTCTCCTTCCTCTTCTTCTCATTCTCTTGTCTTGATGAAGGAACAGAAGGGTATAAATCAAGACATACTCACAGCCTCGAAAAGTGAGGTAACAGCAATGGTGATAACTTTCCCCTATCTCATTAATGTAAAATATTTAACAAAGTAAGTAAGCGTCCATCATACAAAAGGCAGGTTGACATATAATGGTAGAAGTAGTGTTTCAGCAAGTAATGCGGGAGTTAGGAATAAAGCAGATCAAGTCATCTGCTTATCACCCACAGTCCCAAAGTGCGTTAGAACGCTATCGCCAGACCCTGAAGGCAAATGATTACGGCTTATTGGGAAGAATATCCTGATGATTGGGATGAAGGGATCTCCTTCTAGCTGCTTGCAACCAGGGATTCCCCGAATGAGCCGACAGGTTTCAGTCCATTTGAATTGGTTGGTTAATTTTCAACCGATGCGACATCTCTAAGTCCCCTCTGAAGGACTTGGTAATGATGATTAATACCTTACCAAATGGCATTAGCTCATCCACTTGGTTTCGAACCCGGTACTCCCGGTTACAAGACCACTGCTCCACCACTGAGCCACAGCACCTCATCTATTGGACTATGGTCATGAGGTTAGGGGCCCTCTACACACTTAGAAAAAAGGTTCAAGTCTGCACCCTTAATACAACACTGGCAGCTTCTTTCTGCTTGCAATCTTGCACCCTACATAAAAAAGCGCAAAATACACCTTTTTGTTCTTGTTTGCACCCAGATATGCCCGTTTGCACCCCAAAAGGACTGGTGCAACTTTGCACCTTTAAGGGTGCAAAAATGTTTGCATTCAAAGGGGTGCATATTTGCACCTTTCTCTAAAGGGTACTCTGCACCCTTTAGGATGCAAAATGTAGCTAACTGCACCCTTGAAGGTGCAAAAAGCGTCTTAGGGTGCAAAGTTGCACCTGGAGCTCCCAGTGTTGCATTTGAAGGATGCAAAATTGCACCCTTTTTTCTTAGTTTGTAAAGCTCTTTAAGGAGAGGTTAATTATGACTCAGGATGATGAGGTAAATCTCTTTGACTATGTGTCAAAAGTTTTGAGAACAGCTCTCGAAAGCTTGTGAGGTGAAAGTGTCGCAAGAGAAAATGAAAGCTCAAGCAGACAAGAGTGCAACAGAGAGCAGCAAAATGAATTTGAGATAATTCTGAGCATATCTAATATCTTCGCACGCCCACGCACGGACGTACTCGTTCGCGTGTGGCTAAATAGATGCAATTGTTGGGGCTGATATGGACATGCATCGTTTAAAATATGAATGAGAAATGGCATTCCGTTATGGAGATATTGACATGACATGATGTCTATAAAATGGCGCCATGATGGCATCATCGTGCTATTTTGACGTTGCCATAGTGATATGCTCATGTCCATAATATAGCTGATAACTGATGAAAATTTGACAAAAAATTGCCTCTGCCGATTTTGAGTTATCGGCTGCACAAAAAAATGGTGAGAGAATAAAAAGGAAAATAAGAAGGAGAATAAAGAAAATTCCAGAGAAATCAAAAGGTAGTCTGTCACTATATGAAGAGCTCGGTTCCAAAAGATGCTACATCCATTTTTTTATCAAAATTAATTCGTTGGTATTAATGTACTCACTTTCAGTAGGTTTATACACTACATGTAGTACGAGTACAAAAAGCCGAATTTCCAATTGGAAAGTTGTTTTTTTTTAAATGGCATTGAAAAATCGTTTCGGATCCAAAAGTTACTATATCCATTTCAGTTCGGTTCCGAAAATACTACATTCATCCAAATAAAAAATGATCAATTAGTTATAAATAACTTTCTGGATTTAGATTTTTTTAAAGAGTTGTTTTACTATTGTATCATGTAGTAGTACAATCAGCGAAAGCATCAGTCCAAACAGATATTGCTATAATAATTGAAATAATGTTTTCTCAGAACTTGAATTGATGGATGTAGTACCTTTTGGAACCGAACTCTTTATTTACCCACATATTTCATATGACTAAATTTTTGCAAATTCTTGTGCAATTGCAAAGCTTACCTGACAGCCATTATAAATTGTTATTTTTATCACTGGAAAGAATAATAATGAAATCATTGCACGTGTTGATCTTCTTTTAACGTGAGAGTGACATTCCTATGAGATTAAGCACAAATTTAATTGCACAGCCTTGGAAATTTCGGTTGCAAAAAGTAATACATCCAGTTTCGGTTCCAAAAGATTCTACATCCAGTCAAATAAAAAATTATGAATTGATTATGAATAGACATGTGGACTCAGATTTTTTTAAAGAATGGTTTTACATTTGTATAATAGAGTAGTACAATCAGTGAAAGTATCATTCCAAACTGACATTGCTAACTACGACAATGAAAAAAAATCATGTTTTTCTTCGAACTTGGATTATGGATGTTTTACCTTTTGGAAACGAACTCTTCATATGACAGACCGCCTAATAAGAAGAATAAATAAACTTCAAGAGAAATTTAAAGGTGGTCTGTAACTATATGCCAGACCACCTTATAATGAATGAATAATAAAGAGTGAAAATTCTGACGAAATCAAAAGGTGATCCGTCATAGATGACAGACCACCGAATAATAACAATATTTTTTTTTATTGATAATGATATTGAATAGTACTAGTAGCAGTAGAAGTAGTGTTGTTACCACTTTTGTCAATATTGTTACTATTACCAACATCATTAGCAGCAGTAGTAGCAGTAGTGTTGTTTTGCAAATGTTGTTATGATTATTTTACTTCGGAATAATAATGTACTGTGTTAATGAAAATGTGTGAGAACAAAATCAGAGTTGTCCAAAATTCACCTGTCGGTTCTGCGAAGCCGGTTACAAACAGAATATTCATTTTGTCCTCTGTCTGTTGCAACGTCAGGTCCACTGACAAGTCATCTGCTTTCCCTTCAAAGCTTAATTTGAAGTAAGCAGTGTGCTTATCTTTCCTGAGGGACTTTGACTCGACGTTCTGTAATCAAAAGTCAACATAGTATTGCGTAGTTCTTCAGTACTTCTGCCGATATGAATCCAATATTGGCAACAGAATACCTTGAATAATTTTATTGCCACACTATTCGTTTCATTTCACCTCCTAACAATACCTTTCATTTGTGTAGAGACAATTTGTATCAAATTAAGAAATACTACGAAAGGTTGACCAGGAACGTCTTCATTTGATAAAAGACTAGAGCCAATAAGGTCTGGAAGCGTATTATTATTAGCACCTTACGAAAATTATGATGCATCTCCCCCTTGACCCTGCATTCCTTAGAGTCCTTACACGGATGCAAATCTGTCTATCGGCACCTGGGACATCATTATGAAAAGAGTTCCTCTTTTGAGCTCACTCACCTGTTGCACTGGAATGTTGTCTTGTAGCTTGCAACTGACTTTCAGATCTTCATCTTTGATGTCCATCTCATCGTCATCATCTTTGGCAGGTTGATGCCTGTCATCCTTCTCAAAGTGATGTAGGTGTCTCTTTGAAAGTCAGGAGAGTACAAAAAAAGAGTAAACGATAAAGCGTTACACATCAATAATTTACCTACCCGAGAAACACACAACCACAGTGGCGTAACAGCCGGGGGGCAGGGGGGCCCCCCGCCCCCCCCCCCCCCCCCCCCTGAAGGATTTCAGCCGGAAAATCCACCAACCCACCGGGAAAAAATGAAAGGGAGGGAAAGGAAGAAAAAGGAAGGGAGAAAGGGAAAGGAAGAAGAAGAAGAAAGGAAAAAAAAAGAAAAAAGGAAAAGAAAGAAGAAGAAAGGGAAAGAAAGAAGGAGAAAGGGAAAGGAAGAAGGAAAACGGGAAAGAAAAAGGAAAAAGGGGAGAAAGAAGAAGAGAGAGAGAGGGAAAAGAGGGAAAGGGGAAAATAGAAAAAAGCAAAGGGAAACAAAAAGAAATGAGGGAAAATTTAATACCAAAACCCCGGAGTTTCCGGGTGCTCCACTCCCTGGACCCCCGCAGTGGCCTTCCCTGTAGACCCCCATCAGGGGGCCCTAAGCCAGAACCCTGGGCCCCTGGGCTTCGCAACAAGCAACTCGCAGTGCAGGCTCACCTCCGCATATTCTATTTCTAGACTCAGATACCGGGAAATTTTCGGCTCTGCCCCCCCCCCCCCGATAACAGGCAGAGAATTAAGAGGCCGGGAACAGTCAACGAACAATTCAAAGAAACGTCAGAGCTTCCGCGCTTCGCGCGGGAAGAGAAAATCACCATCCCTGCACCCTCCCCCTAGCATGCCTAGGGAGCGCGCTTTGCACTATTGTCCTCCTAAAATGAAATCCTAGCTACACCACTGATTCTAGACTTGATTACCGGGAATTTTTTGGCTATGCGTATGCCCCCCCCCCACCCGATAACAGGCAGAAAGCGTAAGAAGAGCGGGAACTGACAGCGAAAGAAAATCGGAGCTTCCTGCACCCTCCCCCTAGGGAGCACTACCATCTCCCTAAAATAAAATCCTAGTAACGTCGCAGAAGATAGACTTAATTACCGACAACTAACACTTCAAGAAAACGTCGGAGCTTCCGCGCTTCGCGCGGGAGGGGGGAAACTCCCCCCTCCCTGCACCCTCCCCTCTAGGGAGCACTACATTGGTGTAAATTCCGGGGGTGGGGGATCTATCACGCCAATTGGGGAAGAAAGGGGATTTTGTGTACAAATTTTCCCCCATGCAGACACACTTTTTAAGGAAGAAAACATATTTTAATTAATCAGTTAGTAAAAATTCTGAATATCTATCATAAACAACCATCATATTTTAGAATTTCTTTTTGATAATGCTACTGAAAACTAAAAAGTGGTTATTTTTGGCTCGCTCGCTTCGCTCGCTCGTCAAAATCTTAGAATTTCCATCCGAAAATGTGATTAAAATCGAGAAAAGTGGTTATTTTTGGCTCGCTCGCTTTGCTCTTTCATCATATTTTAGAATTCTTATTCGAAAATGCGATTCAAAACCGCAAAAGTGGTTATTTTCTACTCGCTCGCTTCGCTCGCTCGCAAAATGGATATCAAAATGTGTGTGAGAGGGAAAAAATCGTTAAAAAAGTTTTTCATTACCCACTCTTCAAATTGGATTTACGCCGGTGGAGCACTACCGTCCTCCTAAAATGCAGTCGTAGCTACGCCACAGATTCTAGATATAGACTAGTTACCGGGAAATTTTGGGCTCTGCCCCCCCCCCCTGATAACAGGTACCTGTGACGCCCCTGCACAACCATATAACTTAAGGACTTCATCATTAACGACTTTATAAACTTCACATAGTATTAAATGATACGTACAATATTGTGTTTATGATATTATTATGCACTGAAATACGGTATATAAATCAGTATTTTTTCTGACCAATTTCTGGTTCATATTTACGCAATTAGTAGTGAAACCATCATCTCTCTCGCCTTTACCCTATGACGAATTTAATATTTCGTCTGTTTTTATGGTTTTGGTGCGGGGCTCAGCAGGTAATGATTCAATCAGATATTGCAACATTGTAATCAATGCAATATCGTATACAGACCCTACCCAGGAAGTTCCATGTGGTTTGTTGACCATACGAAGCTCCAAAATGACGTTCCGTGATGGTGGCATTCTCCGTGGAAGAAAAGGCATGAAGGACATGCGTTTTCCATTCATGTGCAACAAATCCCGAATGAAGGCAACGATCCGTACTGTAAAGTGCTCCAGTGAAATTTCAATGAAATGGGACGTAACTCGACAAGTTTTTTGTGTTATAAGAACACGTCCTGGTTCATCTTCATTTCCTTTTGTAAAAAATGAAAAGATAGAAACACAAAAGCACAATGCATACTAGCTTGCCCACTCTACCGCATAAGGCAATGGACTACCGTTTGTCACCACCTACCGCCTCTGAAACATCTTCTCGGTAGAACGCTCTTTGATAATTTAATGAACCATCAGTATATTTTTATACCATTTCATCAATTAATCGCCCTATGACTCATCATTCATAGCACATGGGAGAATTCTCTTGTTTTTATTTTGATGTTTAATCATCAATCTTCAAATCTCAGAATGTTTATAAAAAAAAGCAAGAATGTCATGGCCAACGTGACAGGGGTGCGCATTTTTAGCTTCGAAATCTAGATACTTTCTTAAGGTGGAAGAGAAATACATTATCTTGCGAACATGCACTATGCATGTTTTAACGATAGGTTTTCTGTTAAAAGTAAGAATATGCATTTATAATAGCTTTTAAGACTTTCATAATGAAAAGGAAATGAGGGAAGGGAATTTGCAGTATCAGTGCTTTAGTTACACGCATTTTTTAAAAATTTAATTAAACACAATTTTGAAATTAAGAAGTGTAAGAACATAGGGTAATTTTAATTGACTGGTCTTCTAACAGGCGAGGGATGCAGGCTTCATTTGTCGTCTCTCCCCACCCCCATACCTGTGCCGAAATGCATGTACAATCATAGTAGGCGAATGAGTGAAGATGTTAGTGTTATTGTACCCCCCCCCCCCTCCCCCCTCCGAATTTACCACAGTATTGCTGGCTAGGTTTAGGCTAGCAGCGGTTTCGTCCTAGATTTGCACTCATCTATTATCTCATTGCAATTTGAAGTTCAAAATGCGTTGTATAAGAACAATGGCACAATGCACATGCAAATAAAATTATCTCTATTGATTAGACTTTACCACGGTGTTCATGGCTCTATGGCTTTCCATTGCTTACCATGTTTCCAGGAGTACAGTACAACCCGTACCCTCTGCGGATCGATGAGGTTAGCGCAGTGCGGTATAGTTAATCGGGCAGGTTTCCCCGGTGCAAATTCCAGTCCTGCCGGAAGACACCTGAAGCATTTAGTGACAATAATCTCATCATTTCTCATGGGGATATTCGTTGGGATGTCTTCAAGAACCTCTACAGTAATCCTTTTACTGATGCCCTCATCAAGTGCTCCAGGAGGTATGGATAGGATAAGTCCATGCGACTGGATTCTTAATTCACCGCCTTGCTTATCAAATATTCCTTCGGCGTGGTAATGGTCTGTAAATAAATGTTGAAAATTGTGTATCGTTGCATGATCGTAGCAAGGGGAATAAAGATATATGATATTACAGTTTAGCCCACAAAAATATTAGAGGGCCAAAAAAGGTTACGCCCCCTTCCCTCCACCCATATATATAAGACAATCTGGAAACAGACCACCACCCTCCCCCTCCACCTTCTTCGAAAAAAAGTAAATTACTGAATACAAATCGTTAAACAAAATTGAGTAAATAAACAAATTAAGGGACAGTGGAACACAGTGATGATGATAATGATAATGACGATGGTATTAAGACTAGTAATTATACTGATATTGATAATAAGGATAGTTATCAAGTTATGATGAAAACAATATGAGAACGGAAGATGCCTATAAAATATACGATACTAAAATAATGAGAATGGAGTAACAATACGCTACATCCTGTTCTCAGTACAGGTATACCAGTTGTATACAAAATTCCATTCTTTTTCTCGCTCATAAATCTAGAAACAAAATGTTTTCGGACAGGAAGCAGTCTTATTCCAGCAGCGACATGCCCAAATATCATAAGATCTGTGGAGCGAGATGTCACACGCAGTTCTACTGGAGGATGGGGCGGGGTCAAAAAAGAAAAAAAGTTTGCTGAAAACCCCTTCCAAATTTTGGACCGATATATGTGGTTTCAATTTCATGTATTCTCTAATATAGGCCTCCAGCATCCCCTAAAGTTTTTAGCTCTGGAACTGCGCCTTCGAGGTGTCCGACTATCCTGGAATTCTGCAGGAAGATGTACATTGTATCAAAGTCATCTACTGTATTTTGGTGACAAATCGTCTTTTAAAAATTTTTTTACATCGGTATAGATTGCTTCGCTAGCTTGTAGAAACAGAATGGTTTTGGATGGCAAGCGAGGTGCCCAAATACCGCAATATTCTGCAGATAGGAAATCGAATGTATTATTTAGATATTCCAAAGGATAATGATGGCAAGCTATGAAAAAGGGATGTTTTCCTCGTTTGCTGCGCTCGCTCGTATATTTAGATACAGGATGGGTGGAAAAGCAAACGAATTAGACATGAGAGGTGACGGAATGTATAGTTTAGTTATCTAATAGGCACCCGGTAGGCCCATAGTGTATTTCAATTGTGCATTATCACTTCTTTCTAATATATTTCATTTCATTTCATTTCATTTCATTTATTTTCACAATACAGCAAATAAAATTTTACAAGATTTTTCATATTTCAAAATCATTCTGAAAAAAAAAACAGTGCAAAGTTGTACAAAATATTGAAAGTATACAGTTCAGTATTGTATATGGCAAGTATAAAATAAACAAAATAATGCTCGCTGTAATGTGAAGGAAACCTGTAGAAGCATTGCTTGTAAACCAGGTGTTTGTATATATATAAATATATATACAAACACACGTACACACGCATACATACACACACATATAATATATATATATATATATATATAATATATATATATATATATATATACACACATACATGTGCATATACATATCATATACCATATGAAGCGATGGAAATACCCACATGAGAATCGGGGGGGGGGGCGGGGAGACCGACCCCGGAGAAACTTGGGAACTTAAACAAATTTACTTGAAAACATACATAAAATGTTTGAATTCCCAAGTCAACACGGGGTTGATCTACGTGGGGGAACCCTACACCGGGGAGACTCTCCCGTCGGTATTTCCATTGCTGCATATAGACTTTCCACAAAAAATAAGTCGATCGCCCCCTTCCCCCCAAAAAATGCGAAAACAACTTTTTTTTTAACCAGGAGGAGTTACAAAAAAATCTAATCATACATCCCCGCAGCTAAAGTTCCTACAAAACATCTTCATGTTATGCTTCAGTGAACACAGTCAGGACACAAAATGGACACTTTTGAATATTTGCAAGGTTCAAAATATAACTTTAACGTGTTGATGCTTGAACAAACTCTTGATTTCCATCACTTCATGCCGCTTATCTACGGTCTCATCCCGCGTCTCTGATCGTCTTCTCCGAGACCGTTCTTTTACATCGGCTTTCCCGATGCACCGTTGTGTCTTGTCTATGTGAAACATGGTCGACTGAACAGGTGACCAAGAAAGAAACAATGTTTATGTATATATATATAGATATATATACCGTGTGTCTCAAAAAAACGTAACACTTTGACTGAATATCACGGCTTTCAAAGTACCGATTGAGTAAGGGTACCGGCATGGGTGGCGTTTGGGGATTGATAAATGACAGAGAGAAAGGACTGGTATTCAAAACATCCTTTTAACTCTTAATCCATCGATCATGAATATCTCATATCAAATTTATTTTGTATGCTATACCTGTCCAAAATTGGAAGGAAAAATCCTGCGCAGGCCCATTTTCATACCTCTAACTTAAGTGAACCCTGTTCATCGAAGCATGATTTTTTTTTCAATTTTTTCATTTCATATGAAAGGTTGGTCCTTTAGCTTTCCATACATATTGACATTTTTTCATGAAATAATATATGCTCAATTTGGCAACCATTTCAAAAGTGTTACGTTTTTTTTGAGACACACGGTATATATATGGACTCTCTCTCTCTCTCTCTTTCTTTCTTTTTTCTCTCTTTTTCCTCTTATCTATTTTTTTCTCTTCTTCTCTCTCTCTCTTTCTCTCTTTCTTTCTTCTTCTTCCAGTTCCTTCCTTTCTCGCAGGCTTCAGCCTTCCTACTTCTTCTATCTGCCTCCCTCTTTTCTTTCTTTCTCTCCCCCCTTTTTTCCCGTCTCTTTCACTTTTTGAGCTCATGTACTTCTTTGTTACGTAATGTGCGCCACTCTGTCTGGTGCGCTATACGCCTAGGACTTCAGCAGAGTGAGCGCACTGTTTACTTATCATGATAAACGACGTATTTTCAAATTGACATTAAACACTTGATAAAGCCCTAAGGGCGAAAATTCGTGAAATTTCCTTGTTTTACGGAGTTTTTTTATTCCTTTTGTAGTTTTTGATATCACCAACTCCGAGCAGAACACTATCTACTTTGTTTATATATATATATATATATATATACACATATATATATGTTTTTAGGGTGAATTTATAAATCCATTTCTTGAGAAACTTTTTAAAGAGGTGTCCATGACTTTCAGAAATGGTATTCAATAATACACGGTTGAGTGAGCACGGAACAAAGACGATAAATAATAATATGGCAATTTCGCTCGGTGCATTGACACAGAGGTAGATTATGATTTTCAAATAGGTTTTTGCCGGATGCATACATGCATGATAACAAGTTGTGCTCTTTCATGCAGTTTTTGACACATAACACTGAAAGAAAAACATCTTTTATCCTCAAACCTACATTATATATCGTTGATGGAGTTTAAGGCTATAAATAATGTTCAGCAAGCTTAGCCAATTCCATTCCACTGCCAATCCCGTAACATCATGCTTGAGTGAGGGCACAGCATTAAAAGAAAAATAGCAATAATGAGAAGAAAGTTTAAGGCCATGGCCTTGCCTCCATTCATGTAGAAAATTAATTTTTGTATTAATATCAAGCTTGTCCAGCACAATCGAAAGATTTGACTTACATTTTACCCCATATTTCACAGGTTAAATGAGAAAAATATAGGGCCTCTAGATCTCTTTCGAAACAGTGCCAAAGGATACTTCATGGCTTGAACTTTGCACATCTTTGCCCTCCATACTATTGGTAGAAGGAACAAAAATATCTCTTGTTTGGCGTTCCATCAAATGAATCAGACTCTTTCTTGCCCATACTAAGCTATTCAAACACAAGTTTTGTTCCTTCTACCACTAGTATATGGAGGGCACAGCTGTGCAACAGTTCCAGTCTTGAGGTATACTTCGCCACTGGTTGACCAGAAGTTTAAAGGCACATTGTTTGTCCCTTAATCTGTAAAATATGGGATGAAATTTTAGGCACATCTTAAGATGGTCTTGAACAGGCTTTTCATAATACAAAATTATTTTCCTACATGAATGGAGAACAAGGCCATGACCCTAAACTTTCTTCTCTTTTTATGCTATGTTCCTGTACTTCATGCTCCCTTAAGCATAACATTATGGGACTGGCAGTGGAATTAAATTGGCTAAGCTTGCTAAACATCATTTATAGCGTTAAAATGCATTAAAGATATCTAATGTAGGTCTGAAGATAAAAGATGCTTTTTCAGTCATGTGCTCAGTCAAGAGTGAAAACCTGTATTAAAGGGCATAAATTTGTCAATTTGCATACATCCGGCGAAAACGTCAATGAAAATCATAATTTACCTCTGTGTCAATGCGCAGAGGAATCTCTTTTATAACACAGTTTTTATATAATTATATTCATTTTTTTACTTGCTCACTCAACCTTGTAGAATTAAATAACATTCAAAAAGTTATTGACACCTCTTAAAACAAGCAATCTATTCAAAATTTAAGAAAAGCCTGGGGTGGTTGTAAAATAACGAATATAAGTCAGACAATATTTATGAAACGATAAAACATAACTCATACCCTAAAGTGGCGGATATCAAGAGTTTGTTCAACCCTCATTACATTATGAACCTTGCGGACTTAAAAGGTGGCCGTTTTGTGTTCTGACTGTGCTCACTGAAGCTCGACATGACGGCTCTCCATAATTTTTATCCAAAAGGGTAGCTAGGAAGTTTAGCTACAGGCATGTATAATTAGATTTTTCTAACTCCTTCTGGTTAAAAAAATAATCGCAGTTTCTTTAGGGGGACCTTTTTGTGCACAGTTTAGATGTGCGTATACTCAATACACACTGTGAGTCCCCCGGGTAGAACCCCCCCCCCCCCGATTGATTAGGGAACTTAAACATTTTACGTAAAACAACTGACATAAAACATGATCAAAATTCCGTAGTCTACACGGGGTAGCTTTACCCGGGGGTTGGGGGGGGGGGACCTGCCCCGGGTAAACTACGGAATTTTGATCATGCTTTTTATGTATGTTGTTTTACGTAAAATGTACATATACATAATATACATGTACATATACATATACATATACATATATGTTCAAATACCAATGAACTTTCCACATTCTCCAAACAAAGTTCCAGACAGATTAAATCGTTTACCGTTTTCAGTTGTATCCTTTTCTTCGATTTCATGTCGCAAGGCTATTGCTTTGTCTTTGTCATGACCATCTCTGGTGCCAACTCTTGTCCTCTGGGTCCTCTTAATTTCCTCAGTGATGGGGCTTTTTTCACTTCGGTCATCTGTTGAAGATTCGAGCCGATCATAATTAGCATCATTGTTGGTCGACTGTTTTGGTCGACAAAAGCCTTAAGATGAGATCAGCGTAGGTTACATTTTCATACTTACCCCATCACTACAGTACGTCCAAAAAAAAAAAAAACGACGCCGAGACAGATTCATGTTAAATCATACCTTAATCACAATTATGACTGCTAAAAATTTGTACAGCTTAAATCATCTTCTTTTATTTCTAACATATGATATATAATTCACGCATGAGACAAAGTGAAGAAGGGCTTGCAAAAAGTCGTTTGCGTAACGATATCTGAATTTTAAAGAGATAATCACATTTCTAGAAAGTTCATTTTTTGCCCTTTCATGTGACACCTCGGTGGGGAAATATGAGCTAGGGATGACAGAGATAACTAAATTAAGATAATATTTCCATGATATATCAGCCGAACCCTTTGACCCTGTCTACCTGTTCTAGCTATAACTAAGCAAGACAAAGGATTTCAAGCATGGTTGATTGTCAACAAAATGCCTTTTTTATTAACCTACTTGACCATCCACTTTAATGAACAACTAGTAGTTCTAGTAACAGAATAGGACGATCTGGGAGCCCTGCAGCAAGTTACTGAAGAGGTTTTCCGGTGTTACTATGGTTACTTTCCTGATTGCGAGGTTGAAACCAAAATTTATTATTTGGTGGAACATTAGAAAATATCAACACTAGGGTACCAGCTTGAATCCGAACCAGGGCAGATCGGGACAAAGAAGGACAGTGACATTAATTAATCTGCATTTGCCACACTCGACCCAGTGGAGGTGAATGGATACCTGGCAGGAATTAATTTTTTGAAATGCGTGAGAGCTGTAATGGCTGCCAGGGCCCTCTGGGAGAACAGTTCACAGTACTGAAGGGGCTACCCTGGATAAAAAGACTTATTATTGACATTATAATTATTATTATTATTATCATTATTATTATTATTATTATTATTATTATTATTATTATTATTACTACTATTATCATTATCATTATTATCATTATTATCATTATCATTATCATTGTTATCATTATTATTATCATTATTATTATTGTCAATTATTATAATTACTATTACTATACAAGAACGGATTATTATTACTAGCAGTAGTAGTAGTAGTAGTAGTAATTGTAACAGAAATGGTTATGGTATCATGTTTGATTCTTTTGTTACCAATATCATGAAGATTACTACCTGACTACTGTTTTTTTTTTTTAATCATCATTCATTATTTTCATTCTTTTTTTGTATCGTTTTTATCATCTTTAGTATTCCTATTATTATGACTATTATTACCAATCTTACCAAGTTACATTACCATCACTAGTATTGTTATAATTATTATTGTGAGGTCTGTGAATTTGTTTCCTTATTCCTTTTTCATTATTCGATATTCATGTCCTTATTCATTTCCTTTAACGAAGAGGGTAAATTTGGCTCAAAAAGTGAAATCCTTCTTGAGAGCCATCTGAAAGTGACCGAAATTCGGAAATTTTACCACCACTTCCTGTCGCCCACCGACGCCGACTCTATTCCACCGTGACCGTGGCCTTCACCCATCAAGGTCACATGGGAAAATGGCTCTAAAAGTGAAATCCTTCCCTAGAGCAGTCTGAAAGTGGACAAGGTCACGGTGACTCAAAGTCGAGGTCGGTGGACGCCAGGAGGGGTGGTAAATTTCCGAATTTTGGTCACTTTCAGATGGCTCTCAAGAAGGATTTCACTTTTTGAGCCATTTTTTACTTGACCTTGAGGGGTCAAGATCAAGGTCACGGTGGAATCAAGTTTGGATCCGTGGGTGTAAGACAGTGGTGGCCAAAATTCACCCGAGGCTCTTTGAACATGTTGAATAAGGAAAATGAATATTAAAGGAAATGAATATCGAATAACCAAAAGGAAAAAAGGAACAAGGAAACAATTTCAAAGGCCTATCATTATTTCCATTATTATCATTATTATCATTATTATTATTGCTATTATTACTATCATTATAATTATCCTATTATAATGGTCAAACACCTCCAGTTCACTATGATTTAACCCATTTTCAAGGTCTATCAATTCAATCCAATTTGTACACCTGTTGGGCCTGCCTGATCTCAGAATCATTGTCCTGGGCCTTATGAATATTTGTTGTAACTGTATTTATTTTTCACAAATGTGAAATATATCTTGTATCATATATTTATCATGTCTATTGTAAGTTATGTATTTTGTACTGATGTGATGTCAATTTACGCAAGTAAGATTTATGACTACTATTATTAATATTATTATTATTATTATTATTATTATTATTATCATCATTATTTTTGTCGTTGTTGTTGTTCTTACTAACATCAATATTTCCTTTACTATTCATTTTTGTTAACATCTAAATCATCATCATTATCATCATCGTTACCGAACTGCAAACTATGTTACCGCTTTATCATGATCTTACCTTCAGGAAAATAATGATGAGCAAGGTCAACCAGCGTTGCTGCTACTAGTGCTTTCCTTAGATTTATCCGTTCATTTTCCCTCGGCACACCTCTTCTCCATTGCTTTAGCATTTCTCGTGTTCCTTCACTTGTAATTCGGGGGTACCTGTGGTTGGTCATGAGTGCTCGCTCTATGTCCCCTTGGGGGATTCCTAGCTGACCTCCAAGGTTGGCGATCTGGCCATCTTCACAGAGATCGTCTGCTATCTGTTTTAAGATGTCTGCAAACGCATCTTCCGGAGGTTTGGCTCTAGTATCCCTGCTGAAAAGATCACAATGTCGCACAGTGTGTTCACAGTGTGTTCACATAGTGGTCTATGTGAAGATGTGATTCACAATGTTAAAACGCTCAAATTTAACAGTGTGAAGATAATTTTACACTGTGGGCACCTCCACAATGTGAGTGTTCACAGTGTGTTCACATAGTGGACTCTGTGAATATGAGATTCACAATGTTAAAATGCTCAAATTTAACAGTGTGAACACAATGTGGGACACTGTGTTCTTTCCAGGAGGGATGGAGTATGTTGGAATAAGAGATGGGAAGATAAACGAAGGATAAATAAACTGAAAATATTTTTTCACAGTTTCATCCGACATAACGTGAACAACACTTTATAAGGAAATTTAAACATCGGTCCGTTAGAAATTTTGTTTGAAAAATGAAGAAGTAATCATCTTCGTAGAGCCATAGAGTCATGAAAATTTATTCCATCTTTGAGCTTTGTACAAAGAAATTCGATTTCCACTGGCATTTTCACATAGAATAGGTTGATTTATCCCATCCATACCTTATGATTTTAAAGGACAGAGTCGAAAAGCGTGAACAAGCATTAATAGTGGTTCATTTCCTATTTTCAGTGTCAAGAATTTCTCTACATGAGTGGTGAGCCAATCGTAATCATGCGAATAAGCCATATAATATCTTAAAATATTCAACCCAAGTATTTTGCGTCGAGTCTAATTCTCAGTGGGATGATGTTTTACATGTCTAAACCTCAATTGGATGATGTTTATTTGTTTATTTATTTATGTATTTATTTATTTAATATTATTTTATTTTTCATTTTATTTATTCATTCTTTTGGAGGAGGGGGGGGGGGTGGTTCAAACTGTGGACGGTGTATTTTTAAAGAAAAGATCATGATCCCTACCCGCAAAGGATCCTGTTATAGGGGGGAAATCGCTCATGATATACATGTACGTGTATGTACACCCAGTATTCAACCGGACACAAAATGTACTCAGAGTCAAAATGAAGGCTTTCAAAAGCTGTTCATTACCTGAATGCCCTTTGGGAAACATCGATGATGACTCTCATTAAGTAGAGAAGCAGCAGTCGCTCTTGAGATGTCTCTGACGAGGCAAGATGGGAAATAAAGTCGACATAGTTGGTTGTGGTATCTTCCAAATGCATTTCGTCTGATGTGGTAGTTTCCCTAATGAACTTCTCACCAGAAGACATATCTGCAGATGTATCCTGTACATCAGCTGTGCTGTGGAAAGTGTCGTCTGGAGAGGAGTGGTCAATGGTTGCTGTAGTTTCCTCAACCACTGTCCACCCTCTTGGAGATCCTTGTTCTAATGGAGTGTCATCTTTCCCAGACTGTCCATGCAGATCATCTAATTTATTGGGTTGATCTGTTCCAGTCACTTCTGCTGCATCTTCTTGAAAGGAAAATATTAATATGAACATAGTTGACCCAAAAATTTAGGAAGAAACATAGAACATACCTAATCCCATTTGAATCATTACAATTTTTTTCAGTTTTTCATACGAACCTTATCAAAGTCCCTTAGATTTTGTCAGAAAAAAATGCATATTATAACGACACAGTGGTATATGAGTGTGTCAGTATGAAGTGAGTTGGAACTGGACAAAGCCAAACACGTGAACTCTTCAAATTCTAAACAAGAGTTATTAATATGATAAAGAACCATGTTCAGGACTGGTATCATCTTACTAGATTCACCTTCAGAGGGTATATCTTCAGCCTGAGGTGCATATTGTCCATCGCCTAAGTTGTGCTTTCGTGATTCTTCTAGGGACCCTTGCTCTGAAGCAGTGCCATTTTCCCTGGACAGCGGATGAGAAGCCTCTACTTTCTTTTTATGTTCTGATCTAGTTGGCGCTACTGGCCAGATTATGATAAACAGCCTGAAATACTTTATTGATATTAAAACATTATCCAAGGACAAAGAACTACTATGCGACTTTAGCATCCCGATCACTCTGCGATAATAAATATTGAGCTATAATGATATCAATCATTACCATTTTTAATTTTTGTTAAAAATCTATTTATGCAGGGCCCACTTGAAGAGCAGCTGAAAAAAAGCTGAAGCGGCTACCCTGGGTAGATAAGCCTGTGATATTGTTATCATTATAATAACAATAATAATAATAGTAACAATGATAATAATAATAATAATAATAATAATAATAATAATAAGTAGTAGTAGTAGTAGTAGTAGTAGTATTATGACGACTTTGTCTTTCGAATGATTCTACTACATTTCTCCTGAAACCACTGATTGAACAGTTTCATGATAAAAATCTTACCTTGTGGGAGATAATGATCAGCAAGGTCTAACAACTTGGCAGCTTCAAGCGCCCTTCTCAGTTCGATCCGTTCATCTTTGCTGGACACACCCTCTCTCCACTGCTGCAGCATGTGACGCGTTCCCTCACTGGTAACACGGTTGAACTTCACGTTGGTCATGAGTGCTCGCTGTATGTCCCCTTGCAGGATTCCTAGCTGACTACCCAGGCTGTCAATCTTGGCTTCATCGTAAAGGTCGTCTGCTATCTGTTTTAGGATGTCTGCAAACTCATCATCTGGGAGCTCCTTCCTATGGGGAAAATCGATCGGAAGGGAGGGGTCTTTTTCGGTGAATGTGGTTTTGTAGTATATACAATAGTATATACATAAACTTTAAAGTGGTATAGAATCAAGAAAATATTCTGTATAGAAAATAAAAACATAATTATTAGAGGAAAGTTCAACCTAAACCTTTGCTATAAATATACCGCTATTAAATTATGATTAGCTACCTAGCCAGTTGTTGAATGCAATGTGTCAACGTGTACCTCTAAAACGCATTCTAGCGCTTTACGAGAGAAGAGTTCATGAATAGAAGGAAATTTCTAAGACAGAAGCAGATTGGACTACTAAAATATATACTTTCTATAAATACAATGTAAAGAGTAAAATCCCTTCATCTCACCCTGCTTGCAATGTATCGCTCCCTCTCGAAACTCTACTAGACGGGTTCTCATATAAAGCCGTGTCTGTAAAAAGTAGAAAATTAATATGATTAAATTAAAAAAAAATTAATACAAACACATAAAAAGAAAAGAGTATTAATAAAGGCAGAATGTTATAATACAATAAAAAATATCGTCAGCAGAAAACGTGCCTGTCATAATAAATGAGGAAATGGTTTCATTTGTATTTTTAAGGAAGAATTTTACATCATTTCAAATATGTCAAAGGAGCTTTATTGCTTACGAGGATGTAACACAAATGCATGATATACACGTCAATGATATGCGTATTGTATCCTAAATACTGGGGTATTGTTCGCAAAACTAAACAATGGATGAATACAGAATAATGAATGAATGAATAAAGTTTTAAAACTGGACAGTAATAAGCTTCGGAATTCATGTATAATTTGTGAAGATCAGTGGCGGCAAAACGGGGGGGGGGGGGGGGGTATGGGGGGGCATTTGCCCCCCCCCCCCCACTCAGAAGCTTTGCCCCCCCAGTTGCCCCCCCAGAAATTTTGAGGACTGAAAAGAAAAGTTATACTGTAATTTGTAAATAAGTAGATGTTGTCATAAACATCATATTCAAGCTGTGAAGTGCTCTAAAATACCATTGTCCACTCTTCAAAACTTCGATTGAAAACAAAAAAGTGGCTATTTTTGGCTCGCTCGCTTCGCTCGCTCGTCATATTTTTAAATTTTCTTTTCTAAAATGCGATTAAAAACAAGAAAAGTAGCCATTTTTGGCTCGCTCGCTTCGCTCGCACGTCATATTTCAGAATATTTATTCGAAAATGCAATTGAAAACTGAAAAAGCGGTTATTTTTTGTTCGCTCGCTCACAAAATTGATATTAAAATGTGTGTAAGAGGACGCCAAAAAAAAAATTAACTGCCCAGCCCTGCCCCCCCCACCATTTTCTTTTGCCCTCCATTTGCCCCCCCACTTTAACAATCCTGGTGCTGCCACTGGTGAAGATAAGGTGGGGAAAAGAGATTAGAATGGCAGATGCGGACGATTATATTCTTACCACTTTGTGTCTGTTTTCCTGAAACCATCCAGGGGATGAAACTCCATTGAGATGTCTCTGCTTTCTTCTTCTTCTCCTTCTTCTTCTTCTCTTCTGATCGTATTTCACTCTCTAGTTGGATCTTGGTCCTTAATTTCCAGATCTCACGCTCAAGTTGTTCTTGATGACTTCTGGCTGTTTTGTCAGACGATTCTTCTAGCTTCATCTTTAACTTCTTTATTTCATGCTGCAGTGACCCCTCCACCTGTTTGCGCTGTCTAATCTCTTCGGTCATCTTCTGTTTTGTTTCTGTGATCTCATTCTTAGCTCTCTCATAAAGCGAGCTATATCTTGGATTCCTGGAAAGCTCGTTCAAATGATTATTTGCAAGCATCACGTCACCTACTCTCAGACATCCATGTAGAAAATTCAGAAGCTGTAACTGTTTCGTATCAGAGGGAGGTTGGTAACTCCTAGGTATATTACAGACTTCGACGATCCCTTCTTCCCTCAACATTTTCATCTCTAACTCTACTTCTTCATGGTGAAATAAGGCAAGGATGGGTTGGCGGCCTATTCAGCAAAGCAGAAATACCATACGTTATGTTCACGTAGGCCTAAATTGTGATTATGGACATTACATTTAACCCGTTGTACTGGAACCGGGTGGCCCCTATATTAAACCTATGAGAATCTGAGAATTCAGTAGTCAATGCAGGTTGGTTATCAACTTCTCATTTTCGAAGAAAATGTACCTCCATGGACAAATGGACAAATATTTCATGATTTTGCGTTATTCCTTATTCACATGAAATTTATTTTGTGGCATGGAATACACTGACGTGGGCAGAGTCGAAATGTGCTAGCCATGCTAGTGTTATGAGATCAAGTAAAAGAGAGATAAAGAGAGGGGAGAGAAATGAGGAAGATAGAGAGTGGGAGATGGTGATGATATAATGCATAAATGAACCAATGAATGAAACTTTATTACCATAATTTGATCATGATAGAGATCACATTGGAAAAAGGGGATGATGGTAATAGAATGCCATCAGATAGCAATAATGACGATGATGATATAAGGAGGGAAAGTAAGAAATAAGGTGATATAGTAATAGGCCCGTTTACTAATGTATTCAAATTTTATGTTCCTCTCGGTATTCCTCGGTTACCGACTATTCACTTCACGCGAATAATGGCATCTGAATTGATGAATTCCAGTATGCTTACATTAGTTGTTGCTATGTTGGGCAAACCTCGGACAATTTTTTAAGTTGTTAAAGGCATTGGTTAACATTGTTATGATTTTAAAAAAAATCTTGTTTTATTACTTGAAAATGGGATAAACATAAGGGTTATAGTGTAAAAATACCAGTTTAAAAGTTTCAAAGTATAATATCCACAGGAAGTATTTTTAAATATAAAAAATGTGAACCAATGTTTGAAAAATATACGAGTGTCGGTTGCACAAAATAGACATAAGGAGTGCGCTTGTGCGTACGACTCACCTTACCGTAATAAGTGTATTGGCGTATCACGCGGCGGGAGGCACATAATGGCATTTTCAAATTCAAGCAAAGTAGTCCTCTTAGTGAATGTCTCGTGAGACGAAGGATAATAAAATCGCCGTTTGCGTCTAACTTACACTTTTTCATTCCAAATTATGGTTTTCAGGGTTTTTGAATACAAATACAAGTACTCAAACACATGTTTCATCTTAGTTTGAGAATTTTTTTAAATCAGCTACTCACAAAGTTAGCCAATGCCTTTAAGTGAAACTCTTTTCAGCAATAGTTACTAAGCAAAATGAGTAAACCGGTCTATTCGCAGCTTTCATCAATTGTATTACATAGGCCGAGATCTTTTTTTTTTTTTCGTTCTACAAATAAAATAACACAAGCATTAATCATTTTAAAGTTTTACATACTATCTAAGGCTACATGGATCGCTTATTCCAATCAGAAAAATTCATACTGAGTGATGTACTCAATCAGACTAAAATCTATTATTTATTGGGAGTGGAGTAATGCGTCTCTTGCTTGCATACAAACTTTTTAATGCATCAATCCTGCGAGTGAACGGAGCGAGCGAACAGACCTTTCATTTTATAATCATGAAATGTTATAACCAAAATCATCTCCTTTCTTTTTCATAAATTTCTTGTCTACTGCTTGGAGTTTTTGTATTACGGTGCACCCCCCGAATGCCTGTATGTATGGGATTAAAAAGAAATCGTGCAATTGAGAGGACCCCCTCCCACCCCCCAAAAATAATAATGATAAAATAAACTAAAACAAAAATAAAAATAAGAAAATAAATAAGAAATTAAAAAAAGAACTTGTTTCACAAAATAATTGTTTTGAAATGTGATATATGACTAAGAAAATATATCTTCAGAGGTTTACTATCCAGTATAGGCCTTTACAGCATTTTAGAATACAAAATTGCATCCACTACGCTCAAAAAGATTACACCAACATTTAAAAAGGCCGAGAAATGGAGTGAAGATGATTACAGTTATTTCTACAATTTCTGACAGACACAAAATCATGGCAGATTGGCAGAAGAAGCGGGGTCTCAGCACTCCTTGCCATTCAGAGCACATGTATGAGACAGAGAGGGGGGGGGGTGGAGGAGAGGAAGATAAAAGTGTTGTCTGGTAACGTTATGATTGACAAAAAATGTCATCATTTTGAAAGAAAATTCAAAACGAA
>CM057162.1:15545371-15742437 GCA_029962745.1 Echinometra lucunter
GGCGAGAGGTTGTCCTCCTGCCATACCCCCTGGCATGGGAGCCATGGGGTACATCTGTCCATTGATCAGCCCCATAGGACGATGGGTGGGGAGGGTGGTGGTGTGCTGCTGTTGCTCATCCCCCCTTGAGACCACCGGTAGGGTGTGTGGAAGCCCATTGGACTGCGGGTGAGGGTGCGTGTAGGGGTACTGGGGATACTGGGGGTGTTGCCTCATGGGGGGAGTGGGGGCATGGTGTGGATGGTGTCCCCCAATCATCGCTGGCTGGATGGGGACAAATGTTGGGTGTGTATGAATGCCTTGATGACTACTGGGATGACCACCTGGATGACCTGGATGACCATTGCATGGAGGAGGGGGCTTGATCTTTCCCAGGGAATCTTGGGAAGGTGTAGAGCCCATTGGGGGCTCCTCTGGGGGTGGTGGAAGAAACTCTGTCCAGTTGCATGCTGGGTACTTGCTACCAACTCCTGTACGTGTCTTAGCTTTTCTTTTGCTTCCTGCTCAAAAAAAAGACAAAATGGTCAGAAGACTGTCAACAAATGTCTGCAAATTTAGAATATAAAGTCAACTGTAGCTGTCCATAAAGATCGTGTAATAGAATAAGTGGCCACTGTAAACAGATAGCTTTTGAAAGAAGAGTGGCTGCTCTCAAAGGCTTGATTCCAATTTGATTTCTTGCAAAAATCTACATGTATGTACTGTAAACAAATGTACAAAATCACATATACGAATTTGGAGTACAACTGTTCTAATTGCCATTGAACTCACTAATACACAAAAGGAAAGAAACTGGTACAAACCTTGTGAACTTGCGCCAGAATCACTTAGACCACTTTGACATTCAACACACAGATGTGACCCATCTGAAATGACAAAAATAAAAGGAGAAAACTCTGTACCTCATTCAACTCGTTAGATTGATTAAAAATATCAATTTAAACAGAAAAAAGTCACAACAGAAAAATAGAAGCAAACATTTTTAAAAGAAGTTTCTCACCTCTTTGTGGGGGTAATGGAGGTCCCCCATCTTCTCCTGGTCTTCCCTTCTTGCCCGATTTCTTGCGCCCCTTATGCTGTCCAGCAGATGAGGGCAAGGGGTATGTGATGGAGCCTGAAGCTGAGCCTGAACTGGTATCACTGCAGTTCTGTCTTTGAGCTATGTATTCTCTCATCTACCAGTGAGGAATGGAGGAAAAAAAACCACATGAGATACACAAGCATGCAGAGAATTCAGTAGCACTGGACAATACCTAGAGCAAAACGTCATGGAGTGATTAGGCCTGTCGAGGATGCCACAATTATGCAATTATTCAAAATCACAACCATTAAATGAGTAGATATTTGTGAAACAAACCTCAATTTCTCATAAAAAGTGAAGATGCTGAACCGTGTTTTTTTTTTTTTTTAAAGTACATTTCACAGAGGATTTAGGAATGACCTAGAAAACATAATCCAATCTAAACCAAAAAGGCATTTTTTATAGCACCTTTTCCTCACGTTTACAAGTGCTGCACACGCTACTCCACATTTGAACCATTCAAACAATAATTCATCACTTAATGAGGATCAGCTTAGTCTATACTATGATTGCGACTTGACAGGAACTTGCTAAACGATCCCTTCCCTTTAACAGTTGAGGTTTTATGGGAAAAACTGAAAAAAACCCTTTCCCAACAGACTTTGGAAGAATCATGTAGACACATCAAAACTGCGAGTGAAGACCTTTTAGGACTTACATTAGGAGGCAGTACGAGTGTGGTGGATGCATACGGTTCTGTCATGTGTGGTGGCAATGACTGGCAGTGTTCTGGGAGCATATGATTGCACTGATTTAAGGGTAGAGTATGAGCCATATGAGGACAAGAAGGACTCTCGTCATCCTCCTCAGATTCATTGTCAACAACAGCATAAACTGGAACGTTATTACTGCAAAGAAGAGAAAAGAAGAAACGGCATTGTTATATAATAATAATAATAACATTGGATATGCATATGGAGCACATATCCACCAGAGAAGGTGATCAAGGCCTAGCTCAGCGAGGCTACCTATTTCAATGCTCACAGCTTCCAAGGAATTCATTCCCATCGATACCCATTCACACCTGGGTGAAGAGAGGCAAACGCAGATTCATATCTTGCCAAAGGACATTAGTGCTGTGGCGTGACTCGACCTCGGACAAGATCCGAAGTCTGATGATGTATCCACTAAATCACGACACCACTACATCATCATCATCTTTCATCTTCTCCTCCTACCTCTTCGTTTTCTCTGTCTCTTCCTCCTCATACTAATTTATTATTATTTGTATAACTTCTTACCTGTTGTAGTGGTTGGATTTATGCGTGCCCATATCTCCTTTCTCTCCTTGGTTTGCTTGCATTTGCTCTTTGGATTCTGAAAAAGCCATAACAACACATTAAATAAAACACCTGTTTATCACCTTTTACCTTTGATATGATGCAATAAAAAGAATGAATGAGCAGCTACCAGGTGTTTAAAAAAAATCACTTGACACTTTTCATCACTGAAAAAACACAAAAGTTATAACCTGTGTGAACCTATTTTTTTCACTGTAATTTTGAAGGATGTCAAATTTGTTTCAACTATTTTTTTCTGAACTTTCCTTCACATATGTATTTATAAAATAATGCTATGAATATATAGTTAGATTTTCAACTTTTTGAATAAATTGAAACCACAAAATCTGCATGTGTAAGTGCTGACTGGTGTGAATTATAGCTTTTGTGTTATTAAAGATCAAAAGTGTCAATTATTTTTGTAACACTTAGTATGAAGCTATAATCATTGTTCATGTTCCTACTTCCATCAAATTTACATTCACACATAGAGAAAATCTGTTTTAAAGTAGGCGTGGATTGATCCATCTTGCGAAAGCAGAAAAAAACAACATACATATGGAGGGGCAGATTCATCCCTCTTTTAAAACAGAATGATCCATTTGTGAATGGCAGTTTCTAACACGTACGGAGAGATACAATCATACTCTAAAGTTCAAAACAAATCTGCTATAAATGTATCTCCTTCACAAGTTCAATCTGTCATTCTTCACCAGTGCACTGGATATCTCTTATTAACTATGAATTACAAATAGAGCTACTAGTATATAAAAAGGTATGATAGGACAACGTAATGTACATGTCATCTAAAATCTAGAAATATTTGGGTTGTCGAAGGTCTAGTATAGGTGGAGGTATAAGGTTGAGGTATGAGGTAGCAAGCATGTTAGTGTTGTCAATCATTTATTTCGTGTTAAGCAAGCCCATACATTCCAGAAATTCTTTAACATGTGTTGTAATAGCACAGGTAAAGTAAACATAGAGAGCAATACTTTCATTGAAGATTTATTTTTCTTTTATCATTCTTAGTATCTGTTGTAATTTTACTTTTTTACGCAGAGTTTACTTTTAATGCATATACTCTGAATATGAATATATTTCGCTTGCATGTCCCGTACTACAATACATCTGAATGCTAATGGGAATTTAGAAAAATGAAGTACTATACTTTAAGGAATGAATGCTCTACCACATTTTGTTCAGTCTAAGCTGTGAAAAGAAGTGCTCAAATTCAAAAGTGTAGACAAAAGATGAAAGAGGAATAAGGCATGATGAAGGGAATAATCATATCTGTGCCGTGATCTTGTATGCTTCTAAGGAGATTGCTTTGCTTCTATTCTTTATTATATGAAAGATTTTTTTCAGCAAAACTAGAAATATGAGGCAAACATTTCTACATATTTGTATGGCCATCATGGTTACATATGATACAAATATACCATACTAAAGCAGGAAAAGAATGAAATTAGATTAGAATTGTTAACAGCTATATTACATAAACACTTGTTGATATTTTATATCTCTCTCTCTCTCTTACACTGACCATTCAATTATTGGGGAAACATTAAGAAATAAAACATGAAAATATCTGTTACTGATTTCTTTTAGTAAAATGCACTTGATTCTCATGCTTTAACATCAAAATCTCATAAACAAGACAAACAAGTCACTATCATAAAATCCAAAACATGCCCAAAACTCATTTGTTGAAAACTTGCCAAGCTTATAGCAGGATCATAACATTTTGCAAATAGACATTTTTTTCAGAGAAATTATATTTGGTCCTCACGGGGTTCCGCAATGCCTTATTCTTGTGTGTTCAATACCAACTGAGTAGGATATGAGAAGCCATAAAAATAATGGCTGTCTAGATTGAAGGAGGATTGCTTGGTAATAATAATACACTATGGACAGAAGATTATAAATGAAAGAAATGACATATCATGTAGGATATGCTCCTTGGATCATTAGAAATAGGTTCCATATATGTATTGTTGAATGGAAGGACAACACACTAAGGCTAACATTCTTAAGAATCTTATGTACCAGGAACATCAATGCAAGCAAACCATTTCTCATTTTTAAAAATCCAATTCCACAGTCCAATTCGGAGAGTATTGGTATTACAGTTTTCAAAGTTTCCAGTTTCAAAGGGTATTACAATATGCCCCAATGGGTAGTATGATCCACTTTAGAATATATATATATATATAGTGAAAATTAGTCTGCATGGCATCTGGAAAATACAGGAATCAGAGTTGGTAGTAGAATGCCATAAAAAAAAAAAATCATAGATTTTAAAAGAAAACAGAGCTTAGCTCTCAAAAATGAAAGGCGAAGTCACACTCTTCGTCAGTGCCCACGGTGTGACAAAAAGATGTAAATCAAAATCCGTTTCTGAAACAGACGAAAAAACACGTCTGTTCGGATTATCCGTCTGCCCATAGACAGACGTGTTTTTTCGTCTGTTTCAGAAATGGATTTTGATTTACATCTTTTTGTCACACCGTGGGCACTGACGAAGAGTGTGACTTCGCCTTTCATTTTTGAGAGCTATGCTCCATTTTCTTTTAAAATCTATGATTTATTTATTATTTTTTTATGGCATTCTACTACCAACTATGATTCATATATATATATATATATATATATATATATATAAACTCTATTAAAAGCCAGTTGTCCCCCCCCCCCCCCCGAATCTTAATCATATACATGTATGTTTTCTGCAGACTTCATTCTTTGGGCACGGAAATCCTAAAATTGGTATTGAACACACAGGAATGGAATGCGACAGAAATGAGAGGGCAGGATGAGTGTTAGTAAGTGAGTATGTTAGCGCACCGTAAGCCTCTAGCAGCCAGTAAGCTGGGCTAGTAGTGACCCCGCTATGATGGGGCTGAAGGTATTGGTTCTTGCCCAGCACACTGCGCAGTGAGCCGTTAGGATGGTGGGGGGCAAAGGTTGTCACTGCAGCGGAGGCAGAGCCGTTACCATGCAGACTAGAGGACTGGCATTCCGAGGAGTTGTTGCTACGCCAGGTCTGGTCTGGGGGCCAGCTGGGATGACCGTTGCTGGCTGGCTGACCATCGTATTGGCTGGTCAGTGTGGTCCTAATGGAAGAGATGAACAGAATACATTATTAGGTAAAATATTTTTGTAAATATTAAAACTTAACACAATTTTCATGGTCTTTTCTCAAATGCCTGCAGTAATAGCACTAGAAAGGGGGAATGCCCCTGAAAATGTGCTCAAGTAAATATGTAATTGTAATAATAATAAATGGAATTTATAGAGTTCTTTCAACATGTGCTTTAGAGTGCTGTATAGGCAATTGCATCTAAGATTAACACGAAACAATGAAATAAGAAACCTAATATTAACATGAACTAACAACCTGAAATAAAAAATTCCAGTTTATATTAACATACAGATTTATTCTATGCCCTATCACTTACTAAGAACCTCTTCATAATAAAGTACAGTGGTGTAAATATATAAGCTCTTTGCCATAATAACACATAAACATTTCTGCTTGTTTATAAGATAACAAGGCTACTTTTCACATATCTATTAACTCAATACATGTTTTAGACATTATTCTACAGATGAGGAAATTTTTTAAACAGAAAACATACAAGAGTATACTATGTTTTGAATGTGATATCAACATAGCCCTGTGAAATGCACAGAAAGAGGCACTTGCATTACTTACATGTGTGTTGCTCCTTCTATTCCAAGTGGATCTATAGTGAGAGAATAGAAAATAATAACATGGATTACCTATCAAGACTACACAGAGAAACTACATATCTTGTCAGAGATTCATTCAGTGTCAATGTTAAATCATAGATATTTCACTTCAGGTACTACAATGTACAATAAACAATGTACAATAAACAATGTACATGTCCAGGAGTATGATGGAAAAACATGTGATTAGCTTTTTTGAATGACACAACCAAAATGACTGTAGAGGCATGTACCACTGACAAATAAATATATGTTAGTATTAACAACTCATGTGATGTGGACGTATCAGAAATTATCTACATCAATTTGTCGTCGTTTTTACAAACTGACAAATCTGTGTGTGGTGAGCAGAAACGTGTATTGGAGGAAAACACATTATAGATGGAGATGTTCTTAAATTACGGAATTTTGTACTTTCTATGCATAATTTCATGTATCCATATATACATTAAAAGAAAGCTTATGACTTTTAATTCTAAAATGGTGAATATAGCCATGAATATCATACAGAATTAGGACTGGCCATGCAAACACGATCTGACGGTTTCCCAATGCGTGTTTCTGCACATGTGTGCGGATTCGTCAGTTTCGTAACAACAAGAAAAAATTTTGACACGTGTATGGTCTTCTTCATACTCACTTTTGGTGAGATTGGCAGCATGTTTCATTCTCCTTCGTCTAAGCACAAAAGCGATGAGGATGAGGGCGATGATGAAAACAATGGTGGCGATGATGGCATACACCCACGGCTTGGTGGCTTCACCCTCAATATCATCACCATCACCAGGTCCTAATCCAGGATCAACTAAAAATTGGCAACATCCAATATTACATGGTTATAGTATGAGTATTGCAACTTGGATATATGCTTTCCCATCCATTTTCAAACTTTTTCATTCAATGTCATACAATTTCATTAAATTTCATCTAGAAAGTTTGTGATTTTGCACATCGCATGGTCAATTTCATCTTTGGTTACTCATTCGCAAATTTTCAAAAATCTGTTACACTTTGAGAATTTTAAACAACACATGAACTTAAGTTGGGAATTTCAACAAGAAATATTTCAAATGTGTTAAATTTCTTTTGTTAAAGGCATTGGCTAACATTGTTATGATTTTAAAAAAATCTCATTTTGTTACTTTAAAATGGGATAAACATTAGGGTTATAGTGTAAAAATACCAGTGTGAAAGTTTCAGAGCATAATATCCACGGGAAGTATTTTTAAATATTAGAAATGTGAACCAATGTTTGAAAAATATACGAGAGTCGGTTGCATAGACCCAACGTAAGGAGTGCGCGTGCGCACATGACTCAACGGACCGCACTGTGTGTATTGACGTATCACGCGGCGGAAGGCAAGTAACGGTATTTTTGAATTCGTCCAAACGGTCCTCTTAGTTCAGTGTCTCTCGAGACGAAAGCTAATAAAATCACGGTTTGCGTCTAATTTATAGCTTTTCCTTCCAAATTATGGTTGGTTTCAGGGTTTTTGAGTATAAATACAAGTACTCATACACATGTTTCATCTTAGTTTGAGAATTTTTTAAATCAGCTGCTCACAAAGTTAGCCAATGCCTTTAAGTAATCATGCTAGTGGAAAGCAAATTTCCACAAACTTATGTAGGTGGGATTGAATGAATTATCAATTATAATCAATTATCAATTGCATAATTTCAATTTTTTGATAGAGCCTTTACTAGATGTGATTAGAGCTTACCTGGTGCCGATATATGGGTTGTAACCAAGACCACTGGACTGGATGGACCAGCGCCAGCTGCAGTAAAGGCTGCAACCTGGACTTGATAGATCTTGCCAGCTTGTAGCCCACCTACTCTTCCAATGAACGTGGTGTTGCCCTGGATGGTACGATTACGTGCTTGAGATGACGTATTGCCTCGGCAGGAGACGTAGTAGCCCTCGATGTAACCATGAACCAGTTCCCGAGCTGGGGCCTGCCAGTGGACCAGGACTGCAGTAGTTCCATTACTGCGGGCATGGACATTCCTTGGTGGTCCTCGTGGTCCTAAGGATAATAAGAAAATCATATCAAAGTCAGCTTCGATGTCATATAATCAGACAATCAAAATAAGACCTCTTTTAATGTTACTTTTAGAATCAAATGTATTCATTGCCAGGTTTACCATTGGGCTTCCTTTGTATGCTTATTTCGCATCCTATATTTACTGCCTATTCTCCCGGAACATATTTCACTTACTCATGTTGACAGATCACGATTTCCATGTTCATTTCTGTTTGCATTAGAAACATGAATCCTCTGGTCAATCTAAGATATATATACATGTATATATATATATATATATATATATGTATATATGCTATATATTTATTTTTAAAAACCCATTTAACAGAGAAGGTGCTGTGGCTGAGTGGTAGAGCAGTGATCTCATAACCAGGAGTAACCATAATACAAACCAAGTGGATGCGCTAATGCCCTTTGGCAAGGTATTAATCCTCATTACCAAGTCCGTCAGAGGGGACTTAAAACCGTTGTGCTTACTAACAAGCATACACATGCTTTCTTAGCAGTCAGGTAAAATAACCAACCATTTAACCATCTGACTATTTGACCATTTAGATTCCTTGATACACCCGTGGTGATACCAAGGTTAATCCTTACTGTCAGCAGCTGTCCAAGCCTTTATCTGATCCCCTTCTTGTCCACAGTAGAGTCCACTGAATGGCTGTACACTAATGGAGTATTCTTGCCATGACGTCAGGCCATTCAAGACGAATGTTCTAGCAGGGCCTGTGATGGTCTCTACCGAGTAGTTTGAGGACGAGGAACCAGAGGCCCAGTACTTGATGTGAAATCCCTCCACGTACGCTGCTGCATGCCTCGAAATCTGTCAAACATGCAACAAAATTACCAATCATAATTTAAAGAGTTTATAAACACAGAAAAATGCCATTCTTCAAAATTTTGTTAAAGTAAGCTCACCATCACAGTGTACAAAATAATACTTTTAAAATGATATATTTCTCATTACATTTATATAGGTATATTCTTGAAGTTAAGGTCAAAAGTAGCATCTATTTTCTTGGTTTTTCTGATTTTTAATTGCAAATATCCCAATCTGACAAAAAGGAATAACTAGTTTTGCATTCAAACTCTTCATTTCTTTCATAGGAACTCATTTCCTTTCAATTGATTCACATGTGTATATATTTCCAGGTCAATACATTTTTATTATTTTTTTTTCTCATCTCCTGAAGAGAATTTTTACATTAAAAAGTTTACCCTTCCCATCCACCATGCTGCAGTAACAAGTAAATTTGTATAAGAGAATAAATGCAACATCAGGCCTTCTTATACCCCTTTTAAACGACTTTCACCATGTGTCCAATGGTGAATATCCCAGGGAATCTCCAGGTGAAACTCCTGATGCAATTCCTTCAACAAACTTTCATACAGGATCGAGATGGCCTGAACCAACCTCACATGAAGCTGCACCGATGCGAAAGAGATTTATATGCCAGGCGCGAACTCTAATTCAGCTTCATCAGCATTTGTATCTTCAGTTTGTCTATTCCATTTTCCTCAAGTGATTTTTTTTTTTTCAACCGAGACACCCACTGAAAATCTGCTCTGTTTGAAAGGGGTATTTATTTAGAAGAAATGACTGATATGCATGGCCACCAAGACTGACCTCCCACTGGACTTGTATAGCATTGGATCCTATGGTCTCTGTTCCAATGATGTGAACATCACTACCATCAAGTTTGTTCTGCAGGATTGTATTGTCCCCATTGACGCAGAGTGGCCCAGATCCTAAAGTAAAAGACAATGGAACATAATAAGGTAATAATATTTCTATAAAGCGCTTACACTCTCTTGGAGATGTATGAGGCACTATAAATATCCAGAATAATATTATCATTATCAATGATAATAGACCTGCCGTAGCAACAACTCCTCGGAATGCCAGTCCTCTAGTCTGCATGGTATCAAATAGCACAGTCTGCAATTCGATTAGATTGTATATTGTGTAGCTGAAATGCTTGCAATTGATATATCCACTTATATGGACTCTTTCACTTTTATTTCTTCTTTCCTATTGCCCATATCTTCCTCTCCTCCACATGTACACAATCCATTGCCCTGTTTCATAAAACTTGAAATCTGTAACAAGTGCCACATTTCTATGACAAATTTGCTCTCAGTCAATCACATGCAGGGATTTCAGTAGTTTATAACAGTTACTGAAACTTGGTATGAAAGAGGGGGTCAGACTTTTGACATTCTCAACAGTACTGTCTTATCACTTCATAGGACTCTCTACAAAGACATCCTTTCTTCATTGTGACATATATCTCTCATTTACTCCTTCCTTCAGACCATCTTTTGTCATTCCAAATCTAGCTAAAACTACCCTAATTGGGTAATAATATAAACAAAAATCTTTGGAAGCACAAAGGGATGTTACATCATAATATCATATGCACTATAAAATAACCAGTTGAATATTATTATATCCATTAGCAATATCATCATTATCATCTACATATATCAATTTCAATTTTCAACACCTTCATTCTCTTTCCTGAAATACATACACACTCATTTGTTTCTTCATTCTCTTTCTTCCACTGTTTTACTCTCTTCATCATTCTATCAATGCTTTAAAAAAAAAAAAATCTTTCCTCTTTTTATCAGGCTTTACTAATTTTGTTCTCCTAGATTCTCTGAAAAGTAGGTGTTCTCCTAGATCTTTTGAAAGTAGATCCCTACAAGTCTGTTATTCAGTGGGGTAATGGGCCAAAACTTTTGGGGGCAGAAAAATGTAAGTTACAACAAGAATGTGAGGAATGTGAGGAAAAAAAAACATGAACATCATGTTATTTCAGCAACATTTGAAAACCAGTGGTAGAGAATTAGAAATAAACCATGCTTTAATTTTATTTTGGGCACTGCTCCCTAAGCCCCCCCCCCCTCCCCCACCCCCTATCAGTAGACATGTCAAGTCTCACGCATTAGGCGTGAGACTACCATATTGGGGGCTCTTGCTCTTCCCTCAAAATCTCTTTCTCACGCCTACATCGCAGCCTATCCCCATATATATATTATGCACACACCTGGCGATCTCACGCATTGCGGGCCTAAAACCTCCCGCATTACTGGTCTTTGACCTTGGCGTCTCTGCATCAGTACACCAGTGCTGTTCTTCTTATTTCTATTCACCACCACATCCATTCCATTTCTCTCACCTTCACTCATAGTTCTAGCAGCCACTGAGGGAGATTCCTGGCCCTTGCTGTTACAAATTTGCGGCCTTACAGACACTGTGTAATCCATGCTAGGATCTAGTCCAGTCAGTATGGTGGACATCATTCCTTCAACTGTCTCGAAGTGTGTGCGACTAGCCCCGTCTGAGAGCAGGTAACGGACCTGGTAATCGTCTATCTGGTCCTCGTCAGCTGGACCCTGGCATGAGGCAAGGAATAGTATGGAATAGCAGATTCAACCCGAATATGATGCTAGCTCTTTGTGCATTCACTATAAACCCCCTGTGCGTTGCATTATTTTAGAAGCAAACACTAATCTGGGTTTACAGGATCTCTGTTATTTAGAAGGTTACAACTTTTTACATGGAAATTTTGAAGGCAAATGTCAAGTAGCAAAGTTGTAGAATTTTTAAATGGGCTTTTTAACCATATATTATAACTCATTCAGTATACTAGTGTGCTATGCCTGTATGATACCCGTGTTTCTTAACATATCCATTCTAACTCATGTCACGATACTCATGTATCTTCCAGGGAAGAAAAGTTACCAGTTATGCAAGTTAGATATTGCTTACCTGGACTTCCCACGCAACTTTGATTGCAGTGGGACTGAGAGCAGTTATTGTAGTGATTTCAACAATGATGGAGGACTGATCTGACCTGCACTGCCCAGGTGGGTCTACATTTGGAAAACATGAACAACAACAATTATCAAGCTGGAAAGAAAAGCATCTTGAGATACATACAATGTAGGTTAACAGTAGAACAAGTATGATGAAAAATAAATATCCTTCATGGATGATCATACATATACATGTAGATGAAAGTATATTTAAAGGCAATGGCTAACTTTGTGAGCAGCTGATTTAAAATATATAATACACATATCTTCATTGTACACCTAAAACATGTCTACACTGATAGAAAAGGAATTTCATGAAAAAAAAGGTGAATACATGTATCTTTTGACATACATAAAGATGTATGAGATAAATGCCACAATATAATCCTGACAGCTATCATTAGCAGCAGAATAATTCTGGATGATGATAATAATAATAATAATAATAATAATAATAATAATAATAATAAACTTAAAGTGTACAGATCCATCCATGGACATTCATGGCGCTAGCCAGGCAAGTTTTCTTTAATACAAGTATATCACAAATTTATTTTATCTTATTTTGTTTTACTTCATTTTATTTCATACAAGATATAATGATTGTGAGATGTGCATACCTAAGGTTGATATGCTTTCAGACATGAGACCAGGTGCGCCAATGCCATTAGAATTGATTGCCCTGACAACCATCTGGTACGAGGATGCAGGGACCAGATGGTTGATGTTGTATGTCTCTCCTTGGATACCGGTCCCAGCTATTACCCAGCCTACGGACAAAACAAACAATAGCACATGCAAGTTCAAGTTCAATCTATTCAATTCCAATAAAAAGCATTTATATATAAAAGTCATTCCTTTTACAAAGTACAAAGCAGATTTATGTCATTTTTCATTGTGTGAAACATGGGGGGGGGGGGGTGGATTCAGCAACCTCCCCCCAGCCCATTTATGGTTCAACTCAAGAACATTTTATCATGAAACAGACACCTTAAGTGATAACTCCAGCACTAAACAATCAATCACACCGTGCAATCAGACTCTTCTAACACTCACCTATTGTCTGTTCAGGACTGAAGTACTCCACCTGATAACCTGTCACAGAGGGCGCCCTACTAGCTGGAGGTGGTGTCCAGCGTATCTGGACAGAGGATTGGGTGACGTTGACCCTGATGGGCTGAGAAGGTGACCCAGGAAGCTCACTGATGCTGGGTGCTGTCCTCACAGGGGTGCTTGACGTCTCTGCCGATTCTGAAATGGAAGAATCACAATCATAAACGACATTATTCCAATTATTTATAAAACTTTTGTGAATCAGGTACATATCTTGGTGGGTAAACTATTACACCTCAGTCTTCAGAAAAAAGTTTAAAGGCAGTAAAATTTCATGGTGCCGAAAACTTGATAACAAGTTATCCAGTTATACAGGTCACTGTGTTTACCTATACAGTGAAAGGAAGATGAAGGAAAAAATGAAATAATTTCAAGCATAAACTTACCGATAACAAGGAGAGTTGCTGACTGACTCGTCTCACCACTGTTACTTGAAGCCAAACATGTGTATAGCCCACTATCATCTGACTGTACTCCTGTGATCTGAAGAGTGCCATCAGGGTATAGGATGGTAAATCTATGAGATCAATTCAGAACAAAAACCAGGAAAAGAAAACTGTCAAAAACAGACGTACACATGAAATGCTCTTTCTTATAAACCTGATACAGGGGGGGGGGGGGGGGTGTTTCACAAAGAGTTAAGTTTGACTTAGAGTCGTGCTTAAGCGGCAATGCGCATCTGGTATTTAACGCGTAATCTCATTGATAGACTTCCAATAGTGAGCGTCCCATGAGCATGATCTGACCAATGGAGTGATGCGTAATATAGAGCACGCAAGTAGGAATTTAAGTGCGACTTCCAATGTTGAGCGTCTCATGAGCATGATCTGACGAATGGGGTGATGCGTAATATAGAGCACGCAAGTAGGAATTGAGTGCGACTTTAGTCAAACTTAAATCTTTGTGAAACACCCCCCAGGATTATGTTTTCAGAAGAAACTGTAAGAGTGGGAGCATTGTGGTGTAGTGGTCAAGGCCCTTGGCTCTCATACAAGAGGTCTGGGGTTCAATCCTCACCTGGTTCTTGCATCCTTGTATAAGGGTGGTTTACTTATGTGTCCCTCTCTTTGTCTCTCTTGACCCAGGTGCATATATATTAATCCATTCGTGATAGAGGTCCACATTTTGTGGTTTGACCTAATAACTTTTGATGCAAAGCCCTAAAAATCATACCAAATACATGAGCAGAAAGAGCAAAAATTCTACGCAAACTGCGCACATTTTGGTTGAGTCAATATTCGTTGTTTGATGCTGAAAATTTTTTAATGGAAAATAAGCATTAAAATATTTAAATTGGCAATGTGATAGAAAGTTTAAAATCGTTTTCCCCTGCAAATTGGCAACTTCTCATCATACTTTCTGTCAATTTATATTTATTTCAGATACATGATATTTTATAAGAAAAATGTAGCAATAAAAGAAAAATGTTGGTGTTGCCAACTTGAAGAATAAAAGCTGATCAAATTAGGCTTTAAATAATTCCTGTCACGAATGGCTTAAATGGGTACCTGGCATTGCTGCGATAATAACAATTGCCCAGCCCGCACGATAAGCAGTAGTAATACTGGCTATCAAGGGTAACCAAAGCCAAGTTATATGATCATTATATCACTTTCCCGTTCATACAGATAACTGTTTTTTTTTTAAATTCCATGATATGCATCAAAGTATACTGATCAGGTAATGTGTGAGGATATAAAAGCAAAATCATCTTAGATAAAAGATTTCAGGGAAATTATCGAAACTTCTTAAACCTGCCCTTGAAAGTAAATTCTTCAAAGGTATCCTGTAGTCTGATTGATGACAAAGACCAGTGTTGTACATACATGTAATTATCATTAACATAGGGTCAAAATTTTGAAAATCAATTATTCATTTATTAAGCTACTACGGTATGCATCAATGATGCAAAATTGACAAGGAGAAAAAGATTACCTTGGATTTGAGGTAGCGAGAGCCATTCCATCCTTGATCCATTCAATACTTGGAGAAGGAGTGTCAGCTGAATGGCACAAGAATGTAGCCGTAGAGCCTATCACTAACGTCTGATTGGCTGGACCATACTGGATGATTGGAGGCGGGGCTAGAGACTCATCTGAGGTGTGGGGAATGACAGTGAGAGAAATGGAGAGAGAGAGAGAGAGAGATTGAAACAGAGACAGGGTGAAAACAGGAAGGCAGGAAGAAAGGAGAAAGCACAAATGAGGGGATATGAAGAAGGAAAGTTGAGAGATAAAGAAAGCAAAAGAGAGAAATGTACAAAGAGAAACAAATAGACAGAGAGGATGAGAAATTGGGAAAGAGCAGAGACGATGGAACAAGAACAGACAACAAGCTTAACCCACTGATGACTTTATTCTCAATTTCTCATAAGCTTAATAGAGAGGCTACAAGGTTCCAAGAACCAGTGGGATATTTGCTGTTTAAAATATAAGCTTCCTAGTAATATAATGACTGATATCATAGTCATGGAGATGCAAGCCAATGGACTAAATTGAATTGATCAGGTTTATAAAAGACAACAAAACAAGGAGGCACGAGGCTGAGTGTCTGCATTGCAGCGTTACAGCACATTCATAATAAAGTCAAATTAACATGAAAACAAATAATGGAGCATAACAACTTTGAACATTATAATACAAGTAATATGAATATTTCAAAAAGTTATAAAAGTCAAAACCATGACCATGGACAGAATCTGTATGTATATACAATTTTAAAAAAGAGGAAGGAAGAAAATTATTCATAAAACCTAAGTATGAGGAATAATTTAATTGATACAACATAGTAGGATACAATGTTTTTTTGCAAATAATCATTAAATTCTCTCATTCATTTTATGGCAATAACTGGACAAGATATACCAAGTTGCCTTTTTAACATATCCATAAATTTAGTTCAAAAGTGACGAGTAATAACTTAAAGGCATTGGCTAACTTTGTGAGCAGCTGATTTAAAAAATTCTCAAACTAAGATGAAACGTGTGTATGAGTACTTGTATTTATACTCAAAAACCCTGAAACCAACCATAATTTGGAAGGAAAAGCTGTAAGTTAGACGCAAACCGTGATTTTATTAGCTTTCGTCTCGAGAGACACTGAACTAAGAGGACCGTTTGCGTGAATTCAAAAATACCGTTACTTGCCTTCCGCCGCGTGATACGTCAATACACACAGTGCGGTCCGTTGAGTCATGTGCGCATGCGCACTCCTTACGTTGGGTCTATGCAACCGACCCTCGTATATTTTTCAAACATTGGTTCACATTTCTAATATTTAAAAATACTTCCCGTGGATATTATGCTCTGAAACTTTCAGACTGGTATTTTTACACTATAACCCTAATGTTTATCCCATTTTAAAGTAACAAAATGAGATTTTTTAAAAATCATAACAATGTTAGCCAATGCCTTTAAGAGGCGCATTCCTTATATCTACCATATTCTTGCTATAAAACACTTTCTACTTTAGAGCGATCGTGAGTGTGCTCTACAGGACCATCAGAAACATCTTCTTCATCTTTAGTTTGAATCATTCCAAAAATACAGCTCTTTTTCTGGTAATTACAGATGCCTAGCTAAAAGAAATCCCACGGTATTTTACAGCAGATATATAAACAGCTAAACATCTCAGTGACAGGGAGAGCATAAACTGAGAATGATGTCAAAGTCAAAACAAGGATAAACAAAGAGAGCAGCACAGAGTATTTGACAGATCGGTTTTTTGCGGAAAGTGAAACCATATAAACAATTGAAAACAAACATTTTTGTGGAACTAAAGAGACAGATATAAACAGAAAATACCATATATTGAATTACTGATCAAAGTGAAAAGCATGAATGTGTCTGTGAATGGTGTTAGTAACAATGGTTCAGTCAATCTATTTTGTGCATTTAGCCATCAGTGGATATGAATTATGACCTAATTTTCGTGTTTCTGATGATGTATAAAAAGTGAGCAATATTAAAAATCTATATGTTCTCTTTTCATAATTCTGTAAAAGAGAAAAGTTTCTGCATTCATATTTTCAGTGAACATAATTCTGTAATGTACCTTTCAATAAGTATATCATAACGCATATTCCCGAATAGCTATACAGAAATTTCCCATGTAATTCACTTTAATCCCTATCAGTTTTTTTTTTCTCTCTATCCCCTCTCTCTCTCTCTTTCTCTCTCTCTCTCTCTCTCTCTCTCACACACACAAATAGACTTGGCACGGACTAGTAGTGGGTCCATTCTTGAAGGGAATGTGAACCATGTGTGCTGGAGTGACAATCGCTTGCTTGACAAGATCACGTTGGACGATGGTGGGTTCTCACTTGTGGCGGCAACAAGCAAAAACCCTAAAACTTGCATTTTTATGTCAAAGAAATTCTGGAATTTGTGAGAAGATGGTATTTCACAACACAATTTTTTGGAAAAGAAAAACATGACTGATGATGCAATTCTACTCAGTTAAGAAACTTCAAACTAAATTCTGTTCTCTTGGTACCATACCTAATGAATGCATGGATTTGTTCAATCACTATAACCTAAAACTTTCTCCTACATGTATTAATCTTCTGCAACTTCTAAGAGTGGGTGAGATACATGGCAGAGGTTTCATTGCCACTGAATATTAGACAAGATACATCTGATAAATAATGATACATGTCAATGTATACCAACTTGAGCCTTGAAACATGAAAAATAGTTTGGATTCATCCTTACACACATACATGTACATATAACTATCAACTACAGCTTCAAAGTTTGTTCTAACAAGGTGGTGCTTTACAGTAACTCCTTGGTTCTAAGCTGTTAAAGTCCTATTCAAATGTACAATATGACCAGTTAATTCAATTTCCAAGTGTGAACTGGCCCTCTCCAATTAGAGATAAGGAAAGAGTCTCTTGTGGAAGTTTACAGGCACAAACCTCTTCATGGAATACTGGATTCTAATTGGCTGTTGAGCATGGCATGTTGCTCAACAGCCAATCAAAATCCAGTATTCTATGAAGAGTTACTATAATAGTAAAGTTACTATTATAGTAAGTTTTATGCATCGGGCCCCAGACCTAAACTAACATGGCCAATAGTAATGCTAGGCTTCTCTCAAGATGCAATGCACTTACATAAAGTGTCAGTTAGGGTCTGTGCCTGCAGACTACTCTTGCGGTACCATAGATGCAATGACAGAAGAAACTTGGCAGCGAGCTGGTATGGATGGCATATAGAGTTGATGATGACAGGGTCTGGTTTTGAGTTTCATGAACAGGCCATCGAGCATTGGATGAATAAATGCTTTTGAAATCCAATCTACGCCTGAGCAGCTATTTACAAATTTTACAGTAACTTTTCTTCCCTCTTTACTTGCTTTATATGATATCAAATGGTTTGCCTGGGAGTTAGGGAAAAATATTTCTGCTGGCCAGACTGAATATTCCAGCCCTTCTGGTACAAGCTTGAAAGTATGTTCACGGGTAGCATATACTCCACTCTTTGTTCAATATTGAGCTGGAGTATTACCCATTACTGACATGTCCCCTTGCAGAAGAAACTAGATGGCCCTTCCCAATAAAGAACTTTATACTGAATTTCAAATAGGCCATTACACACCTCACCAATTTTTCTTAAGCCTGAATGCCTATACGTGAAAGAGCAATCTGATATGATATAATACTTTATTGCAACCCATACAAAGCGTAAGGTAGGATTCAACTGTAATCTTCTACTAAAACTGTAAATCTTCATTATTTATCAGCTGTACAAAATGAAAAGCCAAATTCAATTTCAGTTCCTTCCTGAAATGCTGTATTCCATGCATGCCATCCATAAATTTCAGAGCTTGGCACAGAGCCAAATCAGTCAGGTTGCTATGAATTGGCTTCAAGGCAATAAATCTTATGAACAAATCATTTAAATCTATGAAATCTTTTCCAGATTCAACTGAATCAAATCCAGGATTAGAGTGTATAGATAACGATCAGGTACATGTACAATGCATAATCTTCATCAACTACTGCAAAAGCAGAAATATTTGCAGTACATTAATTTTCGCCCATTTTCGGTGGGCGCGAATTCTAGAGCACGCAAAAATATCAGCATGATTTCCTATGCTTGTTTTGAACGGATGCTGAATTGAGCACTCCAGCTGATTAATACCATATGTTTTTGAATGGACCATGCATGTGTGTGAAACAATAAATGGAGTCGTACTGGTCTGTAGACTTGTGTGCCTAATTTTCATTCAAATGTGACCATTCGGGGCAGAAAAACGATTGCCATGCATTGAAATATCAATCAAATCTTGCACTTTAATGCACTTTAATAGTTTTGCGAGTAAGTAATTGTGCAGCGCGTAAAAGTTAATCCCGTGATAATAACGGCATTTACAGTAAGCAAGTTGAAAGTTTTAAAATCTTACGATGAGTGGAGCTAATGGATATAGCATTAATTTCTCCTTGACCTCCATCAAATTATGGATTTTTCTGTGTTAATTTCCTTAGACCCCTTAGTTATCTTACAATATGGTGGACATGCAAGTCATCAGGTTATTTTGCAAATAAAAACATATTAGTTTACTTTTTTCATGGCTTATGTACAACCGTTTCTGATTTCTGACTAGACTTTGAAAAATTTGTGCTTCAGCATGGCTTTACATCACTAAGTTCATTCCTCTCAGCAGTGGGAATGACCCATTCCATCTCAAATTCAATCCAACTGGTGGACATTTCAAAAAATGATTGATAGTTGGTCCTCATCAACTTCTTGTTTCCCTCAAAGCCTGGGGAGCTAGACTCAACTAGAGGGACACTTTTTGTTCAATTTCATTTGCATTCCCTCACCGACTGAGGACCAGGAAGGGAAATTGTAAAATCTGTTAAGGCTTGTTCAGATATGACACGACAACCCCCCCCCCCCCACGACCAACCCCACCTCTTTCTAGTGTTGAGATATGGCGCGGCAAACCACGCCATTTATGTTAAAAGCGCATTAACATGCTAATGCTCAAATAAAAGAGATTTTTGTCAAAAGTTGCACTAAGTTCCACGAAAAAACCATGACATCATAATATGCGCTAACTTTTGGAGAATTTAATCGGTCCGCAGCTTTTTGCCACTGGGAGGAGAAACAAAATGCCTCTTTTGTTTGACTGCCTCATATCCCATTCACTTGCTACACAAAAAAACTGCAAAAACATCATATCTGAACAAGCCTTTTCTGTCTCTGTGTTTCTCTTTGAAAGCTTGGAATAAATTTTAAATCCACATTCACTCTGTGATACTCACTTTCACCTTGTAATGACAATACTAAAGTAATGATATTTTTAGACAAAAGATCCATGATTCTTCCACGCAGTTTACTTAGCATCTTTACCATATCTCTATCTAGACTATTTGAAAATGTGTATGAATGTTGTTGCTCTTTTAGTCAATGAAGTAGTAGTGTATTAGGTGACTAAATGTATGAAACACTTATGGTAAGTATAATGGAAGCTTTTCCTACATTGTGCTTTTTTTCACTTTTTCAATGGACCAATTTTCTAATTCTATGCATAGATGTTGACGAAGGCTTCCCTTGATAAGTAAGAAGCTTGCCTGAGTCTTGCCTGACAATGGTTCTGGAGAGATACATGCCTCATTTTGAATACATTAGTAAACAGGGCTATTATCAATGTAGACTGACACATGTTTACAAGGATGGGATAGTTTGTTGTGAAGTTTGTTTTTGTCTGTTTTTTGGCATCTCTTTCCTCACCTTCCTCTCCACTTCCACTCCCTATAGCCCCGGAGGACACACCATCATCAGGAGGGTTTGAAGGAGGACAGTCAAGTCCATATGATGGGAGGATAGGGTTATCATTGGTAGGAGCAATCACGGTGGTAGTAAGAGCATCCCATATCCATGACCACCATGAGATGGGATAACAAGATCCAATCGTCATGGCAACCACAAAGGGTGGAGGATGGAGGTGGTGATGGTGGTTTACCCATGTCACCGCGGAAACCATGCGATGGGGTGATGCGGCACGGGAGGGCATCCCATCGTTAGGATGGAGGATGGAGTAACCGTAGGTAACCATGCGATAAGATGGTGATGGTGTGATGATGAGGATGGATGGTAATGATGATAAAAGATGTTGCATGCCAGTAGAAGGAAGTAACCAAGGAAAGAAATCAAGGACAGGAAAAGAAAAACAAAAGAAAGAGAATAAGAGTATAGCAAGATTAGTAACTTGAACAGGCAAGTCAGAGAGTGACAGTTAAAGTAATGGACTATAAAGATTAAACTCATAAAATAGGATAACAGAACTAATAGTAGTTATATAAAGAAACTGAAAGTTATATGGATAAGTCTTTGCAGAACATCCTCCTCCACATGTGATCAACCTTACCCCTACAAAAAGGAGAGCCTCATTTGATCTTCAGAATTAACCTTCTTTTTTCAACAATAACTGAAATTTAAAAAAAAAAAAAATATTTCACCTTCATCATCCAAAGAAAAGTACATGAAAATCATTTTGGTCTACTTTATTTTTTTCAACTTGCTTTCAGAAGTATCAAAAGTGTCATTTTGCAAGGGGTTTATTCAGATCCAAAATTATGACATTTTCATTAAAATGGGGTTGAAAAAAATTGTCACTTTCACCTTCAGAACATAACAAAAAAATAATGAAGAATGAAAAATTGAGTAACTATCATGAATAAATACTTTCAAAATCAATGCTAGATCAGAATAAATAGAGTTAAATGAACTTAAAATGGAGAAGCAGTGAGTGTTACATTTGGTGGCTCATGCAGATAATATATTGCAAGCATATTAAATTGAAAGATAGAGAAAAAAGAGAAAGGAGAAGGACTGAAAAAGAGCAATTCGACCGCACGTGATTCACAATTATGCCTCCGCCTTCCATGTAACTTTCAATTTATCCACATCTCAACAAAATACTAATTACTGTTACCTTTTCCCACTAAAATGTATATTTCACTCATATGAGACTAAAATCCCACCTTATAGTCTAAGTTTATCATGGAAACACATTATTTGCAAAGAATTTCAAATACTTTTCTGACCGTACGACCTTTGACATTTGACCTGCATACCCCCAAATCTAATCAGATCATCTTCCTTTGGTAACGAATAATAGCATCAAGTTGATGTTCATACCTTAACTGGTTCTTGAGATGTATTAACCAGACTAAAACCTGACATTTCAGAATTGACCATGAACTTTGACCTTTGACCTACCTAACTCGAAATCTAATCAGGTGGTCTTCTTATGGTGATACATGTCACTAGGACCCAGTTTGAAGATCATACCTCAAAAACGTTTCTTGAGATAGCTTGTTAATGAAAAAGCGGGACGGATGGATGGACAGACAACCTGGCACCAGCTTTGGTGGGCGGAGGCATAAGAAAGGTATACTGGATAACAGTTTTTGTAGGTGCTCATTACTTACCAATAACGCGTAGAACAGCCTTCGCCTCGGCAACTCCTGTTCCACCGGTAGCGTAACAGATGTAGGTGCCTGCATCTTCTATCTGGACAGGATTGATCTGCAGTTCACCCGATGAAGAGACTTCAAAGCGCCCTCTTTGTTGGTTTACGAAGAGGAGATTGTCCTATTAAAGATGAGATTATAAAGAAAATGAAAACTGATGATCTCCTTCATGTTATGTTCAATACTTGCAGAGAAATTTCTGTATAAAACCATAACGAGGTACAAGAGGATGACCACAGGTTTAAGTAGTAGAAATGAATAAAATAGAGAAATACAAGACAGGGAAAAAAAGAAGAAAAGATGAAGAATAGAAAGAAAAAGAAGAAAAGGCAAGGAGGATAAAAAAGAGAAAGTGAGAAGAAATAAAATAATAAAAAGTGGAAGATGGGAGGGAAAAAAAAGAAGCATCTTTAACTTAAAACTGAATACCTAGGTATCAAACATATGAAGGGATGAAAAAAAAAAGTATGGAGGCTTGCCCACTGATTAGACTTTTCACTTTCCATTAACAGAGCAGGACTTGATAGTTAGAAAAGCATATTGAATGGTTCCTATTTGTACTGTTTCTTAATGTCATACATTAAAGGCATTTCCATGAGGACTTTCACCTAATTTGCACTTTAGTTGGTTAGCAGGGAAGCCATCAAAAGGAGTGTTTTACCCCCATTTTCATTTACATGATAGCGATCAAGCACTCAGAGATAGGAACTGAATGGACCATTCACACTGCCAAGAGTTCCAAAGTCGGTGCTATATAAGCCATTACAATGTGTTTTCCATAAACTTATTGACCCCTAAGGTGCTACCAGGCTGACGATCAAGTATCACAACAAAGATTTCATATGAAAAATGTCAAATTATGGTTCTTCTACTTGGTTATTTCTGTGGGGGGGGGGGGGGGGGAGTTCCCCTTTTCACTGTCCATGTTGCTATGAAAGTATACATGTTGAATCCAACTCAATGAAACTTCACAAAAGACAAACCAAATTCAAAGTTTTGGAAGAAACAGGTTTTTCACAGTCCCAAAGTATTACATGGAATATTTTAATAAGGGCATTCAACTCTTAACCAGTTAAAGTAGGCCAATGGGGACAGATCAATTCCTATATCTTGCTAGAAAACCTTTTCTAGTGATTACAAGCCCCTCAATTTAACTCCATTCCGAATTACATGTAGAACATCTCTCCGCTAGATCTTAATAGCTTTTAGCCTCCAGTACTCATCACTTCACTTTATCTATTTGGTTTCTATTTGCCATCTCCCTCCTTCCACCATAGCTCTTTTTTCCATCAAATTTCTTCCTGAAGAAAAGCTCTCAACGGTCATGCATACGTAACATACGTTTCCCACTGCTTTTTATTTTCTTACATTCCACATTAGCAAGCTTAGTCATTAAGCACAATATTTCATTGTACTGGCTATGGACCAGGTACTATGGACAAATTGAGGAACAAGTTGTGAACGAGAAAAATGAAATGAGTTTTGAAACACAATAGCAACTGACTTGCTATTTTGAAAATTTGAAGAAAAAGTTTCTGAAAACAGCAAAATTTCAGTCCCAAACAAATAATTTTACTCCTATCTTTGTACTGAGACACCCCCACCCTTCGAAAAGAAAAAAAAATGTCGCTGCCTGAAGAATGTCACTTCATATAACTTCTTGGATATATTTGACAACAGCTTTTTCAAAAGCTAAGAAATATCTTTAAATGGTTCCATAACTAAGAGTTATCATTTATCTCTTTAAAGAGAAGGTGGAGTTCTGGGAAAGGTAAAAAATAATTTGATTTGTGAGCTTTCTCATTCTTTTTATGTTAGTTAGGAAGATTATCGTAGAAGAGATGTCCCCTGAAAATGATTGTTCTTCAAATGCCCTGACATTCAAAATATGACCAAAAAACAGCCCAAATCTTGGGCCGAACATTTGTGTGAAGTCCCATAATCGCATTTCTGTGTGCAGTGCATGGGACTCTCAGCAGAATTGAGTAAATTTCTTAACATTTTGGTGATTCCCAAACCTTACAGCATACAACAATTCTTAAGTGCTTTATAATGAACCTTTCTCAATTACTTTGAGACAATTTCTTTCACAATTCAATCTCACGACCAGAACTTGCCTTTTTCTTTAACTCCCCTTTAAATTGTTGTTGTATTTGTTGGCCTTCCATATGTACATCAACACATCTCTAATCAACCATGTTTTGTGTATCCAAAACAAGAATCCTATGGAAAAGGTCACTTCAAACAGCCTCCAGCCATCAATGAAAGCCGTATTCCCATTGGTCAATAGTCACTGACCCATGATGCATTTGGGTTAGCCCCTGAAGGCATGTTAAAGCCCTTCTTTCACAGCCACCTTTATCCCCTCCCCATTTACACTAGAAAACCCCTCTTTGAATGGCATATTCTAGAAACGGTTTGAAGTGCTTGCAATCTGTGTTACTTGAGAATCCTACTATTTGCAATTTAAAATATCAAGACCCGAGAGAGACAAAACTCCAGAGATAGGATAGAAATAAAGATGGATGAAAACAACAGAAAATGTATTAACCCATTCATGACAGAGGTCCACATTTTGTGGTTTGGCCAAATATCTTTTGATGTAAAGCCCTGAAAACCATACCAAACACATGAGCAGAAAGAGCAAAATACTCTACACAAACTGTGCCAATTTTGGTTGCGTCAATATTTGTTGTTTGATGCTGAAAATTTTTTAAAGGAAAATAAGCATTAAAATCCTTAAATTGGCAATGTGATAGAAAGTTTAAAATCACTGTTTTCCCCTGCAAATTGGCAACTTTTTAACTTCTCATAATTTCTGTCAATTTATATTCATTTCAGATACATGACGTCTCATAAGAAATATGTAGCAATAAAATAAAAATGTTGGTGTTGCCAATTTGAAGAATAAAACCTGATCAAATTAGGCTTTAAATAATTCCTGTCACGAATGGGTTTAAAAAAAGAGAGCGAGACAACAACACACCTCTGTACCAGCTTTCTGCCAGTGGATGGAAGGGGGTGGGCTTCCTACAGCCTCACACTGAAATCGGACCACTTCATTGACGTGGACTGTCTTGTCACGAGGAGCACGGATGAAGTCAGGAACAGCTGCATATGAAGAAGAAACATGAATGGATGTAAGAAAAATGTAACATCATGGTTTTAATGAGGAATTAATCCTAATCAAAGAATATGTATCATAATATTCAACTTGTAATATGATTAAAAGAACTGCTCTTTTATAATGATAGATGCACGTATCACAGCTATTTAATGACTTCTTCTACAGGCAATTCATTTCAAATTTTAAAGATTATACTGTTAATTTTCCATTTTTTCTTCAACCATTCACCTTTTTTTTCATCTGCACAATTTTGCCCTTTAAGACTTGTTTAAAAAAAAAAAATTTCATAGTGAAAATGAATTACTTCAACGATTCATCCAGAGTTAACTGAGGAAAGATCGTGCCTTAATTCTCAATGTTCCTATTTCAAGCAAGACAGAAATAAATAATCTTTATCATGTGTTATTATGCTATCGACTCCAACGCCAGTACAATATTAAGCAAATATGTATTCCATTCTTTTTTCCATGAACATTGCAAAATAGACATGCTTCTCTAGTGTATGAATCATCTGATCACCGTACCACACCAACCTCTATCCAAGATATCAAGTTAATTATTAAAGCGTATGTTCTAAGTCACCCTGCGATGCAATTAATCAATGTACCAATAAAAACACATTGGCTGAATGATATAACATCTCTGTGGTTGGCTATAGTCATGCAAAATATAGTTTTCAGACCCTTTATTTTTTAAGGTTTAGATCGTTAATGTAAAGGAGAAAGTGGTTAATACCCTGTGTCATGGAATGTCAACTTGATATGTTAATACACCCAACAGGCATTTAAATTGACACTGGATGTTTCCGCACCAGTCAATGATGAGGAAACAAAATCACAGATGTATCTGTGAAATCCAAAAAGTGTTGTCAATCTGTAAGAATGAACTGTTCATATATTTCCTACTATACATACTCTTAAAATAATTTCAGCACATAATAAAGCTGATGCAACACTAAATTCACCCTCGCATCATATCAATGTGCCATTTTAGTTAGTATTGCAGCAATAAACTGTGCATTCCCCCACATGTGGAAAAATTGAAGGAAATTCGAAGATGTTTGGATAACCCATTGTGCATCTATTTCACATATTTTCAGTTATGAATTCAAAGCAGTAATGACTCGAAATACATATAGGTTCTAAATATATAGATAGTCATATCCCTGTAAAATATGTGATGATAATCAAATTTCTTTTCTCCAATATTCCTACTTATAGTACTGTTCACAGAAGTATTAATTTGGATCTTGCAAATGTTTTCTACATTTCTTGGCATGTACTGTATGAACTGGTTACTTTTTTGAGGGAAAGCTTCATGATATTTTGATGAAAACACCTGGCTCTCTCCCCCTTGTCAAATATCAGATCGGGTAGAAGGAAGATGGAGGGCACTTTTTCACATTTTGGAGGATGATGATATGATTCCCTGAAACCTAGGTAAAAAGGATGGAACCCAATCTGAAGCAAACCAAAATTGAATTAATCCTGACATGCTATACACATTATCGAGAAGGGTATAAGTAACAGAACGGAATTACACCAGCCCAAACTCAATTACGACGCGTCAAGTTGACGCATGCACAACAAATTAATCTCAAACTCCTCGCTTCTAACGGAGGGGAAGATATGGAGGAGAGCAGAAGAAGACGCGAGCATCTTCACATTATGATGGATAACTCCCGAGGATGGTTTTAATTTGAAAATACTTTCACATCAAACAGGGTTACTCCGTAAGGTTACTTGGCAATTGAATTGCAATGCTCATCACAACGTATCTTCAGTGTTATTAATTGTAACACTGGTTTATGCACATTTCCAGATGTCCTTTGCTGTGCATTGTTACAACATCGGATTTGTTTGCAACACCATCACCTTAATGAAAAAGAATACAGTCTATCACATATTTCTCATGTTCAAGAAAAGCACAACCGTGCATTATCAATAATTTGAATATTTTAAGCTATAGTTCATGGTCTCTTAAGAAGAATACAGTCAATAAGGTGTCTTTGAAAGTTGAATAAAAGGTCATGATAACCCCTGTTTAGCCTTCAGTAGATTATCATTACACTTGAATAGGACTGTAAAATATAAATAAACTATCATCACAGATTAAACCTTCAAAACATTTGTCATAATGCTAAAAATTGAATCTTAAATGAAATTGTGTCTATAATAATGTTCTCTTTTCTTCAGGGGGGGGGGGGAGGGGGAAGGGGGGAGGGGGCAACATCATTCTCAGCTCCAAAGATGTTGAGCATTACTTTGCAGTACCAATATTCTTTAAGACACACATATTTCCAGATCCAAAAATTCATCTTACCACTGACTCTCAATCTAGCTTTGGCATCGCTGGTACCCCAGATGTTTTGAGCTGTACATATATACACCCCATCATCCAACTCCTCTGTGTAGCGAATCCGTAAAGAATTGTCGTCAAGTTGCTGCGTCCTGCAATCATAATAAATGCAAAAGATTTACCTCTTTAGTTTAACAAAAAGTACTATATTCTGTATTATTGTTTGTATCCTTTATATTATGTTTATCATATGATATTGTACATGATCTTTTATTTATAAAATATTTATGTCAACATGTAGATTTCGTATTGTATTATTAGAATGCAGAAATAAAAGCAATTAACCAAATAAACAAAAACAAATGAAATCATTTCAAAGCAGACGTCGTCTACGTGGCCAGTGTTGCCCTAGACGCACAAGAGGAAGCTAAAATGCACAGAAAAGAAGTTGAAAAAGAAAAGTGCACTGAGCCTTTCCTTTGGAACACATCTCCATGTTTTACAATATACAAAAAACCTGAAGAAAGTTTTTGAAATCATTTCAAAGGAGACGTTGTCAACGGGGCCAGTGCTGCCCTAGACTGACAAGAGGAAGCTAAAATGCATAGAAAAGAAGTTGGAAAAGAAGATGTACTGAGCCTTTCCTTTGGAACACATCTCCATGTTTTACAATGTACCGAAAAACCTGAAGAAATTTTCTGTTTATATTCTACCACACAAAGTATGAAGTTTATGCAACAAGCAGTTGAAACAAGGCACAGCGATCATTTGACATAGAATACAAACACACATGGCTAAAACTCTATCCTTCATTCATCCAAACTGGGAGCTTACTGTCATGTCAGGTTCCAGACGTGACGATTTGTAGATTTTCTATAGCTTTTTCATAAAATGTTGGGTAAACAGGACCTGAAACTTTGTAGATAAGAGAGGTGTATTTCATAAACATTACATCCTACCTTTCAAGAATTTAGGGCCTATCATGCATGTAAGAGCATGTAACATGGCAATGTGACATAAACATAATTACCCAATGGTTTTAAGTAAGCCGACTTGGACTATCGGAGAAATGTTACGTTTTCACACGCTAAAAAAACCTGACAATTTGAAAAAGGAAGAGGGGAAGATAATCACTTCACAACACCCATTCACAGTTGTAGCAATTTATAAAACTCATTGGCATTACAGAACGGACAGCACATATGACACGGATAAGAACATGAAAGCACAAAGAGTTTTAGGTTCAGTTTCCATGTAAATTGCTGGGGAAAAATAAAATAACCTTTAATAATTCACTGCATGCTGCAATGAAATCATTCAAGCAGCTTAATCAATTGGCACAAAAAGACATGTTCTGCTTTCACTCGACAAGACGGCTACAATCAACACTACCTCCCCATATAATCTTGGAAGAAACTGCACAAAATTGAAAAGGATATATCGTCTCTTCAGAGCCAGAAGGGCGTTGACTCACATCATTGTATACAGACTTAACATCCTTCTGGCTCCAAACAGACGATATCTCCTAAGAATCTTTCCAATACACTGCTAGATCCTAATCTTAAGTAGACTTGGAAATGTGAGACGAAAGTAAAGAGGTGCCCCTAAAGCATGTTGGAATGAACCCAGGGAAACATATGGCCCATATCAGGGCTGTCTTGGGGGATTTCTCAGACCAAATTGAGAAGATTTGAGTCGAGGGGGCGAGACAGATCAGGCGTAAGGGAACCACCGTTATCAGATCTCAACACAGGTTGTTGAACTTCACCTCAAACTGAAGTCATTTTTGTTCAACTGTAGAGAATACTTTCTCGGTCTTCTAACTTTGTGTTGATAATGATGCCTCTGTGCTCAGAGCCACAGTGGAATGTATCTTTTCAACAAGAGCAAAAGAGGAAAAACAAATAACCCTCTCGCAAAATGGAAGAGACGTGTTGATGTGAGAGAAAGTAGCTATGAATGGATACAACTAAATCTGCTGAGGATTTAGATCTTTGCAAAATCAAAATAAATGACAATGGCTAGACATAAGTATCACTGCATAATGAGAGAAATAGAAAAAAACTAATGCTTCTATAAACTGTGCAAGCAAAACAATGTTGCAATTTGAGGGCAAAGTAACTGGATATCTACTAGGATCAGGCCCTGTATATGAAGTATATTGATTCACTTTTGTAGGGGATTTGGGGAAAAAATGTCTTAAACCATTAAGCATGATTTGATATCAGTACAACACAGATTTACAAGCCAGCGTTATCTCAGGCTTTGGTGTTAAATGGGTCAAATTGCATAAAACCATACAGAAAACTCAAAGAGGAATTCTTACATTAAATCTCATACAGAGAGTAACATTTGGAACTTCCACATATTTTTCTTTTTAAATTCATGAATAACTACTCCCTTCTTCCAGAGATGTATTCAGACTTCCATAGACATACCTCAGTCAAGAAACAAGTTACTTTCCTATTAGCAATACCTACATCATATCAACTTAAGACAGTGAATGTAAGTTAAGTCAGTTAAAGGGGAATTTGACACCATGGGTGCTTACCCAATAACAGGTGTTGTCCACCACTATGAGTTTTAATATGACCAACAGACCTTATGTAATGCTCTGTATATTCCACCCTTTGCCCCATATGGCAAAGTCATTATTTCACTTTCCCTGGCCCGAGAATGCCCGAAGCAGGCCGAAGAATGTTTATGATGGGACACCTTGTTTCGCTGTGCTCCAGAAATGTAGCTCTATTACAGGTATTACCAGTGTTTTTCACAAAGTCTGGTGTCAGCGAATTATGATTAACTCCCCATGAAAACCCATGACAGAGCCTCTTTAATGCCTTTCTAGCTGCCAAAAGATGACATCATCTCTTGAGTTTTCATACTAGTATCTTCATCCTAACCAAGCAGTTCCGCTCAATGGAGCACGAAAACGATATAACAGATACACTTTTTTCCTTCAATAAAGATTCCACTTCTTCTATCTCAATTTACTGCCATTCATCCAGCAGGTTCACAGAACTCATAGTTTCATCACTGTAGGTGATCGGAATTCAGGCTGGCATTTTCGCAATTACCTTGTTGACTTATCATTGCAATTTTTCATGTGGACTTCCAAACACTCTGAGAAGACAGGCGCTTCCAATCTGTCTCCATCAATCATTGGTAACATATTACATTTTTCTTGTCAATTTCTGATGAAGAAAATGCCAATTTATACCAAATGCCAAAATACTGGCAATAATCAGGCTACTTTGGGCAAATCACAGCTTTTGAATATCTAACCATGTCTGTTTGTTATTCAGACAGCTTCTTGTAGCTAAAGGTGCATACATGAATTGGGACAAGTATGGTGAAAAAAAGAAGAAGAAAAAAAAAAACCACAATGTATCCCACATTGCAGAGCAATTTAATAACTCTCCTATATTTCAAAATGTTTGGAAAAGCTAATCCAGAAAATATTTGTAAATTCTTCTGATGGTATAACTGCTCTAATGAATAAAGAGATTTGTCAAAAGTTGCGCAGACACTCACGACAAATTTTGCACTAACTTCCTAAAAATTTGCTTGGTCCACAGCTTTTGGCAGCCAAGCGACAAAAAAATGTCTCCTTCCTCGGCGACAATTTTTTTGCCGCCTCATATTCCATAGACTCGGACACTAAAAATGTTGTTGGGACTTGACGCCTCATATCTGAACAAGTCTTTAGCATAACATTTGCTATATGTCTCTCACCTTCCCTCTGGTAACTCTCCAATCTCCCTGCTCCAGGAGACAGTCGGAGGTGGGTCACCTTCTACCTCACAGCGCAAGACGGCAGTCTCTCCAGGAGCCGTGATGGTATCTTGAGGGGGATTGATGAATGCTGGCTTCACTGTATCATGCACAGAGAAAGAGAGAGAGAGAGAGAGGGAGAGAGACAGATAACGAAAGAGAGAGAGTTAAGAAATATCATGAACAGTTTAATGATCTCACAATCATTATGAACAATGCCAAGGACAGGAACAGTGAAGATATTTATACTGCGTAATGTACACAGCCCCAAAGGGTGCTTACAATTAACTATTATAAACATTAGGCCGCTTATCAAAAGTCTCGTCTCGGGAAAAAATGCTGAAGGCTGCATTCCATATTGGCTCCGACTTTTAGTAAGGTGCCTTATCATTACCCATGCAGTGCTAGGTACCCATTTATACACCTGGGTAGAGTGCAGAAAAGGTGGATTAAATGTCTTGCTGAAGGTCATAGGGAGCCAGGCATCAGTGGGAATCAAACTCACGACCCTTTGATCAAGAGCCCGCGCTCTTACCAACTTTGCCACAACACCTCCACAACAGTGTTTTTCGTGCCATTCCACTTACCAAACTACCTAAGCACTATAATTCCTTTGCGCTACAATATACATAAGAAAGAATGATAGTTAAATGTTTACCTTGAACAGTAAGCACAGCTTCTTTGCTAATCTTTTCTCCTGCCATATTCCTGGCCTTGCACTTGTATGTTCCCTCATCATCTTTCCTTAGCTGCAGAAAATAAAAACAAAACAAGAAGAAAACTGTCAAGAGAAACATGTACATGTACAAATCCAACAATACATCAGCAAACATTTATTATTATTGTTATTATTATTGTTATTATTAATATTTATATTATTGTTATTATTATTGTTATTATTATTATTTATTATTTTATTATTGTTATTACTGTTACTATTATTATTGTTATTATTATTATTATTTTATTATTATTATTATCATTTACTTGACCAGTTAAAAAAAAGCACAGGTACAGTACATCACTAGCAGCAGACAAATACATAATGAGAATGAAACAACATGTAAAAAGATCAGGGAGCAACAACAAATACCTCTTAAGGCATTTTATCTTTATGTCGTTGTGTGAAAGAACACGTCTGGAACGCAAAATACAAAATTGCAAAAAACAGAATGCCTATTTCGACATATTGGAACAGAATTTTAGCAGAGATCATGCCACAAGAAGACTGTATATCAATCTACAAGGTCAACATAATACCCAAGAAATTATCATTCATTATTTGAAAAATTCGATTTTCAATAATTTTCCATTTTGCATTCTGGACGTGTTCTTTCGCACAACAACATGAAGATAAGACGCCTCTTGGGACTATGTTGCTCAGTTTGTGTTCCGATTGGACAAGCCTCAATGCTGGGGCCGATATCCCTTAAACAACATAACATTATGTTTCTAGTTTCTGAAGCTTATTATATATATCTATTTTACTACATATTAAATGACACTGAGTTAGTTCAATATATTTCAAATTTTGACCAAAGCTTTTTTTCTTCTTCTTCTTTTTAATATTGTTCTTGCAATACTGCATCACTCACTTCTCTTGTAATTTTTTAAACTGATAGAAAATGAACTGAGTTAGTTACAGACATGTGAATTTCAAATTGAATTACTTGTTATACAGAAATAAATTTCGATTTCAAGCAAATCCGATAGCTATTTCTCGGGAACATAAAATAGCGCGACAGATGCATGATCCAAGGTCAAATCTAAAACATCCTTTCGGTATTTTCTCTGTCTACTTCTAGTCATATCACCTTTTACTTCTCACTTTCTTTGCTTTCGCTTGGGGATGTTTTTCCTGTCTTCTACCTTCACTCATCAGCCTGCAATCTAGGTAAAAGGTCAGTGGTGGCACCAGAGTGCATTAGCGCTTTGGATTTAATTCTGTCTAGTCTTTGATTACACACGTGGATACAAAATCTGTTAGCTTGGGGTTCAATAGCTAGGGTACCCTACAGCTGCACCTCCTTTTCAACAATTCCCCCCCCCCCTTCAATGTCAAACAGTTTTGATTTAATTCCAGTTGTCTTCGATTTCACATATGTAATCATAGTACCCTTGGAGTTTAGCAGCCTGTATCAGTGCCCAAAACTCCGCCTCTCCTTACAAATTCCAACTTTCTTCGGGCTTAGTTCAAAGCATTTTTTGTGGTTGTGGGGAGGGGGGGGGGAAATAAAAGTCAAAACGCAAAAGGCAAAAGACATTAGGTTGTATAATGTCCCCCTTTCCAACTTGGAATTTTCCAACCCACCCTTTCCAAAGCTAGAGTTGCTTTTTATCTCTCAAACCATTTAAATGTGTACAGGACCAGTATCTTTTGGTTAATGTGGTGTTTTACATGTGCAATAAATATCAGTCACTAAAGTGACCAAAACTCCGCCTCTCCTTACAAATTCCAACTTTCTTCGGGCTTAGTTCAAAGCATTTTTTGTGGTTGTGGGGAGGGGGGGGGGAAATAAAAGTCAAAACGCAAAAGGCAAAAGACATTAGGTTGTATAATGTCCCCCTTTCCAACTTGGAATTTTCCAACCCACCCTTTCCAAAGCTAGAGTTGCTTTTTATCTCTCAAACCATTTAAATGTGTACAGGACCAGTATCTTTTGGTTAATGTGGTGTTTTACATGTGCAATAAATATCAGTCACTAAAGTGTGCCCCTTTCCAACAGTATGAATTCAGATATTATCTAATGTTTGATTCCATGTAAGGAGATACCCTGCTACAAGTATATTCATGTTTCACAGAGGATTTTTCTTTTTTCTTTGACCTATAGAGATGTATCAACCCCCATCTTTATTTGGTGAGCCTCTTTAATGATCTACTTAAATCCCATCATGGTAGTTTCACTGCTTATGGCTGAAATCTGAATGTGCCTAAATGGCCTTGCGCTGTAATACATACTGTCCATACTGTCAATACCATTGTATGTATTTCTTAAGCCTCTTAGCATTGTTAACACTGAATAAGGCTTTTATAATAAGCTAACCACCATTCCATTAGATTTGGATATTACGTTACTTCAAAGTAAAAGCTTAACCAAGTTTCTGCACCCCATTTAGTCTTTTTTTTTAATACAGAGGAAAATGCCAGTGGGTTGTAACGCATACAACAACTGGATTCTCTGTCTCATTAAACTTACTTGTACCATATTCACATCTTCGGAAGAAAGCAGTCCACAAAGATACTTTCTCACAACTCTTCTTTTACCTCTTTTGTCCACTCCTTTAAATCCAAGATTCTTCTCATTGATCATCTTTTCCCCATTTTAAATCAATCTTTCTAAATATCCCTCTCATTGCATTTCAAAATGTGCATGTACATTTCATTTTAATCAACATTTCACAGATGCATTTCAATTTATTTTATCATTCTCTTCCCTCCATTCTGTCATCTTTCTATCCATCAATCTCTCCATCATTTCTTCTATCATTCATGACTCCTCCTCCTCCTCCTCAATTCCATTTCCCATCTAAGCTTTCGTTCCTACCTTCCCCTCTCCATCTATCTCTGGAAACTAATTACTATCACATACAGGTCCACAAAACTGCTCAAGGTATGCTGATGCCACCATGTGTGGCTACCTTTCAAATCTGTGCAAGAGATTTATCAAGCTGTTAGGGTTAGCGCTGAAGATATTGCTAGGGTAGCACGTCATGTTAACCTACATACTTCACCTAGGAAAGCCTAAAGTATACCTGCTTGCATGGAATCTCCTGTATTATTATAGGTGTCATCAGTTCTATTTAAACTGGTCCCTTAGCTATTATGCTTTTACTGGTTTATGTCTTGTCTAGACTACCCACATCCATGTACATCTCTTAAAGGCTGTCATGACAACCCCCCCCCCCCCCCGTCACTTACGTTAATGAATGTGCATTAACTCGTCAACGCTGAAATAAAAGAGATTTTTGTCGAAAGTAGTATAGACTAACTCATGACATCATATATTGCATTAACTTTTTAAGAATTTGATTGCCGCGCAGCTTTTTTTGCCACCTTATATCTTTTTTACTTTTACACTACAAACGTCGCAGGGATTTGTCGCGTCATATCTGAATAAGCCTTTAGAGAGGTGAATGCGGATCTATTATGTAATTAAGCAAAAGGGAAAAAAATGTGTGTCCAGGATAAGGATTGTCATGTTTCTAAGATGACTTCAAGTGATTCATATATGGAAAGAAAATGTTGATAAGGCATTTTATCTTTATGTTGTGTGAAAGAACGCGTCCGGAATGCAAAATACAAAAATGCAAAAATTAAAATGTTTATTTTGACATACTGCAATAGAATTTTAGAAAAGATCATGCCACAAGTAAATCAATTTACAAGGTATACATGCTACCCGTGAAATTATCAATAATTGTTTGAAAAAATTGATTTTCAATAATTTTCCATTTTGCGATCAGCACGCATTCTTTTGCACAACAACATAAAGATAAGAGGCCTGATATGTCTTCACACAGAGACAGGAGCTGTAAATGCTATAAGTTAATGAACTGATACGAGTACTCACAATGTTATTTTTTAATCATTTCCATTCGCCCATTTTCATTAAATGCAATAACAACATTGATATGTGTAGATGTTAACCATGAACTTAGAAGTTTTCGCTCCAACATGTAACTGCCCAGACCATAATAACAACTAAGTTTCTGTTTGTGTACCCCATCTGTAACAAATTTCTATCTCAGCTGTGGTGAGGACATACAACTTAGCCGTTTGTCATCTATGTATCTCTCTCCACATTCTCATTTGAGCATACACTTGTTTCATCCTGTATTTCACACCACCGATAGCTATGTAGGAGGACGAAGCCTGCCTTCCTCCCTGTGGCAAGCTCATCTAGGATGCCAGGTTGGTGTATAGCCACTTGGTCTAATACCAGTTGGTCTAATTCCCAGATCATCTACCACCACTAATGGCTAAACCCATTTGGTCTACTATCAATCTGGTCTGATTGCGGTTTGATCCAATCTTCACTTAGTCTTAATATCCACTTTTGGGGTAATTGTCATTTTGTCTTATGATCAAATGATTTAATTACCACTTTTTCTTAGTTTTCCTCATGACCATTTGGTCTAGTTTGTCTTATCAGATAGGCGAAGTGGTTTAGACCAAGTGGGTATTAGACGAAAGGGGCAATGCCTAACTGGAAATTGGACAAAATGATGAATGGGCTATGTGACAATTAGACCAAATGCTTATTAGGCATTTTATATTTATGTTGTTGTGTGAAAGAACGTGTCCAGAATGCAAAATACAAAAATGCAAAAATTAAAATGTCTTTTTTGACATATTGGAATAGAATTTTAGCAAAGATCATACCACAAGAAAATCGTATACCAATTTACAAGGTCTACATGCTACCTGTAGAATTATCGATCATTGTTTGAAAAATTTGATTTTCAGTAATTTTCCATTTCGCGTTTGGGATGCGTTCTTTCGCACGACATAAAGATAAGACACCTTAGATGAAAAGCCAATAAAGTGACTAATACTGCTTTCACACCAAGGTAAGGTCGCTGCGACCGATAAAATCATAATGTGAAAGCATTTCATCGGTCGCTGAGTACGGTCGCTGAGGTACTTCAGCGACTGATCGCGACCGATGCAAGCTAGATGTGAAAGCACATCGTACTCAGCGACCGATTGAAATGCAATGACCCCCATACATGCCTACGCACTATCTCTACTTCTGCTTCCGGCTAGGTCAGCTATACAGCGACCGATCGGTCTGGGCCTGACCAAATTTTGACGGAGGTGTGAAAGCATGTCCGATCGGTCGCTGAATAGGGTCGCAGCGACCATACCTTGATGTGAAAGCAGTATAATTCAGCAATCCTAAATGAGTCAACATGCATCTTACCTCTTTGAGAAGCAGGTTTCCATCCTCCACTATTTTGACCCTGTTATTATCCAGTATGATGGGTTGATCATCTTTGAGCCAGGTCACCTCAGGGGTGGGGTAACCGCGGGGTGGGGTACATTCCAGGACCGCTGAGTCCCCAGATATCAACTGAGCACTCACTGGTTCCTCTTTGAATTCCTCTCTCAGATCTACCAATCAAAATCACACGAAAGAAGCAAGGTAACAATAAGCAAGTCATAGTAATCATGTTAAGAATAGACCAGCAAATCAAAACCTGCACAGATTTAAGTTGATTTCAAAGGAGTATGGTCACTGCTCAGCCATTACCAACAAACTGGCTGTGATTAACTCTGGTTTGAAACTCAGGGTGTGTTTATCAGGGCGACTTAAGTTCTAATAAGCGATCCGTGTTCATGACTAGCTTACCCACTACCCTCAATAAACACGACAGGGAATTGATACCTATTAGCATCATGGACTTGAACTCCACATAATAGGGGGATTTGATAAACGCTTGAACCAGATCAGCGACTCGAGCCATGGCGATAAACACAACGCCATTTGAGTTGTGCCTGTCCAAAGTCATCCGAGCTATGCAACTGTGCAGAGGCAACAGGCTCGGGCACCGCTTTGGAAACTCATGTTGCGACAATAAACACGCACATTCACAGAGACTGCCTGTTGTGAGCGCGGTTTGTGTTAGTGACTCAAGTACCTGTTTCTAATTTCTAGAGAGCAAATTGCACCGATAAACACACCCTTCTGAACTAGCGGACTGGATCGAGACAATTTTCCAAAGACGACTTAACAATACAACATGACAACAAATGCGAAACAAATCCGTCCCTTTCAATGGAGCCATTATAAATTATTAAACATTCATTTAAGACTCTCTTGACAGCTAATAGTTGACTGTTTATGTTGGTATAAAAATATCTGGCTCCATCGTTTATCTGTGTTCCTCCCTACTCAGGGAAGATGGTGAAAGGGGTTGTTATTTGGGGGCATGTTATGCTAGAAGTGACAGGGCAAGTTGTTGAGTCATTCTGTTTTTATTTCATCTCGCTGGCGCTCTTCTCACGGATCTTTGCGCGAAATTAGAACTTCTTTTCACAGGACTCAACCAACTGATTTACGAAGCAGTAAATGCCTGAAGTCGGTGGTGTGACTAATAATCCTAGTGGGGCAATTATTTTGGGCGGGTATTTACTGGTGATAATTGTCACAACCTAGCTCCCCTAACATCCAAGATTGATGGTGTATTTAGTCTGTGACAACTGGGTGCCTCTACCTTAGAAATGAATGAAAAACCGGGATGTGTTTATACTGAAGAATCCGGTAGTAAAAATGAAAATGGCAGCAATGGCATCTAGATTTATGAAGAAAATAAACACGAACCAGGGCAGTGGACAGGCAAAGCCACAATTCTGATCAAATAACGATTTATAAGAGGTTATTAAGATACCAAAGATAAAAACTATGAAGGCCTATGTAGGATTCCTTGTCTGATGTTTAATATGCCACGGTAAGGACAGAAGGAAATAAGAAGACAGGAAAAGAACAGGAGATAGAGAGAAAGTAGCAGAGAGATTAGGTAAGCCACAATTCCACTGGAAAGTAAAATGTAGCGAAATAAATAGCAGTTTAGAGGCTTCATACGGAGTACATGCCATTGAGAGGGAACTAAAGAAGGCATAAGAGAGGGAGACAGAAAGAGATACAAAGAAGTGCTACATAGCATTTCAACTGACATATGTACAGAATAATTCAAAGCTTTTTCATTTATATATTTCATTTTATTTCATTTCGAGGAACAGGAAAGAAGGTAATATCATAAAGTGGCAATCATAGAAGAAAAGGAAAGAAAAAGAAGACATCGACTATTGCCTGAGGACTAGCAAAGGAAAACAAGTTTTAGTAAGAGGTCCTTCTCATAAGTTGATGTTAAAAAATTTCTGTAAAGTCTAATTATTGAGTAATGAGCTGAGCAAGGCCAGAGAAGCAGACCAGAGAACAGACCACCAAACTTTTTCCACCAAATCTATGACAAATCTTTAATTTACAGACTGCTAAGTTTCTAATTGAGAAATAGCAACACTTGGTGTTTAGACAAAGTGAGACTCAAATCCCTCTAAAAAGAACCAATTTGGTGAACTGCCATCAGTTTTCATATCACTCTCATCATCCTTCCCTCATCAAGAAGGTTTGGCATATGAAGTCTCTGATGATCCTAGTTTTATCCAAACATCTTCTCTCTTTACCACCTTTTTTTTTTGTATTTTACAAATTGCTACATTGATACATGTTTTGTTGAGTGGTACAAGCTAGGCTGCTCTCTCAGACTTCTTTCAAGTTTATCTTGTGCATAAAGGCAACTCTCAATAAAAAGTTTCAATATTCAGTTTGTGCAAAATTGAATATTGCATTGATAATATGAATAAATATCTTAATGTGTGATAAATTCACATGAGACAAGACAGGATAGCCATAACTTCAACTTTGATGCATTTTAGTTGCCAAATATTTCATTTTGTACTTGGCCAAAGAATTAGGACCATGTTCAGCAGTTACATCATGCCCAACTAAAGGAACTTACTTTCATGCAGCTACAGTAGTACAGGTGTTAACCTGTTCGTTATTGGATTCTTGTATTCTCCATAGGTTTATTACGTAAGCAAGCTGGTTCTAGCTAGTAGACAAAAGGTTCAAAGCATGCACACATAGATCTATGTAAAACACATTGTGTATGATGACTTGGTAAATGATAAATGAAAATATACTTATTGATGTCAAAGTAAACAATTTTCATTTTCATTCATGCATAAAAAGCAAAACTTTTATATTGAAGATAAGTTTTTTGAGTAGCCTTCGACCAGACTCCGTCCCTTTTTAATTCTTTTTTCCCCTCCTGCTAACCATGTTCATTCTGGCGCACTTTCCATACATTACAGCGGTGCACTCCGCTCATCGTGCGATCCCCCAAAACGACAGTCACCGTAATGACCGCTGATGGTGTGTTCTCGGCTGATCGAATTTGCGATACGGAAACAGTCCATGCATTGGACTAGAGTAGCCTCTGCAGGGAGGTAAAGGCTCATAGGTATCGGGGTCTAACAGACAAGAATAGTCATCACTCTCCATCACACAGGTGTGTTGGTGGATACTTTGATAACCCCTGTCCAAACCTCAAGTCCTGATTCCTTTCCTGATTGCCAAGGATTTGGATGCCCAAAGTGAGTCAGAGCAGGTAGAAAAAGCAACCAGGTAAGGTAGAACAAATACAAGATAGAGAGAGAGAGAGAGGGGTAGGAATTTAGTGATTGTGATTAACAAAACAACAAGGTGAGGACCCATGGGGGAGAGAAAGAGTCATAGGGGTGGCAAGATGATGGGAGAGTGATGATGAAGATGATGATGACACCGTGATACTGGTAGCAGAGTGGTATCTTGAAGACGTGACTCCAGTCTGGGCAAATTCAAAACTATCTCATCTATCCAAGGTGCCTCCATAATGCAAAAGTTGAACTCCTCATCATTACAAGGAGCTTATAAAATGTCAATCTTCTATCATCTACTAGTATAGGCCTTCACCGATTATGAGAGGAAGCTTTGCGATTTTGTGGTTAACATCAACAAAATGCTACATCCTCCTCACTGTACCCCACACTGTACTAACCCTTTGGGAGCTGTGTCTGAGGAAAATTTGTCTCACAGGTTGTGTGTATGAGGGCGACTATAGTTCTAATAAGCGATCTAATTCCCCTACTAGCTTACCCATCACCTTTGATAAACACGAAGGTGACTTGAAGTTGATTACCCACCTCGTGTCCTGGATTTGAATTCCACAACATAGGGAGACTTGATCACCGGTTGAACCAGGTCTGTGACTTGAGTCATAGCAATAAACACAACATGATACTCTTTCCGGTTCAGATAAAAAGCAATAAGCGCGCCAGATTCGACCTTTCCTCCCGAGGTCATCTTGCACTATGCAGCTGCACAGAGGCAACAGGCTCGGGCCAGCTTTCGGGAACTCAGATCACGACAAGAAACACGACATCCAGAGACACTGGCTGTTGTGAGCAGAATTTGTGTTCATGACTCAAGTACCTGTTTCTAATTTTTAGAAAACAAATCGCCCCGATTAACGCACCCCAAGAGAGAGGCCCTTCATGGCTCAACAGTACAGGAGAGAAATGATGAGTACAGAACTGAGATAGGGAAGGGGAGATTTCCTCCACCTGCTTATCTCTTGAAAGATTCTTGTCATTTTGTTAGAAAATCTTAAGGAGGAGTAGACACATTCACAGGTCAGAGACAGTCTTCATTTCATTTACTATGTGCTTATACTATGTTTAATAAGTTTAGCCAAATGGAGTAAGAGTGTGGACTAGCGATGCTGAAAGCCGAGGCAAAGGGGATGGTCTGACTGGTTCAAAAGAGGACAAAGGAAGGGAGGAACAGAAAAATAGGTACATAAAGAGAAAGAGGGGGGAGGGGGTGGGAGAGAAAGGGACAGGCAGCAAAGAGAAAAGGTGCTGGGGGAACAGAGAGAAAGATGGAGAGAAGGATAGGGTGTGAGAAGGAGGTGGAAATGTAATCAAACAGCAAGAGGAGTAAAGGAAAGAGGAAAAAAACATAGGGATTGTAAGGGGAAAAGAGAGAAAAAGAAAGAGAGAGAGAGAGAGATAGAGAGCAAGAATCTACAAAAGCAGAGGCAGAAAAGGGGTGAAAAATTTTTCACCTCAGATGAGCAAGCAATACCAGAAAAACAGTTTACACCTCAAGGTCAACATCAATGACAAACCTCAATTCCTTTGACAGCTCGGGATTATACACAAATGCTACTCCACTGATTGACTCTGACATTTTCATATCTAAGTAAGAAAGTATCCCCAGAACAATTTACATCTTTCTTCTTACTGTGACACTTCTCTCCCTCTGTCTTTGACTCTCCTTCTTTAAAAAAAGAGGAAAATAACCTCATTTTCCTTGCCTGATCTATCATATGGCACAATGTTTTTCCTGTCTGCACCTATCTCTCTTCAACTCGGTACTAACATCCTTCGTATCATCAAGGAGTTAACTCCTTGGTTTTTAACTCTTTCGTATTCTCCAGTAGATTTCTCAGTCTTGTTTCATCCATGACAAAAAAAAAAAAAAAAAAAAAACTTCTTGTATCTATTCCGTAATACTCCCATACATCCTTCATCTATGTTTACAATGACCTTTTCACCCTCCATCTCATGATGGCCTCCCAGTCCAACCTATTCAAGTAAAAATATTTCAGGTGATACATTACATACAGTTTATACTGGTCATTAACCCACGACCTTCAGGTTTTAAGTATCTATCCACTGGGCCATCATGCCTCCTGTTCCTGTTCAGTTATTTCTTCCAAACTGTTTCATCCATCTTCTTCCTACACCTTTTCCTCTCTCTCTTTCTGCTTCTTTCTTTTTTTCCTCTTCCCCTCTCCTTTTTATTCTTCTTCTCCTTGTCCCCTTTCTCTCTATCCTACTTCTTCCTTTTCTTCTCCTCCTTCTTCTTCTTCTGCTCCCCCTCCTCTCCATCTCTATCTTCGGCATTTTCCTTTTCTTCTTCCTTTTTTTCTTCCTTTTTTTCTTCCTCTTCTTCTTTCCTCTTCTCTCCTCTTCTTGGTCTTCTTGCTTCGAGATACCCGCATCCTTTCAATCATCTCGGCCGTCAACCCCAATCTCCTACTTGGTCCTAAACATCCTCTCCCGGAAAGGCACCAATAAAACCCATCTCCAGCTCCATCAGGTAATACTCCCGTTGATAGGGGGATCATCCCGCCCGTATATGTGCATCAATTCCACTCCAGGAAATATGGTAGGATTGGCAGAATATGAGCAAAATATGTCACATTGGTTTTCCTCCTTGTTTCTCAAACTCTGCCAGAGTCAATCCTATGTTTATGGGAATGGCTAAGCAAAATTTAAAACTGAAAGAGAGAGGGAGAGAGATAGACAGATAGATAGATAAAGAGAGAGGGGAGTGATAAACAGACACTGAGACATACAACGACATACAAAAGAGAAAATGAAAAAGGGACTAGCAGGTAGAGATGAATGAGAGGGGAGAGTAAGTGAGTGAGTAAAAGAGAAAGAGAGAGAAAGAAAGAAAGAGAGAATCTAAAGTTATGGTGACTGATGACAACGTGAGAACTTACATAAAGGATGATGAAAAAGGAAGTAGCAAACCACTTCAAACTCCTAAAAAAATGATCATAGGGACATGAGAAAAAACAAGAGTATTAATAAAGAGAAAGAAACTTGGAATTAAAAAAATGAAATATGTGAAGAGCTAGGAATTCAAGAGGGTGAAGACAAAGAGAGGGATTTATAGTTAAAAATAATACCTTCAGTGGGTGGAGGCATAAAAATAACCATATAACGGAAGTGGAATCATGGAGTTATATGATGAGCACGGAAGATTTTTAAAAAATGAGAGAGAGAGAACAAGGTACAACAAGATGAAGACAGAACAGGGTCCTGTTTCATAAAACTTGTTATGAATAGCAAGTTGCAATAACTGTTATAAGCTACTGAAATCCATGCATGTGATTGGCTGAGAGTAAATTTGTCATAGAAATGTGGCAATTGTTACTGATAACAAGTTGTATGAAACGGGGCCCTGGCTGTCAAATGCTGCAAAAGGCACAACAGCATATCCATAAATCCTCATGATACGAGAGAAATCAAACCTACATGGTATGATGTTGAAAGGTAAGATACCAGATGAAAAGTGAGCTGGAATATACTCCAATTGATCGTGAAAGGCGGGGTAAATGAATAGAGTGTTCTGGAGGCAGTACGGGTGCCATTTATTACACGCTCATAAGTTAAGAGATACTTTTGTACGAGAGGTAGGCAACATTTGTTAAAGATGCTTTTGGAAATGTTCTGCTGGTGTTTTCAAATGTCATAACCGGCAAGCAAATTTGAACTTGCTGGTGCTTCTATTAGGGTAAAGATCACTGTTTACATCTATCATGCCAGAAAGGAAGTTGCAGTATGAAGCTAACATACTAAATAATGTGAGCTGCAGATATGTTTGTAAGCCTAAATGAATTTACCAGCATCATCTTCAAGGCAGTACAAGCACCTACACCTCTGGAATTTGATATTCTCCTTGGAATGCCTCTTGAATTGATTGAATATTTCAGAAGTGTACTTACGCATTAGACTACAACACACATAGATTGGATAGACGAGATGATATAGCTGGTTAAGAGGCAAACAACATTAACTCTATATCAAGTGATATGGGCGAACATCTTTGTTGCCAAAAGATTGTTTTGTCATTCTACATGTGCATGTTTGCAGCACTGCAGAAGCTATTATATCATAGTAGAGTAGATTATGCAAGGGCTTTTCTTGACTTTGTACAAAAGCCTGTAAATAAGATGAATGCAAGCAAATGAGAAGAGAGAAGACACTTCACAAGAGCCTTATGGCCCCTGTCAGGGATGCTTGCATGTACAATGTAGCATTCACTAAATCCTACAAATTTTCCATCAAAGAAGAAGTCTGTCTGTGGGGAAGAGATGAAAAGACAACCCTGCTTATTGTATCAAAACAGATTCAGATCGACATCCATCCACTGACCCCACAATGTTGTGCACATCTCAGACAAAAAAAATATCTAAAAACATTTTCAATAAATCAGGGTCTGGATCAAGTCCACACTACGTGGAAAACTTTTGAATTACTGAATGGCACAGCCCAAAATAGTCAGTACTATTTTCAAGCTGCTTTTATCCACACCAGGAGCAGACCAGGTGTGGGCCACAGAATTACGGAACAGATATTCACAAAAGTCCGTTCTAAAATACCTTGGACGGTCAAAGGTCACGTTTTCAGCACCCTTTTTTTGGCATATGTTGCTCTTTCCAAGTCAGGCCAAATCGTAATCTCTTCTGCTTTGACCAGAAGATGACCAGGGCCCCGTAACACAAAGCTTAGCAATTGATCGTAGGTTTGATTTTTACGATTGATTGCATTGATCACTATGTGCAATCGATCGTGAAAATCCATCGTACGATCAATGCTTTGTGGTACGGGGCCCAGATGTGTCTGCGTGTTCAGTGACCATGGCGTTTATTCCCTTTTGGACCTGATTTTCTGAAAGGGTCCTGGTAACAAATGCAGTCCACTGTGAAATACTGAATGCAAATTTTACTGCTTGGTGCTGACTATTTAAGTGCAGACTATTTTAGTGCAGACCAAAAGAGGAAGAAATATTGAAAATGGTATAGAACTACATTTTGGGTGCTCAAATCCACACTTTTAAGGACATCAGAGTACAGGTCTGTCCCTGAAATCCTTTCACATCCCTAATCACTAGCAACACTCAAATAGGCAACAATGGATTGAACCGAACACAATCCCTCACCTTCAACTGTCATGCTTCATCACTGTCCCAACACCAAGGCTGACAGACCAGCTGTCCACTCTACATACCATTCACCTACTTTCTAAGCTTTGCTGCTTTCCATCCCTTCCCATCAGAACAGCTGCCAGTTTCAAACTCATGTACTGTATTACTGAACAGATGTAGGGCCTGTTTCTTGCAGTAGAAATAGGCAAATGAGGTTTGAAATTACTTTGGTACTGATGGTATTATGGAGAGAGCATTTTGCCTTCTGAAATCTTCATGAGGGCTTAGTGGTTGGAGAATTTATCTTTAAACCTTAACTGAAGGTTACAGGTTCCAAGTTCTATCCATCTCAGTAAGTAATAGCTGACAAGTTAAAGATCAATGATGGCCTGTCAATGATTGCTATAATCAAAAGTTTACAGTAAGACAAGGGCAGATCAATCCAACCATCTTCCTTAAAAGAGAGTAGGACCCTTTGTTTTACCAGTAATCCTTATCACGAAGTCCCTCAGATAGGACTTGAAGCTTGCCTTCCCCTGATTGCTCTCTTACAAGCTTACCCATGCTTTCTTAGCAGTCAGATAAAATAAACCAACCATCCAACTTATTTCAATGCCTCCAAATTTACAGTTCTAGTACCTCCCAGGAAATACTTTCCCTCATGTTCTTCCTACATCGTACCAGAAGATTTGTATAGTGTTATATAATCTAAATTTGGGGGCTTGTCCAGGAAACAAACTTGGAGTCTCACACACACCCAAAGGGAGAATCATACCACTAGAGGATACAATAACAATATGTATCGAAAACATGCTAACCAATCTTACCCATGATTAAGCCTGCCCACCCCCTCCTTCCCCAATGGAAGGGTCTCCACTAGATCAAGCTTGAAGAATAGCCCACTATTTTTGGACCTGGGATATCAGCCCGAACTCTGCTGAAGTGTCTAATTGTGTCCAAATTAGCTCATGTTATATATATGCAATCTAGCTTGTGCTACAACATGATGTTGCTGCATGTGCATGATGGGATCGATAAGCTAGCTGTTGATGCTCAAGCTGATGAAGATGCATAAAAAATTACCCACTATTTTGCAAGTTAGTGGATTATTTTTCGAGCACAGGAGCACAATAATTCAGTCCTCATCTGAGAATTAGCTCGCTATTCTCTGATTAAGCAAATTCATGGGATCAGATAAAGTGAGATATTCTTCAAGCTCGAGCTGACAAGGATGCACCTATTGACAAAACTATAACCTTGACAATGTGTCTTTTCTGATTCCCTGCTTAGAGTTGGACCATCCTCCTCTTCTACCAACTGGTATGGAAGGGGGTCAGAATTGTCACCTTTCTGCACTCTCTCTATCCCAAGTAATTACCAGTTTCTTTCTATAATATTGAGGGCCCCCCCCCCCCCCCCCCACACACACACACCAGCTTGCTGTCAGTGTTCCACCTTACTTCATAGAACCCTTGGATTTTCCTGGCAATCCATAACTCTATAAGGAAAATTTCCCAATGTAACACTTCACCCTTCTTCTTTTATTTTCTTCTACCAATCCACACTCCGTCCAAATCAAACCAACCTACCTTCTCAAAGTGCCCCTAGTGTTCCACCCACCACGTATCACAGGAGATCAAACTTGTCACTTTGCACACTCTCCTGATCCTAAAGACCCGCATACCAAGTAGGTATCAAATGATTTAAAAGTACAGCGGGCTGGTGTGTGAAGACATGTGACAGAATTTCTCAGACGTTGTCCCTACAGTTTACCACAACATGTATCATCTTGACAAAAATTTCACTGACCTATTGGCTCTCAAATTGAAATTCCAGAAACATTTCATGAGCAAAATCTTCCTCATTTAAAATCCTCCTTGAACATCAAAAAGAACTGATGAAATCAGTATTTCCTTCTGCAAATTTGTACATGAGCACATTTTTTTAAATAGATACAGAATATACAGGACAGGAATGGTAAATTTAAAAAAGAAATCATAATTGGCATAAACAGATGATACTAATGGTAATGTTATTCTTACAATCTGAAATAATAAAAATATTTCACCTGTATGCCCTCTGTCTCCTACAAGCACTACAATATAATAGTTGAGATTACAAACTGACTTCAAAAGTCTTATTACTCCTTGTGTAATGTAACAGCATCATTTTTAAATCAAGGCACTAAAGGATAAAACAGTAAGATTTCATACTAAAGTTGAACTAGCTAAAATAGATGCATTATACCTTATAAATCATAACAGGACAGTGGTGATTACAGCCTATAGCCAAGTGTGAACAAATGCTCAGTAAAAACAGTTTATAGACATACAAAAATGAGAAGTTACCTCCCTTGTGACAAAATTATTCTTTGTTTTTCATCAAACAAGCAAAATGCCCCTAAAGAGGCAATTTTCCTCATAGTGGCGAATAATTATTCACCTGAACACTGTAAATTAGGGAACTCAATTTTTCATAAACAGCCCCCAACTATTACATATCAGGTCTTTATTGTAATAAAAGTCTAGAAAAAATAACTTGGTGTCGCAGAGCATTTAGGCATGAAAACATGATGGTCTGTGGTACGAGTGAGGGATGGCCTAAAACCAAGAAGAAGTAATTACCGAAAGCGCTGCGAGAGGACTGCATGGCCCGGAATTTCTGATGAGTTTTTTATTACTTCTTAGAGCAAGCAATTAAAAAATGCCCCAACGTAAATGATTTTTCACCCTTTTCTTAATTGATTGGCCTTTTGGCATAGTAAAGATGATGTGTTTGTCTCTCATGCATGATGGGACCTTAAACTCTCATTGTCTGTGTTATGATGGGGGTAGAGACGGAGGATGAATGAGTAGAGAGAAGGGCAGGACAGGAGTCATATGGGTGAAGCAGAGTGAGAGAAAATGAATAGAGAAGGTAAGTCAAAGAGAAAGAGAAGGAGAAAGAGAAAGAGAGAGAAAGAGAGAGAAAGAGGGGAGGGGAAATACACAGAGTGTACAGGAAAGAGGAAAGGAAAGAGGAGTAGAAAAGTGAGAAAGCAATAAAGAAGCAATTAAGAAAAAGTAGAAAAAGAGGCAGTATAATTGCAGGAAAGCCTCAAAGGCTGAAGGAGAATACAAATTTTGTCATATCATATCACTTAAGATAGAACTGTATAAAAATATTGGAACAGATGATGGAATGATGGAATGAACCAGAGAAAATAACACAGAAAAGAAAGACTGAAAATGACTAGGAGAGAGAGATGGAGAGAGGGTGGGGGTAGATTAATAAAGGAGGAGGCTATGGTTTTCCAAACTAAACCTTTATTATCCAAACTTTTAATTGCTATCATAAAATGGCTGGACAAAATTCAGAATTGATTTAAAACTTGATACTCTTTGAGTATTTGGGATATCTAAGATGGAAATGGTGAGATTAAAAACTTTTGTCACTCCTTAATGTTATGACTTTATTATTGTATATGCCTTCTCCCACTAATTGAATTACACTTGTAATGAGTGTAATAATACAATTTATATGCAAACGGAGTATAATCATCAAAAGTTCCATAGTTAAGCTTCTGACCTTAGGGTTCCTCTTTCTTCAATCAAACAAACGAAATACATCACTTTTTTACTTCCATCTCAAACTCTCTTCCACAAACACAAACTCTTCACCTCTATCTCATATTCTTTTCTACCATACCTCAAGACCTAGCTTTCATGGGTTTACTTTTCGTATTCCTTTTATGGTCACTGGTATTGCTGTATGCGCAGCAGCAATCTCCACTCGCATTCGATGGCGTTTTCATAGCTTCCTTTCACCCTTTTCCTGTCTGTCTTCTGTTTTTCTTACTTGGCCATTGCCGTGACGACACGAGGTAGCCTGATCTTTCGACTTTGCTTACCCAAGATTTCCACAAGACTTGAAGTTGGCTCCTTCTACCGGTGCTCCTAGACATTGTGAGGAATACACTGGGGCTTGTACAAAGGTTTTGACTTTAAGCAGTTGGGTATTGTAGATGGGTTTTGGTTTCACAGAACCATTGCAATTTGGCCTTAAATATCAAGAAAGGAGTCAAGGCTCAATACAAAACAGGGCTGAATTACAGGGGAAAATATCATGGAAAGAAAGAAAGAATAGATAAAATGATAAAGAGATAAAACAACGTGAGAGTGGGAGAAGGGGTTAACAGACAAATAGACAAGTTTAAGTTTGGATGGAGATCAATGAAAAAAGAATGATATTATCTGTTGGATGTCAAAAGGATGACATACACCATTTATGAAAAAGTTTGTTCCTGCAGAAAACATCCTTCTTGCTCTCATCAGAATGTTTTGTCAAGAATGAAAAGAGCTTTGAAAACAACACTTTGAAAATGAGAACCACACAATAACTAAAGTAAATACCACCCACATGTATGTAGTTTAACTGGAGTTTCTTCTTGAACTAAATATAAATAATGCTGGAAAAAAACATAGTCAAGAGTCTTGCTTTCACTCCAAGAATTCCTTTTGACACTTTTTCCTTCACGTTCATGACAAAACTGACAATCTGCAAAATTGTCAAAAAACAAGAAATGCGGCTCTACGTTCAGCATGCGTTTGCCATGATTCCAGAAATATGCATGCCCTCATATGAAAAGAAAGGAAAGAGAAAAGTAAGGGGTAGAGAAGGTAGAAAGCACTTGACTTGTAAATAATTCTTGCCTCCTCTTCTCAAAAAGGTCAGATACTCGGCTTGAAAACAAGATGGTCGCTTCCTAAAAATCTATGAGAAATAAAGAGAAAGACAGGATTTTTTTTGGTATTCCCTATTTACCCTGCCCTATAAGGTAGTATATGACATGCATGTCACATACCTGTATTACTTGTTAGCCTGTCCCAAGTTGTACCCATTCTATCCATCTCAGAATATTTTTCTACTACTTCATCTTTGATTTTTCTTTGTCTCAGTCTCCTAACTGTCTCTGTTGTCTGTCACCCCCTTCTTCCCCCTTCCTTTCTCGCTCCCCTCTTTCTCGCTCCCCTCTTTCCCTCTCCGCCTATTTTTTTTTCTCTGCCCGTCTCTGTTTCTTTTTACCTCCTCTTCCAACTTTTCATTTCTGCATACCTGTATCTCCTCATTTATTCCCCAATCAACATGTGCGTTTGTTTTACCCCTTCCCCCTAACTTCACCTCCTAAGCCATTTTCCCCCCTCACTCCCTCCCCTTTATCTCATCCCCTATACATGCTACTAATTTCTTCCTTCACATTGTCAAACCCTAATTTAAGTTTGTTCAAAGATGGTTCCATCACACCTTACTTTCTGATCTATCGATTTCTTTCTCACCCTTTCTCCACCTCTTTCATTCCTGCCCTCTACTTCACAAGCAAGGCCTTCGCAGTCAGTGTCCACTTTCCATCTGTACAATTCTCACCTTACAAAGTATTAAAATCAATAACTAGCATTTTCTGCAGGAATTTGTCAGTCTTCTTTATAGATCTCTTGGAAATTTTTCTCATCCCTTTCCTGAACTTTCCATTTCATTTGGAGGAATTTCAAGAGGAAAGTTATGAATGGACCTGGAAGAAACCTCTAAATTTATTGTTTCCATTGATCTCCCTTTTATCAAGCTTTCATAACCTAAATTATAAACATATCAAAGAAAATAGTCATGGATATTTCAGGTCTAAAGGAAGTTTACAGAAAACAAAGCATCCTTTCCCATAGATATTGTCTAAATTTTCTTCTTTCCCTCATTCTAAAATTATCACATCACACATGACTGACATCATGTACCCATTTTCATTTAATGTGTATCTTTCATTCTCTGATATCATTACGTTATCTCTATTAATTTATCCAATCCCCTTTAATCTACCCTTCCCCTTTTTATATCATTTTTTTTTATCAGCGATGCCAGTTGGAATCGATCAGAGGGCCTGAAAAAACCTAAAAATGAAATAATTTGTACACAAAAATGTGCAAGCTATGGCCTGAAAATAATTTTCCAGGGCCGGAATTCAGGCGTTTGCCTGAAAACTGGCATCCCTGCTTAATCTATCCATCCTGTTCATTCTTTCACTATGATCTTCCATTTGTTTCTCTTCCTTCCACCTCCCCATCCTTCCTTCCATCCACCGGTGATATCAATTTCACTCAAGAGGCCATGGAGCGTCGACACGTGCTCGACATCGAAGGACCCCGGAAACTCCCCATTCATGTCTCTCTGTCTAATGGCAGGAGAAACCCTACACTCCTCTCCCATTTACACCTCAGATCACGCTCGCATGACCCTCAAACTTCTCTCCGTTCACCCGTTTCAGCGACTCCTCTTACAGGTTTACAAGTGGATGTTTATCGTTAGCCTTGGTAAAAATCCAATGTTCTATTTCGAGTTGTTGTTGGTGAATCTGCTAACTTCAAGTTCAAAAGATATTATTAAGCAAGCTAACTGAACGTTCTTCTGCACCACCTATATGGAGAAGTTATGGACTTAACTGCATATCTTTCACTCTACTTTATAAAGAACTATCCATTTACCATCTTCGAAACTGTAGGCCTACAGACTAAATTTGTTCTTTTTCATGAACCCATCATAACCATCCTTGGGGGTGGGGTACTTTCATATACAGGAATGTGCCCCCCCCCCCCCATGGGTCACTTTTTCACAAGAAATCCCTAAACACGGGTCCCGTTTTCTACAAAGAAATCCCTAAACATGGGTTCACATTTTCAACAAAATCCCTAAACATAGTATCCTAAAATCCTGTGCCTTGTGAATTTTTCAATCCATTTCTTGAGGTTTGAAGGAAGATATGTAAGAAAACTCACAGAAAAATCTGAAATCTCTGTTCGAAATCTCAGGTACGTATCTACTGTAAATATCGAGTTTTCACAACAAATCCTTAAACATGGATCTACGTTTTCGGAGAAATCTCTAAACATGGGTACCATTTTTCTTAAAATTTGCCCTTAAAGATGGGCTAGGGGTTTACGCCCCCATCAAAAGAAATCTGAGTCTCCCCCCCCCTCAGGTCTGGACCCCGTAAAAAAATAGTGTGAAGCCTTGCAAATGATATAGCTGCTACACCACAAAATGTGCCCCCCCCTTAATAGTGTGATTTCTTGGAACTAAGCTCCCCGCTCCCCCTTTACACAATCCTGGGTTGGCTCCTGTGCACTGTTAAAGGCATTGGCTAACTTTGTGAGCAGCTTATTTCAAAAATTCTCAAACTAAGATGAAACATGTGTATGAGTACTTGTATTTGTACTAAAACCATGCGCGCATGCGCACTCCTTAGGTCTAGTCTGTGCAACCAATCCTCGTATATTTTTCAAACATTGGTTCACATTTTTGATATTCAAAAATACTTCCTGTGTATATTATACTTTGAAACTTTCAGACCTGTATTTTTACACTATAACCCTTATGTTTATCCAATTTTCAAGTAACAAAACCAGATTTTTTAAAAATCAGAACAATATTAACCAATGTCTTTAACTCTGTGGCTACTGGAAGCGCATGGTCCGTTTTAAGTCTATGGGAATTTGAAAAAACAGTAGTCAAAGGGTAACGACGAAAGAGATGACTTACATGCTACTTCCAGGGTAGCGTTGGCACTGTATGCTACTCCATGGACGTTGCGAGCCATACACTGGTAGATCCCCCCATCCTGGCCCCCTTGTCGATTGCCTATCACCTGTAGAAAGAAGAGAGAGCCCGAGTCCAGGACAGTGTGCCGTTCATCTCGGATCACTAGAGGCTGACCATTCTTCAGCCACTGAGGGAGACAAACATAAAGAGAAAGTCTGTGTAAATATGATGGTTACTGGTACAAAATATCAGAGTGAAGTAGGAAAGCATGTTTTCATTTCTAAACCAAACCAAACCAATTAAACAATAACACTTTTGACCAAACTTAGACACATTTTGTTAACTCAAACATTCAAACACTCTAGTTAGTCCTCATATAAATTAAAAATGTGTAAATAAAAAAACACTTTATTGTTATACACTGTGGTATCAAAGGGCACGTCCACAACAAGATGACGATGTCATACCCTCACTATTTCTCATACAGTGTATAACCTATTTTACAAAAATTCAGAATATATCTCTTTTTTTTTTGCCTACAAAAGTGAAAACTTGTCCTTCATATCTACACGCATGATACCATTTTGTAAATATGTAAGAGGTATTTAGGACAACTTTTACATTTTTGTACCTGAAATAAGGAATTTCTGTCATATTGTGAATCTAGATTAACACTTCCCTTTGCAATAAAGAGTTATTTTGAAGACTTGGAACTTGCTGGAAGTTTTTCCCTTAATAAATATAAAGTTATACAACTATCTAGTACCATTTCCTAGAGACTCTTTTTTCCATCTTTCATTGTTTTTATACCCTGCCTGTGAACACACTATCGCAATGATTATGTTTTGTTTGTCCGCAAAATATCTGGAGCCCCTGCCACTACAATAATCAATATCTGTCGCAAGCTTATCGAGCCAGCCGATAAGCTTGGCAACTTCAAATTACATTCTCATCGCCTTGGACCTGTGATTTTGTGTCATTGACACCAGAGAGAAAGGAAAAGAAAGGAAACCTTTGATTTTTCTGGGGCACATACCCTAAATTGATTTGGAAAGAGGAAAACCATACTGTGCAACTGGTGTTGCCAATTTGCAGCACAATAAATTATGTACTGTCATGAATGATGAATTTTGTGAAAATTAATTGACATTCAAATAAAATATCTGGTGAATTTCGGTTGGGGTAGCAGGACTCAGGGTGTAAGAAGAAGTCAAGAAGGGAATATGGTAATAAAGTCAATTTGGAGATAAATAAATGAAATCAATAATTGTAAAATGACACACTGGAGTCTGCATATCTAAATCTTTTCGAATGAATCTGATCTGAAATATATGAATCTGTGGGTTCTTTAGAACCCCATGTGGTAGAAATTCCCCTTTCTTCTTTATTGCAAAGAATGGCATAGGAACAAAGGAGGGCTCGGTTTTATAGAGGTTAAGTGCTTCTCATCACTCTTCTTGACATAGAAGATAACTACAAGTAGATGGAGGGTGGAGTGTGGAGGGGCAGACAAAGGAAGAAACCTCTCTTTTTTTGGTGTGGTGGAGAGAGAGAGATAAAAAGAGCAGTGAATAGAAAACGTAGAGATATTGTGGTCTGGTGGATAAGTATCTGGACTGCAGATCACAAGATACGGGGTTCTAATCCCAACCCAGCACTTCATGTCCTTTGGCGAGACATGAGTCTACCTTCGCCACTCTCCATCCAGGTCTAAATGGGTGCCTCAAATGCTTGCACACTAGTTGCTTTGGCGGCTCGGCTATGACCGGGGTAATAATGTCTAAGCGCCAGCCAATCAGCATCACAACGTGATGGATATGAATGTTACACAAATCGCCATTATTATTTAAAAACAAAAAAAAATGCGCATCGGAATAGTATTACTAGATAGATGGGGCAATCCAATTACATTATTAATATCATTATTATATTTACTATTATTGTAAATAGAAATAGTATTTCCAGTTAAGAGGAAGATAGAAAGGAAGAGAGAGAGGAAGAGAGTGGAGATGCATTGCAAATATATAGAATGGATGGAGGTAAATAGAAAGAAAGGGGGAAAAGAGAGAGGGGAGACAGAGGGAGAAAGGAGAGGAGAGGAGAGCGGAAGAGAGGAGAGAGGGAGAGAGAGGAGAGAAGGAGAGAGGGAGAGGAGAGAGGGAGAGAGGAGAGGAGAGAGGGAGAGAGGGAGAGGAGAGGAGGAGAGGAGAGAGGGAGAGAGGAGAGGAGAGAAGGAGAGGAGAGGAGGAGAGGAGAGGAGGAGAGGAGAGAGGGAGAGAGGAGAGGAGAGAAGGAGAGAGGGAGAGAGAAGAGAAGGGGAGAGAACAAGCACAGCAGAAGTATATGAAATAAGCATTGGGCTGGTTTAAGAGAAGATGATCTTAGAATTAGTACTACTTAGGGTGTGAGCTATCTTCCACGTGAAATAAATTAAGTGTACAGGAGAGAGAATGATAAATAGGTAGAGAGGGAGAGAGAAAGAGAGAGGTGGAGACAATTGAGAAAAAGAGACAGAAAGAGAGACAGATGGAGGAGAGAACAGGGTATGTCTCTTTTTTTTCCCCCTTCTCATGTCAAGGTGTCATTCCTACCCGGGGAGTGGTGTACATACAAATTCCTCTCTCAGCGAGAAATCTATCACCAACATTTCACAATTCTAACCATGACTTCTTTATAATAAACTTTCCATTCCCTACAAGCTAGGTTACCTCATTCTCAACATTTCTACTGTCACTGTGGCTATGGACCTCATATTCGAATAGGGCATTTTTCGTAATATATTTCCGGTCGAGTGTGGTGCTCGTGCCCACAGTTGATGCTCGGCATTGCAAGCAAGTCCTGCATTATTTTAGTTACTGAGGTGACTGTGATTATAGACTTATTTATCAATGTAGGGGAAAAAAATTCAAGATTTAATCTAGCATTTAAGGACACCATGTATAGGACATGCCCTGAATAACTTTTGAATGGGATGATGCATTTGAGATAAACAAGCAACGTGATGCCACTTTCATCATACGCAGGCCAACATTGCAAAGTAAACTGCCAGGGTATGTGCACTGCTACTGAGGTCGCGATGGCCTGGCACCAAGGAAACAAGCAGATGTTTGCGGATTCATGCACTGTTGCCTTGCTGTCCAGTCCTGAAGTACCAAAATGTCAGCAAAATTGGATTAAAGTCTCAAAAATTCTACAGACCAGCAAAGGGAAGAATACACTACTGGTGAGGGACCCCTCCTGGGGGTGTTTCACAAAGGGTGTGTTAATTGAGGGTAACAGAGGGTTAATAAGCGACCCAAGTTCCGAACTAGCTTACCCGTTACCCTCGATAAACACGATGACCACTTGATTACCGAACTAACGTACTGGACTTAAGTTCTGAAAAAAGGGGGGATTTGATTACCCGTCAAACGAGATCGGCGACTCAAGTCATGGCAATAAACACAACACGACTTCGGTCCCATTTCCTTACGGGAACTTCGGACTCCTGTTTCCCGATCAGATAAAAAGTAATAAGCCCCCAGATTTGACCTTTACTTCTGGGTCATCTTGCAGCTGGGCATGGGCTCGAGGGTTTCGGGAACTCAGATTGCGAAGATAAACGCAACATCCAGAAAGACCACCCGTTGTAAGCGTGATTTGTGTTTGTGACTCATTTCTAATTTCTAATTTCTAGAAAACCCATCCAAAGAGTTAAATTGGACATGGAGTCATGCGTAAACACCAATGTGCATCCGGTATTTAACGTGTGATTTCATTGATAGACTTTCAAATAGTGCGTGTCCCCTGAGCATGACCTGACCAATGCGGTGATGCCTAATAACAGCAAGCAACTAGGAATCTAAGAGCAACTTTATGTCCAACTTAACCCTTTGAGAAACACCCCCTGATATTCTTTTGTGAGATTTGGCCGATATTCAAAGCTCATGTACAGTTTTGGCAGCAAAAAGAAAACTGGAATGAAACTGACTCAATAGAGAATCATATTGTCTGCCTTGCATTTAAGGGTAAATCCACCCTAGAAGTTTCACTGTTTCAATAAAAGGAGATAAATTTGAACAGCATTTTAAAAAAGAAACGAGCAAAATCGGTCAAAGAATAAGAAAATTACACTCATTTACATTTTCTAGTAAACTACTCTTGGCTCTGCAAATTGGCAACATTGATGACATCATATGTGAGCAGGTCTCCATTCACTTTGTACATGAAATTTCACATTTTCTCAATTTTCTTGGAAGTTACACATTTGCTAACCCCCATAATCAATGCATGTTCAGAAAAAATATAACATACTTTGACTATGGGGTAAGAAAATGTGTAATTTCCAAGAAAATTGAGAAAATATTAAAGTTCATGTACAAAGTGAATGGAGACCTGCTCACATATGATGTCATCAGTGTTGCCAATTTGCAGAGCCAAGAGTAATTTACTAGAAAATGTAAATGAGTGTAATTTTCTGATTCTTTGACCGATTTTGCTCATTTCGTTTTTAAAATGCTGTTCAAATTTATCTCCTTTTATTGAAGCAGTGAAACTTCTATGGTGGACTTTCCCTTTAAAAGAAAAATGCATGAGATCAAATGATATTCAATTCATAATTTCTGGTGAATTTTTTGAGTAAATATTTGAAAGGAGTCCAATGATAATGATTACACATTTGGCCAAACCCTAGGACCCCTGCATCCCGCCAGCTTTCCGCACAATGATCACAATGCTTCGTACCCTTGTCGCGTAAATACTAAATAGAACCCTCATAGATGTGTGTGCGGGACTGTGACTTTATGTTGGAATCCGGTTATCAAAAGTAAATTTCCTGCCAGCTTTCCGCACAATCCGGTATCAAAAGTATATTTCGCCTTTCAATATTCAACTTGAGGAGGAAAGAACTTTAAAGCATTTTAATTTTGCTTTTATCTTGCTGCTGAAGAGCTAAAATAACATAAATCTGACAAAAAGTTTCTGAAACCGTACCAAAACTGTACATAACCTTTAATTCTAAACAGATATTTTATGTGACAAAGACAACAACAACAGAATGAGACATATCTTCTCAAGCATTTCATGATCTCTCATGTACTTCTTGATTATTTCCATTTCTTGATCAACAGTACACATTTCTGAGAAATCCCACCTTTGAATTGTAGTGCAATTTGTGCACAACACTATTTTCAATCAATTACAACTTTGTTTGGTTAACATTTCTCTGCGAGGCTGGATCGCGCCTGTTTAGCATTGCACAAATTAGTGTCGAGGGGAATTTGGTTACTTGGCGAAACGAAATGCCTTCAGGCAAGCTTTCCTTTTCATTTCCTTCCCCAACTGACCGAAGCCGAATCAATTTTAAACAGATTTTTGTGCAGGGCCTTTCCGTAACTCGATGGACAGTTTGCTGGTATTTTCTCCCACTGGGCAATAAGCATTTTCTGTATCAGTTGAGATAGTTTTTTTCTTTTTACTTTATCAAAAAAAGGCTTTAATCCATCTTTCCACATGTAAAGGGCTAAGCTCTTGCACTGGCGGTAACTAAGTGATGATGGCATCAACTATGAACCTATTTTTGCAAGCTGGAACTCCTGCATTTTATGGTCTATGCACAAGCAATGATAATTCCCTCTTCTTATAGGCATCTCTTCAATACTTAAGTATTTCAATACATTTTGTATCAATATTATATTCAATAAGTAGCATATGACAACAAGTCTTTCCAAAAAGAAATAAGGCATTAATTTGCAGTTAGAAACATTTGTATTAAGCACTACATAAATGTTACATATTATTATTATTATTATTACTATTATTATTATCATTATTATTCAAATTTTGCAACGAAAATCTATGCATTGGTCATTGTGTGGGCTTAGAAAAAGCTAAGTGAATATTGTACATGACTACATCAATATGACAAGACTACTTTGGTCCATACTAATATCAAAGAGTGAATGAAGATGGAACTCCAAAAGATTTTGTCCATAGTCTTTTTATCTATTTTTATTTTTTTTATTTTTTTTTTTGCTGCTACTTCTCTGAATTTCACTTTCTCTTCTTCAAGACAGCTTACCATTATCATACATCATACCCTGACAGCCTAGAAACAGAATCACAGCATTAAGAATTTTTTTTTTAAAAATAGGAACATTACTAAATTTCCTATTCAATACTACAGACAAATTTGTACAAAAATAGGAACATAGGGGTTAAAGTGACAATCTTCTTTCCCCCAAATAGGAATATTCCTATTTAATAGGAATGGTTGGAAGGTATGCATTATGGTTGAATTTTCTTTTCTAGTACTTACTGAAATGGTAGGTTCTGGTCTTCCTTCAGCTTTGCAATTGAATGAAGCTGGTTCTCCGCGAGCTACCATCAAACTCTTTGGCTGTTCTGTTATCCTAGGGGCTGACTCCTCAGTACGTCTTCCAGGAGATACAACTGCCAAATAAAGAGGCAAGCAGAAGAAAAGGGTCATTACAATGACCATTAAAAAAAAAAAGCCATCACAAATTGATATCATAAATCAAAACTAAAAATAACAATGTCATTTACAATATAATTCTTATTTTATTTCGAACGGTGTACGTTCGATCTAATGTGAGAAGCCCGCCCTTCGCCAATCTTTTACATCTGCTTTCCCGATCCCCGTTGTTTTTTCTATGGAGAAACGGGAGAATCGGAGGGGAAAAGACGCTGAGCGGGAAAGAGGCTATAAGCCGTGTCCCAAATTGGCTGACTTTTGATAAGGTGCCTAAAGACTATTTTATTCAAGAGTGTAAGTCCTCTCTTGGTTGCCATTTTTTGTCAGTAGCAGAAGGAGCCCAAGAATACTGCAGAACTATTAATGACAAGTACACACAATTTGATCCAGTAAAGGGCGCACAGGAGTAATTAATTTGCTTGTGGTGTATGGCAGACAGGCATAAGTAAGATGATGTAATGGCAGCTGATCAGAAATATTCATATAGAATTGAGTAATTGTTGGTCGTAAATGTTTGCAGGAGAAATGGCTTTTGGAAGTCATATTATTTCATATTTAACCACTATGCTGAAGCTTGGTGTATTTCATAGGAATTATTTGATCTGAGGTGCATTTCCACTGTTCTTAGCTGTGAGAAGTCATGTTACATGGTCAGCCTTGTTTACGCCTTTACAGTTTTTGTCTAAGTGCCGAAATAGAGTAACTAATATTGAAGTTCCAAGGATTTTGCTTGGACTCTGTGAATTATAATTATTTTCCTTGACAAATCATTTAAATATGCTTTTTTAATGTGCTTTGACTTTACACATGTTTCTATGGGAGCCTGAAATACTAGTGTGTGTCCTGAATGATATATTTCTACTTCATGACATTTCTATTCACGGTAGGCCTAATTCATGGTGCTCTTTCGGTTGCCAATTTGACATCAACGTTGAGCTAGGATTTCAGAAATCAATAAGCACAGCGAGGTACTTAGATCATCTAAGTAAATCATCTTCTAGCGAACAAAGACGTAGCCATCTGTTCAAGTTCATATACCCTCATCAGACACTCGCCATCAACATAAATCAAGCCAATGTTTCACTTCTTACTGACAATATTCCAAAACAACACGGTCTGATCTAAAACAGGCATTTCTGCCTCTTTAATCACCCCTGGTTTCAGGCAGTCCAAGTTAAAAGACAAATTGCACAGAAATAGGAATGCTAGCAGCATGGAGCAATATACCGCCGGAAAGTGCTAAAAAAAAAAAGAGGTCCGATGGAAAACAATAATGAAATGGTTAAAAATAATTGCATATCTTGCTCAAATGAAAAAAAGGTCATTGCTGATCAACAACGGTCTTAGTCAAATAAACTTTATTCAAACTGATTGCATTATAAAATTGGAGAACATATAATAAGAGAATCTAAAATCACATTGCACTTTCTTTGTAGTGGGACTTGTAAAAGAATACTAAAAGACAGGCAATGTACGCCTCATCATGCAGTTTGTGCTTACCAGTAAGTAATGATCATGATCAACATACATGTAATTATTCTTCGCATGCTGAGTAGGGAGATAAAAGATTGCAGAATTTTTTCTAAAGCAGACATGAGCTGGAAAAACATGCTACGTGTTAATGTACATAAATGTATTACATTGCCAATAAGCATTCCTTCTGGAAAAGTTATCACATTAGGCATGGAGACATGCGTTCCACTTAGACGTAAATCAAACGTGGTCTGAAATTAATTAATCGCTATACCTTCCTTGTTTTAAGATCATGGGGGTGCTTAAACGAACCTTCATGCCAGCTGGCGCTGTGACAACACAGCTACACTTCAACGTGTGCACCAATTACTAATCAGAATATGTTAAAACTCATTCTGTTTTTTGTATCCCTCCTATTCCTCTAACTACGTGCTAGGAATTAGCATGCATGTTTTACTGATTGAACACTGCTAGCAGTAAAAATATCAGACACCTGAACTGTGGAATCAAATGACTTTTTATCATGCGTACATCATGAAGGGTAGTAATTATGACACATAATCTATAATACCAAGACGTTGCCACCGTGCTCCAAAACTATCTTTAAATGAAAGATAATATTCTATATTTAACACTTTTGTTCCATTCCCCAAGCTTCATTGTATCTTCCTCTCCCCATCCTCCACAAGTATACAGTTTTCTACTCCCATCACATGCAGACGTCTAAAAGGATGTTAATTGGTCAGGGAATAACCATTAATACTCTAAGCAGACAATACACCCCTGGCTTACATCGCCAGACTGTTTTCCTAACAACATATAGGCAAACATTGAAATATTCATGCCATAATTATTCTAACTCGCTTACACAGACGCCATGGGCATATACAGAATATCCTTTCATTTCTTTTACACTCTTGTTAGTGCACATGCTCAGAGATATTCATTAACACTGTGAGAATGGACGTGTTTGTGGCCTTACACATTGTTTTCATTTCAAACTCGGCTTGTCCCAGTTGCACGCTTGCAGATGCTGGCCAATCGTGTCCTTGCTTAATTGGCAGATAATTATCCCACCAGATCACCACCACTGGAGAAAGAAATACCTCTGCCGCAACGCCACCATGGCTGGGCGCTCAAGCGACAGATGTTGCTGCGACATTAGCCAATCACGCGCAGGGATACATGCGTGGCATGACAGGACTGATGAAGACAACCCACTCACAAAGGTCGTTTGATACTTCTGAGATGAAGTGTTAAGTTAAAGCGTGAAGCTGTAATTCACCAGAATAGCGTTAAACCCTCATAACACTCAGCTTTTGACGTAAGTTGCATTAAGACCATAGGAAGCGGAAGCCAAATATGAAGGTCTTTGGGACGAACCAAGTCAATGAACTGATAAATAGAATAAGGATCTCCGCCATAATGTAAAGGCTGAAATGACCAATAAGAACCTTTGTTTCAATAAGCAAAACATAAAGTCAATTAAGAAGAGCTTTCCTATCAAAGATATCTATATTCTGAACATAAATCACTTGAATATACTTCTTTGATGAAATGCACATTTACTGTTCTTTAAGAATTAAATTGTTTCATATGAATTATCAGAAAATATAAATGACATGGTTTTGATACATGTACAGTGTACATGTAGCATAGTTTAGACTTAAAACTTACTTGTGATGAGGCTATGCTGAAACTAGACGTGACAGGCAGAACAATCAGTTAGCTTGTTCGTCTCCTCCTAACAAATATTACCATGTACCCTACCAAGGCCTCTGCAATAATGAGGTCTCAGTACATCATGCCTTCTATGAACTCCACAAGACTGCACCAATTCTCATAGCTCTATGTACATTGATGTACATCATGTGTCTATGCCTAAAACTGAGGGAGCTTCAGAGGCTTGAGTTCTAAATTTTGAGCTGTATCTTCCTTGATTTTAGTTTTGAGTCACATACATTGGCTGCATTATAGTACCAATTTTTTTCACAGCAAAGTAGGTATAAAACAAGAAGACACTTCGGATAGAAACAAATCAGAGAGCAAATACAAGAGAAGGGTGCTAAGGTGTCTTAGGAAAACACTGTGGTACAAAAAAACATGTCCTGAACGAAAAATGCAAAAATACAAATATCAAAATGTCTATTGTGACATATTGGAAAGAAATGACAGCCAATATAATTCCACTGCAAGATTGTACATTCCTTTTACAAGGTCTACATATGCTATCCATGTAATTCTCAATCTGTGTTTGAAAATTTTGATTTTCAACAATATTCCAGTTTGCATTCCGGATGTGTCTTTTTGCACCATGGTGTCTTCCTAAGAAACCTAAGAGTGAAATTGCATCCTTTTTTTGAACCACACACACTAGTTCACACAAAGTATCAAAAGCTACATTGATTAAGAACTCATTTGTGAACCTGAAAGAAAACAAAACAAAAATTCTATAGGAAGTCGCTTCACGAACCCAAAGCCCGATCTTTCACTTGGCTTCCACCCTTTATGGAACACTTTTATGTGTCTACCGCCACATTTTTACCATCAAATGTTTTCAACCTAAAAATATTTGCAGGGCTCTTAGTAGTCCCTTAGAGGGCACCTCGGTGCTCTCTACTCACTTAAGAAAATTAGCCTCAAAAAGGGTTAGGGGTATGTCTGCATTTTGATCAATTTTCATTACGGTGGATATAGGTCAATGATAACAGCAAAAGTTCAGAATGCAATGCAGGTTTCTTAGAAGAGTTTGTTACAGTTTTGCTAAATTCCTTTTAAAACTTATTTTCTACAAGAAGGAAAGAAATATCTCTTCAGAGAAGGAACATTAATTTTCTTTTCTATCTCATTACATATACATTGTGTCAAAGCAAAAGGATAATGAGATATGGTAACTCAAGTACCAAGAATGATCAACCACAATGATGAAATGGAAGACATCAAACTTTCAAAGCTACTGTACCATTACCATTCTGTTATATTCAGGGGTTCTTGATTCTGCTTTCTCTTTCAAGAGTCATGCGCCAATCTCTTTGAAAATGTATAACAATCTATGAGCTCTCTAAATATTGAAGTAGTTGGCCTATATAGATTTGAGATAAAACAGTACAAGGCAATATTTCAACACGATAAATATTGTAAAATCGAGAGAAAATTCTGAAATGCATGCTCCTAAATTCTCATGTTTCCTTGGCCTCTCTCTACCCCCTGGTAATGCACTTGCCCTTCACGCTACACCCACAAGAATAGAGGTCATAGGTCATGCTTGTCTGGATCCTAACCTTCTCAGGTGGATGTCCACAGCCACAGATTAACCTCTGACCCTAAAGGATCAGCCAATCAGATGCAAAGGATTTAGAAGGTAAGAGGAGGAGAGATACACGCAAGGTCTTCACACAGCAAAGAGACAGGTTAATCCCATCCATCCCATAATGTCAATGCCATGTACAAAATCAATCACACCTTGGTATTGCAGTAATAGTAGGGTTAATGGGTTCCAGGGAAACTGGTTTACGATTCTTTGTAACAAGTTTTCAGCCTCCGGAGAGATTTCCTACAGAATGAAATTTGAGTTAACAAAGCACTGGATCATGTCAGGGATATGTCTACAACTTATATCATAATTCAGATCTTAGTGTATGGAGAAGGAAATCTGCAAAATCTACAAAACTTTTTCATGCTTTCTAGTACATCACAGATATATGATGCATCCGAATGATATTTTTTCACATTACTGGTAACTTAACAAATCAAATATTGTCAGATGATGATAAACAGAACTATTGCATGTTTATTCTAAAAGAAAAAAAAATTAACAGGGAAGAGAAGAAACAAGTGGAAGTACAGAACCAGAAGAATACAAAGAGGGAGAAGGGGAGAGAGAGAGAGAGAGAGAGAGAGAGGAGAGAGAGAGAGAGAGAGAGAGAGTAAGCTGCCATGGACAATTTACACCGTCCCATATGAGAAACCCAGTACCAAAATGAGAAAGAAAAGTGACTGTGAGACCTGGCAATACAACCCTTCCACTTTTTTTCTGCAGGGATTCTTCTCTTCATGTTAGTGCCCGAAAAGAAAAAATCCGCACTCCACAGGGTAGAAATGAAATATCAACAAGAATGAATTTCCCAAGATGGGAATATAAATTCCTTTTTAACATTCCACCGAGGGTAGGCATGTGTACTTTTAGGGTGGATTTATGGGAAATGTGTGTCTCCACTCTCAAGTTCAAAGCTGCTATTTTTGCTTTCATCCGGACAGGTCAGGTATTGGCTATGAAGACTGGAAGAAGCCTTCATTAGTATGGGCAAGACAAAGATAAACAAAGATTGAAAAGAAGATAAAAGAGAAATGAAACGAGTGAAGATACATGAAATGGAAATAGAGTATGAGGTAGAAAGAAATAGGGAGAGAAAGAGAGAGAGAGAGAGAGAGATGAGAGAGGGAGGGAGGTTACTAAAGATGAGGAAGAGTTTCATAAGGAGACACACATGAGGGAAGATGGAGGAAATACATATATTCAAATGAACAAATTTCTGACAACATGCAATGTCAAAATATAGGGTAAAAACAATGAGTTCCCAACGTCACATAGGATACACACAGATGAGCAGGATTTTTTTAGTTTACAAATGCTTCTGTTTTATCTCTTCAGGTAAAGACTGAAAAGAATTTAATGATATTGTCTTCAAGTTCTATTTCCTCACAATTATGTTAATCATTCTTACATATTCACTTATCAAGCTGAGGCATGTAGCTTGTCACTGTTGAAAGGTCATAAGGGTTACTATAAAGTGAAGGTTAAAAATGTGTCAATCTGTCAGTTAAGTGAATTTTGGGTCAATTTGGGGTTGCCAAACCCACGTCTCTTTGGTCTAGTGGTTAAGGCTCTGGCCTTCAAAGTGAAGAATCTGGATTTTATTCCAACATGAACTTTGATTATAGCTATGCTTTTATTATTCTCTCTTCTCCTTTCGCATGTACTTATTTCCACGAGAGTTGCCAAGCTGTTGTATATTTTATTTTTCCTTACAAATATATAAAGAGAGAGAGAGAGAGAGAGAGAGAGAGAGAGAGAGAGAGAGAGAGAGAGAGAGAGAGAGAGAAAGGGGCAAGTGTATAAAATTAACCAGAGACAGAGAAAAGTAACCATACTAGGAAAGAGATCACAAGAAAAAAGGCAACAAACATAGTACGAGTGTCAGAACCACGAGAGATAAAATACAGAGATAAAAAAGACAAAAAGAACTTGCTTCCTATAAAACAACACCAAGACATTTTTAACCAAAGTCTATACTGAAAGTCATGCCTCCCACCATCCCTGTCAAAAGATTTTATAATCCCAGTATAAGAACCTGAGATTTTGCAGATGCTCTACCAAATATCTCACCAGTTATTTTTTTAGAAGTCAATCGTTAAACTTGACCTCAACCAGGGCTGAAGTATGTCTGTACCCTTAACCAAATAAACATGGTCCTGAACACATGTAAACACAGCAGGAACTATCTTACTGGCCTTCCAACATTGAACAGAACTTCCGAAAATTTTATGATCAAGTTGTTAAAAATATGGGTTCAGTTTCTGTCGCGGGATCAGCTATTTTCTCTCCAGATTTAAAAGAAGACAAAAAAACCCAAAAAAACCACAAAACACAGTAGAAGCCTTTGACCTCATGAATCTTGCACATAATATATATGTTGCAATGCATAGTAAACTACACTCAAAACTGAAACCTGCCACAAAAAAGGTACAGAGAAACACTGCATCTTTCCAACAAAAGGACAATCTCAATAACACCCAAAATAAATAGGACAACCTGATGGTGAAGGAATGAAAAATGGGATGACACGAAAAGGCAATAGAAGATCTACTGGGGTTATAGAAAGAAACTCCTTCTCTTGCACAAGTAAACAGAAAGACCGGGGATTAATAAACAAAAGTTGGAGCGGGGAGAGACAGACATGGGGCTTGGAGTCAATAACCAGAGGATAGAACTGACGCCATATTCCAGTAGAACCATAGTCTGTGATGGTTAGTCGCAATGAGAGCCCTGTGGAGAAAGGTGATATTGAACTTGACACATGGTGGATACCTCATCAGGGATGGTAAAGTGAGCTCAATAGAATAGGTACAGATAGACAGAAAGATGTAAGAGAAAGAAAGACAATGGAATGAAGGTGTTAAAGGGAGACAAGAGAAAGTTAAAAAAATGTGGAGTACAGAATAAAATAGGGAAAGAAAGGGGTGGTTGTCAATATAACTGCTGTACACATACATTTCCATTGGTTTTTTCAAAACCACCCTGTACAGGTTCTATAAAATGGTTAAAATCACCCCCTTTTTCAATTATTTTTAAGCCGCTTCTCAAAAACATTTACCCCATAAATAAGTTTAACCTCCTAGGACACCGAAAACAAATATGTGGCTACACAAAATCTAGGCCAAAGAAGGGGAAAAAGGATACCCTAAACACATGTTTTAACAAACAAAATGCTTCCCCCTGATTTTTTTCTTTTTTGGCATCCTTAATGCGTTGCGCACCTGAACCAGCACAAACTACCCTTTCCACGCATTTATCTGGTCGCAAGTGTGTACAGCAATATATCTGATGGGCCCCTGGGGTAATAACTTCAAACTTCCTGAATCAAGAAGGTGGTTGCCACATCATTAGTAATTCAGGATGTTTTTCTATGTGCTGCTTCAGCTTTTAAGGTCATGAGAATGACCAGTCTATTAAACCATTGGCTACAGGGTCTGGAAGACCCCTGTATGAAGTCTATGGGAATATGAGAATTCGGTAGTCAACAGGTTAAATTCTGGATGTATGCTGCCAGATTGGTTGTGCTCCACGATCACAGCCTAGATATGAAATAGACATACATCTAGGATAAGAAAGAAATGACCTAGCACTGCATATTTGCTGATATGACCTAGCATACTACAAGTTCACGTTGACAAGAAGGTACCTCATTTGTTTGACTACCAGCAGACATCTATCATCAGATCTGTTACTTCGGTTGTCAGACGCCCCAGAGTAATGATGGCGGAAGAGTTTCCTCAAAGCCAAAAGGATGGCTAGGTCTATTCTTTAAAACACATTATACACCCTTCTAGCTCTCAAGCAATAATGTGTATTTTGCTAAGAAGGTTATGTTTGTACTGGAGGCTTGAAGCCACATCAGCTAGTCAACCGAAGTTTGTTTATTTGTGGTGTTTTATAGGTTCGAAGAATTGTCCTAAGGTTTAAGCCCATTATAAAGTTCAAGTCAGGTAGCTGTATTTCAGCTAGATGTAACAAGCTTCAGTCCAATTCTATGGGTATCATACCCATATGATATATGTATAGAGGGATATTTGCATTTTCCTCTTGGTTTATGACAGCAAGCATATAGGTTGATCATTCTTTCCTGAAGTCTTGTATCGTCAATAAGAACAAATACTCATGCCAGTCCAGAGGCTATGTATTAAAATCAACATCGATGAAAAGTGATAAGTTTGCAGAAAACCATGAGGGCAGTAACAGGCGCTTTCACACCTACCCAATCAGGAAAAATACCCATGAATTACAAGAACCTTCTCAGGCCCCCAGTACCCAATAATTATTTTGAGCATTCACTCCTAGCCGAACCAGACCTCTTCGGGAAAGTTCTCATAGTTATGAGAAAGCGCATTATGGTTTATTTTGGAGATGAGGCATGTGCTTTCCTGCATTCTACAGTGGCGAGAGGGGTAGAAGTTCATGTATTTTACTTTCACAATGCAAATATCCCTGCGACCTTGGAGAAAGTATGCGTAATTTGAGAGTATGCGTAAATTGAGAAAGTGCCAAGCTGAGATTTGAACCCTCAATCCTCTGATTGAGAGTCAGGTGAATGAACCACTTTACCATGACATCTCCACAGTGGTGAGCCTTCATGGATGTAAATAAAGCAAGCCTGTGCATAACACTTTATGTATTCACATGAATTGTGCTTATTCCCTTTTGTGTGTTAAATGTGAATGGGGAATTATTAATCACATGGTTGCTAAATATGGACATTGGGATAAATGTCTTTCCTCACATTAAACAGGAGGATGACACATGTTCACCTGGGAATCGCTTCAACGTCATCATCATCAGCAAATCAGCAACTCCACACCCTCAGACTAAACCCAACACCACGAAAGAAAACATGGCGGTGAGCTCCAGTCACGCACCTCATCCTACAATATGCAAGATAGTCGCCATTAAGAGACTGACAAATTGAGTTATAAAACCACTCTCTCTTTGCCACCAAACTTCCCATCTGGACATCCTTGCAACACAGTGACTAAGCCGCAACCAGAGTACTCCAACCAACATCCCAATATTATATTACCTCCTCCTAAAACTCAACCAGACATAAACATATCTCTTTTCATAAATACTTGAGTCATTTTTATTAGCTCTCCTACGATCTCTCTTGGACATTCTATCGGCCTCTTTGGCTAACCGACTTCCCTCTGTAACGATATCTATAAAACTGACATAGCGCTACCCGTGCCTTGACTTTGAGTAAATTTATGTCGGCAATATTAGAGCTGGGATAGATCTCGGTCTCCTTTGAGTAAACAAACAAAAATCTTGTACTTGTTAGACCCGGTTTCATCTTCAGATGGATTAATAAATAATATGGTACGGGAACAAAAACAGAACTAAAGGTAGAATCCATTGATATTGACCAGGATCCACTGCTTTCTTTTGCTTCCTTGACAATAAAACCACAACAAATATTGACTGCCACCATCTTTGAAATAGGATGATTCTCCTTAACCCTGTGAAATGTGGCTGGCTTCATATCCTGATAGTATGTCTCTCTCTAATGAACTTTGAACAGCATTCCTAAAACCAATTCTCATTTTCCCTCATCAAGCTAATACCTGAAAATGAAAAGCTAAATGAGTTTCACCTCCATATAACCCTTCCTTTATATCCAGATAATGCTGACATTTTAATGCAGAAAAGTACATGACAGGATTCATCAAAAGAGCTCTCTAAAAAGATGTTTTTCATGGAAATACTTGGACACATAGATCGCAGAAAGGTCAAGGCAGTCTTAATGTAAAGAAAGATTTTCCACAAGCCTTTTAAAAATATTATAAAAAGAGAAGATGACAAAACTCACTCTGTTACTTTCAATATGGCAGTAACAAAAGAAAATTATTGAGGAGAAAAAAATATGTGTTTTCATGGCAGGAAGAGGCAAATGAAAGCTTCAAATCCAGATCCAGCGAAATTGAGATAAATCTGAGCATGTAATTTCACGCTGGAGAGGCTTGGACTCGATTCTGCAGAAGATACTCATGTACACATGTACATGGCACATGGATACTTACATGTTTACATGATTCAAGGTAATACAATGTCCTTCTACCTCTCAAAATGAAAAAAAAAGAGTAAGCGAGAGGTGGGTCTTCATGAGCTGGAGCTTATAAATAGCCGGCTATTTGGGGGATCAGGGGGTATTAGCCCAAACTCTGCTGAAGCGTGCAATTGCATCCACATCAGCTCGAGCTTCAGTACCTTTGTGTATTGCAATAAAGCTCAAGCTATAACCCGATGTTGGCCTACATGTTCATGATGGAAATGGATGAACTAGTTCTTGAAGTTAAGCTTGAGCTAATGAGGACGGGTCTGGGTCGACAATAATCCACTATCTTGCAGTTTAGCGGGCTATTCTGCAAATAAGTCCAAGATGATGTAGGCTGACTTTTCGAGTGGAATAGCAGGCTAATTCAGAGCATCAGCTGGCTATTCTCTGATTGGGCTAATTCAAGGATCATAAATAACGGGCTGTTTCTCAAGACCGAGCTGATGAAGACACACCTAATAAGAATTAACATCAATGCACCCTTAACTTGAATATTGGGACATAGTTTTGTTTACCTGTACCAGTAAAATTTCAGTTTCAGTGTGGTGAGCCAGACTTATGCCCTTTTTGCTCCTAACTGATGATGTACTGTAATCCTGTAATCAATAAAATCTATGAAATTTAGTTTTTCATAGTAACGAAATGCCAACTTTTGAGCTTATTTTTACCACACAACTGATTGTCTGCATCAGATCTTAACAAAATCAAACCAAAACTAAAAAAAGAAAAAAAAATGGAGGGAATATAAAGAGAAAAACAATACAATACTCCATTTCGTCTGGTGCAAACAAACTTGCATTACCACAAGTAGGGAAAATATATAAATATTTTCTCTATTCCACAAAAAAAAGCGTGGCGAAAGGTATATCGACGGAGGAGGAGAGAGAGATTGCAACAAACACAGCAGGGCAACCAAACCAAAACCCAACGATTGTATTGAATTACGAGAGGCACTCTTATTGTACGGTATGCATAAATAATATCAGATATTTGGAGGCTCCAGCAATCTGTATTCTTCTCTCTTTTATTTTCCTTCCCCTTCTCTCCCGGATCCTTTATTAAAAAACTCTCAATTCATCTTGGTTGTGCGTATGTTGGCCGCTAAATGAAATAAGGGAAAATTTACGGTATGGGCTCTTGAGCTCTTCATATGTTGGGAAGCTGTACAGAGAGATTACAGTTGGGCATGTTACTGCATATGAGATATATGTACTTATGAACAGGGAATTTTATCCTCCTAGATTAATAGGAACTGCTTCTTGTCGAATTGTGTGGTAAAAACAAAGCAAGGCTCTGAAATGTGTTTTTTTTTCTCTTCCACAAATCAAGTCAAGCAAATGTATTAAGTCTCTCATGCAATTACATTTGTTCACCACATGAAGCTGTTTTACTGATCTCAAAAACATACACCACAACACAGTAAAGAACTGATTGCTATATGCATGCTGCACAAATGAATATAGAGATATAAGTTGTCAGAGACGAATATTAGGAGAAAATGAAAGTAGGATCGGCACAGAGCACCTATCCACATTCAGCTCATCAGGACGTATGCATATTTGGTTAGAGTCTTCTTGGAACCCAAGACAAGCAATTGATATATTTCCATCTCAGCTCCAAACGTTCTAGTTAACCCACTAACTGCCTGAAGAGAGCACAGCTTACAACTCATATACTAAGTGGTTGTCATCCACATCAGGCATGGCAATAAATCAGTTAATGCACTACAGAAACAAACATTCATTTTAGTATAAGCAGTCTCTAGGTTTCCTTGAACAAAATGCTCATGAATTCCTTCTGTAACATTAGCTGCGGAATGAAAGGACTGCTCAAATTCTGTACATGATGATTGTATGTGTAAGTTAAAAACTATCTGCAATTGATAAAATGACTAGGATGAATCATCTGAGTTATGTCCAGTATTGCAAAGGGTAAAATAGATCCCAAACACTTGCACAAAAAATACGAAACAGCTTTGGCAGTGATCTTTATGGATGAAAGAAGAAAAAAATAGTTAAATCACTTTCAAAATGATTATGTGTAAGTTCCGAGTACAAATATTTGTAAAATATTTGTTTCATGAATCTGACATTCACAAATTAAGTTGAATTAACCCATTCCATTCTGCCAAACTTAAATAAGGAGTACACATGCAAATAAGGTTCAATAAGTCATTGAGTAAACAGAATACATGGAATGACTGGACTACAATCTTTGAAATATATACACCATAAGCTTTTTTGAAAGGTACAAAAATAAGCACGGACATATAAAAGGCCAGTACCCTTCATCCTTTCCCTATACATTTCCTATGAAGGATACATGTACCCGTATCATGAATAGCAGGTTGCTATGGCAACTGCAACCAGTCTCCCTCTTCCACAAAGGGAAATAACCTTGCTCTTTAGAATCACATCTTTTCTCTCTCTTCTTTCTCCCATTCCCTATCATTTTCTTCACTGCTCCTTCCTACTCTCTCTTCCCTCTTTTGAAATGCAGCAACCATTTACCCGCTATATTCCCTGGCGACCACCCTCAAATACACAACAGGCCGTGTTTGTAGGGTAGTCTATGATATAATCCGATCTAAAAGGCTTATGCGAGATCCAGCTATTATAGAGAGGCAAAACAGAAAGCTGCCAAAGCCTAATCCTCCGTTTCTCCTCCTGTTTTCAGCTATTTAATGCAATACAATTACTTAAGCAGGTCAACCTGAGTGCCCCTTTCACAATATATCTGTTTTCCTCAGAATCAATATTCACATTTATTCATCACTAACTTTTCAATAGATAGATTTTGCTTTGATCACTTAGTATCACTATCAATGAATAAAACCTCTTCCTAACCGTTTCATTGAATTGGTTGCTCCTCCTGACAAGTTGGTATCAATTTTTTTTTTTGTCCCTGCCTCCCAATATCCTCTCATACAATACATCCCATCTGCCTTTCTGCTCTTTTGTTATGTTTTTAGAATACAACAAAACTCTCCTTAACCATTTAACCACAAAACAGTTTCAAATAATTCCTTAGTCAGAAATTTCATTTTTCTTCCTTCCATTTGTTTCCTTCCCAAGTTTAATTTTCCTCTTTAAACTCTTAACTACTTTTTTGTTCTCTGTTTTGACTTCTATTTCTCTCATATTCATCCACCTTTTCATCCACTATATCTTGTTCATCACTGCTATTCTTTTCCAATGTTCATTGCTTTCATAAAATTGCTACATACAGTTTGCTACATGCATTCTCATCTTTTGGGCCTACACATAAAAAAAGAAAACATTACAATTGCATCCCATAATTGCCATCACATCCATGAAAAGAGGTTAGAATGATGTCATGTTAAGATGCTTAAATAAGGAGATCAAAAAAATTCAAGTTATTCTTTTCAGCCCTTCAACAAAAGATACCAAGCTATTTTATCGCCCATAATGATCCCAAGCAAGATAAGAATGAGAAATTGCAGCATTTAAATTCTTAGGGAAAAGACGAATGGGTTGTTTGACTTTTGAATTGCTGAGTGATATATGGATGTTGACTTTCTCTCTCCCCTGTATCACAATACATCAGGAGTTTGTTAAGAATAGGCTGAGAAATGGCTCTGTTTTGGTAGCTGGGTTGCGGGTTTCACTACAATTCAAATACTGACAGAGATAAATTAAAGGAAAATAAAAAGGCTCCTAGACTGGGGCAACATCTCAATGATACTGGTTCCTTATAACATGCTTTAACAGTAAAGCTGACCAAAGCGCTGTCAGTATTATATTTTACCCCAGTCACCGGGTTCAAATACAATCTACACATAACTGTACACACTCTCAACTCCCTTTGCATGAAGTACAGTCCAACAATCCGACAGAGATAATAACGGCAACAGCTAAATGTGCAACGAGGATTAAATTGTAAGCTAAACTGTACTCCGGAGGGGGGGGGGGAGTTTCTTGAAACTGGTCATAAGTATGAGTTCTTGGACATCTATTGAAACGTGTGTTGTAGAATTAACATGCAGTTCAATGGTATGTCTATGAACTTAGACTTATGACGGTTTTGAAAAAGCAGCCCAGTTCTCGAAGACATACATGTAGATCTCAACATAGACAATGGTGGTAAAATTCTATTACTTTTTTCCTTAGGTTCTTACTTTTCAAGTTTATATATCATGAGAAGAAGATTTGTGAACCAAGAAATTCAAAGCCTCTGGTTGAGTCTACATGGCCCAATCCAAATTAGACATAGAATAATCAGACAACATTTCACCAACAATTAAGCAATAGCCCTGACTTTCCAATGAACTGTTTACAGGAACCTCCTCATGGAGATGCCATACTGGAGGGCTCTATGAAAAATCCATCCCCCGTCATCATCATGCTACCATTATCATAAAGCACCAAGTGATTAAAGTAAGCTACAGGGGCTATGGCTATGGAGACATGTGTATGACTGCTTGGAATTACTTTCAACATCCATGCACTGCTACATGTAGACGTGTTTGAATCCAAAACCAGAAATTATTTGATGATGAAGCTTAAATGAAAATCATTGGCTCCACCAATTTGACTTATCATATTTTAGCATGATATGGCAAGTTGAATAAGGGTTGTAAAAGTTCACTGATATTCAGATTGTTTTTCAGATGGTTTCATCTGGGACCTTGTTTTCATACAAAATATGTGCTTGAAAATTTGCAGGAAAAAGTACTTTCTGTAAGAAGAACAAATAGAAGGCAATGCCTAACAAAGAAACGTTTCTCTTGCTTTCAAATTTCTTGACATTGTGCGACAGTTTTATGATTTTGTTGATGCCTGACGGCTAAGTGACAAGCCAAACACAATGCATACAGGCCTACATGTGTAATGTCTATTCCATGCAGGAGTGTAGGCCTACACATGACTTGTGCCTGTCAAAGAACGACACTAGTGCATATCATACATCCCTCCTCGCGATCCACTTCTCACCCCTCACGAGGATCTAACAAAATATCAGCAGGGGTCTGTTAGAGTCGTTAAAGGGAATTTGGTGAAATCATGTAGCAAGGTCTCTTCCGTCCCAGCACTGTCACTAGCAATCATCATTTCAATTCCTCCTTCTCGGACCTGCTTTGTGTGTCCTTGGGTTATCCTAGGTTTCCTCAACATGCTCTTTCCGCTGTTAACACGTTGGCTACTGAATCTTCCCCATCTTCCCCACAAGTTTAATACAAAGGCCAATCGGTTCCAGTCGGGAATGGGTTAACCTCCACAGGGTTCAGACCATAAACTGTGTAGACCAAAAAAAAAAACGCTTATCCCAAAACTGGATAAAGAACGACGTATAAAGAATCACCGAATAGCGAACTTAGCGTCCAGACACACATACCCAGCTCTCCAAAGAAACATTGTACAGATAGCAGTTTCTACTGCTCATGTAGTCAGTATCACTCAGTTCATGAATATTCATGTCCTTCATGCTGTGCACGCTAATTTGACTTTGTCTTGGAAAGACGGTCTAGGGTCTACTATCAAGGTTCTGAGTTTTTTTTTCATTGGTTTTACTGCAAAGTGATTTTAATTACATCTAACTACACTGTAGGCTTACACATTTTGTGTATTCTAATTTACATTGAGTTTTTTTTTAGTGAAATCTCCATCATCCTGATACATTGTAAATTCAGACGCGATATCACCTGGGCAGGTCATGAAACAGAAGCGAAAATAGGCCATGCCTCCTTTCACGCGCGCTCACGTTAAGCCCCGCCAAGTTAAACTGTTCTATGGTTACTATACGTTAAGACACACTATGGACCGTGATTCTTTATCAAATTCTAGTTCGAAACAATGCTCAAACCTGCATTTTGTGATATGACATTTTGTTATACATTGTTTTGTTACTCAGGTACAGACACAGAAATTCATATAACAATACCATTTTGGTATAGCTATATGACAGATTTTGTTGTGCCTGAACACAGGGTTATAAAGAACTTAAAAGAAGGTACAGAGATTATTGAAATGTGATATAGCCTAAAGGCCTATACATTATGTTTTGTTAATTGTTCCTTGCGTTGGACTGTATGACTGAATGATCTCAGCTGAAAGGACCTTTTACTTCTCATGAGGCCTCACTTCATCTCGTCTGGCCATCCAATACTTTCTAAACTTCCACTGTGACATATTTCTTCCATGAGTTATCTTTCAACGCGTCCCTCTCCGCAGCGGTATTATATTCTAGTTTTGCATGCCTTTCACATCGGAGAGGAGAAACCCAATCCAGACAACCCTACATGACCCATTTCATTTCAGTTCTTCTAACCAGTTGGAATCCTCCGTGGGATCGGTACACAAATCAATATCACTGAATGAAAGGCACTGATTGTATGCCTACACGTATCAAACAGGGAGCAGAATCTCATCTGTAAATACTCTATGAAATCCTGGTTTGGTGGTAACATCACTATCTGCTTTCTTCTCTATCCAATTAACTACTTGATGGAGTAAGGAAACATACATACACATTCATCGTATCATTGTGGTATATTTGCTGATTTTTTATTCTATTTACCTTATTTTTGATTGTAACCATTTTGTTTCCTTTACCTTTCTCATGAATCTCTTGTATGATTGTTTGTAAGTACACATGTTGTGACCAATTTTCTAATAAAACATATAAATAAAAAAAAATATGTACGCATCCTCATCAATTACATTCAAACAGTTGAAATACATTGAAATACATGTACTTTAAAATTGCTCCTCGTGTCATATCACTCACAAAGAAAACAACACGAATGGTCATTCATAATGAATGACATAGACAAGGATAGCAGACAACTATACTGCATAATTAATGACAAAAGGAAGCAACTCTGATTTATTTTTTTAATCAACTTTTTTCTTCATTTGGGGTACTTTTCTGTATGCTCTACATGATGAATAAGAAATTAAGGTCACATGATCCCCAATTTCCGAAATATAGACATATCATAAGGAAGCAACTGCATAGATTTCCACACAAAACAGGAACACATCTTCATTTACTAAGAAACTCATTATACAGAGTTGCTTCCTTTTGTCATCGGATGGCAGTATAGAGCTGGAGTGAGTGAAACAATCTCCTTTTCTTTTTTTTTTTCTTTCAATGTCTACAGAAAATATTTTACATGGGTCTCTTTAACATGTTAATGCAATATAAAGATTCCTTATTTCCTGTTTGTTTGGGTATAGGAAAGGTAGAAAGAGAATCATATCACTTCAACCTGTCACGTAAGGCCTATTCTCTGACATCAACAATATCCCTGACAAACAGAAACAGAGAATTAGGATAGATGGACTATCACCGTAAGAAGAAAAGGAGTAGGCCTAGATAAATGATGAGGATGAAGGGGGAGGATGCAGGGAGATGTTTTCGCAGACCTCTTGACAAGAAGAGCCAAACACACCCTCCTACCACCTATCATCACCCAACATCCCATGCAAGCCATCGGTATAAAATATTAGAGAGGGTCGATAACGATATCTTGATGAGAGTTGCGTCCGGGGCATTCTCGTAAGCCGATATCGTAATGAAACCCACCACACGATATCCCACCCCGCAGTCATTACCGGTACGTTATACTCGTCTGCTGAAGGGAATTGTGGGATCTCACTCTCCGATCTCTCTCAGTCTCCCATTCTGCTTGTTTTGTTTCTATATTTCCCTTGGTTGTAATTCGTCTCATCTAGGTTTAGTCTGATTGTCTGTCTACTTATGGCTGGTAGCTCACAACATTGACAATCTGAGGTGTCAGGAATCAATTACAAGATCGGCATGAAACACAATGCAAGGTTAGGTCTTGTTTGTAGTGGGTAAGACATCCTCCTATGAAAATCTACATCATTCATGACAGTATGATTTACATATCATGCTTGTCGTCTTTTCTCAACCTTCTTACGATATCGTCCCTGCCTGTAAGTCCTGATAACTTGAATTGCATTCAAAGAAACACAGCACCGTAGAATCTGTGATTAAAATATTATCTGGTGCAAACCTGGGAGGTATCTTACCTACGAAATATTATATGACATCAAATGTCCTTTTGACTGCCAGCAGTCAACAGTGTTTGATCATCTAAGTATGTCGTTTGTTGCTGACATGATATGTAACACATATGTGTTGTACCCATCAACAAAGACTTGATTTACTAGCATAATACTTCTGAAAATCTTCAAAGATAATGAGAATCCCTGAACAAGTTACCATCATACATGTATCAGCGATGATGATATGTTGGGAACTTACATGTATAATGTGTTTGCAATGCTTTCATTGTGACACGAGTCACATGACCTAATCTGTAATATACACAGTGAAAATGTAATTAACATTGCTAGAAAGAGAACAGGTATGTCATACAACATAGCCCCAGACCATCATCGATCAAGCTCATATCGAAATCAATGCGATGGTTTTGGACACTCTGCAGGCAGACCCTGGTCAGACAGTGATATGGTGCGAGATATCAGGGCATGTCAGGAAAGCCAGACAGCTTGTCTGCTGGCTCTGTGTCAATCCGATACATTTTCATTCCATTCTTGTGCAAAGTAATTGTTTTATAGATTGTGAACTTAGTGTACTTTGGCCACTCTATTCTCCATTATGGTAATACATTTATGCTCAAATCAATTGAAGGTTAATTGTAATTAATGCTTGGGCAGAGAAAGAAACATACTAAAAATAGTTGTCACACATGGTTCTGCTCTGTTTAAGGGCAAGCATTCATGGGACCGCAGTTAAAGGTGCTCTGGTGAAAAGTGGTGGCATCAGTTAGAAGTAGAACAAGCAGAAGTAGAAGCAGAAAGAAAAGGGACAGAAATGTGAGAAACAAGAGCAGAAGTAACGGAAGTAGCAGTCTTTAGTAGAAGTAGCACTAGTAAGAAGTAACACTAGTAGTGTTTTTGTAGCAAAAAGTAGCAGTAGTATGTAGCAGTAGCAGTTACATATAGCAACCATAGCAGCAGCAGTAGGAGGAGGAGGAGGAGGAGGAGAAGCAGTTTTAGTGGTGGTGATGATGGTAGGTCAGGATACATTAAAATTTTGCAAGGATGATTTATTTGAATTCCTGCACAAAGTTAGAGCTAATTCCTATTTTTTTTCTCAACTTGCCCTCTTTCCCCTTTTCACTTGCCCTCTGTACTCTGAAATTTCAAACGTTCCCATCTCTTCCTTCTCAAATACTACACCCCACATCAACAAACAACTCTGCTCAAACAGATTCTACGAATCAATCCAAACGCACTCAACCCAGACCTGCCAACGAGGGCGCAACACAAATTATCGATCTCTCGGTAACGGGATCCCCACAAATTACACCTCGCACCATTATTCCCAGGCTCTGGCATTGATCCTCCTTGGCTGTGCTTGCGATTCAATCTCAGACTCGCGTTCTCCCCACCGTTCCATCCTCCTCGTAAACGCTGCCATAATTACATTGCTCGCACATCAATATATTCATTCGCCTTTATCGGATTACGAGAATTACCCATACTTAACGCATCTTTGACAGCTCTAGTAACCTGTATAGATCCTTTTTCTGAATTATTCATCTCAACACATTTGACTTCTACCAATCAATAGATGAATCTGGAAGTGAGAAATTGGCTGTTGAAATGGATATCTCTCCATCATAACTCATTTTCTCGGCCATAATGAACTATTGATGTGAGAAAGCATTGACAATATGTCATTTCAAATATATTAATTTCATATTACTTATTCTGCCCAACATGCATTGCTGAACCACTGCATAACTGCCTTTGCAAAAGGTACACTATGGCTTGTACTGAAAATGATAGAGCTACTTATTTCAATTCAAAAGAATTTAGGGTTATTATCTTTTCTTCAGAAGATTAATTGCCTCTTCTGAAAAGGGAAAGACTGGCTTATATTAATGAGATCATCAGTAATATTCGCATGCAACATAAATTCAGATGTCAGTTTATCCTGCTTTACTGTCAAGTGAAAAGCCCTAATCTCTCCTACCCACCTTGCCATTCATATTTTTTCTCTCTCCATCTTGTCCATCACTCTCTCTCCATCTTCCTCCCTTTTTTCTCTCTCCATCTTTCTTCATCTCTCTCTCCACCTTTCTCCATCTCTTTTTCTCCATCTCCCTTTCCTTCTCCATCTTTCTCTCCATCTTTCTCCAATCTCTCTCCATCTTTCTCCATCTTTCTTCATCTCTCTTCATCTTTCTCTATATCTCTCTCCATCTCTGCTCTCTCTCTCTCTCCATCCTTCTCCATCTCTCCATCTTTCTCCATATCTCTCTCTCGATCTTTTCCTACATCTCTGTGAATCCATCTCCCCTGACTCTCTTTGCCTCTCTATCTTTTCTCTCTCTTTCTTTCAATCCCTCTTCTTTCTCTTTCTCTGTCTCCAGATCTGTCCTCTTTATCTGTCTTTATCTCTTCTTCCCTACCTACCCCTCCTTCACTCCCTTCTTCCCCCCCCCCACTCCCTCCCTCTTCCACCTCTCATTACCTCTACAACCTCACATCCCAATTTGGTAGCTTCTATTCTTGACATCTTTCTTGCTACCCATTTCGTATTCCCACTCCGCCACTCGACTCCATTACACTCCTCCATGCAGTCTCTATTTCATATTCTCTCTTCAAAACCAGGCTAAGAAGATCCATCATCTCTTTCACTCCAAAGAAAAGAAAAAATAAAAAAAGATATAACAGCCTCAAAGTACATCCCATCAGGAATTCTTTAACTTCATCTTAATTAAAGATCACTGAAGATGGAGTGGATAAAAATCATTAATAAGGATTCAAGCCCTGTGGTCTAAAACAGAGCAAACACTTCATGACTTGTGTTAATGAAGGAGACTGACTAATTAGTTTCTGAGGAAACCCTAGCAAGTAGATATTGTCTCTGAAAACGTTCTGGCAAACCCGGGCTGTTAGTGCCTTGGTAATAATGACATAAAGATAGGGGAATAGAGTGTAATTAAAATTGCATCAGATAATTCCCGCTACTTCAGAGGCGAGCGGAAAGAATGCTTAGCTGTGAATTACGACTTGTAAAAGAAGCAGAGAGGTGTTATGAAGTGCTGACTAAAAGGCTTTTAGGCCAGTAAGAACTTGTAGGGTCTTTCATTGATAGGGATTAAATCAAGACTAATTTATGGCTTGAAAGCTCCACGTAGATGGAAGCTGGTTGCATAGTTTAGTGCTAGAAAGATATAACAGTACAAATAAATGCAAAAGGGTTTATTAACCCTCTTAGCTTTCTTCCCTTAAAACTTTCCCTGAAAGCTTTACTTTATGAAGATATCTACTTTTCCTATCCGAACCCTTTTAGTGACATTAGGACACGATGGCAATACGTGTACATCTTGGAAATGACATTTCTATAGAGACAATACCAAATCATTAATAAGAAGCCCTATGTAAATCCAGCTTACTTTAAATGCATGAAATATTTTGATCTCTGAAAAACAAACAAGAGTGAAATACAGCTTTATGTTTCAACAAACACTCTATATAGCAAATTTAATCTAAACACCTTAATATACATTGAACCCATACTGCAAAATTATATAGAAATGTAATAGGAGTGTTATGCAGTCCCAGCCCATTATTTTTATTTTTATTTTATTTTATTGCATTTCCTGGAGAACATAGTAACAACAGTGAACAATGATCAACAATACCATATGCAAAATACAATAATAGAAGAGTAAGCAAGCACAAAAAAGAATTCTAGCTAATGCCTGAGGATCACCAAAAGAAATCAAGTTTCTGTAAAAGGCTGTCCTCATTAGCTGGTGAAAAAAAAACTTAAAAATTATTATGTGTTCTTAAACAATGCAGCAGTCATATAGAAGAGTCAAACCTGCCTACAGTGGCCACTGGCCACTTCATTGTCTTCCTTGAATATGAAATATGTGTGTGTTGTAGAACCTGCCTTTGGCAGCCAACTGTCTGCAGTGGCCATTTTTTCTGTTTTTCTTGGTTGACCTTTATAGACAACTTTAATAGACTAAACTCTATGCATTACTTCAACACATAGCAAGCAACATACCGTCCCTGTTTTCACAAAGTGACAGATATGAGGAAAATCGCAAATTCTTCATTTTTGATTTTTTTGCATTTTTGGACATCTTTCACTAACCTCTGGAACCTCACAGAGTTCCAGACTGCAATAATGTCTAATTACGTAACTATGGCAATGACGCCAACAAGAAAATACCTAGCGAAAGGATTTTCTGTTTTCACGAAGTGACAGCTTTCAGCTGTCCCGTATGTTTTATGTGTGCGGCTGAGTTCCATCACTTCACAAAAAAAAAGAGCGTGTCTACGATTCGGACATGTGATCACGCACATTTAGGTCAAATGCGCACTCATCAAGCCCCATATGTTTTACACAAGCACGGCTGAGATCCGTCACTTCATGAAAACAAAATCACAGTAAGTCCTGGAATTTTGTGTTTTCACAAAATGACGGCAATGTTTACAGCTCGTTTTCTTCTAAAATATAAAAGGAATATGCAAATGATTAATAATGAACATTGTCCAGAATATTCCCTATACCAGGATCTAAAATTTGTACACCCTTCATGCATTAAAGAGGTTGAGATTGAGGTTCGAAACGTTAAAAGCGATTTACTCAAAACTACATTTTTTTAAAGTTGCGCGCTCATCCGTAACTTCATGGAAACAGGGATGATACATGGTGTGACTTTTGATCACATCTCACACATTGGATGTTGTACTTATTGGTTGTGTATTGACTCTTGCACTGCTGCAGGGCTATTTGATTTTCCAGGGCAGAATTTGCAAATCATATCCCACCAAATAATATTGTTCTGAGGCAAAGAAATACAAAAACACATCCATGTCCCTGGCAGGACATGGAGAGAGATAGAGAGAGAAAGAGAGAGAGAGAGAGAGAGAGAGAGATAAAGGGAGGAAAATGAAGAGAGAGGGATGGAGAGAGAGAGAGAGAAATGGCAGACTATAGAAAGGTATAGACAAAGACAGAGAAAGAGAGAATGAATAAGAAAGAAACAGAAAATAAATAAGAAAGAGCAGAAATCAGAGAAGAAACCATTTCTGTATAATTAAAATTATTCAAAGTTATTAAAATCAACATTAAAGATAAGAAATTGATTGATGAAGTAAAATATATTTCTTCAGGGAGCCCAACTGACATACAATGTACATACACATACCAAGTTCCCTATCGAGAGCAGGAGAAAACAATATCACAAAATCATGAATTCTATCTGTGCCTTGCTCATGAATTTATGATGAACTTCAATCAATGACGATATATTGGACTGAGCATCCACGCAGCCATATACATTCACAATGGGGATAGAAGGAAGAGAGAGAGAGAGAATGAAAAATATAATGATAGAAAGAAGCACTTTCCTTCTATCTCGATGATATTCCATCCATTTCATGAGTGAATATCATTTGTGTCAACTAACAATAATTATGCCCTCCACTTTCACACAATGGACATCTAGTTAACTAAAAAATTTGGTTTATTACTGAATGATCACATAAAGCAGTTGCCAAAGAGACTAGCCAAAAAAGAAAATTGGGCAGAATAACTGAGCAATATCAAGTTGGTCAAATTCTATATAGCCACAAGATCGTCATCAGTGATGTCATATATCACGTTAACAGGTGAAACTGATACTATTGAACTGTGATCTCGCAGAATTAAAAACTTTATATTTGAATAATAAGGTGATTGAATATAAATGAAATAAAACATAATTCAACACTAATTATTGACTACTGGATATTCAAAATGCCTTATACAACGTAGAATTTAGGTGAAACATAAAATGGGAAAATTAACGCAAGGCAGACGCTACAAAGTCGATAATTTCCCCTGCAATTTGTGTAACAGTATTCCTCTTCGAACGATGGTTATGCCAATCAATAATTTTCCAGATGAATGTTAACTAGATAATTACACAACAAATTAAGTTGCCATTTTGAGATTTAAAGCTGACTTATTACAGGTAGGGGCTCCCATTTGCGATTTTTTAGAAATCTCATGAAACTTAAGAGGGTCGAACAGCAGTGTCGGCACCAGGAAAAGTGTCCGAATAAGTGTGTACATATGGGTGCATGTACGTGTACAGTGTGTGTTGCGTATAACAATGTAAATACATGTATGTTCGCTGATATATTCCCGGACATGTACTGGAGAACATGTCTCTTCACATATTTTGTATGTAGGCACGTCATTAATTGAAATTAAATTCATTTTTCATTTTCTCCCTATTAACAAAAAGTTTACAGTTTTGTTATTTTGAGGGAAGATCGTAATCACCTATAATAAGCTATAAAGGTAAGTTTATTTAGGCGGGGGGGGGGGGGGGGGGGGCTGTAAAAGGGATCACCTACCTTTAACAGTTAACCGGTACCCTGAGATGCTTATGGAAGCCTGAAAAGTGAGCAAACTATCAAATAAGAAACTACTTTCTAAAGCCATAGCAAAAGTTACAAGTACCAGCCTTTTCTCATACTTGCCTTTTATCATCATTTCTATCAAAGAAGGAGAGAAAGAGAGAGAGAGAGAGAGAGAGAGAGAGAAATAAAAAACAGTTACTTGGTTACTATGACCTCATGCCCTTGAAATAAATGCATGAAAAGAGAGAGATAGAAAGAGAAGGCAGGCAGATACTGGGGACACAAAACCAGATAATATCAAATTAACAACAATGGTTGCTATGGAAACAAACCTTGAAGAGTCTTTCACCAAAAGAACGGGAATGAGGAGGCATGGTTATATGATGAAGATAAAAAACAAGGATATCATATTAATCACTGATGCGTATGATGTTCACCTGGGAAAACGAGGGTATATGTTTTTTGAGAAGCATTGTTTTGGAGCAAAATCATGAAATATAAAGGCAGAGAGCAATTTGGTTGAAATCTCCTTCTACATGAGGGCATATCTGGTTGATATGATTGGATGATTGTGTTTTAATATGGCTGCTTCATCCCCTATTTCTCCATCTCTCTCTGTCTCTCTCTTTCTCTGCTAGGTAAGGTAAGGCCTCACAGGCATACAAGGCTGTAGGCTGGTTTACCAGGATAACTCTAGTAAGAAACTATGTGAAATTAGGGGGACACAATACAAACTTTGGTTACCTGTTGCAAAGATGGAGAAATATACACACATACAGGTAGGCATCAACACACAAATCATCCAAAAATGTGCATGGCAGCAGGAGACAGAGTAAAGAGAGAGACAGAAAAAGAAAAGGAAAGATAAAAACAAACAGAAAGATTGTATATAAGCACAAAAAAAGAGGAAAAAGAGGGCATGGTAAAAGAGAATGATTAGTGAGAGTATTTTATTATCCTTGCTTTCTACTGCAGATGTGAATGTATTGAAAGTTATTTCCTTGCATTGCCCTGCTTCCAGGGATTCATATTTTCCACAAGTACCTCACACAAATTGAATTAGCAAATACAGAAAAGAGAAATTATTTAGATAGATTGACTACTGGGTCTTTTACTCTAAAATGCATTTAACACTGTGTTTTCAAGGTGTTGTGTGACAGGAAACCAAAGCTTGAATCCAGGGTTCCCACGTCACAAATCTTTTCCTCAAAATTAGTCTCTGAACCCTCTCCCCGACAGATAGAACACAGCCCATAGTTACAACACATTTTATTGACTCCGCAGCCCTGTGTTTGCAGGCGATTGCGGCAACACTTCAAACGGACCACCGAGCGGAAATAATCTCTCTCTTTTTGTGTCTCTCTTTCACGTAAATAAAAGCGTTAAAGAGAGAAAGAGAGGTGCGCATGAATTAAGCTATCACGCTCATATAAGCAAATGTGTTCATGGCGGGGCCCCAATTCACGCAGTTTCTAATAAATCATTAGGGAAAGAGAAGCGAGGCATTCGACACAAGGAGGAGTACAGGATATTAAGAATCATAAATTCTGTTTAAATGGGGAGGTTAGATACGATTAGAGTACTGAGAAGGGGGGGGGGGATAGAGGAAGAGGGAGATATAAGGTGAAATGGGGTGTAAGTGAATGGCTAAACATGTTGAGGTAATGAGGAGTGAGAGAGGTTAGGGGGGTAATAACCATTTATTTATTACCCCTGGCTGACTCCCTAACTCCAAAGTGGGTGTCAATAAGCATGAATCGGAATGAGCAAAGGTAATCAATACCTGATCAAAGATAACACCTGACATGCACATCCTGACAGCCACCCCTTCACTTATTTTTTCTAAAGACTAGTATTTCATTTCACCTGTGCTTAAGCACTCCTTAGATTTTTTTACCCTATGACTGTTCCAAAGAACAAAATCTCATCTAGGCATCTATTGAACCCCTCCAGGCCAAAAGTACATGCAATATCAATTTGGTAAAAAAAAAAAAATTACATATGTCATAATGAATGAGAGCACCATGATGCAGTGGTCAAGTATCTTGCCTCTCATATGAGAGGTCCTGGGTTCAATCCTTGCCTGGTGCTTAGATCCTTGGACAAGGTGTTTTGCTCACATGTGTCCCTCTCGACCCAGGTGTATTAAACAGGTACCTGGTATTGCTGGGGTAATTGCAGGGACCGTAGCAACAGCAGTAGTAACACTGATGTGGCTACCATGGGTAAATAAAACCCAATAAACATTATTCTATTATCAATTATATTATTAAGTCATATCTACGGTTCCACACATGAATTTTGTTTAGAAAGCTTTTTATCAAGACAAATTGTGATTTTTGGTAGACATGTATGGAGATATGATTAAAAGATACCCTCATGACAAGTTTGCTTGTTTAAAGCAACAGGCCCAATGTTTAAATCAAGCACCATAAATCTGGGTGTTTTTTTTTATAAAGGTATGGCATAACTACAGTGCATGAGACAAACTAAATAGTTTCCTACTATGCACTCAAGCTCCACTTCAGCCATGCTTTATATGTGCCTCATTTATCCACCGAACTATTCCTTTCTAAACAAATACATTCACTTCTAGAATTGGCAGCTCTGAGCCTCTCAATATAGATTTTTCTCCAGCAGCTCTGCACCAATCGAAACTGACTGTCAATAGTTTTAGTTCCACAACATTTAGGACGGCAGGGATTTAACGATCCCTCAAGGACAACACTATGGCCATGTTTGATCATGTTTGATCGTCTATGTTGAGGAAAGGGAAACACACACAGCACAAGCTCTAGATTGTCCATAAGGAGCCACAGAGACAAGGGAAAGGAAGGCATGAGCACTGAGGCTACCGGTGATTGGAAGATATTGATTGGTCAATTAAGGGGGAGGCCACAAATTCAAGGAATTGATGAAAAGTTGATGAAAAATAGAAGTGGGCAAAAGTCAATAGTGAAGGCAAGGGCATAACTTTTTGTAGTTACATAAGGGGTTATATTCAGAAACGAGAAATGGCAGATGGAGTGGAAATAAAAGGACAGAGTAATGCAAGTAAGTACAGTTGGTAAATAGGCAAATAAAAAAGATTGGAAAGTAAGAAGGGGGAAAACAAAGATAAACTAATAAGACTGCCAAAAAGAAATGAACAAAATTCTGGAAAATTGGGATAAGAGAGAGGGATGTTGAAAAAAAGAGGGGGCAGATGCAAGGGCAAAAGTGACGTAAATATATAAAATCATTCTATAGAAATAGTATGGAGTAAAACACACCCACATATCCACACCCACACCCACCTACACAAAGAGTACTGAGAGTGAGAGAGAAAAAGAGAGAGGATGGTTGGCCAAATTCAGTGATGGTTACAGAGCAGAAGAACTGGGACAAGTGAAAGAGATTTCGACAGAGAAAATGGTTGGCATGTACAATTTATTCACGTTGACGGAAAAGAAATAGAGTGGTAATTGTGAAGTCAATAAAATGTGATCTGCAAAAATAGCATCAAAGAAAACGCTTGAACGATGAAAAGAAAAAGGGAAAAAGCAAGATACAGAGAGAGAGAGATCAAGAGAGAGAGAGAGAGAGACAGTAGGGGAGAGACAGAGAGTTGAGTTACAAAATATAGAAGACCATATGAATAATTGAAAGGAAAGGAAAGAGAACAATCGGAAAAGAGGTCAATCTGCATCAAGTGGACAACTTGGGAGACATCTCTTCCTCCTATCTTATTTAAGGAGGAACCACAAAAGATCTTTAGAAACGAGGATGATTATAATTAATACTAAAAAGACAGGATGGGAGATTTCTGACGTTAGATTTCTGACGTTTTCAGGAAATCAACGGCGATAAAAAGCAGGGACTTTACCTTGGCATCCAGGAGAACATAAAGGCTTGTGACATTCCAGATTTAGTCCTTTCAAGCAGCAAATCCTAGCCAAGGATAGAATTTAGCTGGTTTAACTTAACTTTATTCTTCCTACTTCTCAAAACAGAAATATGCAATGGGAAGGTGGCTATGAAAAAAAAAACATCAAATGAGTTAAAACCTCTAATTCCCATCTTGAAACATACCTTTGGTTATATCTATACGTAGTGATATATAAGGGTTTAAAGTACTATTAGTTGAAATTTTTAATTCACATGGCTCTTAAAATGATCGACAAAGAATGTATTTCCTAACATGTTGGAGAAAACCATAGAAATGATGGAAATGTAAAAGCAGAATTGTATAAAGGAATAATTAGAATATTTAAAAAAAAAGAAATTTCAAAAATAAATTTTACGGAGACACTTTCCCTGTTTTTCCATTTTCCCTATTTTCACAGACAACAAAGAGACTATCCTTTAAATTTGAAAGAAGAACTTTGAATATCTGCCGAAGAAAGCTAAGAAGAATCCTTGCACAGAAATAGGGCAAGCATGCGCTGATTTAGCTTGGAGGTACATCTTTTCAAACACAGTCCTCTCACACCATTATTACACAATTTGAGAGGTGGTGTAATTTTTTTTTCTCTCTCAGAAGCTGCCCCGCCCCGCTAAAAAACAAATGAAAAGATAAATCAACTTTGTTTTAAAAGGGGCATTTGAAGGCTACGGCCATAACATATGATTACAGAGAAAAATAAATATTTCATAGTTCGAAATTATTGAAATTATCCTGTAGGCCTATACAATAGACTTCATGGATTCAGGCTTGCATATTAACACAGTTCTGTCAGAGGTATGCCAAGATATTTGAAGCACCTTTCTTAGTTCATTCCCACACTAACATTTCAAATTTAGGTCAACTGACATGATTATCTAGATCTAATCTAGTCTCTCTTACCTACAGTTCCTTATTTTAATCCCCTTCCCTTGCCCCACCCCACCCCTGATAAACCACTATTTATTCCACCTATTCCTTAAAGCCAGAGCTAGGTTTCTTTTGTAGCCAGACCGCCAAGTGCAGACGAACAGGTTCAAATCAATATCCCGGATAAATCGCAGCAGGCCGATATTGGGCCCCGAGGGTGACATACGCATTGACGCAGGTCTCGCTGCACGTGATCTGAGAGAAGAGTGTGAATGAGGGGATAGCTAGGAATGTTTATGTGGATGTAATCCATCATTAGGTATTCATTTATAAGCTTGATGTTTAGTTTAATTCATTGATGCACTTTTCTTTCCCAGTAAATGCACCTACTTGTAAGTTTACGTACTTCAAAAAATGATGAATCTATAGCTTTAGATATAGATTCATTTATACTCGCATGAGAATTTCTTTTGATATGAATTCAAATACGAATAAGTGTTGATATAATGATAAATCTATAGCTTTAGATATAATGTTTATTTACTATTATTTTTTTCCATATGTAAATTAAACTTTGCATTTCATTTGTTGGAAATGAAAATGAAATGAAAATTGAAATATGGCTAAATTTTGGTGATAACTGCCCACATCCAATATGTGGCTAACATGTATCACACAATTATGCCAAACATGCCACTTTTAATTTCATTCCCCATTGATAATTGTTGCATTTATAAAGTAATATTTGTTAATCACCATTTTAATGTATGTGCTTTTCAGTTCAAGGATACAAGCAAATTAACAGAGGTATGGTCTAGAAGACACTACACTGGGGTAAAAGAGACACTTTAATAACTATGCTTATGTCAGTTTTAATATCATATTCAGATCATCTACTAGCATTGTTGTTGGGCTGTCATTTCACATTGTCTGTTCGGAGCCAGAAGGGCACTGAGTCTGTATAAAATGATATGAGTTGATGCCTTTCTGGCTCCGAACAGACGATATACAATCATTGATTGCATGAAGACTGCATGCAAGTAGAATGGGGGTTATAGGCTTGTAAAATGTAAGGTGGAGAGACTGCATACAAAAGAGTCATGCATGCATGTAGGAAAGGTTAATTGCAACATTATGATGGCTAACATTTCAAATGAGGAGGAGGAGGAAGAGGAGGAGGAGGAGGAGAAAGGGGGGACAAGGAGGAGAGGAAGATACAGAGAAGAGGGATGTGTACAGGAATGAGCCCTTTGCTTGAATATTTAACCCATCATATTTTTTTTCAGGAAAAAAAAAATGCTCTGCCTAAAAATAATGCGCCTGTAAACTGTTTCTCCGGCCCCCGGGTACCCGGGCACTACCAGGGTACTCGCCCTGTATCGTCGGGGGTTGTGGAGGCAGACGTCCCTGCCGGCGGGGAATATGTACGGGGTTGTTGGGGTGGCTCGAGCGCAAACTTCCCGGCCTGGCAGGTCGGGAAGCGATCATACCGGACCCTTTCCATTTCCTGGCTTGTTTGTGGTTTGTTTCTCATTATTTTAATTTTCATTCTTTGTGACTGAAATGATGAGAAATGGTTATTACAGTGTATTTCTTCTATGGTTTTTCATATTACTATAAAATATTTTATATCATTAAGGGTACTTCCTCCCGACATTAGAAGTATGGGGGCCGGGACTTCCTCCGCAATTTGAGAAATTCCCCTGTGGTATGGGGGTCGGGACTTCGCCGGTGATTCGTTGGTTTATAGTCGCTTGGTCTAATACCAGATTTTATCTAATTTCCAGACCGTCTAACACCACTATGGCTAAACCCATTTGGTCTACGATCAATCCGGTCTAAATCCTGTTTGGTCCAATTATCACGTGGTCAAATACCCACTTGAGCTAATTGTCATTTTGTCTAATGATCAAATGGTCTAATTGTCACTTTGTCTACTTAGTATTCCTCATTTTGTCTAATGACAATATGGTTTATTACTAGTTCATCTAATCAGATACACTAAGTTGTGGTAGACCAAGTTGGTATTAGACTAAATGAGCATATCCTAACTGGAAATTAAACGAAATGGTAAATGGGCTTAGTGGTAATTAGACCAAATGGTTAGACGAACTGGTTGTAGACGAAATGGGATGAGACCAGTTGGATGAGACCAAACAGGCATTAGACAAAGTAGGATTAGACCAAGTGGCAATTCACCTCCTTCCCCTTGCCATTTGGTTATTCTTTGTTCTCAGGCAGCGCTATTTCTATCTCCATTCTTCCATGATGCAATTGCTAAACTTGCAGAAATTTTGACCCCCAGAAAAATCTTAAGCTCTCCAGGAAACAAAGCTTACCACAGTAAATACCGCCTTTTCTTCACAAAGGTCTTTCCTATTGTTTGTTTTAATTTTACCTGATGTTACTGTAAATTATGAAAAATAAATTGAAGATAATTTGTTTTTTCTTCTTTTTTTTTTTGGGGGGGGGAGTTAATTCGGAAGGCACAGCATCTTTTATAATGTGTCTGAGAAAGGATATTCTAGGTATGAATTGTAGTAAGAAAATGGACAGTATGGTCTTTGGGCTGATGATGTGGAATTACATTTGTTTTTTGGGTGGCAAGCGGGATATGTAGTAGTGATAGGTTGCCTATTGCACAAACTAACTTCTGTTCCTAAATGAAACTCAGTAAGCTCTCATATGATTACAAAAAATCTCGGACTTCAAAATTACACATTCATTTCAGATGGAGCCTGAATGCTTTCAGAGCATTTGGGCACTGTATCAAAATTGTTTGCTACTTGAAAAAAGCCTATACCATGATCTCACTTTGTCAGGTGCCACTGTCAGGTATAAAGTACAAGGCCCATTGTAGTCTATAGCCCATAGATTTCAGACTCTATTATGAATAAGAACAGAACACCAAATGGAGCATGGACACTTAAGGTGCCCAGAATTCCCATCCTAAAAAAAAAAAGGTTAAACACAGTGCTCTTTAAAAACAGACCCTTAAATCTAAATCTTGATGCGATGATAGAATGTGGAGGCCTGATAAGAGAGAGAGAGAGGTGTGCATTTACTGCAGGTTTGTTAACAAGCTTACATATATCTGCTATGTGTGTAAACGGAATTCATTTTGATGACGCTACCAAGCATTATCCCACTCCCTGCTCAATGCACTAATGCTAACTATCAGAACCCTCTTTCCTTTCTTTGCATATTACTTCCACCTAAACTGACTGATTAAACATTTTTGGGGTTCATCCAGCAAGGCCATTGTTTGGCTGGTTCTATATCATAATCATGCACAAAAGAGTGATATAATTATGATTAACCCTGGGGAATTCACTGTGTGCCCTCCCCTTTGCTATCGTGTTTGTTCTCTGACCATTATAAGTTGCCGACAAAGGGCTCACAGAATTAGTCCTAATGATTAGAGTAGCGCTCCTATCGTTGATAACTTTTTCGGTACTGTGAGCTAACTTGCGCTGATGATGTCTTTATCCTTGGTCTATCCAAGCATGAGAAAACCTTGCATGGGATAACTCAGCTCAAAATGAATACCAGGGTAGAATCGTTAACCCACTGAGCACAATTTGATTTTATTATAACACACATTTTCCAGAGACCCTAACCCAAGTTATCTCCGGCTTCATGTTCAATGGGTTAAAATACTCATCAGGTCATTACATGATTCGTAATACTCTCATACCTGTACGTCAACATGCATTAGTTTGTTTCTTAGTATTAATTGGGAAAATAAATTTGTCTGACAAGGTCAAAATTAAGTATGGGACATGTAAAAATGATCAAATCCCTTCAGGTGAACATAACTGCTTATCACCAAATACATGTACTCAATGATCCTGCCACTTTTATCATGATGTAATTTGGAAGAACTAGAAATCTGCAATGATTACTTGTTGTTGCAATCTTTGATTTTACTTAGCAAGACACTGCTATGAGGCCTGTACAACTGTTTGCTCAGAACATGACTGGGTCCTATTACAGAATTTTATTGGCATTAAATGCACTACTTCAACACAAGGAAGGTTCCATTTCACAGACAGCAATAGTTTTCTTTAATTAATACAGCTTTCACTGTTTACCCTCTTTTCTATCCTCTATTTCCCATACCTCATTAAATTACTATCAACTTTCTTAATCACACAGCCTACAAATACATGTCCCTTAAAAATACCTCTTGAAGTCTGAAAGTACAACTAGGACCGTACTTTCCTGGATGTTTAGATTTCACGCAATCCTGTCATTACATTTAGTTTTCCCGAATGATGGATTATGGGTCGCCTATTACGTCAATCGCTGCAACATCATTAGTATTCCTCTTCATACGTGGACATGTACTGCCTCCATCGACTATAACAGCGATAAATCGGTAAGCTAAATATATCAGTCTGGGAAAGCATGTACTGCACTTCTGAGAAGCTATCACATTTTAATTGCAATTCTGTTTTTGATTGCATTAATCCCAAAGCTCATACTATATTTCATGTATCTTTTTATGAAAATCCGAGTCGCTGCTTGAGAGTTCTGTTAATTGTCTAATGAGGGATATTCCTAGCCATTAAACCTGAAAAGAGACAGAAATACTGAAGCCCTTAGAGATTTAAGTCAATGAAATGCCAGAAAACTGATATCTGATTCTAAAAAGCACAGCTTATCATTGTAATATTCTTCAAAAGACATTCCTGCATACATTAAGTACCTCTACTGGGTGTCCCAGAAAAAGCGGAATGGTGAATTTTCTGTACTTTACCTTCCAAAAGTAGATAATCTTTTTAGATCAGTGAGTAAAGCATCATCTATTGAAGAAAATGATACCAAGATCATTGAATTTGGTGAAGTAATTTGTATTCTATGCCTGTTTCTGAAAATAGTCATTTTCACATTTTTGCTGATGAGAGTAGCTTTGTGTCCCGATGGCCTTTCATAATACCATGTTTGAGGGAAGTCCACTGATGCATGTCAGTAACAAAAGTAGCCACACACATGCCATATGGAAGGCCATTCCCGATACAATTCTGCTCTCCACTGTCGCAAAAAACATGCAAAATTCGAAAATTGCTGTATTTTAAGAAACGGGTATAGAATCAAAATCACTTCACCAAATTTAATCATCTTGGTATCATTCTCTTTGGTAGAAGATGCTTTACCTACTAAAGTAAAAAGATCAACTACTTTCTGAAGGTTAAGTACTGAAAAATCCAACATTCCTCTTTTTATGGGACACCCTGTATAGTTCAGAGTCACCTTTAGTTGCCTATCCTATCACTGATGACAAATAGTGAGAAAAGTTCAGTAATATTAAGTTTCGGTGAGTGAAACAATACCCAGACATTATTGTCTCGGAAATTTCCTTTTTAGAATCAGGATAGAGGGAAGGGATTCTGCAAGTTGAAACAACTAATCATTCCAATACCTGAATTTACAGGAGACACAACCATGCAATGTTTATTTCACTGAACATATTTCAAGTTTTGCCCCTCTAAACACGGTAAGTAAAATCAGCAGATTAGCCGTTTTCTAGCCATTTTTCTGCTCTTTTATAGCCATTTTGTAGCCGTTTTGTAGCCCTTTTGAAAACGGCTACAAAACAGCTACAAAACGGCTACAAAATGGCTACAAAACTGCACTTTGCAAATTTGGTTCACTGTGAAATATACATTATTTTCTAACAATGAATGATTTTAAATTCAAGAAAGCATATATGTAAGAGTTATGTCATGAGACAGAATGTTGTCTTGCAGCTTTTTTGCATATTCAATGACAATTTTTAAAATCATAAAATATTTGTTAAAATCAGAAAAACAAGAAAACAATATCTAAGCATTACACTATTGAGAAACATAATTGTCACCAGAGAGGGGATATATATGTATAACTGTCATGAATTGATACACTATGGACCAAATTTTTGAGATCTTATGAATTATGAACAGGACCTTTAGCACAAAGGGCAAATGTGGTGATAAAACCATTGTCTATACCAGGCTAGTCCAGCCAAGTTCATCTGCTAATCAGTCGAATGGTTCCCCTTCCTAAATGCATCCTAAATCCAACCTGTCAATAACCCACTCCAGCGACAACAAGGAATCGTTTGCGACGACAACATTGCTAGAAACTCTACAGCGACACCAGGAACGGAGATTACGGCTGCCTTCTCCGAGGGACATCACAAGTGACTAGGTGACAACATACAGAGGGAGGTCTCTCTAGTTTATAGTCTATGCAGTCAGACTTTATCATATATATTTACCTGTTTTGATTTGCGATGGGGGCATATCATGATAGAACAATTTTATTATTCTGTGAGCAATTTCTCAACATAAACAAAGAAGTATGTGTAGCACTTCCATCGTTTTAAAAAATGTTGAAGGTCTTACCTGTTATTTGATGAGAAGTCCCCGCCAGACATAAAAAGAAAAGAGAAAGAGAGGGAGAAAGAACAAAAATATTGTTAGTGCTTTGAAAAGAACATGATATAGAAGTATTACTCCTTGAAATCCTTGACCATAAAATGCATTTGACAATATAATTGCTGCAATCACCTAAGAGCTAAGATACCTTATCAAAAGTCGCGTCCATCGGTTTTTATCATCTCTTCCGCGCCCGGGAATTCACATCGTCTTTCCCGATCCCCTGTTGTTTTAACAAGAGGATAGTGGACCAAAAGATGCTGAACAGGAAAGAAGCGGTCAAATTTGGCTCAGTCTTATGACAAATACTCATCATAAAGTGGAGTCACAAGTTAAAAAAATAAAAAGAATAATATATATCAACAAACCCGAAAAAAAAAAATTTATCACAAACAAATCAGCAAAGATAAATACAATCATTTTCAAAATTTTTATCCATCTACTCTATATCTCATTGGCAGGAGAGCAGTTCTGTTCTTAATGTACAAACAGTCTATCCACATGTATGAAGTGAGCATATTCCTCAAAAGAAATCAAGTGTGAAATGAATGTTGGTTTTTGCCAGGTCGAATGTCAACCCAGGATTCATCTTGTTTTGTGTCTTTCCTTCAAGCAAGTGTGTTAGCTACAATTAATTGATACAAGGGATAAGCTGTCACTCTTCAATACTACTACTAAATACACAGTGTACGATGAGTTTGATACGGCTTATTTTACAACTCTGAAAAGATTTCTGGAGCAATACCCATAATAACGTAGATATTTATACTTCGCAACATATCCACCCTAGAGGGTGCTCAAGGCGCTTACAATGAATTAACATTTCATTATTATTACCCCAGCAGTGCCACGTACCCATTTATACACCTGGGTAGAGTGCAGCAAAGGTGGATTAAATGTCTTCCTGAAACTGAGACTAAGGAGCCAGGTATCAGTGGGAATCTAACTCACTACCCTTTTATAAGAGCGCACGCTCTTACCAAATTTGTCACAACACCTCCAAATGTAGGCAGACTTTTCTTTTTTAAAATTTTACACTTTCAACATTCATATCAATAATCCTTTTTTTACAGCATTCACTATTACAAACATACTGCTCCGTGGATGAAATTTTCAGCTAAGGGTTCAGTAGAGTAAAGGGTAAGGGTTTGCTATTGTATTCGGTCTGGGTGAAAGTTCAGTTTTCAGTTAGTGTACAAAACTGACATGTCAGGTAACCCTCTCAACCAACACTCAAATAATGCTTACGCAAGGTTTTCATCTGGTGTGAAAGGCGCATTATTCAAGGCTTTTTCCTATAGGTGCATCAATCACTATCATTCACATTGCAATTGATGCCCAATTCAATCACCTCATCACTAAAAAAGAAGACCCCCCCCCCCCCTTTTAAAGGAGAATAAGAGGAAGAAATACCTGAAGCCTTCAGAGTATCATTACACCTGATACAAGCCTAAGTAACCAAGAAAGCTAGGGCACCAGCTTCCCGGACGCACTGCAAAGTAAGACATCCCCTCGACCGGCGTAACCCTACCCAAACCACTGACGCTGTTTGCTTTCTTTCTTGTTTGTGCAAACTCATTATCGGGGCTCGCCCGGCTGGGATGGAGGGCAGCATTTGTTAACGGAAATTTGCGTTTCGTTTCAGACACAAGAGGCCAAACGATCTGTCAGGCACAAAGGCATCCTACTCGGTTTACAAAAAAACTACATGGAGAATGGGGAAAAAGGGATATTTTGCACTAAACAAACCCTACACAAACAACCTTGGCTTTAGCATTGAACACAATATTTTTTTCTAGTCAAACTGTAAACAAATTCCAATAAAATATTAGACGTACTGTGTTTTTCTGATTTCAAATTTCATGAGAATGGGTAATTAAAAGAAGAAATGCTTCAAGATGATGTCCAGGGCCCCGTTGCATAAAACTTACCATTAATGGCAACTTTGCCATCAATGTTTACTACCATGGTAACATTGCTCAACAGTCAACCAAATTCAAGGTTTTCAAGGAAATTGCCATTGATGGCAAAGTTACCATCAATATGAAGTTTTAAGCAGCGGGGCCCTGATTTTTTCCCCTATTTGAAATTTCAACCAAATTGAATGAAAGAGAACGCCTCCACATATATATTTTATATTTCAAATTTTCAGTATAATGGAATAGAAAAGGAAGACAAATATCCTCATCTCTCTGTATAATGCTAGGGTGAGGAGGTTGAAGGAATGTTTGAGTTAGGACTCAACTCTTTCAGGATGTGCAAATTTGCTTTTGAGATTTGGAGCAGAGGGGTATGTCAAGTTCGTGTGTCAGTGATTATTTCGCTTCTTACAAGTCATGGTTTGTTTGTGAGGAGGGTCAATTTCTATTTGATTGATTTGATTAAGTCTTTATATCAACGAGGAGTGGTTTAAACATGATGTCATAACAGGTGGATAGGAATGAAAACAAATCAATTAGGATGTGATTTGATGGGAGCTTAGATCCTCTTCAAATCTAAAAATAAAAACAAAAAAGTCAAAACTTTAAAAAGATGTACACTTGTTTGACAGACAATATTAACTCTGTCATTTTATATTGGAATGCTTTGTGCCCACTGCTGAATTTTTAAACAAATTTTGATTTGTGATGTACAATTTATGTGTATATGCATGTATTTCATAACTTTTCACAGGGAGGGTGGAGGCAGGGCACAGCATCAAAAGATGGATATTAGACATTCAGTTTTAGGAAATGGTACATGAATTTCATCCATCTTTCAATGATGTGTGCATGTTGTGGAGTTGTGCCTGGTCTTAGAATTCAAAGGTTTTTTTTTCTATTTGAGTGTACCGCAGTGAACAGCAACATCAACAGGCAATTAGTCCTCGCTAGATACTCGATATGAAAATGGTTTAAGAGTATTTTATCAAGAAAAATAAGAGCAAGATAAGAAAAAAAAACTAGTAATGTATTCCATATTTACCACTAGCCCAAGGCATATGTATATTCCAATTATATTTCTCTTTCTACTTCTACATTTATATGAATGTATTTGCATCTTTAATTTTATAGCACAAAACCACCACTTCATAATCTAACACTCAAGCCTGATTTAAACTGCAATAATGGTTTTGAAAACAGAAAATCAATTTTATTTTTGACCACATACGTGTGGAATGAGATACAAAGCCGGGCAATCAGCAGATAAGCCCGGTAGTTCACTGATCATCAGGACGTTACCCTTCCATTCCTAACTGTCGTCATCAACCAATTTTTGTCAATAATTAATTAGCTACTTCCAAATGTAACACACGTCCCTTTGAAAGAGAGATGAGTTGCAACACTACTACTATCAAAATTACTCTTCATTGTCTTTCAAAAAAAGCTTAATGGATGATTATTTCTTTTTCTTTTTCATTTTTTTGGAGAAGGTATTATTCGTGCTCAAATGGTGGTGCATAGCCCCTTTTGATTGGTGGCTCTGTGTGAGCTACATGTATTTGTGGTGTGCACAACATATTATGAATTGTACATCTACTCTGGGGGAGGGGGCTGTATCATACAAGACACAATGACAGGTGTAACTCATAGAACACATTCGTCACATCATAGAATACAAAATGTTTGACACAAACGAAATGAGGAATAACTTGCTAGCATCCTACTAAGAAATGATCAGTCCCATTTTGATACTTACATGTAAAAGTGTAAACAATCTCTTGAACAGAACTTAACAGTGGTCTTCACATATTAAATGTGTATCTATACCTTATCCGCTTCAAAATTCAATGTAAATAAAGTTCAAAGAATGAAGCGCCATCTTGTGGATGAAGTGAGTTCTAGTGCCTGTTCAACATGAAAACCTCCCTCCCCCCACCCCTGAACAAAGAGAGATTAAAGCAAACTTTTATTCAAAGACTCCGACGACAAGCCATCCCTACATTTTCTGTCCTTTCTTACTTTTCTTTGTGGGTTGGGTAATGTTATTACTGGTATATTAACCTACATTGTAAGTACATTATTTCCCCTTTTCCTCCAAGCAGTGGTAGTTGCTTCTGGACATTCTATCAAAATTCAACATTATAAAACTATTCTTTCAAACATTTAGAGATTCAGGCACCGATGCTAAAGTACTTTTGAGGAAGTATCAGAACATAAATGAACAACATGGCCAGAACGTCACTTTTTTGTTCTCCAATATCAAGTATCATGCTTTCGAGGCAAAAATTTGTACAGTTTGCCACGTATTCCATATTGTAATTGGTGAGAATTACCGTACATCATAAGAAGGCATACGGCCCCTCTATTCATCGTCTGGTGAGTTGTGTACCAGAATCTTGGCAAAATGTCGTGCTTTTGAGATGTAAACCAGTTGAGAAAGGGGGAAAATATCACAATAGGGGGATGTTAAGTTTGGGGCAAGAAAAATTACATATCGAGTTTCCTTAATCTGGGTTTTGTTGAAGTATTTGGGGGAGCTATCGGTAACAATTTGCAAGTAGCTGGGGTGAAATTTAAGAATGAGTTAATGTCCGACTCCATTGTAGCAGCAAATGTTTGGGGTGAACTAAGGAGTTATTAGTACTGTGCAAGATGATTGAGACTCAAGGCACGCATGGAATAAAAGTACAAACAGTGTGAGGGAGAAAAAGATCAAATGAACAGATACATGTGAAAAGAGAAATAGAGAGACATAGAGATAAGATGACTGAACAAAGTGTGGGAAAAATGAAAAACTTTTAATAGATATCATGTTCATGGAAGAAGGATGAGGATAGTATAATGACTTATTAATCAGTTCAGAACTTGATGCAGAAGGCATTTCTGTTTCTTCAGTATGCAAATGTAGACTTGAATTTAGACCACAAATCTGTGTCAAGCAGTAGCCCAGAGGTTGAAAGAGCTCCTGAACAGGGCCTATGTTATCTCAGGAAAATTATTTTCTAATCAACTTTCAATAGGGGAATGAATAACAATGAAGGAAAGGGAAAAGAAAGTGTAAGACAAAAAAGAGACAAGAGAAAGAGAGACAGAGACATAGAAACAAACAGAAAGACAGACAGACAGACAAGCTGACATTACAGAAAGACAGTTGATAAACACTCTTTACCACCCAAAATAGCCTTAATTCCACTTTGGAGGCAACGTGGGCTTAAAAACGCCATCCTTTTCTTACCCTATCCCATCTGATACCTTGAAAATCATGTCGGCAAACTTTGTAAAAGCCTCTCCAAAACCCCTAAAATGCCATCACCTAAAGCTTTGAAGCCCGCTAACTGTTCAATGTAAGATTACTCTTCTAATCTTTCTTAATACCAACGCCTAAGTTGTTGTGATTCCTGTGAAATGTTGTGATTCGAACTGAAAAGAAGGACTTAAAAATATCAATCCACATTGAAGCACTACTCAGGAGCTAAGTTAACCACTTTAAGCTTGTCCAGTCCACATATGAGGTCAAACTCACTGGTAGTTTTGTAACTGTAGATTTGGCATTGGATGGAGGTGGTAGTGGTGGGAGGGGGAGGGGACAAAAAACCTTTTTGTTCTCTTTGATTTTTCAACCACCATTAGGCATTGATCAGCAAGGAGACATCGGTCAGTAAGTCCTGGACATTCTCAAGTGTCCGGGTCAGATGAAGAACAGAAGAATGTATGCATCAAGTAGCCCTGTTGCTATGTCCAGAAGGACTTGGACACTGGGAAACAGCCACCACCATGAGCCCCTGAACAAACAAAACTCTTTGTCCTGTAACACTCCCTGAATGATCCTTAATTGCAATCCATCAATTTTAAATCAGTACAATCATGATCTTAACAAACACGTAAACATACAGGTAATGTATGCACCATACAGGTGTAGCTAAAAAAATATCACTGTGCGGTCCTTCTGGACCACATCACCAATGTCTTTGTAATTAATGAACCCCCCCCCCCCCTCCAAAAAAGACAAAAAAAAAACCAACAAAAAACACTCAGGTAAATCTTTAAAAACTACATGTAATTTCATTTTTAGTGCTAAAGGAACAATAAACTTACTATCATTTTAGGCTCTAAGCAGAACAATTCCACAGTCATAATTATTTTATATATATATATATAAACAATATATATCGTCGGCTTCGTCACTGAGCGACAAAGCCTCGTATCTGAAAAATGTTGAATGTTCAGGAGGGAAAAAAAAAAATGGCGTCTGAGCATTACAGCCAATGGAAGCAGTCAAGTTTAATTTATCACTAGTGGTCTAATCTTTGCAGTTGGGCATGCGAGGGTTTGAAAATACACTTTAAGTGTTCCTAGCTATATTAAGATAATAAAAAACACTAAATTTCACCACAAATTGAGATACAAGGTCTTGTCACCCAAGCGACAATATGTACATGTAGAAATCAGCACAATTCACTTCATGCCTTTGGCTGGGTAGCCTAGGCATTCTCTATATGTATGTGTAGTTGTAAGTAGTAGTAGTAGTACACTCTTGGATTTACATTCCTTGAACATTTTGAACTTAAATGAAAATTCTAGAACCAAACGAAAATCAACTCAACGAATACGGTGCCTATAATGACATCGGCTTGTGTTCAGGTGAAACAATTTGTTAAATTAAAGCCATTAACAGACTCATGAATGGGGTCAAAGAGAAAGGAATTGGAAAGAATGCTATGGCTTCCCATAATCTTAAGGAATTTGCATACAGCTGGACCCTGGACAATGCCAAGGTGGTAATCTATCCTATTAAACACTCTTGACCACAAACAACACTACCATGGACAAAGAACTTCACAGAGGACTCAGCAGCTTTCAACTCTGCCCAAAGTGTATGTATGGGACTGGCACAGGTGCAGACAATGAAAATGGGAGCCACTTATTTGGGCTGAGATTTCTTAACAGCATTGTTGTGGTCAAGAGCAAATCCTGTTGTCAGTCTAAAGCAAATCTCCTTGACTGGGAATTAATTGCCTGCGGGACTCATTAAGATTTGATTAATTCAGATTTTTAATTGGTCTGGGTTGAACTGGATTAAGTCAAGGTTGAGTTAGCAGGTAAGCAGTTGAAGATGTATGTTGACAATGTCAGGGCCCACGGGCCAGGAATAGTACCAGTACTTATGAATAATGTAAAGTTGTAAACAAATACATGTAATGACGTATGACTATAAATCTTCACTCTTAAAAGAGTTTCCAGTTTCCTGTCTGTCTCCTGTCCTGTCTGTATAAAAACAATAAGGCTTGCAAAAACGAGACAGCTATGTAAGTTTTCTAGCTGCATATAACCATCTGTTTGCTTTGTCATGGTGATAAGATATCTAGGAAAATGTTTATTACAATCCCTATAGCTAATTCCTAACCATACAAACATCCATGACAAGAGAGACATATATGAAGTGTAGGAAATAAACATCTTCCTTTACTCTCGCATGTTTAAATATCCTACCCACCTCACAGATAAATGAAGGAAGAATAACAAACCAGTGCAAAAAGTTCAGAGTTAATGGCCCTCAAATTGTAACTCATCTTGCTCACTACCTAAAAATTTTGTGATTGCTGAAAAAGTACAGTAAATTGAAGGCCATATGCATTGATGCACAAAGCAAGAAAAGTTTAAATCCAGAAAAAAATCCTGAAAAAAGTAATACTGCAAAGTAGGATTTGAGGCAACTTCACCCATTTTCCACCCAGTCCTTTACACTACCAAGCACCCAAAATAAAACATAATTTATTACTTTATATGAACTTTGTCTTCGTTTTGTAAAATGTCAAACTAATGATCCACTGATTTAAATGTGCTGCAGTCTACTAGTATACCATTATTTACCTGGATCAACTTGATGAGCAAACTCTAAAAGTCACAGGAATTACTAACTGTACAGGAAATAAACCTATCAATATCACCCTGTATTATAAGCACCAACAGCCCCTTCATTTTTTATCCACAGGAGTCTGACAATGTCAGGAAATATCAGAAGGAAAAATCCTTTCTCAAATAAAAGGCCAGATAAAGGTGGATTTTTATAAGATGAAAATAAGGTGGGGACAAAAGAAGAAAGACGAGCTATATCAAAGACCTGTCAATGTGGCCAACATGGCAGAAGGAACTTTATGTGAATTTTGTTTGATCATCTAACAAGAGAGCGTATAACGACAGCATAATCATACAAATCAAATAACCATCAAACAGGATTGCTCATGCCAGCATACTTAACGCACTTATACCATCTTTCTTGCTCAAACTAACGAACACACTTTTCATTATCTTTATCTGAGAAATTAGTATACTTTTTCTGTCTCAAACTTTCTCAAACTAATGAACACACTTTTCATTATCTTTATCTGAGAAATTAGTATACTTTTTCTGTCTTCAACATCTTTTTTCTCCCTCTCTCTCCATTTCATTTTCAACCAGTAATTGCTTCATTCTCTTCTTTCTCAAGTAATGACCATACTCCTTTCTAGCACAAAACTTTTATCTGTCTGTCTCTGCCCCCCTCTCTCTCTCTCTGTCTCTCTCTGTCTCTCTCTCTCTCTTGCTGTCTATCTCTGTATCTCATCTCTCTATGGACTCATCACCATCAATCCGTTCACCTGTATTTCCCTACTTGAGCATGAATCTTCAATATTTGTTTTGTACAGTGCAGGAACAAACATCATATCCCTCATATACCTTGTCAGACAATCCGTCAATAAATAGCTTGTTTTTTCCCCTACGATTTTTCATTCTCTTGTCGGCAGATCAGTGATTATGATGGCTTTGTTCGAGCACTACCCTTCACCTTTTTCAACATAAGTCTACATCTATACATTAAATATTTCAATTAGTCTTATGCAAGTGGGTGATCATTCAGACTTCTCCAACAAATTTTGGTACCCATATATACATCTGGTGAAAAGGTACTGGTAGCATAAAAGACCAGCAGCCAAGCCTTGAAAGCGCTCAAAACGAGCTTAAAAAATAACTTTATCCATAATAGTTTGATTCTTGATTTTGCCTATTCCTGCTTTAATTGTATAAGAGTTTGTTTGGGTATACCATTACGCCTCCCTTTCCATCCTATCCTATAGTCCTGTGGCCTCCCCCTATATCACCTTCCCAATATTGTGCAGTTGCAATTTCCACCATACATGTACATCCCACCAGTCCACAGCAGATTTTTACTCTTATTTGTTCGGCTAAACGCTTTGTGCGGCAAAATCTACACCTTTACATATTCCAACCTGTTTCTATTTGCCCTGCAAACACCAGTCAACAAAGCCGGGGTGATAATGAATGAGAAATACACAGGGTGAGAACAAGGTGTTGCTAAGATGGTTCCAGTAAGTTGTAGATCAGGGTTATCTTTAAAAATGTGAGATATACCAGTAGATAAATCCTCCTCACTCTTTAAAAAAAGAAAAAAAGAGTATGGGTCTTCATCATTAACTGCAATTTTATTTATCGACCCATTGTGCATTTCATTTTGGTTTAACACAAATTTTCCATTGACCTAAGCCTGAGTTGTCTGAGGCATCGTATTCAACAGGTTAATACAAAACAATGTTTTATCTGCTGAACGAGGAAGACGTGTAGGCTATTTTGAAATGCCACAAATGTTCTCACATTTTAGCATCTTGAAGTTCCATTCTGTAAAATGATGGCATTAGGGTATATTTACTTTTAAAATTGTGCAGTTCTCACTGCAAAAACTGCAACTACTACAGTTTTCTGGTTTATACAGTACTCGTATTGTAAGACGGTCTTCAAGATAAACTGGAGTTCTGGTCATGCCATCAAAATTTAAAAGAAACTGTTCCAAAGCAACAGGGAGAGTTTGGTAATAGTTGTGTATTAACACGGGTGTTTAGTGTGAGATTCGGAGATTATTGAATTGATAGGAAATTCACTTACTTTCCTCAAAAGATATCTGCACTGCACAAAGAAATGACTGAATAGATGGGACCACACACAAATCTGACATGAATGTTACCCCCAAACTTTTCAGTTTTTTCTTGCCATGTTTCCAATATGAGGGCATTTGAAGAGCAATCCTTTCTAGGGGAAATTTTTACTCTGATATTCTTCCTACATGAAACTGCCATGGAAAGAATGAGAAAGCTCACAAATTATTTTTCACCTTTCCCAGAACTCAAGTTTCTCCTTAAACATTAAAGAACTCCATTGGACCAGACAGGGTGCAAAACCGATGATACATGGAGACCATGACAAGGTGCAGGGGTACAAAGACCAGGCTAAAAGTGGTGTCATGCTATTGTTGTAGAAAGGTGTGACTCTGTGAGACATGGAACAAAGGATTCTGATGGAGGTGTTGAGGAGGTCTGAGGCAGTCATTGTTTAGTTTCCTAATTAGAGAGTAAACATGAAGAGCTATTCATGATCACTTTCTTTGCATATACTCAATTAGGATATGACTGCCATGAAGTGGTAGTACAGGGATGGGGAATACTTAGCATGGATGGAATGAAACAAGTTAGGAGAACTTTCTAGAGACTCAAGTGCATTTCCCCCCTTTGGAAAGAATAAAAAATACCAGAACTGTGTCAGGTTCATTCACTTTCTTCCACAAGAATTCTGCTTCAATCTATTGGCTAGTTATACATGTAATTGTGCAATTAAGGAAAAGGGAGAATAAAGAACTAATAAAGAGTCTGAGAGAAACTCAGTTGCAATTAAATCATCTACATGATTGTTTCCTTGCAGTTGGCATAACATTGTCAGTAACATAAATGTAAATAATTGGGGCACTGTTTCATAAACTTGTTATCAGTAACAACTGCCACATTTCTGTGACAACTTTGCTCTCAGCCAACCACATGAAAGAATTTCAGTAGCTTATAACAGTTATTGCAACGTGTTATTGATAGCAAGTTTTATGAAATAGGGCCCTGCTGAGATCCAGAAAGGCATTAGCTCTTGGTGAAGTTCTAGAATTCCCATCAGATGAAATGCAAACCAAGATTTATTGACATTTTTTTCATTACTTCAGACAACAGTGCAAGTTCAGTGATAAGGAAACATTGAAGCTTTGTGACAATATAACCAATGATGATGATGATGATGGTGATACTGAATTGTCGATTACGATAAAGATGAAAATGTTGATAAAAATATGATTGCATAAAAAATGATAGTGTAGGTAAACAGTAAACTACAGTTCCGCATTCTCGAAATGTCTTTCCTTTTTATTCTCAAATCAATGTGAACTCCCTCCATGCCATTTTAAAGGTTTTTTAATCTCTGTTCATGGAATCAATGCACAGGAACTCATCTGAGAAAACCCATCCACATCCTGATGCAGTTACTGAACTTTTTGGTGTTCACATTCCACCCCACCCCCAACTGAAAGGAATAGAAATGCATTATTCAAAAGCTGCAACTCTAGCTACTCCTCTCGGCCCCCTTTCTTTCTCCCCCTAATCTGAGATTTCTTTCATTCTCTCCTGTGTATAGAATTACACAAGGTTTTATGCAGAAGACTAAACTGCACTAGTCTTCAATCAAGGCTAGGAATGCATCACGCATATTAAACTTCTTGCAGAAAATAATAAAATCTTTTTCTTGAAAATTACATTTGAGGTGAAGGAAGTATGACGTACAAAAATCAACAAACCTTTGGTCAGTAAGAACATGTTATCTTTACATCACTTGATATTTTAACTAGCTCATTTTAGAAATTAACATATACTTCTGACATCAAGAATATCTGTGCTTCAAAAAAGATCAAGAACAAAAAAACAAAAAACAAAAACAAAACAAATAAATCCAAAAACAACAAAAAACCCTGGACTTAAAAAGCATTGCCTTCCGATATTACATAGTGACTCTATTGAAGACAGTGTAAGTCAGCATGTGCATAAATTCAAGTACTTTTCACAATTCACAATGCGTAAGTATTGTATAGTAACATTACTTAACCAAGGCTCGACATTAGCGGTGGCCCGGTGGCCCGGGGCCACCAAAATTGGCTCCCGGGCCACCATTTTTCAAAAATTGATAAGTTTGGTGGCCCGAATCGGGCAACCAGAAAATTTTAAGTTAACGCAATTTACGTGGTGTTAATTGTACACATTTTAGCTCCTTCCGCGATCCGAATTGCAAGTCAGTTTTATTCGCGGTTCATCAGCGCCGACGCTGTTTGAGTTAGCGCAACACCACTCCAATTGCACCTGGATCTAGTTGCGGTGAGCTAGCCGACCTCGAATGAAAGTTAGATTAGTCTTATGGCAGTATATATAGGCCTCGGTCTGCGGCCGTGTGTATTTTCCGCGCACCACACTAAGCCTGTTTCGAGTCTAGTACACGATTAAACGTCCGAAAATGTCACTACACGAATAATAGAATTTCTATCGACTACTCGGAAACATAGCTTGAACTTCAGAATGATCCATCAAAAATGCGAAATCATTAATGAAATCAAGAATGCTTCTCTCCATTTCAAAGTTTTAAGGTGTGATTATGTCATTTAGACGCCTTAAATTCACATGAGAATATCTTTTTGATCACGAAACTCTTATGTCTCGCGCAGCGAAAACAAGTGTTTCAATAATATTCGGAAGCCGTAAGCCCTAATGTGTGTGTGTGAGAAAGCGACTTAATCGCGCATTGCACCATCGTTCACCACAGCGATATGCACCGTAAGCAAGTGAGCTCACTAACGTAATCAAAGATACGCTATCATAATCAGTGTGACAAAATATTTTTGGAACATAGCAATGAACGAAGACGAAAGGATATTACCAAGAAAAAAACATTCATACTTGCAAGTAAGCGCTTGTTCGTTAGTTATATGCCCTTGCTGGCGATTTGTGATGGGGATTTCAATCATTGGAGTTCGATTTCAAATGACTGCTAAGCGCTTTCATCGTAATGTATACGTAGTTTCAACACGGCCGAATGGGATTTTGTGCACTGACTGTTACGCTCCACTTCCGGGTTGGCGCCATCTCTTGTCAGCTGACGAATAATATTGAAACATGATTTCACCAAATATCGATGAAATATCAAGCAAATGCCGATCTATTTGGTTTTATTTGACCAGGATTTTTTATTCGGTCCTCACAAAAATAGGTAGGATGCTATGATTTGAATTTTTATGAACTGGACAAGCAATACATTTCTTTTCAAAGATGCTTTATTGCCAAGTTTCTTTATGAAAATCGGACATTACTGTTAGGGATATTGCACACGCTGTTATATGGGTATGGGACTGGCCTCACTGCGGTGCTGCAGCGCAGGTGCAGCTCCAGCGCGGGGCTGAATGGTGGCAGGCTACGAACAGCTGGAGTGGTCGGCCGACTGGCCAAATGAAAGTACCGAGTAGTCGATTAATCGTCCAAAAAAAATGACCGTTTAAACGAATACCAAAAATGGGCTTTCAAAACAGCCCTACATTGAAGGGTCATTGTAAGGAAGAATCATATATTAATCTGCAACTTTATCACTGAATATGATCATTTCAGGGCATAGGAGGGTAAAACAATGGGTTTTAATCATTCTAACAATGTTTTATTATAATCTTTAAATTTCTTATGTTTTTCTTTGTTTTCGGGCCACCAAATTTCATTCTCGGGCCACCAAAAAAAAGGAAATGACAATTTTGGTGGCCCGAACGGGCCACCAAGAAAAAAAGTTAGTGTGGAGCCTTGACTTAACCATACTACATGCAACTAGTATCTACAAGTAAAATAAATGATCAAAACCTACAATTCATGCTTCATAACATGCCAGGTGCAAACGATTTTTTCCCCCTTCTTTTTATAGACAACTGATATGAAATGCCCATAAATGTACCCTCCTTTTATTCTTTTTTCAAGAATTTGCAAATACTGTTTTCCAATAAATACGTAATGTTATTGTTATAAAACAAACAAAAAAGGGGTTTCCAAAAATCTGAATGCCTGGTTTTCATCTCACATATTCTGGCAGTTAGTGTGAAATAAATAAATTTAATTGATTGTAAAGTTTTTTAAGACATTCACATACATTTTTAGAAAAGCAACTTAAAACACAATAAAATCACTCATTTCAGAAAACAAGTCTCCCATGTCCAATATCCTTTCCCCAAATGGGCAACAATTATGGCTGTCCCACTGTCTGTGTAACATCTTACATTGCTCAAAAACTTTTACTTTTGCTTTACTTACACTAAATTATGTCCTCTTAACCTATGGGCATTTGTCACAAATAAAAACCTATTCTATCTTCTGGCTCATTTCAGGAACGCTCCTTAAAGTCAACCAAATGGAACAAATGGGCCGACTTCAAGAATAAAGACCAGATAATTCGACACAATGTTGCTCTTTTTGGTACGACTACTGGAACGCCCACTCCTGCAACAAATGTCCAAACACAATTTCGGTAATCTACAAGGGCTGAATTTTTGAGGTGATTAAACCATTTGGGACATTTAGAGAGAGAGAAAGAGGGAATAAAAAATTGCTTCAGTGAGATAAATAATGGAAGCATGGCAAGCTTGTGTTCCTGGCTATTTTCTATCTTTTTTTGCTCTTTAAAGATAAAAAGCGAAAGAATGGATCTTTCTCTGAGACTATACAATACTGCATGAAATCCTCCAGAATCCCTCTAAAGAGTCGGCAACGATTCTTCAGGGAGCACTTACTATTTCTGGGATGTCATTCTACCAAGATTGCGAAGCACTTTCTTTTCAATTTCAATTAAGCACAGGAATGTTGAAGGTTTTTGTTCACCTTGCACAGATTCTAAGATCTCTTCCTTTGTAGTCTTTTCTGCTTTCAGTCTTTCTTTGTCTCCTTGAGGAGAGCAAAATGGTGTATCGTTTTGCTTTTCTTCCATATCTTTTTCATAAAATAACACTGTCCTTTTATTTACCCAAATCTATTTTTCCAGAGCTTTTTCCGATCTAACTACATGTAGATATCTAAAAACAGTATCATAAACATGCAGGAAATATAATACAATTTGATATGAAAAGACTGACAATAAAAACAGGAACTTGGCTGCTGTAAATATGTAAAAACCCTCATGGATTTGTCTTGACAGCCACCATTAGAGAAATCACTTAAACAGTAAGAATTTTTGTTGATTCTATTGTTTATATGTTTACGAATATGTATATGTTCTTTTATAAATTTATCATATTGTAAAGTCAGAGAAAGAATCAAATAAAGATGTTTCTTAATAGCCTTAAAAGAAAAAAAAAGAAGAATGGAATCTCTTATTCATGTACTGTATCAGTCTCTACATTTCCCATGTTCTCTCCACTTCTCCTTTTCCTTCATTTTTCTCTTTTCACTTCATTCATCTTTTCTTTCTTCCACAGGAAAAAAAGAAGAAGAAGCTTTTTCTTGCAAACCTTGGGGGGAAGTCAGGTAAAGTGCTCCACTCCATTTCGCATCAATTTATATAGATTAACTCCATCAAATGAGACTACTTTGCAGGGTTCTGAATGAATGAAATCTTTACCTTCAACAAGCAAATTATCTGAAATTGCATGTTAACTAAACAGTCATTGAAATAACCTTAAAGTTTACCTATGCATCAATGTCCAGTTGCAAATTTTCCCAACCAACAAAATAAATTGATTTGAATTGCATGTAAGCCACATCTAATTGAAAGAACTTTGTATGTTTCTATGCATTCAGTCATTTTATGGAGAATTAAGGTAATTGAGGTAACATGTCTAAACAAAAACAACACAAAATCTTTGGTTGATGTACAAATATCACATTCAAATGAACTATAGATACATACAGCCCTACACCTGACTCCTTTTGAAGGACTTGCTATTTTATTTCTAATTCACAATTTCTTTTTGTCTGCTCCAAACAGGATCAGGCCTACTGGAATCTCTTATGGGATCACTATTTTAAGAGCAAAAATCATTTCATCATCATAAAAAAACAAGCCAATACAGTGTATGAGCCCATCTGTAAATTAAAACAAAATCATATAACAAGTATGCAACTGGTATGGCAAGAGCTTGAATAAATTATCTTTTTTCTAAAGAGAAGAATATTCCATTCGTTATTTACTCCAGGAAAGATGCCACTTTTAATCTAAACTAGATACACACTATTCTCGTAGTAATTTATATTAACATCTTATTCTTATATATGGGTGACCTACCCCCATTTAAAATCAGCCTAAAAGAGACCAACTAAGGATACATAATTATCTAATTAGCCAACAAATTGAAATTTGAGTTGGGCTAATCAAAAACCTCTTTCAACTTATCATTGGTTATTAAGAGATGGTTTAGGATGAGTAGATATTGAAATCATTGTGGTTGATATTTGGCTTAATTTTCTTGGCTTGGCTTCTTGTACTTTCTTGTAGGATGTTCAATTCTCTCTGTCTCTCTCTCCTTGTCTTTATCCCTCTCCCTCTCTCTTTCTCTATCTTTCCCTGTCCTCACCAATGTGGCATACATTCCATCACATAATTACCAATCTTCTGAGGACAAATTTATGCAAATCCCTTCCTTACCTCTAGCGTGAAAACATGATTAGATCTCCGTAACATGTGTATGCTACATGAATAACCAATGTAAGTTGCACTTTTGAAAAGAATCCCTTTCACTAATAACTACATGTAGGCCTACATCTGCATGTATAGGACCTTATACAATATATGTAGGCCTATCAAGATAGCCGATGCATGTAGTATGGCAGGTATTTAAGTAAGAAAGAGGAAAATACTTATCAAAAAGGTAAATAACAACAAAAACAAAAACAGAGAAAAAGGGAGGTGAAAATGATAGAGATGACTGATAGCCCCAATACAGCATGTTACACATACATGTACACGCAAGATGAGTTCACTCAATGCGGGAGTTCCAAACTTTCACGGAGAACGATTCTTTATTCAACTTCAAAAAGTGTCGAATCTATCACATCAATTGGAAACTGTATTTTTTTCTCTGACACACAAAGCCCAACATTAACAAGCTCCTTGACAAAAGAGAGGTAAAATCCTGATGGACAAGGCATATAGCGGGCTAAGTCCTTCCCAACAACAGACGTGCCTGCTGTGAGGCCTTCAAACAGAATAAGAATGACAAGTGACATTGTCAGAGACCCCCACCTATAAGAAGAGTTCATTCCTCATCCTTCACTCCATGCCTGCCTTCCTATACCAACAATACCCCCACCATCTTTCCACTTCCCAACTCAAACAGGTCTAAAAGAATAACTTCATTAGTTACATCTCTCTTTTCCTCTATTACTGATATTTCTCTCTAACTCAATGGTTTGCTGTTCGGTACAGTGAGCACTAATGCGGTGCACGGGGTGAAATGAGGGACTTGTAGACCTAGCAGGATAATAGAACCATGCTGTGAAGAAGTCTTTCTTCATTCGGAAGAACTCCAAATCTCTTTTCTCCCATCATGGGTACAGTGAAGCTCCATGTAAAAGAACTGGGATGCTCTTGATCAGCGAGACTGACAAGGCTATAGAACCCACGCCCACCTACTGTGCTTCTACGCTCGTCATGTGCGCACGAATTAAAACACTCCATTTACAATCTCACGCTTTCTTTTACCTCTTTTCGCCACAATGCCTCCACCACAATCCAATCAAAATATTGCAGCTTGGATACCCAGCCACATATACCGGTCTTTTCAGCAGGTTTTCATTGTGACCGGGTGGCAAACTTGGCGACATTTCCAACACCACATGCCAGGTGTCGACAATAGGCTGGTCGACGGGAACAAAACTCTTCTTTTTATACATCACACCTCTTCCGTCAAATCATTTCCTCTTCAAAAATAAATTTCTACAGAAATATATGACATACTGCCAGTCTTAGTCATAACAAGAGCAACATGTACTATACTATATGGAGCCAAAAATCCCCTTTTCTATTTCCATTTCTGATGTACTTCAGCAAGTCTACACCTAAAGTAGCAAATCTCATTTGGTTTTATCAACCTAGTCTTTGGGTAATAAACTTTGGGTAATAAAATAAGAGAAAATTTCAGCGCATTGATGACAAAGTTGAATATCATCTTATTATTAGGAACTGCATTCTTTAAAACTATCAAAACATTATAACAATCAATTCTTAATAAAAAATAATAATAATAAAAGCCAGAATGAAAAAAAAGTTGTTGTTGATTCTATATTGTTTATATTACATACATAATGATGTACATGTTTTGTTATATATTTGTTATATATTGCAAAGTCAAGAGCAATACCTAATAAAGATGTTTCTATTGAGAAAACAATAAGAGCCAACATGCAATTTCAATTCTATTTCAACACTGTACATTGGGCACATCACTGGTTCCACTTAGCATACATACATTGCATATGCACAGACACACAATATCTGCATTTTGTGGTTGAATTTCAATTTTAATTTTGCCTGCAACTATGCAAAGACTGGTACATGGTATAAACATATGTGCATGCACTTCATTTAAATTAGACGGATAGAACATGCAAATCACCAGGCTCTTATTATGCCGACCCGCAAAACAACCACATAGGCCGAATTCATAAAATTGGAAATTACCACAAAGGACAGACTTAGTTACTGCCCGAGATGAGAATTGAAATGATCTTTCATGTAAGCAACAGTGTTGCACCCTTTATGGATCTGTTCCTTTGAAAGGGGCAACGGTTGGCACCCCTTCAGACGGGTAGAGGGCCTCAGAGTATATGGATCTAACAGGGATTCATTAGGGTTGGAGTAGCAGGAGGGATGGTATGAGTATGATACCAGCTTGTCAGAGGTACACTGATCTCTTCAACACATTTGGCCTCACATGACATACACTGCTAACCTGTATCATACAGTGAGCACTGACAGCTCTCATGCACTAACCTAATATAAGTCACTTGCTTTACACATGTTCATGTAGGTGTTTATGGTCAACAGAACAAATGTACAATATTATAAAAGTCTAAAGATTTCAAAAGGGTAAGAGCTGTGTCTGCAAAACATTTTGCACGGTCATATATGGGTTTAAGAGAAGAATGCGGTATGACGTTCTTGGATTAAAGCTAGAAAACATGAGATGAGAATCATGAGATGCATTAGGCACCTTATCAAAAGTCAGGGCCGATTTGGAACGCAGCCTTTAGCGTCTTTTCCCCTCCGTCCTCCTGTTTCTCTGTGGACAAAACAATGGGGGATCCGGAAAGCCAATGCAAAAGAACGGTCATGGAGAAGACGATCAAAGACGTGGGATGAGACTTTTGACACGCGGCTTTAACAACACTAACACAAAAGACACAGATGGGAAAGGCAATGGTAAAATACTCTAGAATTATACTGCCTCCTGTCTCAGGATTTAGAGCAGGTAAATAATGTGTGCACTTTCATTACACATGTGTAACAATTCAATTTCTAAGGTGTTTGATTTTCTCAAATTGACCAAAATTTAACTACCATAACTAGAAATGGTGAAATATCCAATAAGAATGAAATTAACATCAATGCATCTCCTGGTCTTAAGGCATTACACTGTATCTAAGCCATTATAACTCAATCAGGGCCCCGTTGCATAAAAATTACCATTGATGGTAACTTTGCCATCAATGGTAACTTCCATGGAAACCTTGAATTCGATGGGCTGTTGAGTAATGTTACCATGGTAGTTACCATTAATGGCAGAGTTACCATCAATGGTAAGTTTCATGCGACAGGCCTCAGATTGTAACTAAATTATACACAGCTCTGAATGAGAAGTAACTTCACTAAGGCATGCAGTTTGTGAAAAGTGCAGTAGATTTCAGTTTAAATTGAGACTTCTATTCTGACACGAGGCTATAGATGGCTTACTAAAGACAGAGCTGCAGCCTAATAAGCCAAATGGGCCATTTGGGATCTCACAACATGACCATTTGGAGACTGCCTCCATCTTTAAAGGCTCTTTTCTTTGCCTTCCTCGTCTCCAATCGAATCCTTCAGTCTTTGAACTCAACGAGGGTTCGACAATTGATACCATTGTGAAGTACAAGTCCATCTACACGCAGTACAGACCAATTAGACTCCTAGACTGGTAGAAAATTTATCCCTGTATTGAGGTTTCTGAGGACATTACAATGTAGGCCTATAAACCTCTCACATTACTAAATCCAATAATGGATATCTACCATTCAACGGATCCATAAAACTGACTGACATAACCACCAATATCACAAGTTACTTCAAAAGTTACTTCTTGAACTAGTTTCTGGAAACCAAAATCCTTCAACAAGTTGCTGAAATCACCTAGATCTTATCAATTTAAGGCAAACAGATTTTGAAAAAAGACAAAAAGTTCCATATAGCATCAGCAGGTTTCATCTGATGAAATATATATATTTTCACAATATGACTGGGAATTTAAGGTGTTCAAATTTTCAATGCACATGGCCAGAGAGTAGATGCCATTACTACCCATTTTTGCTTGATATTACCACAAATCACAAAGGGAAACTCCATCCCGATATAAAAGTTGCCCGGACTTGGTCTGTAGATGGCGCTTCACGCAATGCTTCCAGAAATCCCACAAAGCAGCCCAAGAGGGATTTTTCACAAGCATTGCGTGAAATGACATCTATACACCAGGTCCGACCAACTTGAAGTTGCTTTTCATTAAAGCGGGAAAAAGAGAAACATACATGTAAGAAAGAATATGGAAGGTATCTAAACAAATTAATAATCATTGTGGACATCCCATTTATGTTTTTGTCTACAGTATAAGGACTATAGGTGATAAAAAGCATATCTAAAAACAAACCAAACATGATACTTATGTAATGCTGATATGTTTTCTTCATTTCCCATCTATTACATTTCACTTACTTCATTCATTCTGATCTATAAATTTCTTCTGCTTGAATTCCTTTTTTAACTGAAATTGTTCCTTCTTGGCAAACAAGTGAAATTTATGACTCATTTCACATTTCCTCCATTTATTACACTGGTACTGTAACTGAAAAATTCAACATCTCAACCGGTTATTTTCAATACAATACAAAAATCTTTTACAACAGTTTAGACATGTATACTGCATTGCGTGACCTTGCATTCTGATCGAATACATGAAAACAACAAATAAGAGATGAGAATTGTGAAGAACAATCCACTTCCTAATTCATTTCCCAGGTCTTCCTGAAGGTGAGAGGGGATTAACATCAACCAGATGGGGATTAAGATTATCCCAGGGGGCATTATCATCCTATCATCAACAAGCTTTAAACCTCATTCATTCCTATGTCACCAAGGGCAAGAAGAGATGCAATGTACAAGTAGTTGAGGCTAGTCTTCTCACAGACTGAACTTCTACGACAATATACTCAGCAGGATCTGCAGGTTTGGATGTGGTGCTAAGGAATGGAACTTGAGTACCCGTTTGATATATATATATGCTTGTTGGTGCTTAGAAATCAGGATTACGATAAAGATTAAGTGGGGATTAAGAAATACACATAGATAATACGAGCTAGACTTTCCACATTGACAAAACTGATTGGTGCTGCAATAATTCCTTTTCAATACTGTGTAATTTGACATTATCAATTGACAGTCATTTTCTTATCATTATTCCTTTGATTATTATTTATAGTCCGAACAATGATAACTCTACTTTTGAAACGTTCATAAATCATCACAAGTGTATCAGTAGTCACAAATCACTCCACTGTATTTTGGAAAATACACCCAGTGGAAAAAAAAGAACTAATATAAAACACACAAGAATGGGGAGCTAGAGAAAAGTAAGGGGAAGCTTTGGTATTTAGAAATAAATACAAACAATTAAAATTACCTCAACAGAACTCAATTCGGCACTGCAGCTCCTATGGAAAAAAAATAAGGCAACATGCCACATCACATGGCACATTCATGTCAAGGGAACATAAGGAATGAGGTAATTTACCCGGACATAATTATCATTCAAATAATGTCTGTATGATAAGACTATTTGGATGCGTGTACCTTATACACAACACCAATAAACAACCAAGGATAAATTACTGAGAATGGCAGGCAACATCAAAGTAGAAAAATTCAAAGAGGGTGGGTATGGGAGTAGAAAGTACTTTTTCACGCAGGGGATTAAAACCTTATCTGCTATCTTCAACAACATGGGGGATTAAAATAAATAAATCCTGGAGGTCTTAATCCTTAGGTGATTAACATCTTGAGGTTGCTGGTTAATTCTGTAACAGATGGTGCTGGAAGCCACAAACTCCATCTCCTCCGCTCTCTCTCTCTCTCTTTCTCTCTCTCTTCTGTCTGTCTCTCTCATATTTCATCTCCTTCCTTCCTGTCTCACGAGGTTGATATCAAAGTCACCGACCTTTCTCACAGGTAATAAACACTCTTTCAATCACTTCATAGGAAATGCTAAAACATTGGAATTTTGCAAGAAGCATTCATTGATCACATGGCAGAAATTAGCAATGATATTAAACTGTCATCTCTAAAAAACATATCCCCTATTCTAGAAAAACTTCAGCTGTTACTTTTTTTCAGGAGAAAATGCTCTGCTTCCAACAGTGTTTCAGTTGTATATGAATCATCCATTGCATGATCTACTAAAAGCTAGAAGAATGGTATTATAAGGATAATGCCTTCTCACTTGGAAGAAAATGATCTTCCATGTATTTCACTTACTCTCCATCATGTACAAGCGGAGCTAGCACATAGGCCCGAACATAGAATCAGTTTATATCTTGAGTTAAGACCAACGATGAATTGAGCTTACCCCACACCCTCCTGTCACAACAAAACACCCCACAATATAGCCCTCTTGTTTGTATCCGCTACTGGATTACAATGGCTAAATTAAAGGGTCAATCTTGTGACACTTTCAGACCACCAAGATCAATACAAGGCAAGACTTGGGTCTTGAGGGCTGCAAGGTGGACAATAGTCCAACACACCTTTGGTCTTATTTGTGAAGGGCTACAACCAGCTCTTGGTCTGTTATGACAGAAGGGGACAGGAACGCTTTGAAAGGAACACGTTAACCTGTTAAACACTATGCCTATGATAACTCTGGTTAGAGTCTATGGAAATGCATGTTATACTAAAATCTAGTCATGCCCAACAGGTTAAAGTGGTCTACAGGGAAAGGAAACATGCTCTGTAAAATTGGAACTGTTTTACAGATCGAAAGAGAAAAAGCATAAAGAAATTACAAGTAAGCAAGACTTTCACTTCTTAAATGACTGAATGAGCTGCCCCCAGCAGCTAAAATTCATGGAAAGGTTCCTAACACACAAACAAACCAATAATTATTTTCATCATGAAGGCAAAAGCAAAGCAAAATCACATGACACACATAATGTAATAATATCCTCCAAAAGGCCCAAATATAATCGGTAACATCTAAAATTAACTATATACCAACTGGACGAGACTTCCATGCACAAGGGGAAACTGATTTCTTTAACCTCACAAAAATATTTTGATTTCATACACTGCTTCTACAAAACTAATAAATTTCAACAAAATTTTCCTTCATTTTATTATTTATCTACTCTTTCAGCTTTTGATCATCATACTATTCATTTTTCTAATAATATGCAGCATTATGAACAGCTAGTCTCCTTTGCCCAGTTCATCTTGGGTTTGCATGAACTTCCAAATTTGTGCTTTGACAAATGTCATTGGTATTTATATGACAGATTGTATGGTCTGGCCGAGAGAGAGAGAGTCTCAAGAAAATATATGAGTCTTCCCAAACTACTCCACGATAGATGTCCAGAAATATAAATCATTTTGAGGAAATGGGACTGCTGAGAACACGGGAGAATTCATAAAGGGCATGGGAGAGAATTCTGTTAGGAATGCCCCATTTCACCAGGCAATATATCTTCCAAAAAGCCTGGATTTTCCCCTTCTTTGATATGGGAGTTATTTGGCCTCACATAATGCTAATGAAATATCATAAAGCTACATGTAAGTATAACATGAAATAGGCCTACTCTGAAAGGTATTCACTTTCAGTAAAGCAATGATTTGTTTAAAATATTAATAAATATTATAAATGTATAAAACTGTAACTCAGCATTGCTTGTTTTGTTTCTTTCTTATTTTGTGTGTGTAGTATACATTTCATTTCCAATTGTGTTTTCACTTTTTGAAGCTCTCTTTCTCTCCAGCACTTTTAGCTATTGCTCAACTAGATCTACTGGGTTGCATAAAATATGATGCCATTACAATCTTGCATTTGTTACTTTGAGTGAAAAATCTTGTTACTATGATTTAAGTCCAACTTCTTGATTGGATTTTATGGAAAATGATGAAGTTCAGTTCAATTTCATTATTTTAAATGCCAAATCCAATATATTTTCCAGCAAATGCAAAAATAATGGATTATCAATCAACTCTTATAATTTAAATGCCTGTTAAGGTATTATCACTCTCTTGAACATTTATACATTTACATTAAATATAACAACTTCATATCATTTGGTAACAGACAGATAATATCATTTTGCTGTCACTTTGTCTTTTATCATTATGTCCTGTTTAATCAGAATTATATTTTGGGGGGTTGAACTTGATTTAATATTGTTTATGTCATGAATATGTTTTGTTATACTTTATATTCATATACATATTTGTTAAGTCAAAAGCAGAACTTAATAAAGATTTTTCTTAAAAGAAAATTAATCTTGCATTAATAGGCCTTTATAACACCTTAGTATATGATTAAATAACAGACTAACATGACATCAAGAGGGGGGGGGGGGGGGGTGGCACTGTGGCTTCAAGGCTTGTAAGCCTGGCAGATACATAAGCATATTTCAGAATTAGAATCTTAGAATCTAAGAATTACACAGTAGCTGAATACCCCTGCCATGAGGACATAAAATTAAGTGTCTGTTTTGGTAATCTCATTTAAGCGCCTAAAATTAGATGTGTGGGTGATCGTTAGGCCTCCATAAAGCTCTTAATAATAACCCTCCACACTCTGTATGCTGATGCACGTACATGTAAGCCCCATCCCAAATTCATCCCAAAACTCAAATGTCCGACGATATGCATGCGATTTGAAAATAAATCATAACATTACATGATCAGGGCAACAGAACTCTCCTTTTAATAGCATTGACCTTAAATCATACTTAGGATACTCCAGAAACACTTTTTTTTTTAATGGGCTATCTTTCACCTCTCTTCGGAGCAAATTCAATTTTGGGATATGATCGTGTTGACAAGTTACATCAGTTAGAACATACTCAAAAGTGATTTGTTCGGTGGAGATTAAATTTTGAATGGCGCGTTAAGTGAGAAAACACAAATAGTATGCTGGATATGATATGGACGGACGGGGAAAGAGAGGAAAAAGTGAGAAGAAAGAGTGATACGTAATAAGCTGATAATTTTGATTTTAATGAAAGTGCCTTGGAAATTGTAATTAACTGATAAGTGGTCAACATATATAACTTCATAAGCCTTTACGAACAGTTTAAGGATTTGCTTAACTACTTCAAAAATTTGCTTCTTTTAGAAGATCTTATTGTATTAGGCTAATGATATATGTATTTGTATGGTCAATAATGGTCAATAATTTGAAATACAGCTTCAATGCTTAACTACTTGTACAATTTGCTTCTTTTAGAAGATCTTATTGTAGTAGGCTAATGATGCATTGGTATGGTCACACAACCTCAATCATTCCAAGCTTTACATTCTTGGTAATAATGTTAATTGTTTTAAAACTTTCATTCTCATTATTTATCACACACCTTTTCAAACAACCACACTTGTTGAAACATATTTTAATGCTTGAGTGCTTAATTATATAAGAATTCTGTTTAATACAGGTGAATGCATTAACCTTCCAGTAATTGATTACTGATTCCAGAAGCTGTAAAATTTAAACCTTATTCATTCGCTCATGCTTTAACAATGTTTAACAATCCATTCAGGTGCAGTAGGTCCTTAATGATGAAATATATTATGTACCAATAACTTTTCCCAGAAATATGAAGAAATGTGCAGAACAGAGAAATTACAGTTATAAATTCAAACAGAAATTCTTCTTCTTACTCACCTATAAACTGGAAGATAATAATCCCCTGGATGAGATATGATAATCCTAAAGCCATGACTCCAAATGAATAGCTGTTATGTCATCGATGTAAGCCAATTATAATAACTCCACGAAAATGTCAAGATACAGGAAGTCACATGAATGATACTCCGCTTTGGCCATTGAAATACATGTATCCTTCAATGCAAAGTTGTATTCAGCTCTCCGGTTCTCAGATAATCAACACATTAGTATGCTCAATCAATAAATAAGTAAATGATCATCTGACAAGGTTTTCACTGAAAGTGTGAAAAAAACAACATCAAGTTTGTAGGAGTACTACAAAAAAATTTGTTTCCAAATCATCCACACATAGTTCTTCAAACTTCTTATTTCTTCAACATATTATAGTTTCCACATGAAATCCAGTTAGCTGAAGTTACAAAAAAGTTATGTATTCCTCAGTAAACACAGGAAGAATATTAGCAGTGGAGTTTTGCAACAGAAATTTAGAAACCAGTCTTCTCTTGTTCTTTCTGCAACACTAGAAACCTTGGCAGGAAAATAGCACCACTGAACCCAGCTTCTATCTCATGTCTGGTTGACAAAAATTGATCAGTGAATCGGAGGAGAATTGGTAAGAGGAATTTGCTGTTGGTGGAGTGGAGAGAAGCTCAAATCGGTTGGTGTCAGAGAGTCTGGCTATGCCGCCAGTCTCTCGTGACCCAGTCTCCTTGGGTAAATGAGCGAGCCTAGTCACTTGGGGCTGGTTTGCTCTGTCTCTTCCCTCCTCTCGCTGCTGGTGTCATTTGGTTGGTCTGGTCAACGTTAGCTCCTGATGGGGATTGACAGGGTACAGCCTGCCCGAGCTACTGGCTCGGACCTCGCCAGAGGGAAGGGCAGCACACAACCTGTGGTTCCTTCAGCTTTCCTTCACAAGACAAAGTAGGTGGGTTTCTGGAAATGGTGGTGGTAGCCAGTTCTTGCACATAGGAATGAATACGTCCTTTCACCGGTTTCAATTTTTGTGATGGTAAATGCAAAACAAATTTCTTTTTGTTGTTGTCGAATGCTGATCTTCAAAAGTAAACTGCACTTACTCACCGAGACAAACAGTAATGATTTCACCATTAAAGTATTTCAAAGATACAAACTTTTCTTCGTCAGTAACTGTAGACTAGAAAATCAATTAAATAAATTGGCTTGCATGCTCTATGGTATAGAGACATGGTAAAACAGCACAAATAAATAGATTAAAATAGTATCCTTTAATGATGCCTTGAAAATGCTGAATATTCAAGAAAAGGTGAGAATAATCTTTCAAGATGAATCTTTCTGCAGAAAATCAAACCAAAATTCAGAACAGATCTCAGGTAGGCTTGATTTCCAGTCAAAAGTGAAAGTGTGGAAAACTCTCCTGAGACGAAACCGCTGAATTGGATCCGGGCCTGGAAAGGAAAAATTCTTCTCTCCTGGGTTTTGTAATCGACAAGTCCAGTAAGTAACTCCAGCTATAAAAATCCAGGTAGTTTTCTGAACAGGATTCCAGCATCCATCTACCCCAGGAATTCAGGCGTAGAGGCAGCCAGTGGAGGTGCTCTTTACCACGCAAATTGCAGGCAGCAAATGACAACCAGTGGAATCCTGCACAACTTGCGATTTTCCTCTTCTCTCTCTCTCTCTCTCTCTCTCTCTCTCTCCAGCTTTGCAAAAAGAAAGAGGGGAAAAAAACCCACTGAAGACCACAGAACACACATACAATTTACATGCAGAACTACACAGCCAATTACACAGCACACACATACATTAGCCCAGCCACATGCACACACTGTATGGACACGCAGGGATTAACTCCATTGGCTTAACACACAAATGGACTGGGACTGACACACTGGAGTCAGCCTGCCATAATAGTCTTAGTCAAACAGACCTGTCAAAATATTGTTGGGATTGTATTCCAGAAATGGAATATTACTATCTCTTCCATATATCTAATAGTACAAGAGAGATAATCAGATATAAAAAAAAGCTTGATTTGAGGTTAAATTTTGAAAGGAAAGTAGTCAGCTTTTTGATGAAAATAAGATATATGTCTCATTGACCAGACTATACACATTTCACCACCTTCATTCTGACTTGCTGAAAAAGTATTGGTCTTGAATATTCATGATGGTTCATATCCACTGTTAAAAAGGGGGTGACTAATACACACAAACTCCCTGAGGGATGGTTGCACCTACTATATGAGTCCATGTCAAAGTATTTCCCTGTTCCGACCGAATTCTCATTTCAATTTGGGAAAGATTTCGCTACTATTGTATTTCAGTTGTTAAGGGCAAGAAGGAAATTACCATTTCAAAAAGGAATGGGAACAAGCTGCCCCAATTTTGTATGTATACCTAGCAACTTATGCACCCATATGCACATATAAATGTTAAAGTATTAATGCCAGAGAAATTACCATTTCAGTCTTGATATCTATCAAAAGAGAAATATAAACATCCATGGCACAGTAAATGAAATGTCATCTTAAATTTTCTCTCTGTTATACTGTGCATATGCTCCATGATGTGCTGCAAAATGTTTGCTAAATACATAGTCCACATTAATGAAAAAAAAAAAAGAGATTGGACACTTAAAATTAATATTACCAAAATATGGTCAACAATTACGATGGCTGCCATGTTTTTTTAATCTCTCTCTCTCTCTCTCTCTCTTGTTTACATTTTGTAATAGTAATATATCAAAAATAAAATGAGAAATTAGAACCGTTTTGCTAATGACTGATGTTACTTTTATTTTTATCCGTATAGTACTTCCTTTTGACAACACAGACATGTAGCATGATATGAATATAAGTTCCTCAGTCAAAAACGTCATTTGGGCCCCTGCATAAAACAATAATGGATCAGTCCTAAAACAACCTGTCCTCTCATGAGTGAATGTGTGCATGCATGGCTAAAAGATGTGTTCAATACAGTATGTATACTCCACTGTGTTACATCATGTGCTCCATTACTGCAAGAACTTTATAACAAAAATATGAATTTAGAAATACCACACATCTTAGTAACTTGTGTGACTATGGAGTCAAAATTTAATCTCCCGATGTTTAATCACATTCTACAAATTTCCCATGACTACTTCGGCTTTGTAAACATGTTCATCAAATTCACTGGAAATGTTCTTATTTGTTTATGATGTTATCTATTATCCTGACCTAATTTATCTGCTATGAGTTATGCCCCTGCACTGAGAAGGGTAACCATTTACCCTCTGTCCAGGTGGGCCTTCTCCAGATCAAGTTCATAATTCTTTAGAGTATATTGGATGTAATTTCCCATCCTGGAATGACTCTTACTGATGCCACTGCACTCATGGTGTATAGAATATTTGTAAAATGTCATGGTTTTTTTTTCATATTATTTTGTAGTAATCATTATGCCTATGTATTGTAAAACAAAATATTCATTTACATGTGAATGATGTTTTCAAATAAAATACAAATACAAAATAGATATAAATGCATTTTTCATTACAAGATTCTCCATGTATAAATATTCACACTTATGAATTTTAGTTCCTTATTTTCTCAAAAACTTGTCATTATCCAGAATAAATTGAGTCATGTTTCAAAGGTATAACATTTGAAATGAAATATTTCCTGTTTGCACTATTTTCACTGTACTATCTAATTCTCCTTTTCATAAGGGAAATATGAATTTTTCATACATTCAAGGTTTTTTGACCTACGAAGAGCAAAGACCTGTTTACTAATCACTCATACACATATTTTGTCAACAAATAAGAATCTTCATCAAATACGTATGGTAAACTGTGTAGACACCCAAACATCCTAACTTTACATACTGCAAAGTTAACTATGTAGGCAGATAAGAATTGTAGCTGGATTCCATTCACTGTTCACATTTATTATAAATAGAATCAAGGGAAATTAAATATTTAATACGATATGAATTTCTATATGACTGTACTCTTTAAACACACAATGTTGACTAAATTCTTTCTGACAGAATTCTATTGTTGGTTGTGGGGTAATATAAGGGCAGCGAGTGATATGAAGAAAGGAATTTAGAGATAGCCCAGCGAAACAGAATCAAAGAGATACCAGCCGCACAATAGGCCCTAGAGCATCATGTAAAATAGCAAGCCTTCACTCCGAGATTGGGGGAAGAAAGCATTTGAGGTAATAATGCTAGCCCTTAATTGCATATCGTCCTTTTACAAAAGGCTTGAAAACAGTTTGTGTGGGTTTTGCAGAAAAGATAGTCATTATCATATTCAACTTGGACTAGTCGTAAACTGCCTGCCTTACGGGCTCAATCCTATTTTATAGTCTTTTTCTCTCTTTCCATCAAAAATTAATTTTGGCGTTCAGTTTGTGATGAGGAAACTGGATGGCAGATGCAACTGTCATTTGTGTAATCGTATTAGGCTCGGGCAATGAGATATTGTTTGATAATATCTTCATTTTGTGTCTATAACTTGAGGGTGATTTGAGGAGGGAGAATTATGGATGCTTTAATGTGACTGTGGGCAACGAGATGGGATGATCAAATCTTAATCATCAATCGCAGACGAGAGAGAAAGATCTTTGTTATTCCAAATAACACTTGACAAGTAGCAGAGAAATTTTCCTTTAAGTTAAAAGAAGAAAAATGCACTGAATTGTGCGGTATCCAAACCTCTCGTGGTCTGCATCAATATTTCTATAGATACTCTTCCCATGTAATGAAACCGCATGTAAACAGAATTACTAAGGAAAGTAAATACACGTTGTAGGTAACATGGGTGAAATATAAGCATGTTTCTTGTAGAATATCGGTGCAAATCTTTCTAACCTCGAAATAGAGGATACTGAACAACAAAAACGAGGTTAGCTCCTGCGGCACGAAGGAGATCAGTTCCCACAAATTTGAGGTTATACTTGTCTATTTTGCAATGCAGACATTACCCAAATAGCAAGGCATTTTATTTCCGTTCCTCCTCCAGTCTTGGTGATTCTGCACAATGTGATGATTCAAGCTCAGGGACCCATTTTAGATCCTATGTCAGAGGTATTCCACTTCAGGGGTATCCATTAGCATGAAAGAGGGCCTTCTGTGACAATTGTATAATTTTTTTTTTGTGGCGAGGGGACTGCAAGAAAGCATATGAATAGTGGAGGGACGACCTAAAAATGGGGTTGATCACGATGCCTAGATTAGGAGGGCCCGAGGGAGATCAGCAGTAAAATCATTATTCACCTGTCATATTTACAGGTATATCGTCCATCAACTCCGATGCCATCTCCTTTGAAGACAACATGGAAAATGGAAGCCACTTTGGCTTTGCGTGGGAACAAGTTGTGGACTGTTTGTAAGAAACATGAAAATAATTTGTTCTTGATGGTTCCTGCCCTTTATCCTGACAAAATCTTCTAATTTTGGCTGATGTATCGCCAAAGGGTAGTGGAATATCTCTGGTCAATGTACTACTGCACAAGTAAAGATTACCATCGTGGGCGAGAGATGAGCTGAACAATTTTATGACTCAAATTTTAACTAAGGTATCTACAAGCTTGTCCATCAACACAAGCCCTAATTTCATCCTATCAACTCATCTCCAATGATTTTAACCTACAAAATATGTTCCTTTCCTGTAAACAGAACACCCAAATGAACTGTCCAGCCTGGTGCACCCATATACCTCTGTATGTGAATTTGATTTTATATGCCATGTTTGTTTATCAATGTACAAAATGCCAAATAAAATACCACTACTAAAATGGGGCTGTTTTCAATGCGTCCTCATCAGATAGAGCTTCAGAAGCTGGCTTATCCATTCCATCATGGATGGTGCGCCAGCATCAGGCTGTAGCTTGAGATAGCTTGCGATATATAGAACTCAAGCTCATGCGGACACGACTGCACGCTTCAGCAGAGTTCGGGCTAATACGCGAGATCCCAGAACCATGAGAATAGCGGGCTGTTCCTTAAGCTTGAGTTTATGAAGACCCACCTCATGTGCTTCAATCTCTACATGGATTAATCGTATAGCTCTACAATTAAGGCAACATTTAAGGACTGATGTAAGTTATCAAATTACATGGATTCCTCTCCAGGGCAATTCCACAACATATGGGATGCAGAGCTAAAAATTTGAAATCGCACTGTGCCCTGTTAATTCCAAATAAAAATCTAAAATTACTACAGGGTCTTCTTTTTGTTACAAATAAACATTTAAGATTTAGAAATCTGCAATTCGACCTTCCTACGGAGAATAACATGAACAAACAAAAATTTGCAAATATGGGACTATGGTCAGGGAAATGTGCTTTAAATGCCTCTTATTCTTATATTTAGTCATTTTTCTCAGATTTTTTTTCATCTAATTGATGTTAATGGATTACTTTAACAGATTCTGAGTAGTTAATGAGTGAAACACTAATGGAAATGTGCAAAATCTACGTTGAATTTTAGAGTAACGTTAGTTACCAACATGTCTTCAGTAAATTTTTCATGGCACTAAAACAAATTATTCAATTGCTCATTATTTTGCACATCTCTTCCCAGGAACCTAGGTGTAATGTCAAATAAATTACATAATCCTTACAAGTCTGAGACATGAGATATATAAATTTGATTCTACACCATCATTTTCCATGTCCTTTTTGCGTAACATCAGTTACCGACACATTTTCGCTTGCTGTGTGATAAGAAATGCAGTTTGAGATAAAAACTGTCCATGTGTTTCTTCCCTATTATCAATTTATTTATCTATAGTAATTAAAAGCCGAAGCAAGTGTCATTCACAAAACTACAATATAAACAATACCACTAGTATTCTACCTTGGTAACGTCAGTTACCGTGGAATTGCCCTCCAGTATACCTGTGACATAAAATTTAATTCAATTCAATTCAGTTTTATTTAGCAAATTCATAAAAAACATTACAAATACAATACATTGAAACCATACAATACCGATGAAATTGCAGGGAAATGCAGCAGAAAGACTAAGTCTTATATGAAAGCTGCATCCCAATTCATACATAACTACACAAATAAGTGCACTGTAGATAAATAAATAAATAAATAATAAATGAAATAAATTTACTTATTTACCAATGAAGTAAAGAATGATCTGAAGTATAAAAGTAATATTTAGGGGAAAAAGTACCATATTTTTTTTTTCATTTCTTCGTAATACAGTAATGAAGGATATAATCAATAAACTAAAGCAATATTTTGAAAATCTCCTTTTTATTCACAGGCATCAGTTCAAGTCATAATAAGTTGCTCTGTGGAACAATCTCTACTCCTAATTTGGGAAACCTAAATTCAAGATTCACTGCACTTTTCGAAACAGAGTCATGTAAGAGAGAACTCTAAACGATACCTGACGAGAAATGGTTGATACAGTCAGTAATAGCAGAGGAAACTCAAAGCCAAGTGACTGCAGGTCCTAGTGTAGTATATGAGATCTACCAAAATACTCTACTTGTGCACTGGAAATATTATAATTTCTTTTGTCCTCTGATCAAAAGGAGAGAAAAACACAGCTCAAGAAAGGCCTGAAAAGAAGGGGAGGAATTACAGAACCTTGCCCAAAGCAGGTCTTTCTCTACCTCCATTTTGGTTGGAAGGTAAATGAGTATAGCCTGAAGCTCTTCAATTTGTAGCTAGTTTTGTCCTCTGCTTTCGGTGTATCCTGTATCAACAAGGCCTTACAATGGCCGCCGCACGCCTTCAATTCATCCCAAACTCCTTCTCTCGACTCCCCTAAAGTTTTCTTCGTTCGCTCCCTTTTTTCTTTTGATCAAAACATAACCTGTCCTCCATCTTTTTTTTTCTTCTTTCCAAAAAGAGACTCTTTTTTTCTGTAACCTCCTCCCCCTGTTTGCTTTCATCCCTTCTAGCCATTTTTCCAATCCGATGTTATTTCAACAGCTTTACCTTCTTCAATTTTGGAATGTTCCCACTCAAATGTACACATTCTCTAGAAAGGTTCACAGTTACCTCAACTATTACAGTTAGATATAGCTCAGACACAGATTTTTAAAAGTCGGGTAGATTTTGGGAACAACTATCATGCAAAATGATAACATTTATCTGAAATCAGCAATAAAATACAAGCTGATGCACAATTTCTTTTTACATTCACAACACAACTATTTTCAAAACAATTTGTTTGCAATTTTTTCCAAAAGTAGTCTGGATGATTGCTAATTTTTTTTAAAAAATGTTTTTATTAAAGATAATGCAAGTACAAACTTTTGCAGAGGTTGTACAAGTACACAGCAATTATATGTTGAGGAATGAACATTGCTTAAAAAGAAATGTATATAAACTTATACGTAGCTTCACTAAATTACTGCCAAACATGCTGTATGTCACTACAAAGTTAAGCTGCAATAGTCATAACGTGTTAAAGTCAAAGTCATATTTTCCCTATTATGAAACTTTGCACATTACAGAAACCTTAAATTTTCAGGCTTCAAACATCTTTATCATTTATGAAATATAGAAAAATCATCCACAAAAGCGGAGGCAAAAGTACAAACAACTCCTGAAATAAAAATAGTGATCAGGAAAACAACCTATGATGATACATGGATTGACATCTCAAGGATGTTTAGCTGAATAAACAATGTAATGATTGCAAATGATTGCTGTAAATTTAAACAATTGCTTACAAAAATGAGGTAATACAAGCATTCTCTTTGTATTTATTAGTATGAACTCAATTCCTTGGCACTTAAATGATAATCAACCATGCAGTTTGTGAAAAATCTTCTTTTCACTCGAAACCTAAAGTGCAGGATCGCCTGCAGCTAAACATTCTGCACAAGGCGGGGTTTACGCTTATCCACAGGAAATATGGTTATTGATTCTCGTCAAAGCCCACTCACTTAGGCAAACAATACATAAAATCCGCTCTAAAAATACCTGAAAGAATGTCATGTTTTCCTCAAAAATATCTCTAAGGAAAATCTCACACTCCAGTTAGCACTACAGAGTGAGGTAAAATAGATTTTAAAATTTTTGCTTTGTTTCATATTGGGGCAAGAACTATGTACATATTTTGCCTGCTTTGTTTTTTGTTTTTCCTCAAGAGAGCAGTGTGGAAAGGGTTATCTTAAGCCTTGCAGAGGCGTCGTGGTCTAGTGGATACATCGCCAGACTGTAGATCACGAGGTTGGTGGTTCGAGTCCCTGCCGTGGCACCAATGTCCTTTGGCAAGATATAATCTACAATTTGCCACTCTCGACCCAGGTGTAGTAAATGGGTACCCGGTAGGAAGAATTTCCTTGAAATGCTAGAGCGCCTTAATGGCTGCCTTGCTAAAGCCGGGGTGACAACAGTGGAACGCCAGGAGTGTCAATTCTGATAGACATGAGCACTATACAAGAACCCACTATTATTATCAACACAAAAATACCTTTTGGCAGTATAACCCTTTATCATCATACTGATTTCAGCAAACCCATCCTCAGTACAATATTTTCATTCAAATACAAAGAAAAAGAGAACAGGCTCAGGTGGATTTAAAACCATGCCAGCATACTTTGTATGTAAATTGAACATTCCAGAGAGGGGGAACGAGATAAAAAGCAAGAGAATGGATATAAGGAACGTAAGTTACATACACGATGACGGAGTAGATTCTTAACCAAAAACAAAAGCGACAATTGACTTTTCCTGTAAAAATTGCATCTTTTGATATTTCCAGCATTTTCGGCATGAGGATGCAAGATGCGAATGCTTTAGTTTGAGCCCTTCCTTAGATACTTTCTAGAGTTTGGATCAGGCTTGGTTGTATTCACAAGTCCTATGGATTTACTTAATCCATCAAAGTGTTGAGTTATGTAGCCTGAGTCAAAGCCGCTCTGATTTATAGTTCATCCTCTTCCCCATTACTCCCCATATTTCTATTCATGTTCTTCTTTCCTTTTTAACTTTTTAACAGTTTTCCCCATACATCAGTATTGAACTCATCCCCTAATACATGCTAACAACTTAAACTGGGAAAGACTTGTCATGTTCAAATACTTGTAATGTCTTGATCAAGGCTACATAAAGCACTTTTCCAAATCTGCCCTTCGCTGTGGGAAATTAGTTTTAGAGCAAGGCTTTATTCAACCTGGTGTTGAAAAGTTCAGACTTCGCTTGGAGGGAAACAGGTCTTTCTGTTACATGTGATTGAATGCTGAACAAATCCTAGGTGCAAGGGAGGAAATGTGTGATTAACTTAAGATTAAGTCTACATAATATTTCACCATACAACTTCTTCACAAAGCATATAATGCCCCCCCCAACAAAAAAAAGCATGCATGCGCACAAAGAGTAGGGACATTGTTGTACAGATTGATGTATCCTTTGGACTTGCAGGCAAGCCAAGAAACCACATTTTTCATACTACCTTTAGAAGCTATGGTATATGATTACGGTGTACATGTATTTTATACCATATGAATTATGAAATTTTGGATTTAAGTTTCAGCTTTTGGCATTGCAAAGTGATCATAAAAACAAACAAACAAATAAACAAAAAACAAACAACCAAACAAGCAAAAATGAGTACTTGAATTCGTTATCAATCATCAATCCCATACTTGAGACCATGTATTATAACAACTTTCATTCTAAAAAATAGACAAAAATATGAGAGCAGATAGCAAAGCCAGATAAATTCCACATAATTCTAGTAAAAGCAAGCGAGAATTTGTCACAGGTGAGAGTTGTAGATTTCAAGATGAGATTACTAAGTTGCCCTTTGACCTTCCCTTCAATGTTACCCTGTACAGATAGAGATGGCCTGCTGACAGTGTGGGAAATCAGATTACCGGTAGATGCATGTGTCTTCACAATTCCCATGTAATTTGTAGGATATTTCTCCTATAACTTTAAACTGGCCTATCAGCTTAAAATTCATTTCAAAGACTATATCCATTAATATTAAATAATTATTTCCTCAGTGTGGTATTTGAAATGAATGCAGGTAATGGTCACACTTGATCTGCCCTATGCTAGGATTCCTGCATCCCAATGACCTGTTGTATAAAACAGAACTCTCATTGTGCAGGCCCTGGATGATTTGACGTCGTCCCGAAGTAAACAATATTTTTCACCTCCCATTTTTGACATTCAACTATAAGGTTAAAATATCTGACAGCCCCTCAATTTTGCTTTTATTTAACTATTGGCCAGCTGAAAGCATGTAAATTTGATGAATGTTTTTTGAGGGCCTACCAAAACGGTACATAACTTTCAATACATCATTCAGGGTCTCAGCACAATACCCGACAGTCAAAATGACCTCATTCAAGAGAAGATAACTGAACTAAGGCCTTTCCTGCTCTCATCATTTCACATGATCCCTTCTGCTTCTCTTCCCGATTGCATATTACACATGTGACATCATACAGAGACATGCGATACGTCTGAATAACCGCTAATACCAATATTGGAAATCTTAGAATCTTAGTTATGAGAAATCTTGCTTCCTAATCAAGCATTCATGTTGCAGGTTCTATCAAAACTGGTGTATATTAGAAAGTGACAGCTTTAATACTCAGAAACAGTGAAAGAGATTGCTGCAAATAGGTTTCTAATTAACTCGAGGGAATTAATGCCAACATTGTGATATGTCTCTCTATCACTCAACCGTAACAACTAATTTTTCTTTACTAATATCAGAGAAGATTGAGAAACAACACCTCTAAGTAGTTATGTCATACTTCTTTAGTTCTGTCTGCTCCCATTTAACTGTGTAGTAAAAAAAGACTGTTCATTGCATAAATTAGTATTCCTCGATATGTGGTAATAAGAAAACAATTTGATAGAAATATTGCCATTCTTGAAAATCTCTATAACACATTTTCTTTCGATTTCAACAATTATCTTTTCTATTTATTATTCATCTATTTATTCATTCTCAAATATTGATACAGAGAGGCCTGATCAACATTAATACAAACAAACAAAAAACAAAATGATATTTCAGGATAAAAATGGCAATATTCGGAACATGCTGAACAAGCTGGTCTTCCATAGGGCTCTGTTAAATTGTGATAAAAGATGTGATTATTGGATGAAATAGAAATAAATCATGGTATATACAAGGTCACTATCAGCATTGCTGTATGTCTGTCTTTTCATTGGTTATCTCTTTCCTCCTTTCTCTCTATCTCTCTCTCTCTCTTCATCTCTCTCTTCTTTCTTTTTCACTTGATTTTTCTCTCAGCAATATCACATATATTTGTATGGCGGCCTCTTTCTCTCTCTCTCTCTCTCTCTCTCTCTCTGTCTGTCTGTCTCCATCTCTCCAGTTATCCCATTGCGATTCCCAGTCTCTGTCGGAGCAACCTGAGATTAAAACGATATATCTTGGGGCTACGGCGGGGCGGTTTGGCTCAAAAGAATCCGATTGCTAAATGTGTATTATTAATCTTCCCGATGCTGATACTTGGTACGGATGAAGGGTGAGAAGAGGGGGATAGTGATCAGTGGGGTGGGCATTGGGGTGGGATTAGAGGGAATTTTGGCAAATCAGTAGAGGGGTTTTACTGGATTCTATAGAAAGAGTGATTACTAGTGACATCTGATAGAAGATGACTTATAAAGGGGAAAGTGATATGATACAATAAATTACTCTTATGTTAAACTCATAGGTGAATGGGACAGCAAGATGAATAAAGGAAGATGAATAAAGGAAAAAGTAGGGAAACAACTATACAAAGAGATTAAAGAGTTTGGAAAGGAGAGAGGCTACAATTGTAAGAAAGACAAGGAGAGTTGCAAAGAAAGAGATAGACAGATAAACAGATGACTTCTTTTTTTAATTAATGAAGGAGAAGAGGAAGAAGAAGTAGAAGAAGAAGAAGAAGAGGAAGGAGAGGAAGAAGAAGATGAAGAACAACAACAACAACAACAAATAGAGGATACATTATGCTTGCGCTTTATGAATTTCAAAGGCCAATTATTGTATTAGATATTACAGGCTGCTTAATATTCACAGTTGCTCTTTTTCATTTCAACTGCATGATAATACATTAACATTTTATCTATTGGTTCATTCTTATGAAGCAAATTACAAGGTGCTTTGAAACTGCAAGAAAAAGAGTGCTACACACAATTCTTGTGGAATGAAAGGATTGCATGACATACGATGTTAGAAATAACGAAAACTTAGGAGAGCAAAATGATAGGAACATAAGAACAATCAAGTTACAGAATAAGACAAACAAATGATGAAAACAAGATGATAGGCAGGCTAGGGACACCAAGATATGTACACAAAGCAAAGAATAAGGCCTACTTAGATGACAAAACATTATCTGCTTACAGCCTGAAAGAGGCTAACTATGAATAAATACTGTACTGAATCTAAGCTAACGACATAATAAAGTATCTACCAGCATTCATAAGAGAATAATAGGGGCTTTAACACAGAACAAAATAGTCAATTTGATTTTCCATGTGAGATTTAATTTTCGAACTGAGCTCAACCATTTTAAAAGAAACCTCTCACACTATTGAGGTTCTGACAGGGATTAAAATCAGCCACGGTAGTTCCAGTGCACTGGTGGACATGGGATAAGAACATCAATCGCGTATACCCTAAGTGTGAATGAATCCAGAAAAAAAAAGGTGAGATATGAATCGCAATTCAAAGTTCGCATTCTTTTTTATTGTTTGAATAGGTCTGATATCAACACTTGCACAGGCAGATGGTGTGAGTTTCCAAACCTAATTATCCATCAACCTCAAATTCAGGATCTAATTTTCTCCAGTGTTCCAAACCAACATCTATGCCCTTGCAACGGAGACACCTTCGACTGTGATTCAGTCCATAGACGGCACATAAGAGATGTAGGTTGCATGTGTAATCGTAGATGAAGAATTGTGGCTCTGTGATACGAGCTGAGAGTTTGTGCAGTTTTGCATTGATGCACATGATGGCTAGTGTTCCGTAAACATTTACCATGTTACCCTGATTTATTGTAAACTATCTTTCATTGACAATTCTGTCATTCAGGAACATGCCCCATAAAATTGTCTTTGTATTCAAAGAGGTTGGTTGATTCATTACCTGACATGCATCATGCATTTTGTTGTCTCTCTCTCTCTCTCTCTCTATCTCTCTCTCTATTTCTCCCTCAATTGGTCAGTCCCCATTGCATGTTGATCAAACATCTCTTCGGAACAAACGTATCTGCGTATGGGTGTGTTTATCGGGGCGACTCGTTTTCTAGATATCAGAAATGTGTACTTGCGTCACGTACACAAATCGCGTTCGCTACAGGCGGTCTCTCTGGATGTCGTGTTTATCGTTACAATTCGAGTTCCAAAAACATGGCCCGCGCCCGTTGTCTCTGCGCAGCTGCATAGTGCAGGATGACTATGGACACACCGAATTCAAATTGCGTTGTGTTTATTGCTGCGACTCGAGTCCCAGATCTGGTTGACCAGTAATCAAACCCAAGTCCACAATGCTAATCAGGTAATCAAGTCACTGTCATGTTTATCAATATTAGAACGTTAGTCGCCCCGATAAACACACCTCCTGACTACTGCAGAATTGAGGAAGGTTATCCCTCAGACATCAGATTTCTCAGAATTCTATTTCCTGTAAATTGTTGCACATCAAATATGAACACATACATACATTTCACACAGATACTTCTTTTAAAGGCGGGATTGCTTTTTTTAAAAGACATTTCTGTGCAATTGCTTGGACAGAATGCCAAACCTATCAGTTAATTTTTCAAATGAACTCACCCTTTTCATTGAGCAGTGGGAACATGATATGCAAGCTTGAGCCTTTATCTGGGCATATTCTTCTTTACAATTGTGTGAGACCACTTGCACTGTTTGGAAATAAATGCCCCCAAACTTGTTGCAACAAGGCCATACGAACAGTGGTCCCATTCACCGGCTCTTCACGTAAGTAGCTGAAACCTATTTCTTGCCCTGATTACCCCCCAATTTGAGACTCTTTGACATGGTTTGCGAAAAGAAAACATGAAGTCATTTTGACAGTTATGTGGCCCCCCAAATCAATGTTCGTTACTACTCATAATATAATTCTACGTAAACAGAGTTTTATAAAGGAATTGCAGAGAGAGAGAGAGAGAGCGAGAAAAAGAAAGACAGACAGACAGAGGGAGATGGGGAGAAAGAAAAAGGAGACAAAAGATAAAGATGGGAAAAAATTAACGAAGTAAAGCATTCAAGGATTAAGACTTCTTTACATAATCATCTATAAAGGAATTGCAGAGAGAGAGGGAGAAAAAGAAAGAAATAGACAGACAAGGGGAGATGGGGGGGGGGAGAAAGACAAAAGTCAACAAAATATAAAGGTTGAAAAAAAATAATAGAGTCAAGCATTTAGGGGTGACTTCTTTACATAATCATCTTTTTTGAGCCAGAAGGGCATTAAGTCTGTATAAAATGATATGAGTTAATGCCCTGCTGGCTCTGAACAGATGATATACTAGTAAGTTGTAAAAGAGCAAAGGGGTGTATGGAATATAGCAGATGAAAAAGGGGGGAAAGGCACTAAAAGAAGTGGTTTAATAGGAGCACTGCATGGCTAAGAATGTCTCTTTAGCTCTTCCATTCTCCTGGCCGAACGTTTTCCCCCCGCTTCTATTTTTCTTTCGTTCACGGGGACACCTGTAATTACTTCTCGCATAAACAGCCCCAAGAGATGCTTCCCCAGTGATGCCAGGCTTCTCCAAGATAGAACAGAAGACCCACAGATGTACAAATTGATGACTTTTCTCCAACGCTTAATTTGTCGGGCAGAGATAGTGCGGTAGAGTCAAAGTGAGGGGGGAAAGGCGTAACCCTGGGGAAAGTTTCCATAATTTTCATCTTCTGTTTTGTTTGTTTGTTTTTCATCATCTAGTTGAATGAATGAATGATCGTAGAGCTTTAATGACGGAATGATTTTGCTTTTACGTCCATCCCCTCAACCGAATAAGGTCAGGGCAGTTGGTATAGTCTGCCTAAAAAAATAACAACGTATCTGCAGCACTCATTCCCCAATATCTTCTCACTTGCTTATCAAAAGACAATGCATTCATAATCAGTATTAACAATTCAAAACTAATGTCCCTATCTATTTTTTTTTTCTTTTCCTGCATTCAAACATGACACTCAATAGCTGGGAACTCCTCACAGTTTTATTACTAAACAGAAAAGGACAAAATTCTATCAATGGCTGTCTTTTCAAATCTCAACAATGTGGTTTTCAAATGAGCATCTTCCCAGGTGCATAATTCTGAATCACTTTTCCTTTTACAGTTGAAAACGATCTCCTATATAACCACTGACATTTATCAATTTGTAAAAAACAGAAACTGAAAAATCTATGGTATAAAATAAGGCACCTTATCAAAAGTCAGAGCCAATTTGGAATGCAGCGTTTAGCGTTCAGCATCTTTTCCCCTCCAATCCTCCCATTTCTCCACAGACAAAACAACAGGGGATCGGGAAAGCCAATGTAAAAGAATGGTCCCGGAGAAGACGATCAAAGACGCGGGACAAGACTTTTGATAAGCAACCTTCAAAAAATGTGTCTGGGTTTTCTATGATGATACACTCCGTGCAACTTCCTTGTAATTCATGCCAAGCCAATCTAGCAAATAAAAATATCTCTTTTTTGTAACATCCTGTAGTCCTGCACATGGCAGGTGACATTTATATGAAAGTTATTTTATTGTGATATCTTGAGGGAATCACTCCCTCTATCACTTGCCAGGCCGTAGCAAGCCCAAAGAAAGGGGTTAAAATTGATCTCTGTATGAAACCCCCCTTAAATAATTGGGGTCATGGACGAAGGGTAAAAGAGCACTTAAAATGATAGGAGGTGAAAATTACGGGAAGTTATCACAGAGACAACTGTAAGTCGGTATTTCGTTTTCATGATGCAGTGATGGAAATAATTTCTTAAAAGGTCAACCCCCAGAGCAACAATTGAATGCTCATCCATGGCAAACTTATTCAGTCCAATGCCAACATGTTCCACAGATCTTTTTGCAATGCGAATGGTAAGTTGCACTACACAGACAACCTGTTCAGACACAAAATGCCTATCCCGAAACTCTTTAAAGAAACATTTCATAAAGACTCATTGTATAGGCCGTCTTATCTTTATGTCGACGCAAAATGGAAAATTTTCGCATAATGACATAAAGATAAAACACCATAGTGAGCAGGGTGTTCAGACATACATCCAAACTCTTTAAAGAAAATGTCGTATAAATGCACAGTTTTCTGCTGTGCATGTTGTCATGGCAAGGTCTTGTCTTCTTTCGACCCCGCCCACGTTAAGCCCCGCCCAGTTATACAGTTCTATGGTCATCCAAATGTTCAAACACACACGGACCATGATTCCCTTTCTAGTTCTAGTTTGGAGTGATGCTCAGACCCTAGTTTCGTTATGCAATGTTTCTTTATATACGTCGTTTCAATTAGTGAGTACACAGACACAGAAATTCATCATATAGCTATACCATTTTAGTATAGCTTAACGACAGATTTTTTTGTGTCTGAAAACAGGGCATAACTGTATCTGAAGGTAATCAAAATAACTTGGGAGAGCTAGGTGCTTGTGGAGAAGGAGGAGAGGAGGAGAGGAGGAGGAGGAGAAGGAGAGGAGGAGGGGGGAGTAGGAGGAGAAGGAGGGAGAGTAGGAGAAGAAAGGGTTGTATGAAGAGGGGAAGATATTAAGAAGATAAGATTAGAATGGGTAATGACAGAAATAAGACTAGTGAGATTAGAACTGGGAAATGACAAAATTAAGAATAACAGAAAAGAAGGGGATATAAAAACACAATGAAACAAAAGTAACTGCTGCAGAAGAAAACAGTAAGAGACAAAAAAGTGGAGGGGTCAAAGACGGGGCACAAAAAGAAGTTTGGATTAATGGAATCACTGATATCCTACAGAAGATCTTGACAAAGCAATGATGAAATGATGAAGGAGTAAATAAGACAACATGCAGAAGCCCAAAGAACATTTTATGAAGCATCAATACATACATGGACTGGCTCTCGTAGGTCCATGGTGTATATAAGCAATGAGCTAACATTTCCATAAATACTTTGTGTCTGCATCTATCAGTTTTCAGCTTATAGGAGTAAAACCATAGAGCAACGTCAACAGAGAAATTTAAGATAGGAGTGTACTTTCCTTGAATCCGAAAGCTGACTGACCTTTAGAGTGCATATGTCAGAACAATTATTACTTTAATTGAATGAAACACCAGAGACTCATATCAAGAATTTTTTTGAGCATTCCGTGCAAGTAAGTATGACGTTTCTAGAAACAATTTGATGGTTAGAAACTAAGAGGGCATAATTTATTGGAAGGGAAATATCAACTAGAAATATATTCAGTGGTGGGAGGGATTAATAAATAATCGTGGAGTATATACTTGAAGGCTCTCAAATTTCAAACAACAGCGGTTTAAAATGTTATGCCTTTTAATGCAAACAGGAATGACCTATAGACTGCACTCTGATAGATTATTGAGAATGAGAATTTAGAGATAAACAAAACACAACAAAAGAGAAGGAAAGACATCAAACTTGAACTATACAAACATTACAACAACATTGTCACCTATATACTTTACAAAACACACATTTTCTTTTTATAGGGATGAAGGAACAGTTTACCAGTAAGGAAGTGTAGAACATTACTCCAAGGACATATATGCAGTGTTTCGTTCGTGAAGTAGTATCGACGAAATAATCACATTTTCGACATTTTCGACAAAGAAACACATGCTCTTTTATAGGGATGGAGGAACAGTTTACCTGTAAGGAAGTGCAGAACATTATTCCAAGGACATACATATACAGTGTTTTACAACTTCTTGGAGTTGTATCGACGAAATAATATGACAGAAGTGAAAACGATTAAGGACTGAGGCAGAACGCTAAGATGATAACAAGGCGCGATTTGTACTTGAACTACTAATAGGGAGTAGAAGCCATGAATTGATTTAACAGATCTTTTTCTTGAAGTCTGAGTTGAAATCCTCTGATTTTGAGAAGTGTAGAAGGTGCAATTATGACCTTATTTGGTAAGGGAAGAGTGATGGTGACAGTTTCATGGTTGTTAATATCATTGCTTTTTATCGATTTATTCCTTTATCTCTACTTGGCAACTAAATGAATAATTTGGTGATGACGTCTACCTTCAAAAAGAATGTATCACCTCATAAGGACTAAATTTGCTCTCTGACTTCTGATACCAAGAGATGTTGACAAGACATTTGTGACGTGGCAAATAAAACTTTAACAAGTGACTCTACAGAGGGTAAATTGAAGATATTTTTTCTCACTTAGGTGAGAAACAAAAAAACTAATGATTATTATATGTGTTTAAACAGGATTTGGCTTTCTTATTTTCTCTGTTTATTTATAAATAAACATAATGCACATTCAGAAATATGATGTAGTCATGTCCAAGTTATTTTTAGCATTTGCTAAAAATCATTCATTCTGGATTTAGTTATAGCATGATAATAAACTATTTTTGAAAAATCAGCTCAAGTGTACTTTCGAAAGCCTATTGTACTGCCCATCAAATCAAGTTCAGATTATGTAATAAGCCATTTTGAAGTCTGCACATTTCTAAAGGTGATAGATAGGGCTCTTGAATTTGCCTCAACCGATTGTTCAAAAGTGTTTTTTATCGCGTTTTGTCTACATGCATATTCGCATCCCACATTTAAATGTTTGATATGTTGTTTTCTACCTAAAAAATTTGTTGCATTCACTGCAAGGCCTATATGTATACAATCATATGTATATCATAGTTCAAAATGTCCACTTGTATGACCATAGGTCGCAGTATGAGATAATGCAACTGTCACTGTATTATTGCATCCAATTTTCATACGGATCATGCCATGCTTCTTAGCCTAGGGGGTAGATTAAAATTTGTTCAATAATATAGACAGAGGAGATCTACACAGTGAACATTAATTGATCAAATGATTTCAGAAGCTTGTGAACATCTGTCATAACTTTTGTAACAGTTGAAACATAATTCCATCCACGTGGGACTAAAAGAATAAATGCATTAATCCCTCTAGCACAGCTAGTGCTTTATTAACTAATCATTTCAAATAAATATGTCAATATCTATGACTTACAATGTGCATTAAGTTTGCACTTTTCTGTTCACAGGTTTATAATTACGCAGTGCTTAATTGATCGGTACATTTGGCAGTTTTTTCTTTTATCTGGTGATGTTCACCTAATCTAATTTGAGAGATGTAGATGGTAGGGAGAGTAATTATCCCATTAAACCAGGAGAGTTGATTCCTGGGGCCAATTAATGTTGGAATGACGGAATGCCAGGTGATCAGTTAAAGGGGGTCAAAGGATTGCAGAGGAATGGTAGTGGGAGAAATGGTAGAGTGAATGACAGATACACAGGAAAGGGATGGAGAGGAAGAAGGGGAAGGGAGAGGTATGAGTGAGAGAGGGGGAGGGGCAGGAGAGAAGGGGAAAGAGAAAGGGGAAGGGAAAGATACAGTATAATGAGTGAGGGGAGAGGGGGGAGAGGGAAGGGGAAGAAAATATATGAGTGAGGGGGAGAGGGGGAGAGAGGGAAGGGGAAGAAAATATATGAGTGAGGGGAGAGGGAGAGAGGGAAGGGGAAGAAAATATATGAGTGAGGGGGAGAGGGGGAGAGGGAAGGGGAAGAAAATATATGAGTGAGGGGGAGAGGGGAGAGGGGGGAGAGGTAGTAGTAGTAGTAGTAGTATTTATTTCCGTATAAAAAGCATTAAAAAGACAAAATATACGGTGGATTGCCCACATTCAGCTAAACCAACATGGGAAAGCTGGTCTTCCGTGGGGTCCAGAACAGATACATAAATAAAGACATAACATAAACGGAGTGAAACAAATATAGGTAAAACAATAAAACATAAGAGCAAATCAATAATCGGATTATCGACAAGAAAACATACAACATAACAAGATAAGTGAGAAGAACGAAGGAACAAAATAAAACAAAAATGGAAAATCCTATAAGGGGGCGTGGTGGGGGGGGGGGGGGGAGGGGGACCATGTGCTACAGTTCTTCAATCTTAGATTTGAATATATTGATACTAGGGGATGACTTGATATGAGGAGGAAGTGCATTGTAGGCTTTTGCATTTCTATATTTGAATGATCTTTTGAGATAATTTGTTCTTGGTTTGGGTAATTTTATTTTAGCTCCAATGCGGGAAGGGTAGGAATGGGTTATCAACTCAAATTCATTTCGTAGATATTTGGGGGTTAGATTATTCATAATTTTATACATGAGGACAAGGGAATGGTCATTTCTTCTTTTTTCCAAGAGTTGCCAATTAAGGGCATTATGCATTTCTAGAGCAGAGACATGAGATTCAGGTTTAATTTTAAGTATGATACGACCTGCCCTATTTTGTAATTTTTGGAGGCGATCGGTGTATTTCTTAAAAGTTGCACTGTAAATAACGTCACCGTAATCAAAATACGGAATGATAAGTGAATTATATATCAATTTCAGGATCGATTCACTGAGGAATCGTCTTAGTCTTCCCAGAAAGCCAACCATCTGACCAATTTTCTTTAACATATTATCTATATGTAAATTCCAGTTGAGGTGTTCATCGACTAAAACGCCAAGGTATTTAACCTGATGAACTTGTTCTATTGGGATGTTATTCAATAAAACTTGGAGGACATTCTGCTTGGATATCAAGTAGTTGCTTCCGATGAGCATGCAAACTGTTTTTTGACAGTTGACACTTAATTTGTTTTGACACATCCAGTAATACATATTTTCTAAGTCTGAGTTCAAAGCTAGTTCAATTTCATGTACAGAAGGATGTGAAAAATATATAACTGTATCGTCAGCATACAGCTGAACATGACAGGTTCTGATACAATCTACTAAATCATTTATATAAATGATGAAGAGCAGTGGTCCTAAGAGGGACCCTTGAGGGACTCCACACTCAATAACTGATTCGGAAGATAGTTCTGAATTGATAAGTGTCCTACAAACTCTATCTGACATGTAACTTTTAAACCATGAACAAGGAGTTCCAGAAATCCCTATACTATTCAACTTCTTGATAAGAATATCACAATTGACGGTGTCGAAAGCTTTCCTTAAATCGACAAATACGGCCCCCGTATATTCTTTTTTAGAAAAGAGAAAAAGGGAAACGGAAGATATGAGTGAGGGGGAGAGGGGGAGAGGGGAGAGAGAGGGAAGAGGAAAGAGAAAATGGAAGGAAAAGATAGAGTGAGGGGGAGGGGGGAGAGAGAAGGGGAAAGAGAAAATGGAAAAAAAAGATATGAAGGGGGAGAGGGAGAGAAAGAGAGAGGAAAAGAGAAAGGGGAAGGGAAAGATATGAGTGAGGGGGAGAGGGGAGAAACAGAGAGGAAAAAAGAAAGGGGAAGGGAAAGATATGAGTGAGGGGGAGAGGGGGGAGAATAGGGAAGGAAAAGATATGAGTGAGGGGGAGAGGGGGGAGAGGGGGAGAGAGGGTAAAAGGAAAAGGGGGAGGGAAAGATGAGTGAGGGGGAGGGGGAGAGAGAAGGGGAAAGAGAAAATGGAAGGAAAGATATGAGTGAGGGGGAGAGGGGAGAAAGAGAGGGGGAGAAAGAGAGGGGGGAAGATATGAGGGGGAGCGAGAGGGCGAAAGAGAGAAGGGGGAGAAAAGGGGGATGCACAGAGGGATACATGGACAACAGGCCATGTCTCTGAAGAGAGAAAACTTACATTCAATGCATGAGCCTACATGGAGGTAGTGTGGGTTTGTTTACCTAGCAAGTACCTAGGGCGGAAGGGGTCGGGGGAGGGGCAATCTGTATATATATATTCCTATATACATGCATGACCACAGGTGCTCCCAAGTCACCCTAAACAAGTTCTATACAATGTTCAATATCATCCCCCTTTTCAATTTTTTTTCCCAGCCTCTTCTTGAAAAAATTACCCCATGAATGAGTTTAACCTCCTTGAACACACCCTCAACAAATATGAGGCTACAAAGTCCAGAAAGGATGGGAAAAAGGATGCCCTAAACATGTTTTGGGGCCTTTTTGGCACTCTAAACCTGGCATGATCACCTTGAAGCTGGTCTCTAGTTTTGGTAAATCTCAGGAAAGTATCTTTCACTATTTCAATTCATTGCCAGATGACATGAGAGATTGTATCATAAAACCATTATGACGTATAAGATATTAAATAAAAGTCATTAGTGTGGGTGTATTTTACAATCAAAATGTCAAACCTTTAGTTTTTGGACCCCCCAAAACATTGTCAATGCAGCATCACACAGTGCCTGTACACACATAAAACCAATGAGAGTTCCATTTGCCCGAACGTACACAGCGAATCGCTGTTTTACACCGAGCTCTTCAGCGTGGAGGTGTCAGAGCCTACCGCTGAGTGTGACCATTATATTGCAGTTTCACTCGTACATTTACACTACAATTCAGTTGAATTCATGGAAGGAATGCCACACAATTTCACACATATATCTTTTCATGCAAGATGGACAATATGAGACTATACTTGATCAGTTTAATGCCAATTCTCCTTTTGCTAACAAAACTAGAGACAGGCTTTAACCAGCAAAAACTACCCTTTCCATACATTTTTCTGGTCAGGCATGTGTACGGAAATGTATTCAACTGCTCCCCCAGCAAGTATAGTACATACCGCTAACATTTTCTAACAAAGTATTATGTACTAAACATGCCTGATCACATATCCTCACATTCCTTAATGGTATCAGTTTCTGATCAAGAATTCACTTTGTTTAATTTCTAAATAACCAGACCACCTACAAGACCCAAACCCTGTTATATCAGGAAGCATAAGCTTACCAGAAGTTGGAAATAATCCTGCTAATTATAATAACAGGGTGAGATGGATCAGGAAGACTACAGAGATACCATAAAGATAACCAGCTGTTTATCTGGAATGTAAAAAGAAGTATAACACCAAGAATGCATAGGCCCATAAATTATGCAATGCATGGATCCATGTGGAAAAAAGAGTCTGTTGAAACCAGGAAAGGCATCAATTCTATACGAAAGAAACCAAGATAAGACCCTTCTGGTTGTTAGCACACAAAATCACAAATTAGATAAATTTTGGAAGAACTCTAGGCCTGGCCTCAGCCTACACTCTCAGAGCAGGTGGTCCAAAATCATTAGGTTGGTTAAAATATGAACCTACCAACTGTTGGCTCACAAATTCTGTATGTAAAACATAAAGGGCTTTTTAATCCAATTGTTGGTAGATTCATACTTCAACCAAACGTATATATAAATATACCAAACCGTGAGAAAGTCTAATGGATATTATTTATCTGAGGAGGAAATTCAGAGGTGGTGCAGTTATTTTCAACCCTGTGAGGACCAACCATGGACCCTACTACATAGTAGGGTCCATGGACCAACTGACCAATCACATTTTCTGAATGCTCATAACATTTGATAGAAGGGATATAATGATTTTTAACCAAATGTTCTGCGAGTGTATATCTTTGATATCAGCCGCGGTGCAGCTTTAGTTGGTAGTATGTTTGGCAACCATTTGCTGAAAACAAGAACATGTCATGCATCTACAAGAAAACAGCAATGTGCCGTTAACACGGAAAAAAAAAAAACTAAGAGCAAATATTCATATATACACATTGACTGCATTATACAAGGGATACAGAATAATGCTTCAGGAGGATTCCCTTTTGATAGGGAGTGTCACAAAGAAATAGAGCACAAATTGATTGACCCACATAAGAAATATCAAGTGTCACCCCCAGTCCCCTATGCTTGACCCCCTAAGGACAAAGAAAGGGTACCCCTCCCACCCCTTTATCCCTCTAAACACCAGCTACCATTATCTCAAATATCACACATCCCCCAGACAGACCTATATATGTGGCTTTTCTCTAGTATCACGCTTCCATTAAACCATGGAAATGTTGCTGAAAATACAAGGCATGTGCCATAATGCTAAAATGATGGAGTTAGGAAGATGGACCAGTTTGAGTGACCTAAAGGCCTTTCCTGCCCCATCTTTCCATCCTTTTGCAGCTAACACTTAACCCAAAGGAAAAAGCTGCAGTGCCCCTCCAACCATGGCAATTAAACACTTTGCATTGTGAGAGGAATATATTGTTTGTTCAGAGCCAGAAGGTCATTAACCCATATGATTTTGTGCAGACTCAAAACAGACGATATATCGTTTCATTTGATCTAAAAAAAGATCAGCATTTGTACTTTTAATGCATCTATAAGGCAGGTGGCACAACACCTCTCCTCTACTGCCTTTCAATCACAACAAAGCATTGGTCAATGAAAATAATTTAATGCCCGCTTTTCCTTATTTTGATACTTTGCACTTAGTCCAGTTTCAGTCTGTTACAAATAAATATGAGTGACCGCTTAATTGTGATTGGTCTACTTTTGCAAACAATGACTGGGTTGGCTGTTGACACCATTTCTGTGAGAAAGGAGAAGACAACTTTTTTTTTTCTTCCAAGTAGCCATTCATAAGGTGCTAGTAATGGGACTGTTATGAGAACAGATGATCGTTGTGGAGAGAGGGAAAGAGAGTGGGGAGAGAGGGAAAGAGAGAGAAGAGAGAGGATGAGAGAGAGAGGGTAGATGTGACAGAGAGTCATACACACAAAGATAGAGACAGGAACCAAAAAAGTGGGAAGGAGAGGGAGAGAGAGAGAGAGAAGAAAAATGAAGAAGAAGAAAAAGAAGAGGGAGAGAAGAAGAGAAGAAGAAGAAGAAGAAGATATGTAAGATATGGCAAATGAAGAATATTTTGATACATGTCAAGTATTTTATGCTGAAATGAACAAAAAGATAATATCCCTAAATGGGACAGTCAAAGTTTTAATTTTAGATTTAAAAAACACAACAAACTCCACCTTGCAAAGAAGGAAAATTGGTATGCAATTTCCTATAACCATCGGTGCGAAAACCGATTGTAAAAATGCGGAAAATAACCCTTCAATATACGTCTAATTGACCTGCACTTTCTGACCCAATATAAAGTTTGCATTTCAGTTTCGCCACTTCTTACTTTCCCCGAATTTCCTCCATGATTTTCATACTTTCTACCCATCAAGAACAAAGAATAGCCTGTCATGTTGCTACCACAGAAAATGCTTACTTGCATGAGCGCACTTTTTCCTCAAAATCGCTCACATGAAATTGCGTCTTGGAAGACGTTTTTATTTAAATAAACATGCCAAAAGGAAAACGCAATTTGCCATTTTCCACAGAACATTTTTATTGATAGAGCTTACGTATTTGTTTTCATCAGAGAACTTGTCAAAACAGATGGCTGCTTGCAGAATTTTGGGGAAAAAAGTTACAATAACAGATTTTGTGTCACATCAATAATGGGGGTTTTTGTGAGGAATGGGAGAGGAAAACACCAATTTTCAAGGAATGTCTTCGTCTGGGGGAAATAGACGTGACAAGCTTAAATCAAATTAGGATTTAGACTTGACACTACAAAGAAATCCCCCTTTGGAGTTATCTCTTTTGGTTTCAACCAGGACATGCAAGTGACAAGGGCAAGTAGCCCTTTCTAGCTAGGACAAGATAGTAAAATCATGTTAGCTGACAAGATCAATGTTTTTTTTTTGGGGGGGGGGCCTGACAGCCAAACAGGCAGGGTCCAGGGGACAGTGCCCTCTGAAGCCCTTGGGCTTTATGAGCCTATGAGCAATTGAAATATTATGTGTTACAACTTATATTTTTGTCTTTTTTTTCATTTTTATCAAAAATTGTGGGGAGGGGGGTGGGGGCTGCCCCCACCCCACCCCCCCCACCACCCCCTTCCACAGCCCCAGTATAAAGATGTGAAAAGTTGGTGAAAATTTTGAAGAGGATTGTCCTTTGTCTTAGCATCTCAAATTTGATCCCCCCAAAAAAAAAAAAAATGAATAAGTAAATAAATAAATAAATAAGAAAAATAAAGAAAATAAAAGTTGAGAAAGAATGTAAAACGATAACATAAATTTTAAGAAGAGAGAAGGTCTTTTTTTAGCAGATCAAGTATTACTGCATCAGACAGTAGGTGTTGTGAAAGACAGTCTGCGCTGTGCTAAAGATATAGATAATCAGAAGGGACAGATGGGATTTCTGTTCATTTTCTTTTGATTTCATTTGACTCACCTGATTGATAGACATGCAGCGATGATGGAGAGCGAGGTAGTCAGTTTGATGCAAGCAGGGCAGGAAAGAAAAGAAAAGAAATGATAAGAAATTATTATCAAATTTCCGAAAAATCAAAGTAGGTCTATGGTGACCCAAGTCAAAGGGAAGGCAATAGGCACGTTCACACACAAAAGGAATTGAAATTTGAATCGCGATTCAAATTTCAATTTTATAGCCACCGTTCACACAGGGGAAGAAAAGCGAGATCCGGATCGCGATTTGAATCGCGATTAGAATTTCGATTTTTTTTTTTTGGACCATTCACATACACACGAGGAAGCAACAGAAACAGGCAGAAGAGCCCACAAGCTTCTCCGCTTAAGTTATGCTATACACGATCTGGAGGGGGCAGAATACACATCGACAGTAAAAGGGCTACAGAAAGTACAGCAACAAATTCATTAATTAAATAATAAATGATAATGTACTATCATACAAAATATTTGTTTACTACACGGGATCAACGGCGCTAAAATAGCGTATATAGTGCGTCCATGCTATTAAGTGCATGCATCCCGTAACGTAACACACACACTGCATACAATGCATAGTGCATGCACAGCGCATCAATTGCACACGCGCAAAGAATGATGGGATAGATAAAACCGATTTTCTAGTCGTGATTTCGTTCACATACAAAACGCTCGGCAAATAATTTCGATTATTCTGAAAAATCGCACTTCTTACTGCGAGTTGAATCGCGATTAGAATCGCGATTATTAGTGAGATTATTCTGTCCAAACACAAAATAAAATCAATTTTCTAATCGCGATTAGAAAATCGATTTTTTGAATCTCACTTTTTACCTTGTGTGTGAACACCCCTACTATGATAAGTGATTAAAATTATATATTCTTTATTTCAAAAATCATATCTTTTGACTATTTTCTAAAAGCACACATATTAAAAAAATCCACAAATCTTAAGCAAATATGTGATGAGGCAAAGTCCTGTGAAACATATTTGCTTTAGAGGGAATAACCACCATTTTCTTGAGAAAAATCCACATTTTTCTGCACCTCTTCACCACAGGTCTTGAACTTGGCATCTGCAGTTATTTTTCAAGAAAATACTTAATAACTCTACCAGCTCAGGTGATATCTTTGATTTTATTTCCTTTTTTATGGGGGTGGGGTGGTGAAACTTTTTTTCTTCTCTACACAACAATGTCATTCACTATGATTTATCAAATAGTATCACTTTGGAGTCATACCAGAGTTATGGCGAATATTTCAGGAAGATAAATTTTTTTTTATGAGGAGCTTTGAAATGGTGAGACTGCTTGACTGATAGCATTTGGGTCAATGAACTTTGCTTTAGCCATTCTTTCATTGTACACATTTAGTCTGTACATACAAGGGGAATGATTTGTCTCCTGAAACACTGAACATGGAAACAACGAGCATGATCTTACAACGGAAAGGGGCATATGGGGACATACTGTGCAAATAAAAATGCACAAAGGACAAAATAGGAGGAGCCAGTTTCACAAGTAATGTAAAAAACACTCTCAAAAATAGCGACCTTAATCCTACATAGATCATTGACCTCATTGTTTTAGGTAAACTGTCAAATATTAGCTAAAGTTCATTTTTTTCTAGTTTAAATTTACAGCCATCCATCAGGAAAAACCATTTTGAGGACAAACTCCACTCTCTTATCTTTACTGAAACCGCTAGACACATCAGTTGTGGCTACAAAATTGGATATTTCTTTCTTTGTGGTGTTTTTTCTCTAAATGAGTCATATTTTCTGACCTAAGGTCTTGTTTATCCACTTGTCTGGACCAAGCGACGGCCCAATTAATAAAAACACCAAAACTAAACATGCCATAAAAAAGAGTCACAACACTTCCAGTTTGAAATGAGCCTTAAAGAACATGAAGAGGTTACAACAAAGAAAAATAAAGATGGAGTGAGAGATATAGAATTCTGGGGAGTGGCGAGACCGATTATTGGACAGATTTGTGAAGCAGAAAGAGATGGAAATATGCAGAAAGAGTTGATTGAATACTGCATGTCATCAGAAGAACATAAGGGATTAATTTGGGCTTGTGAGGGGGAAACAAGCCCAGAGGGGGTGTATTGGGGAGGGACTTTTTAATTTGGCGATGTCTCATGTGCCCCAAGGAAAACTGGGAAAGCCCGTGATTCTTGCAAAGAGCTTGTTTTGATTTTTTTTTTTGCCTTGGGAAGATGATTTTGAAGAAGGGATGAAGGAGGGGAAAGATGGAACATTTATACACCCTCAAGATATGTGGCAGAGACAAAGGCAACTAGATTGATTCAAGATTTCCTTTGTCAGGTAGTAAAGAAAAGAATGGTTCATCTGTTCGGAGCCAGAAGGACATTAACTCGTATCATTTTATACATGTACAAACTGAACACCCTTCTAGCTCCAAACAGACAAGTTCTTTGTAAAAAGAGCTTTGATAGCAAGATTTAAGTAGATTTGATCTGATCAGATTTTATACAGTTATATTTATGCTGGATATCATATTTGGCTTTACTTTTTGTTGTGTGTTAAAACATTGGAAATTTAGTCAATTTACAGAGTGTATTGTTGCTTGACTTAAAAAAAAAGTCATTTTTTCTTTATTTCTGCTCCCGTTTTCTAAAGTGTAATGCTCAGAAAGAAATTCTGTTATGTCCTGTATTATTGTTGATGCAATTATATGTTGTGATCAGTTATGGTTGCATCAGGTTGGGTTCAGGAAGGATGGCCTACAGGCCCTAGTCATTTTGTTGACTTTTTTACATACCCAGGCTGCCCAGCCTTATGCATCCATAACTGATATACCCCAATATGTATCTTTTTTTAAATACCATGTTTGTTTATCTATGTACAAAGATGACAAAATAATAATAACAACAATAAAGAGAAAAGGTTGTGTTTAGAATTTGAATTTTCTAATTATAGGTATTATTTGAAGTGACAGAATGTCAAGTAGAGAATATGAAAAAAAAAAAAAACTCTTAAAGAGAGAGAGAGGGGGGGGGGGGATAGCCCGACTCAAAGGCATATACAGACAGTGAAAAAAGACAGACAGAAAATCTACAAATATTTTGCATCAAACATAGTAATGAAAAAGTATAATTTATAACCAGTTATCCGATGCATTGTACACATGTCAATGCAATTACAAACAAATTATCCATCATCGTTACACAGCATAAGCTGAAAATAAGTATCAAGTGAATAGAAAAAAATAAGGAAATGCCTCCAGCTACTACAATCTCAATAACCTATATTCCCACTCAATTTGTCAAATTGACAGTTTTGAAACCAAAGGGGACTTGACTAAGAAACATGACTGAAAATACAAATCCATTACATTGCATTGCATTACATTCTTCTCAGATATTTCTTGTGCCAATACCCTTTCAAAAGTATTTGTTAAACTTTGGAAGGATTGATAATTTATAAAAACTTCAATATTTTCTATATTTTAATAGATAGATATTAATGGCTTACATGAGTTCATTACATTGTGTTTTCATTAAGTGTTTACTTTCAATATTTACAAAACAATTCTCTGAATGACATAGGTTGACTTCAGGGGCAGCACCAGGGTATTTTGAAAGCAGGGGGGGGGGGTATTTTTTTTTTCATCCTTGGTCCACAGGTGAGTTTATTCGCATTTTAAAAGAACAAATATAGCTATTTTATAGTCACTTGAACATGCCCTCTCCTCCTGCATACTCTTAACTGTACCAAATTTTAATGCACATTTTCTACATTTAAAAAAAAATAATCGCTTCTTCCCTGTCTTCCCCATTACACTGACTTTCAGCTTTTCTGCTCTTAAGCCAGGTACCCCCCCCCCCTCCCTAAATCAGATCTTGATAAAGGAGGAAAGCAAAATGAATGTATTGAAAATTACTATCTTACTAGAATAAATCAGGAGTTTATATGCAAAAATAGATATCATTTTTAAAAACATTTTAAATTAAAGTCACCAGCATGATACATGTAGTGTAAAATAATACTTTTCAAATGACATATTGCTAATTGCATATAAAGGGATATTGTTGAAGTTTTGGTCAAAAGTAACATATATTTTCTTATTATTTTTTCATTTTTCTTGATCTTTAAAATTTAATTGCAAATAAATAAGTTTGACAAAAAAGGGATATATTGCTTTGTGCATTAAAACTTTTTAAATGCAAGTAGAAAATACATGGATAGACTTTATCGACTCTACAGATCACATTGAATTGTGGCTTTTTTGTGGATCACTTTCTACAATTTCAATCTGTTTTCATTCAGTGATTGGCAATGGCTACCAATTACTCATGCAGAGAATGTGTCAGACTTTTAATCAAGGTTTCATTTAATTAATCTGGTATCTTGAAATCACCTGGGGGATGAGGTAACTATTTGTTGTTTTAATCTCAGATACCCAAGGGATCTCCTGATATGTCTAGATCATTATCCCCTCTTTGTGCTGAGGTGTTGATGAAACTGAGGAGTTTGGGTTGAATACTAAAATCTGCGTCTGTTATACAAATTGCTCCTACTTTATTATGTACATGCAATCATGTTTAAGAATAAATGCATGTATATCCTATGCCGTATACTGTAACCCCTCAAATATGAAATAAAAATAGAGTTTCAAAAACTGAACAAAAAATATATGATTGAAAAAATATAAAAATGAGATATTCTGTGGTTGAGGTAGTTGAGATAATTGGGGGTTGTGGACATAGCTTCCACAAAAGAAAAATGAAAATTGATAATCTCATTTCAGTTCATATATACAAATACATATTTTCTTTGCTTTTTTGTGGGGGGGGGGGGGGGTGATATTTGTAAAAACAAATCATAACTAAATTATTCAGAGCTTTAACATTCCTTTTGCAAGATAAATCATCTGCTCAGAGCCAGATGAGTGCTAATTCTTGCACTTTAATCTTAAGTTACACTATACCTCTCAATATAGAATTACTCTTTCCAAAATATATGGTAGGCCTACAGCAATAGGTAATACATAACTTTCTCAGTCTCCCCTAAAGAAGAAAGCTCATTAACTCCACAAGAACAAATGGGTATGAATGCTCCCAGAGCCAGAAAAACAAAACCATTTGTTCTAATTCCTAAATATAATACTTGTTACACTATATCTACACCGTGATCGCCAATTCCAGAAGTCCCATAAAACCGTTTTCCTTTTGTATTTGAGAGCACAGGCCAGGAGCTAATCAAGAGTTACCTGCCAATCTTCTGACCGATCTATTCCGATTCGAATGCAGAGAAAGCGTTTAAATGATGCTAGATCTGAGACCGCAGAGGCCTCTATCAGGTGTAAAGAGTCAACAGGCAAAGTCATTATTATAGACGAGTGTTCGCTGGTTGAGAAGAGAAAGAACAAACAGTGTTTGGAGTCTGGAGTAGGCTCTTCCGCTGCTGCCCGTGCTGTGATGATAGTCGGCCGATTTGTCTTACCTAGATAATTCCCAGAGAGAAAATGTCCAGTATTACACAAAAATATCTATCATAAAAAAATCACCTTAATTGCACTGAAATTATTACAGTATGTATTATAACAGGGAATAAATAGGACTGCAAAAATATAAGATTTTTGCAGTGTAAGAAAATGTAGAACACACAAGAAGGCATGATGTATTGATTTGTAAGCATAGCGGGTGGACTCTAAAATAATTTTGTTCCAAGAATTATGATATGAAATATTTTGCAAGAAAACTGTCTTGCATTATCAAAAATATCTCCCAAAAAGAATTAAATGACAGACTTAATATCAACAAAAATGATGACGCAAAAACTACATGAATGGTAACAGAACAGAGATATCAAGACAAACTAAAATGACAGAAAGATGAGAAAAAAAAGGAAGAAAGAAAAAGCACTGCGTCAAGTCTGAAAATGGCAAAATAGGCTTCATTTGAGGACAAGTATCTCTTTCCCCCTATATCATTCTTAAATTTTCAACACTTCTGATTAGCATGTACCTCACTGTTATTTATCTGCTCAAATGCACGTGAGCGCTTTGTTTACGCGCTGGCGCCAGCGACACCGTCAAGCGATGCATTTCGCAAACCCATCAACGAGGTACTTAGCACCACGGGCATGACTCGTTACATGGCCGCCTTTGATAACCGTCTCCCCTAAAGAAGAAAAATATGGTTAAGTGTATTTGCTGAGCAAATATGATGGGTAAACGATAGCCAGACATGGAGAATGCGATTTGTAAATCAAAGATAAGGTTTAGAGTGAGAAGAAAGTAATGATAAAAATACTTGCAGCTTGAGGGGTTTTAGAGAGGTTTTTTACCTAGATTTTGACTTTATAATGAGAAAGTAAAGTATATGAAGTCTCCTACTTGCCTAAAATGTGAATGACTGCCTCTATCACAAAGCATTAGTAGTAATATTAATAACAATAATATCAGTGTGAAATACTTTAGATATTATAATGTAGGAGATAAAGAATATTCAAAATTAACTTTGTAATTTTTGAAGTTCAGTTCTGCTGATAAATGTGAAATGTCACCCAAACTACCATTCATCAATGGGAGCACTAAACTTTATGATGTGAGTTATAGATGACAGACGTATCAAAATAACTTACATCCTTACCAGAATTTATTTATTCATTAGATTTAATTTATTCAACTCAGCAAGTTCTTAATTTGCGTTGTTTTAACAAACATAAGCCAGAATACTCATTTTCGACATTAATATTTTATGGTGCTTGCTTCTATAAAAAAAAATTATCTATGGTCCTAGTTTTCTATATACCTAAATACAATCCATGATGCTTGCTTTTTGCCTAACTATATGCATAGCATGTATGTGAAGACCTTAAAGGCAATATCGGTGATTTTTCCAGGCGTGTAAATGATAGCAATTATGCATACACTAAAACTAGTACAATATATTTCTGAATATGTCATTTTTGCACCAAAGCTTTAATATCAACTTCCTGTAATATTCTAAAATGTAAGGTGCATATTTCTTCTCACAAGCTTGAAATAACTTGGGCCATAGCATTTTTGTATTCTCTTTGAACCAAGATTACCATTGTCTCATTTCATTATCTTCTAAACTGAGTAACTGACTAACTACAATGCAGCTCTTCTCCTGAAAGGTTTATAACCACTTGGTCTAATATCGGTTGGTCTTATCCCTAGATCATCCAATGACACTATGGCTGAACCCATCTGGTCTAATATCAATTTGGTCTAATTGCCGTTTGGTCCAATCATCATTTGGTCTAATAGCCACTTGGGCTAAATGCCATTTTGTCTAATGATCAAATAGTCTAATCGTCACTTCCACTTAGTTTTCCTCATTTCATCTAATTTGGTCTATTACCAGTTCGTCTAATCAGATAGACTAAGTGGTGTTGGACCAAGTGGGTACAAGATGAAATGGGCACAGCCTAACTGAAAAATTAGATGAAATTAAATGACACAGATGAGACCAAACATGCATTAGACAAAGTGGGATTAGACCAAGTGGCAATTCAACTCCTGAAAAACAAGTTTGCTGAATCAATGATTTAGTACTTGTCATAGCCTCTCCTAAAGAACCATACTATCCTATTGTCTGCTTGTTCATTTAATATCCCATTTAATACTAGTATTGGCACACTGTGTTTAAAAGAAGATGAGGTGATGATATTGGCAATTAAAGGGTTAAAAGAGAACGCTTATTAAGCGTGCTGTCTTGACTCCAATTAGATGTTATTGGTGAGTTTGCACGGCATTTGGCCGACTCATTATGCATGTAGCAAGTTTTATTACCAACGCACTTTTATCGCATAGCAGACTGTGATAAATGACCTTGAACTAATAAGAGGACAAAGAGTAATATTGTGTTTGATATGTTTAACATCTCCTGTGATTCATGTTAAAAGATGAGGTAAAATATTTATATCCACGGCTGATTAATGTCATGTCAGACCATGTGTTAATTGATGTATTGTGAAAATGAAATGACACTATGTCAGTATAGCTCAAATCAACATTCACATGGTCATATTTTCAAGTGTGCGGTCTTCCCTGAATTTCATAATGACTGGATGACTAAACTAGGACCTACTAAATTGTATAAATTGTATGTATGAAGATTTATTTTCTGTATTTTGTTCTGTTACTGCTATGAGTTTATATTCATAATGGGCCTTGATCTTGGAAGGTCACTGCTCTTGCGGAAAATGGATCAACCTGTGTAGATATCAGTAGTAAATATATGAATAAATGAACAATTAAGCATTTAATGAATGAATGAATGAATATATAAATAAATGCATAAAACAAATACAAAAATACAATTGGTAGAAATATTCTACAAGACTATACAATGATATTCTTGAGATCTGCGGAGAACTGATCGTATCCTAAGGAAAAATAGAATTACCACAATACACCATTTACAGTGAGTATGAAAAAAAAGAGGAAAAACTGACATAAATTTACACAATTTTATTGTGAGAGAATGACATGAGAGAGAGAGAGAGAGAGAGAGAGAGAGAGAGAGACAGACAGACAGAGACAGAGACAGAGAGACAAATAGAGAGAGAAAGATAGATGGAAAGAATGACGAGACATAGAACTGGAGGTAAAACAAAAGATCAGGAGAGAATAGAGGTTGAGCTAAGAACAAGAAAACAAGAGATAGAAGCAAAGAGAGAGACGTGGATGTAGCCTAAATCATAAAACAGTATGTCGGAGAGATAGATGCGTTGAGTCAAGGAAAGGTGACATGACTATTATCCTAACTCAATCAGGACAAAAGCTTTCTGGAAAAGAATCAAACTGCTACACTCATCAACTTTTCAAAGGATGCAATTTGGGTGATGTTGAGAATGCCTCTTTGATGGGAGTTCGCTGGTAGAGCCATCGCCAGAGATGTTTTTAGGAAAGAGAAAAAGATTGGTACAGGTTAGGGAGATCTTTGCCTTGTGTTTGATACATTTCAAGCTACATTAGCACGATGCAAAGTGGGAGGTTATAAAGACGCTAATGGCAGAAAAAGAGGAAATGTCATTACTTGAAAGATGTGGGGAACGGAAGGAGAGGAGAGGGTTTGAGGAGAGACAAAGCTAGAGAAAAATTGGGGAGATATAACAGATCAACAAAGCTTTCAGAAAATTCTAACTGTGGAAGATTCACCAAGAGGTATGGGATGGAGGGATGAAACTTGATGTGTGAAGGAGATTGGGAAGTCTTTATGTTTCCACAAATCTGACACACTTTAGCTTTGAATTTCGTCAAAGTACAAATCATCTGTTCAGAGCCAGAAGGGCATTAACTCATATCATTTTATACAGACTTCATGCCCTTCTGGCTCCAAACAAATACAAGGAGACAGACAATTGTTTAGATGAGTCCTCTCCATTTCCTACAAAAGAGAAAGAGAAACAGTTATACAATACGGAAAGGAAGCTTTCTAAATGTGCAATCCCACAGTGCCGATTTAGATGGCGGTTCAGAGCGGAAAGCCTTTAAACACGTTTTGAATACGTTTCAACACAATGTGAACATCAGGTTCATGGCGGATGAATGACAGTTGACTAGGGTTTGTGTATGGTGTTAACACGGTCTTTGGCGGTTCATGGTGGATTGCCGAACCACCCATGGCCGTATGCACCAGGTGTAGGGAGGCAGTTCCCCCCCTCCCCCCCACCCAAATTTTTAAAACTTACATTTTTTACTGAAAATTTTCACAAAATCCACAAAAAGAGTGCACCAAATCATTCCATTTCACTTGTAAAAATGCAAAAGCACCCTCGTGACCAGCTCAGTTGCTTTGCTCCCTTTCTTTTGAGCTTCTTTGAAAATTTTTATGCGTCTTGCCGCCCCAGGAAAAAAATTTATGCGTACAGCCCTGGAACCACCGTGAACTGCCGTTTAAATCAGCGAAGCTTAAGTTGTTCATTTTGCGTAAAGAGCATAATCATACTTTTCTTTGTACAGCACTGCAATGGCGGTATGGACTATACATGTAGCCCGGCTGAGGCATGCTAACTTTTGAGAAGTACCTCCCGTAGTCCTTGATAACAAGAGAACTAAAGGTTTGAGCTATGAAGGGAATGTGTCCAGTAAACACAGATATCAAATAAATGTTAGGCTTCTTAGTTTAATGTTGTTGTGCATAAGAACACATCTGGAATGCAAAATACAAAAGTGCAAAAATTAAAATATTTATTTTGACGTATGGGAATAGTATTTTAGCATAGATCATGCCACAAGAATATCACATATCAATTTTCTGCTCGCAAAATTATCAATCATTGCTTGAAAAATATGATTTTTTCAACAATTTTCCACTTTGCGTTCCAGATGCGTTCTTTCACACAACATAAAACTAAGACACCATAAAACTATGACATTGCAAAAAAAAAACCCTCAGTATATAATGAGGTGGAGCAACAGCCCGACATTGAAATACTCAAGGCTGACACATAAAAACCCAGTAACCAAAAGAAAAACATAAACATTCAAACAGTCCCATACAATGAAAGATTTTCCCATGTGCTCATAGGATACAGCACTTTCAAACGGAAGTATTCACCAAACTGAATATATGCTATGGACAGACAAGATGTCTTGAACTAACAATGGACGCCTTATCTGTGTGACTCCTCGATCCTGTCTACCAAATAGGACAACCAATCGGACATTTGTGACTTCAACTCCATGACAACAAACTTTCATTCTTTCCTTTTCCACTGTCATACGTTCTCTCCTTTTCTTGTCTTGATAACATGTGGTAAAATGAAACTTTCTTCACTTGTGAAGAATGAGAAGGAGGAAGAGCGGCGCCTGACACACATACACGTGCCATTTGTTATCTCAAATGGTACTGATGAGATATCAGTGGATGACACCAACTCTGGAGGGAAGCATTATTCATTAAGGCTTGTTCAGATAAAATGCTACAGACCCCTACAACCCCCCCCCCCACAACATTTTTAATGTACAATTCAATGGGATACGAGGTGGCAAAAAAAGAACCCAAATTGCAGGAACAAGAGGTTCATTTTTTGCCTCCTGGTAGCAAAAAGCTGTGGACCAATCAAATTCTTAAAAAGTCGGCGTAATATATGATGTCATGAGTTTGTCTGAGCATCTTTTGACCAAAATCTCATATATTTGAGCGTTGGTGCATGAATGCACATTCATTAACATAAGTAGCATGGTTTGCCACATCATACATGTATCTAAACTCCTTGACCTGTGCATGCCTATTTGCTAGACTTTCATCACCAAAGTATCTATCTTTTAACAAAAGTTTATTTTAATTGATTAATTTTTCATTTCCCAATATAACAAAATACAAATGAAATACATAATATGTATTTCATTATCATATTCATACAACAGCAATACATAACAATATACAAACTAGATAATAAATATCTCAACATAGCAACTGAAATTTGATTAGATGCAAACAAAACCCCAAAAAAAAAATTGTAAAAAAATGAGCAGAAATCAGCCAAAAAGCATAGGTTTGATAGGTGCAGGGATATATTTGCTAATAAGCTCATAATTTTTGTTTAGCTCTAACGCTATCTTTTACACCTTAGATCTCAATCATCATCATCATTATTCCTAGCCATCTAAGCAAGCTCTGATACCAATTGGTCGTCATGGCAATGTCAAAACCAGAAATCTGGATGCTGCTTCCATGTGATGAAAAGAACGTCAGGACCAATCATTCCCATTATACATCAATGGTCACCACTGGACCGGTCGAATACGCCATGAATTGCTTGCTACATGCAGAAAGGCTGTTAGTGCCATTCAGAATAAATGACAGTAATGCCTTTTTGCTGTAAAGCAACATCCCTTTCCTGCAGAAAGGTTGTTAGTGCCACTAGAAATACACAGCATTGAGAGCCTTAGTGCACGTTAAAAAAATAAAATATCTTCCATGCAAAAGTGTTTTTAGTATCACAAAAAATAATTGGGAGTCATGGCCTTATTGCAGGCACACCAGACAATTTTCTATCCACTAAAACTGCTCTTGATGCTATTGGAAATACATGGCAGCAGTGACCTTTTGGCAGGGAAACCAAAGATTCTTTTCTTCATCGTTCTCTTTTTGGAAGTTTTATGAGAACAAAATGAAGATTTATATCACGGGAAGTGAGCAGTGAAAGCTGTTATGAAGAGGTCAGAAAAATATCCTGGACGAAAATAAAGAGGAGCTTTTCATTTTGAGCTGTGGAATGATCTGACCCAGTAAATGCTTGGCCGTTTATCTCAAGAATGATGACCATCTTACCCCGTGTTCAGACACAAAAAAATTTGTCTTATGGCTATACCAAAATGGCATCACTATACTGAAACTGTATACGATGGATTTGTGGGTCTGAACGCTGACTAACAAAACAACGTATAAAGAAACGGTGTATAACAAAACTAGGGTCTGAGCGCCGTTTCGAGCAAGAACTCGATAAAGATTTATGGCCGGTGTGTGTCTGAAGTATGGTGACCATAGAATGGTATAACTGGGCGGGGCTTAACGTGAGCACGGTCGAAGGAGACATGACCTTGCCATGACAACATGCGCAGAAGAAAAATGCGCATCTATACAATGTTTCTTCTAAGAAGTCGGGATGTGTGTCTGAATGGTCCGTAGGCTATACAATGACCCAACTTTTACGTTGTTTCTTTATTAAGTTGTGGTACAAATACTCTGTGTCTGAACAGGGGCTTCTTTGATTATAGGTATGTAGAAGGTCAAGACAAAGTATAGGAGGGTCAATGCCACTGATAATTTAAGACAAAATGAAATTATTTTACAAGATAGCTTTGAAGTTTGAATGAAATAATTTCAGTGGTGATATGAGCTCAGTTGGTCAAGCGGTAACATCAGCATGCAGTTCTTCTCCTACAAACTGACACTGATCGGACCTAGGTTCAAGTCTGAGTCATGTCAGACAGACGTAAACAATCAGACAGACGTAAACAATTTGATTGATACATGTCTGTAAAAACCCAAATCAACAACAACAATCTGGGCAGAAACACTAAATTTTCATCTCTTCAAAGATGTTTTAAATGGAAGTAAAGCAATGCAATAAAAATAATGTGTATGATGATGGAGGATAGTGCATTAATGGACTAAATTTATATTCTTACAATTCGACAAAGAATTACAATATAAAAATCTTTGCAAATTTTAATTCAAATTGTTTTCATTGCTGACAATAATGCAAAATGATCATTTTCATTATAATCCAGACTTCCATCATATTATGCTTTGTAGAGATTCTAAAAATAGAATTTAATACAAAAAAGGATTAATGGGAAACAAATATGTTAGCTAATGAAGAAATATTACCCATCTGAAATTACAATTTCCTGATTGTATTTTACTCAATTAATCACCCCAAATGACCATGTCATTGTGTGTATGTGTATGAGACTAGAATCATATGAAACTTACTACAGTTGCAAGCATTTTCAACTGTGAATTTTCTGAAGAGTCTGTCATTACAATTGCGCTTTTATTGTCTTCTCCTCACTCTAAAAGCCATCGTCAGAGTCTGACAAAGGGTGACAGAGATGTAGATTATTCGCAGCCATAAATGACATTAGTTTGCGACAAATGACGGTCATTCATTATGGTAATGATATCAGCATATCAGAGACTAAATAGCACCCTCCATAAATGGCTAAATGAGTGGAACACGTCCCATGTAAATGAAACAGCTCGTCATGGAGTCACGCTCCTTCCGCGCTAAGAGCTCGCTAATTTATCCGAGGTGATACCAGACATTGTCCTTCGCACGGATGGAACAAACCAGGAATCAACACATCTTGTCATGGTGTGAGAGCTACCCAATTGGTTACCAAAGAATTGCCTGGTGAAATATTTTCCTTTCCACTAAATGTCACTTTCTCTCTCTCTCTCTCTCTCTCTCTCTCTCTCTCTCTCGCTCCGTCTCTCTGTCTGCCCTTCTCTAACCCTCATTTGCTTTTTTTCCCTACATTTTATTAGAAACATCAATATACCCCTCTCTCAATTTTATGCTCTCTAACTATCTTTTAATCTTTAACTTTTTCTTTCCGTCAACTGCTCTCTCTTCTCTCTTTCTCCTTTCTTTCTTTCCAAACTCCTTTTGTTTTTTACTTCTCCTTTTTCTCAACATTTTTGTTTTCTTTTGTCTCTCTTTTCAATATCACACTCTCTTTTTCTAACTCTTCCTAATGATGTCCCTTTCTTAGTTGTATCTCAAGGTGTTTCCACAGCAAGGCAAGGGCCTCCGAAGCAGGTCACTATGGTAACGAGATGGGCATGCCATCTGGAGGCCACTGTTCAATCTGTGGCCGAGGCATGATTGATTACCATCGATTCTGATTTGATCAAACTTTGTGTTTTTTTCTGTGTGTTGTCTAAGATAACCAGGGAAGGGCAATGGCATGTTTTAATGCGAAGGTATGCATCTTCATTCTGCTTCCTCGTTTAAGCCTCTCACTGCTGCAAGCAATCCATACTGGTGTCAAAGCTACACGGTTTTTGCATGTTTTTTTTTACCGTGGATGTAAAGGCTGTAGGTTCCACTTCAAGCATATTTTCCACGTCTCAGAATAGTATATTCATGCCAGTAAATTTAACACACAACCTAACTATTGTTTTCTGATTTGTATGATTCTCTATTTGATTTATCAGATCAATAATGATTGATCCGATTGATAAAGGAAAAGGGTCATGTTCTTGCATGCAGGTGATGTGGTGAAATATGCCCCAAATGACCACCTCATAACCCACAAATGAAAAATCATTTGATATGAATGCTGACTATATCTCTCAGATATCACCATAAAAGGACAACAGTCTTGAATTTCTTCCTTGCCAGTTTTGCAAACAGATATCAAGGCTTGTTCAGATATGGCACGACAAACCTGCAGATTTTTGTGTAGTGAATGGAATACGAGGCGGCAAAATAAATTCGCCAAGGCAAGAGTCATATTTCTGACCTAAAAGCTGTGGACCAATCAAATTTTTTTAAAAGTTAGCCCTAAATATGATGTCATGAGTTTTTCTGTGCAATTTTTTGGCAAACTCTCTTTTGAGTGCTGACGCATTGATCTGCATTCATTGCCATAAGTGGCGTGGTTTGCCGTGCCATATCTGAACACTGAAGAAAATTTCGGGGATTTCCGCCTCTTCATATTTGATCACTCCTTTACACTTCTCCTTACCTTCATATTATTCCAAAAAGAATCCAATGCGAGAAGAAACCTAGCTACAAACAAGGATGGAATTTGGCTTGTCAGGAAACAGACGAGAACAAAGAAGGTTTCATTCTTTCCTATTCTGATTGATCACATGATCACATCGAAATTCACAAGGCTTGAATGTAAATTGCAAGCAGATATGGGGAATTCTACCAGCAAACCACAGCTACGCTGGCCTATGGCGTTCAAATCGTCACCAACACGATGCTAAAAGACCCCCTCTAACCCAAAATCAATTAGTGACAACTTTTAGAAGGTGTTGAATTTATCAGCTTGTCTAAACTGTTGACGCAGGGCCATTAATTCTCGCCTTGGCTGTTGATTTTCAGGAGATTTGTGTGAGGATTTCATCACCGGTTACCCCGGAGAGCGTTTCCTGATTGGCGTGGCGTTGTGTTTCGGGCAATTGTTTTAATTTGAAGAATCCTTTTCTTTCTGACATCTTTTACCTCTTTTTCCCCTCCCCTCTTAAATGGTTAGTTCTGGATGACTGGTTCCATCTCACGGGAAGACATGATTTTTTTTTATGTTCAGATTGCTCCTTAACATGTGATTGTAACTTTTGAAGTTCTACATGTATACAGCAACATGATCTTTTATGTCTATCTCTGACTGGTTAGAGTCATTCCAAATTCACAAAATCCAAAAAAGGGTTTATTCTTCATCATCCAATATTAATCTTTATAGTTCAAATTAATACTAGTAACATAATGATTATCATTCTTAATTGATTGAATTAATTAGACGTAAAGTTCACAAAATATTGCAGTAACTATTCTTTCATTCCATATACCAAAACACAATTACAATTTTCATTTCAAATCAATATCTTTTCCAATTCTTAATAATAGTAATAACTGATATTTTTTTTTGCATAAAAGTTACAAAATGTATTTGAGGGAGGTTGCATGTACAGATTTCTTCCTTCACGATTCAAATTTCCCTCCCCACTATCTATGCTTCAGTCTACAGGTACATAAACTTTCATTTTCTTCAAGGTTTTAAGAAAAAGAACACTGTTTTCCTTAAACATGTCATGCCCTCTGAGGAAATATTATCAAACGGTCCAATTGAAAGTACTACACTAAGTAATTCTTTAGAAAATTAAAGATAATAAAGAAGCCTTTCCTAAAACCTGTTTTCTTTTCAGGAGGCTATATGAACGAACAATTGGCTCCATCTTGAGCACACAATCTGTCACGTTTGAAATTCAGAGGACAAAAGAGCAATAAAACAAAGGAAGGGGGAAAAAATTGGGGGTTTTGTGTTAATCTTTGTCCACTTCTGTCAAATAAGATTCTCAAGAAGAATTTGATACATTTTCTCAATTTCTGCATTATTCTTTGGCCATATTTTGTTTCTTCTTTTTTTCAACTTTCCTCCCATTATCTCTCTGTGTCTCACTTGATTTTTCTTCATTCTACTTTTCGTTTTTATTATATTTTTCCCCCCCTCCAACTTTTTTTTTCTTACTCTCTAACTATAACCCCCTCATCTACCAATCCTTAAAGACATTGGTTAACATTGTTATGATTTTAAAAAATATTGTTTTGTTACTTGAAAATGGGATAAACATAAGGGTTATAGTGTAAAAATACCAGTCTGAAAGTTTCAAAGTATAATATCCACAGGAAGTATTCTTAAATATCAAAAATGTGAACTAATGTTTGAAAAATATACGAGGGTCGGTTACACAGAACAGACATAATGAGTGCGCATGCGCGTATGACTCACCTTACCATACTGTGTGCATTGGCGTATCACGCTGCGGGATTCACATGATGGCATTTTCAAATTCAAGCAATGTGGTCCTCTTAGTGATTGTCTCATGAGACGAAGGATAATAAAATCGCTGTTTGCGTCTAACTTACACTTTTTCATTCCAAATTATGGTTGGTTTCAGGGTTTTTGAGTACAAATACAAGTACTCATACACTTGTTTCATCTTAGTTCGAGAATTTTTTAAATCAGCTACTCACAAAGTTAGCCAATGCTTTTAACTGCATACCTTCTCTTCTCCATCTATCTTTGCTTGTTTGTTTTTATTTCCGTTCAAAATCTATACATATTGGACATAAACGGCGGATAGCCCATTTCAGTCATATTAACAAAAATACAACTGTTCTTCCATGGGGTCCGAATGAAAGGAACTGTTACATACAAATATGATGATTACACATCTTTCTTCCCCTCTCTCTCTCTCTCTCTCTATCTCCCCTCTATCACTCGCTCCTCTTACCGATTTCTTCCTTAATTACACCTGTTGTTGCTGGGATATCAGAGACCTCTTGTTTTTTCCAAACTGGCCTGAACGGAGCGAGATGAATCTAGCTGTCCTTCTTAATAACCCTATCGTTCGGTATGAATTTTCCTCTCTCTGTGGCCGGCCACTGACCCTTCAATGACAATCCAATCCATGCATTTGAATCTAGAGAATCTCTGACAATAATATGGCATGTTTTCCAGTTTTGATACGATGGATATCCAACTGGGCAGGGTTTTTTTTCTCCGTGAACTAAAGCTCTTTTCACCCTCTACCCATGTTCATACCAAGACAAGAGAATGTTTTGTACATTGTTTCAACCTTCACACATTAAAACTCGACGAGGTACAGGATGCTTTATTCATATTATTTTCTTTTCCTTTCCCATTTTCTTTATAACAACACCAGTTAATACAAAAAACAGAATATTCTGCTTGAAACTTTTTTTTCTTTTTGGTGTTGTCCCTATTATACATATTTATATATCTCCAACTTTACAAATTGGCATTCTTATTACAGTGTTAAAGCACTTAGTCTCATGTCATAAAATTGCAGATCAAGTGGGCTGTATAGCAACAAAGCATAGCCTACCACTCATGGATTGAGGTATGCCTTGAAATGATAATATACAATTTAATAAAGATTTTGTTACACACCTAGGCGTAAAATAAAATCCTTTTATTTTGCATTAGCTCTATATGGATAGTAGTCAATTCCTGTCTGAAATGTCCCCCAAAGTAAGATACAGGCCAAAAACAAATCTACAAAAAATCAAACAAACCAGAAAAACAAAACATTTATCTTTTTCATTTTCTCATTCTTTTAAGGGGTTAAGAAAAGGAAGAGGTATATATCTAGAGATTCACTTATAATTTTCCAAATGCCACCCTGAATTTCGTGGTCCTAAATAAGAAGAGCTGAAATAAATTCCTCCTTGGTGTGAGGAAGACATCCTGCCATGACTACCTCGGTCTACGCCTCTTTCCGATCGACTTCCATTTAATAATGTCCAATCAGGAATAGCCTGTTGAATCTCGCTTACGCATCATTACCCAAATCAACACTTGGCCGTATAGTACGTTCTTCATTTAGCTTCGCGCCTTTGCCATCAAGTTAGTTCATAAAATGAGAAAGTCGAGTGATGACAACCCATGAACTGCCAGCGTTTTCTTAAATGGTGCAAGATAATGAATATCATGAATTTAAAAACTCATGTAGGATATGTGTAGATCTCAAAACTGGGTTCAAATTTCTTCCATGTGAATGAGGACAAAAAAATCCACCAAACCACATGTAGCAAATATATAACTCTTGTGTAAATACCCAAAATATGTTACAGTATGGCTTCTTTCAGCCAGCATTTTCTCAATACTAAGTTTGATTAAATTTTTTTTAAAAGATTTCAAGATAAAACAGAATAAGAAACAAGAAAATATCTTTGGAAGGAGAGAATACACGAGTATGTTTACTTTTTCTCCACCAGTCATGTTTAGATGAATGTAAATTTACACTTCCATCTAAAACACTCTTCTGTAACTCAAAAAAATCAAAGTCAATAAATTACCTTAGAGATGTGCTACTCGAGTGGTTTAAACACTCAACTATGATTTGAAAAAAGAAAAAATAAATCCCCAAGGATGAAAAATTGAATATGAAAAACCAATCAATAAATGTGGATATGATGCTTTATGATAGTAAGTCTGACAGCACCAGACATGAAAATACAAGTTCACAAACAAAAATGCTTTTCAGTCAATGGTAATGGCTGGGTTAAAGAGCTATTCAGACAAATTGGCAACGATCAAAACAGACATTTCCAATTCAATCGACTTTAATCGGATCATTCTGCTTAAAAGGACAACGTGTAGTTGGACCGATAACGGATGAAGGGAGAGAAAAGGAACGAGCAAAGAGGTGGGATAAAGAGGAGGAGGAGGAGGAGGATTGGTGGGATATATGCCAGGGCGGTTCTAAATCACGAAGTCTTCCATGCGCGAGAACAAAGAGGATAAGAATAGAGAGATTGCAATGATAAAGAAAAGGAGGAATTCAATTCAATGGCCAGCCATTTTCTAGATCTAGGGTAATATAGCACACCTATGGGACTACGCGGAACACCAACATGAAGAGACAACGCACATGAGGGCTCATATGTGTGTTGATTTTCAAAATATGCCCTAGGCAAAGTTTAAGGGGTCGGCATAATTAATTGTAGAGGTGGAAAGTTGCGTCTTTTGCCCTTTCATTAAAAAAAGAAAAATCAGGGTTAGTGATTTTTGGGGCGGTATGCATTGGTTATTCATGCAGGCTTCTCCTCAGTTATTGATGCAATTACAGGTAAGACCTCAGGTAAACAATGACGGGTAGAAATAAAATAAGTGAACAATACACACTAGAGATGCAGCAGAAATGGACCCCATTTTAACAAATTTCCATATTTTTCGTGAACTTTGGAAATTGGAGCTGAACCAGAAAAGATATCAAAATGAAAGGAACAATATCATCTTATATATTTTTGTTTTGACCCTAGCACAACTTCTCTTGCAAATGAAATGTACATAATGATAATGCCTTTTAGGTACAATTGTAATACAGTCAACAAACAGCCTAAACTTATGGACTGAAATTGGAGCCTTCTGTTTAACTGTTTTAATTGTATTTACCATTGTTGTGCATAGTTTTTTTTATGCATTGATGTATAAGCTTGGGAAAAAAAATATATATATACTCAAGGTTAAATGATTACATACATACTTATCATATAACATTATCGTGAGTACTTACAGATTTTTTACCATAAATAGCACATGTACAGTTTGGAAATATGAAATATGAAATATATTTTGCCTTTCAAGTGCTGAATATTCAACTTTAGGAGGATAAAAAAAATCACAGCATCTTAGTTTTGCTTATAACTTGCTACCGACTAGCTAAGAGCAAAGAAATCCGAGAAAATAGTTCTTGAGGGTTTACCAAAACGGTACATAACCTTTAAAAGTAATTTATTACAGGTACTACTTTACAGAAATGAAAAATAGCTATCTATAATTCCTGCCTTCTTCATATTCTGCTGGTACTTCATTAATTCATGAAGTACTTGAAGTTCTTCTATCATCAATAACCCTAGATTCTTAGAACTACAAATCATTTTTATTCTGTTCTTTACTTTTATTACATATGATAATAATAATAATAATAATGGTAGGTTCATATACAGCACCCATGTCTGTTACACCTGAGACTTATGTGGCTCTCACGATCATAATGCTTGCATTTCAAATTTCCGGTAATGTAAAAAAGTGGAAATTTTCACGCTCAACCGAGTTATTTTAAGTTTTGAAGACAGTTAGGATAACTGTGTTCACGAGTATAATAAACAAAATATTTTGTGCATTTTAATTTTTGCGCAAGTGTCCTGCCGCTCAAAATGCGTGAAAATTTCCACACCGCGAAATATTCCATGTTTAAAGAATTCAAACAATATGCTTTAAAGTGACAATAATTGATCCAGCTTTACTTCACCAAAGATGTTGGGTTATAGTTGCAATCTGGTTTTAGGTTAGATTTAGGCTAAGGGTTAGGCAGAACTCCTCAAGGGGATCTAGCTTTAAGCCCAATGTAAAAAAAAATGTTAGATTTTGAGGGCCTGGACCAAGATTATGAACAGTACTTAGTCCAGTGATGAGGTAAAGAATTTGGTCAGAGAAAGATATTGACATGGAGCAATTGCTGTGGGAGCATGTGTTTTACCCACAGACATATAAATTAATTTAGTAGACGAAAAGCAGCATGCGCGGATATCGTTACGAGAATGGCATTAGGCCCCGCCTCTTTCGGATCATATAAAGCGGCCGATAAGCACCCATTATGGCCATGAAATCAATAACGCTGCGTTATTCATATCTATTGCGCGTATCAGTTGCACCGTGATATTTTTATAGCACATTTTGTTGCGCATTTTTTGTGCATTCATTGAACATGCAGTAAGCTGATGGGCGTAATGTTTCACAACGTGAACAAATGCACGCTACTTGTTGGAAGCATCTTACAAAATGAATTATTCATTTTTGATCATGAATATGCACAGTGCTTAGGTAGGCCTTCTAATGGATCCAGCAAAACGGTGGAGCTTTAGGGGCCTGGTTGTACCCGCGTCTCTATGTACACCATCCCAGCAGAACATCACTGGATGGCCACAGAAATATGCCATGCATTCCATTTCATTACAGAATCCCAGGTTTATTAACCCTATTACCTTGGTAGGTTACAGGGCTAGGACATTGTACAGGAATGTCTTCTGCATTTAAACATTGCTTGGTAATGAAGAATGAATGATGGGAGACCTTGTGTTTACCCACAACCATTAAATTAACTGCTATACATAGAATACATCATAACAAGGCTTCAAAGATGTTAAAGGGAACATAATGTAAATAACTCCCTCTCCTTTCTTGATTTCTCTGAAATGTGAAGGAAATCAAAGAAACTAGAAATATCACCGAAGGTGATTAATACAGTGTATATCCCCCCCCCCCATCCCCAATGTGTGTGTTAAATATCGTGAGCATTGCTTTAAAATTGAGGAAGTAGTTCCATCCGCAATATTTCCCCCTTGATTAATTGCCGTAATGTTAACATGGCAACGCAGTTTAAGACACATTCAAAAAATATATCTTGCATATCTTCACCACAAGACCAATGTGTGTGCCAAATTGCATGAACATTGGTCAAAAACCGAGGAAGTAGTTTGATCCGCAAGATTTGCAACAGACCGACAGACCAACTGACCACCCGACCGATCGTATGCTGATTTCTATATACCCCCTCAAACTTCATTCGGTTGTAATAAAGTCATAGTAATTAAGTCAGAAACTCCTAACCCTAACCATACCCCTAAACCTGCCCCTCCATCCTCTATTAACTGGAAGAGCACAAAAGGAACCAATCAGAGAAAGATCTTCCAAACTTGACAACTTGATTAGATCAGCAAGCCATAGGCTAGAAAGATCTGGAATAAAATCTGAAGAAAACTAAAAACATCAGGCAAAGAACAAAGGACTGTAATTTCCCTCTGATTTTTTGCTCAATCCCAATATTAAGATGTGGTCCATTTAAAGAGCGTAAGGTGCACATTATCACTTGGGTTCAGTGAAAATCCAGCACAATCAATTGAAACAGGGGTTGGAAATATGACGGATTCATCAGCAATCCTTTGCCAAATATCCCCCGGACCTGAACCTATTTACATTGCCCGTGCCTCGATCAGAAACCCAATAGCCCCCATCACCATTTTTGCCTGGGGTGTATGTTTCATACAACAATAGGGAAAATGGAGACAAAACGGGCGGGGGAGGGGATTCTGGTGAAATCATAGAAATTCACGAGAAACGATTGAAAAACATTTGAATTTATGAAAATTTGAAGCTTTTCCCTCCCCCGTGATTAGATATGTGCCGAAGGGGAGGATTATGGGTATTGGATTGGGCCGGATGATGGAGGTCGATCTTTGGGCTTTTTTTCTCTGTTTCATCTCTTTTTCCTTCTTTTTAGTCTTTTTATGTCAGAGAGGGGGAGAAAAGACAGAACAATGTTGTCAGCTTTGAGAGATCTTTGCCCGTAAGCATGGACCCTCTCACCTATTGAAGAATAGGAAGAAAAAAATGAAGGAGGGGATTCGATTTATCGTTTTTCAGATGATGGGATTAAGGCTGAAGTGGTGTGGGTCAGGTGGCTCTGGTAGAGAGAGGGGTGTCAAGCACTGGCATGATGGGGGAGGAAGGGGAGTTCCCCCCCCCCCCATAAAATTAAAAAGTGGTTTGTTTCTAATTCAATTAACAAATGTTGCTGAAATGACATAGATTACCTTGTTTATTGCTCTTATTTTCGTAACTTATATTTTTTCTGTCCCCCAAAAGGTTACTGCTCATCCCACCTCTGGTATCTAGTGAAGAAGAGGAAGGAAAACACTTTAGAACAACAGAGAAAGAAACATTTATGACAGAAGAGAAACAAAAAGAGAAAGAATCCGAAAATGAGAGAGAAAATATGAGGGAGAGAGAGAGAAAGAGAACAAAATATGGTAAAAAAAGATAAATGGGGATATAGGAAGAGTAAACTAGAAAAAGGGAAGGGGGAAGAAGGAAAAGAAGATGCAAGATGAGGAGAGAGAAAAGGAAGAGTAAAAGAGTAACACAGATTGAGAGAGGGAGAGGTAGATGATGAGAAAGAGAGCGAGAGAGAGAAAGAGAGAGGGGGAGAGAGAGAGATGTTATAGGATTTGGTTTGAGGTGAAAAGATGAATGTATGACAAAGGTAAAAGGTAAAGAGAAGGACCTTGAAAAAACACATCAAAACCTGCAGGGCGACAAAGTTAACACACATTTATCAGAATTTCTAAGGGAATACTTTCAAATGAAGTGAACAATATCAGCAAATGCAGAGGTGACTACTTTGATATGATACCCATGTTGTATAGTAAAGGAAACACCACTCAATCATTAGCTTTGTACCAAAACATCCTGTATGTCTAGGGTTCAGTGCAACAAAGGGCTATCTGCATTTTTGGTCAAAATGAGATTTCAAAATCAAAATGATCCAGTAGAGACCAGGAACCCATTGGTAATAATGGTTTCTACAGAAAACTTTGCTGCAGCTGGGTATCACCCAAAATAGATATGGCTGTCTGCTTTAGAAGGCAGTGTGTCAGTGCAATAAATCTTCATTTCAAGATTTATCAAAATTTCCAAAAATGCAGATAGCCCTTTGTTGCACTAAACCCTCGATATGTAGTTGATATGTATAGTATCCACTCCATTCATGGTCATTCCCTTTGTCCATATGTCTGGGACCACACACAGTGGTCAAACAATGTGAGGTCATTCTATAATGACCAGGCATATCTCATGACAACCATCCATGTTTCACCTCATGTTCCTTATCCCAGTCTTAAAGGCATTGGCTAACTTTGTGAGCAGCCGATTTATAAAATTCTCAAACTAAGATGAAACATGTGTGTGAGTACTTGTATTTGTACTCAAAAACCCTGAAACCCACCATAATTTGGAATGAAAAACTTTAAGTTAGACACAAACAGCGATTTTATCATTTTTCGTCTCTGAGACAATGAATAAGAGGACCGTTTTGCTCAAATTAAAAAATGTTATCTGCCTCCCGCCGCGTGATACGCAAATACACACAGTAAGGTTCAGTGAGCCATGCGCGCATGCACACTTCTTACCTCCAGGCTGTGCAACCGACCCTCGTATATTTTTCAAACATTGGTTCGCATTTTTAATATTTGAAAATACTTCCTGTGGATATTCTACTTTGAAACTTTCAGACTGGTATTTTTTGTTTAATACTGCAGTCTATAGGGTAAAAAAAAAGGCCTGCATTTCCAGTCACTTGCATATTTTCATCATTTTTGAAGCAAATGATGATGCTTTTGAAGTGCATTTTCAGGCCTTCATATTTACACAATATTACATACACTGATAGCATGTAGGACCATGCAGCTCAGATTCTGAAGTTACTCAATGGCTTTAACCCCGCTGACTTCTGGAACCAGGTAGCTCCTGCATCCGGTCCGGGGGGGGGGGGGGGGGCACTTGACCCCAAAAGTGGTAGGTATGTGCCGCGGGCGAGACAAAAAACGGGGGCTTTGGAACAGGCTTATTGGGGAAAGGACGGTCTTTGGACCGGGCTTTGGAACTTCAAATGTTTGTGAAAACGGGGGTCATTGTAACGGTTCGCCTGTGTGTGAGAGCGTTTGTATCTCTATGGAACGGGCATACATGCATGCAGCTAGTCCAGCGGCATGGGTGACGAGTGCGCTCTCGCAGAGGCGATGGTCGGGCAGCGCTAGCTGGCCTACGCGCGGCACGGTGCGGGCCCCTTTTCACCAAAAATGATGCTCATTGTAACGGATCAATGCGACCGGAATGGCGAAACGAAAAACATGCAGAGCTTTGGAACGGATTTCTTTCTTCTTTTTTCTTGATAAGAAGAAAATGCTATGCTTTGGAACAGTTTTCTTTCTTCTTTTTCTCAATAAGAAGAAAATGCTATGCTTTGGAATGGAAATTTGGGTGTAAAAATGGGGGCCTTCTCCACGGCACATACCCACCACGCATTATATACACTGAGTGCCCCCCCCCCCCCCCCCCCCCCCCCCCCCCCCCCGCATCTAGCCTATGAAAACCTAGTCAATGCATAAAGGGGAAGTCAACACTGAAAACTAGCAGCTCATTTTTAACAAAAGTTTTCTTCTTTGTTTATAAGAGAAAAAAAGGGAAAAAATCAGTAAAGCTTTTGTAAATCTGATATAAATAACAAATAACAAATCTATCAATTTTAGAATCTGATCAAACACAAATTGGCAATTATGTTTCATGTCATGTCATTTATCCCGAAGTCCTCCTTCCTTTTGTCCTTTTATAAAATGCTAATTTAAAAAAAAAATCACTTCTTTATGTGCTGATAGTTTTTCTCCTGGGAATAGCTTGTTAGAAGGAGCATTATGTACAATGATTATGCCAATACATAGGGTGCATATATGATTAGATATTTTCATTATAGAAATTTATGAATGATTTAGTACAGAGCAAGTTGACTGATAGCGATAACAATAATTCTAAGTGCATACTTGATATACCTATTAGAAATAACGCTAAAAGTGGTCAAAGTGATTTTTTTTTTCCCCTCTCTACAGTCCAGTGAGTTTATCAGAAAGGATGACCCCTTTCATTATCGTACACATGCAAATTATGTACGTGCATGAATTATCAATATCATTATTTTATCAGATCTGACTACTGCCTTATTTTTACTGCCTAAAAGTTCTTCAGATTTGTTCAAAATGAAAGAACTACCAGTAGGTTTTCTGTGTTTTCTAGTGTAGACTTCACAAAGACTGCAGCGACCAGTATCAGTTTCAGTTCAAGGAAATGACTAATAATGCCGGAAAATCTCTAAAAGCATTCAAATCTTTTCAGGGTAAGAAAATTTATCTCACAAGGGAAAAAAACCCCAGCTTTTTAAACCAGTCTGTGATATTAAACAATGACCATTCATACACTGCAGCTTTCATATGTAAACTATTCAGACATTTCATGGTCACACACCGAGTGGCCACTTTGCACAAGAAACTGTTCCAGTTATGCACACGCGGTGGAAGTTAGCGATGCATTTTATCTAGACTTTTTTATTAATTACCATATGAATAACATTTAGGCATTTAAAATAAAACAAGAGCATTGCCTGATGTTTCAGACATAAGTTGATAAATAAAGACATACACAATATAATCTAAGTAAGAGGATGTATGGGTCCTAACGACATCATAGGGCCACTTCCACAGTAACATAATAAAAAGATGGTGCACAAAGTCAAAACAACGTGCGAAGCACGCTCCCTAGGGGGGAGGGTGCAGGGAGCTCCGTTTCTTTTTCACTGTTCCTTGTTTACTACCGCTCTTCTTACATTCTCTTATCTTTTTCTTTTCTCGCTCACGTTTTTTCTTTATTTTTGGTGGCGTTTTTGGGGGGCGACCGCCTCCATCGCCAACCCCTCCCTCCCCCCCCACCCCCCCGCCTGCTTGCTATGAGACTTATCCCCCCTTTTCTGTTAAGACAACAAAAAGAAAAATAAGGTGTAAAAAAGATATAAAAATAAAGTGTAAATTGACATTATAAAAAGATTTACAGGTAAATATCAAATGAGCGCAGAGAGAAATGAAAACAAAAGAAAGTTCCTTTTTACACCTTTTTCTTAAATCTAGGGTGTAAAGAAAGAAAGGAATACATAAAGACAAACTATGTAGCAAAAGAAATGGCAAGTTTTCTCCTCACAACTTACACAATACATGGCTCAGTTTCAGTGAAAAATGCCCACTTCAAAAACTTTTGTGAAACCAGGGCCAAGCTAGACCACTTGTTTCATATAGACCTGAATGTGTGGTACCCAAGGACAATGCCACATTAAAACCATGTTCTCTAACAGCCTTCTGACATGATTGCATGCCATTTTTTACCAACCACTTCAGGTTTTGATGGATAAAACACATGTTGCCATGACAACTGCACTCTATCACTGTACTGGGGCAGGACGGGAGGAGCCTTGCATTAGTAGAAATACCAAAATGCAATAAGTAAAACAAAAATTTTATGGTAGCAATTTGTGTGCAAGAATGTAGACTTACATATTTAAAAGGAACATTGTAGAAAAAAATGGGGAAAAAACTCATTTGAAACATTTACTGAAATCTACTAAAATATTTTCTCCAAATATGGATCATATAGCCCAAACCTTCATTTTTTGTCAATGAAAAAGGACACTGTCATGTAATTTTCAAAGTAGAAATATGCTAACGTGTTTTGATGAATTGTTTCTAAGCTTTTATTATTTAAAATCTTATATGAAAGATGTATAAAACATGAATATAATATTCAACCAAAAGTAGAAGAAGTAAGATTGGGAGAATAATAGAAATTGAAAGAGAAATGAAAATAGTAATGACATAGAGGTTTTACAAATTAAGGTACAAATTGTTTTTCACAGAAAGTGATAGTTTTTTTTTTAAAATTATAATCTTTATATTTAGTATTTACCTGTTATAATCATCCACAGAAAATGCTAAGTGGCATTTTACATGCATGTTACATGTATTTCATCAAGTAAATATATATTAACATTATGTATTCCAATGCTTGCTGAAGTATTCAACATTTTCACATGGGGAGAAGACGTTGCCCTTGGTAAGAAAATGAATTGATTTGTATGAAGAAGAATGGAGTGAAACATACTCCCATGTCTGGCATAAAACTGCAATAAATAAAATCTCAAACTGCATCAAGTGGCGACGTTTGAATCAAATCGCAATAAATCAATTGTGCATTGGACTCGTTTGGTGAACGATTGGAGAGAAAACCAATCTTGTAGCATCTAACAATTATGGAACAGGAATTCAAAATTGGAAAAACAAAGCAATTATAATCTGATTCCATTTGAAAGGTTTGTTTTTGACATATAAATCTAATTGTGCCAGAACATAAACGTGGGTCTCTATATTTTCAAAGGTTTGAAGACATTGGCAATTTTAAATCATATGACTACTTTTGCGTCAGTAATATAAGGAAAATTACTTATTCTCTTTCACTAACCATGTATTTGCCATAGACAAGTGCAAAACTTTGTAGCCATTTAACAATATGTTTTCCTTTGCAGAAATGTTTAAATGAATTTTTTTCTGATTTCTTGTAAATATTCTATCAATTTATCCTTCAATTAGGATTTCTGCATTTTTCAGAAATAAAAGAGCATTTTGTAGAGATAAATTTGTGTAGCAGTTTATGATATTCATTCATTTTGAGGTAATCAATCCTATTTAAATACAATTTTCACACAATATGTATTGCAGCTTCTGTCAAGTTCTTGACTATCAGCGACAACAATATTTCTTTGCTATAGAAACCCACTAAATGGAATTAAAATTGAATCAATGAGCCACAATGAACGTGCATTTAAGTGAAAAGACATCCTCTTGACAACTGCAATTTTTGAAGAATTTATTCCGGCCTTCAAGGAAGAGAAAGTCAACATATTTCTGCCTAATTCAATCAAACATGTCATCGTAAATTTGTCTTCAATTGCAGTTCTTGCAGTAGCATTTTTTTTTGTTTGTTTCTAAGATCTTTGATGAGAGCCGCTTCTTGATGTCCCTGGGATCCAGGGTCCTCAATGCGTAGAATGAGGGTTGGAGGACTGAAGAAAAAAGAATAGAAAGGTACAGAAAGTTAAATAACTGACAGAGAGAAAAAGAGAAAGAGAGAGAAAGAGAGGAAGGATGGAAGGAGGGAGAGAGAGAGAGCATTGGGGGGGGGGGGGGGGGGGAGAGAGAGACCTGGGATCCAGGGTCTTCATTGGGTAGAATGAGGGTGGAAAGATGGGAGCTGGCATAAGATAGAGAGATAGGATGGGCATGGGTAGGGAGAAGGGAATGAAAATGGATGGACAGAGGGAGAGAGAAAGTTCAAGAAGATAGTGAGAGTGTGTTGAGAGAGAGATAGAGAGAGAGCTCTAGGGAGAGGGAGAGAGAGAGAGAGGAGGGGGTAAAAGCTGGGATCCAGGGTCCGCATCGGGTAGAATGAGGGTTGGAAGACCCGAGATGGCATAAGATAGAGGGATAGGATGCTAGGGAAGGGAGCAGGAAAGAAGATGGAGGGATAGAGGGACAGAAAAAGTTAAAGAAGACAGCGAGAGTGAATTGAGAGTGAGAGAGTGGGAGAGTGAGAGGGGGAGGGGGGTAAGACCGAGGATCCAGGGTCCTTGGGTTGGAGGATGGGAGATGGCATTAGATAGAGGGATAGGATGGGTATGGAGGAGGAAGAAGGGAACGAAGATGGAGGGAAAGAGAGACAGGGAAAGTTAAATAAGACAGTAAGAGAAAGAGAGAGAGAGAGAGAGAGAGAGAGAGAGAGAGAGAGAGAGAAGGGGGATATGATCTGGGATCCAGAGTCCTCACTGGGCAGAATGAGGGTTGGAAGATGGGAGATGGCAAAAGATTGAGGGATAGGATGCTGGGGAAGGGATTAGGGAAAGAAGAGAGAGAGAGAGAGAGGCTAGGGAGAGGGGGAGAGGAGGGGAGGGAAGGGGAGGGGGAGACCTGGGATCCAGGGTCCTCATTAGGTGGAATGAGGGTTGGAGGATGAGAAATGCCATAAGATAGAGGGATAGGATGGGCATGGGGGAGGGAGAAGGGAAAGAAGATGGAGGGATAGAGAGACAGGAAAAGTTAAATAAGACAGTAAGAGAAAGAGAGAGATGGGGAAGAGAGGGGGGTGGGTAAGACCTGGGCCTGGGATCCAGGGTCCTCACTGGGTAGAATGAGGGTTGGAAGATGGGACATAACTCCTTGACATGGTATAAGATAGAGGGACAGGATGGACATGGGCAAGGGGAAGGGAAAGAAGATGGAGGGATGGAGAGACAGAGAAAGTAAGAGAAGGGAAAGGGAGAAAAGGAAGAGCTCTGTCAATTGGAGAGAGAGAAAGAGAGAGGATGCAAAATCCCATTTGCTTTGACAGACTGATTTTCTTGCATGCAATGTGATTAAATTCTTAGTTCAAACTTGAAATCCAAACTTTAGTTCTTGTGGTATTCAATACTTTGGTGCCAACTATTGAAATAGAGTTTTCATTCATCTTTTCCCAACTTTGATGTTCAGGGGACCTGGGGAGTGTTTCATGAAGAGTTTTGTCGGTGAAAAATCACTGACAAATGTTACAAGCTACTGAAAATCCCTGCATCTGATTGGCTGACAGCAAATTAGTAGGTGAAAATCACCGACAAAACTCTTCATGAAATGCTCCCCATGTCACACAATCATCTACAAAAATTCAGCTTCTTCTATTACTGGTAAATATAATCGTAGGCTTTACCTATCAAACGGAGCTATTGTCAACATATCACTCTTAATTCAAGCTGACAAACTATTATGGCAAATTGCCCGCAAATCCACCCATATCATATTTATTTTTCTTTAACAAATCGACAACTTGTATGTTTTCAAACAAAAATATCAAAAGGAATTCAAATATCATGAAAAGGGGGCTTTTAAAAAGCAGACTTTTCAATATAAAACTGAAACCCCTTGACAAAACCTGTATGGATCTACTAAGAAGTGTATTATGACACTTGTCAACAACAACCATCAAATCATTTGCTTGGCTGCCTTCCATAACAGGCCCCAGCTTTTTGAATTCAGTCATACCACAATAGCAACTAGTGCCAATTTGATGCTTGCACTTGTGTTTCGGCGGAAGTGCAAAGAATAAGCAAATTGTCCCTTTTTCCACCAAAACACCCACTCTCTGTACCCTACCATTTTTATTTTGATGGGTAGAATGACCTCAATACCCTGAAAATACACAATAGTAATTAAGTTGAAATGAAATGGTTATTTGCATGCATACTGCAGAGAAGGGAGATTTGATATTTGACCCTAAGAAAGTACAATGTACCATGTTCCTATTACTACATGTATATGTGATGTATTTTTTTCTACAATGAAATTGCTTGGCAGAACATATAGTTGGCATTTCATGGCACCTTCATTAGACTCTGTGACCATCACGGGTTTCACATTGTTGATTTCAAATGTATATTTAATAAAAGTCCAATCCTGACTTGATATCAGTTTCTGAAAGGTCATTTTATGTATGAGATTAGCAAACAAATCTCTTCATGTTTGTTGATGTTGGGTTTTATTTCACTACTTCTTGCTTGGTTCTAAAATGACAAATGCTACAACAGAAACATTCAGAGTATGGACGGTAAAACATAAAAACTGATGAAAGAATGTTTGATGCATCCAAGAAATTAACTACTCATGAAACATTTAAGGTTTACATCTTCTACAACCACAAATTTTCAGTCACATATCTCTTGAAATCCAAATCCTTCATTCTGTATTTAATCAGTTTCATGCCAAATTTCTATCTGTTATCAAATGTATCAGTTTCAAGTTCTATACATAGATACTAAGTATAGTGCTATACATAAAGTCAGGCAAAAAGCAAATATCACTGCCTTAATAGGTATGTAGAAAACTAGGACCACAGATACCTTTTTTTCAAAGAGATGCAAGCACCACAAAATGTAAACAGTTTCATGCCAATTTTCTTTTTACTACCAAATTTGTACATGAGTTTAAAATAATATGAATGCAGATAAATCTAGCAAATTAATATGGAGTTGGAGATTGGAGAGGGTATTTGATACTAGGTAACGTAAGGACATGTTGTCTGTTCGGAGCCAGAAGGGCGTTAAGTCTGTATAAAATGATATGAGTTAACGGCCTACTGGCTCCCAACAGACGATTTGTTTACCTGTGCATGACATGGAATACAACTCATAAAACATCATGCAACAAAAACATTTTACAAACATCCAATCAATTTTCTGGCATCCCAAACAATTGTATTTTTTTTCCTCCCATGCTAAGAGGGAGAGAAAAGGCTGGCCCAGTTCAATGACTCCCTTGGGAATCATCAAATAAAAGGAAATCTATCAAATTACAAGGTAGAGACTAACAGTTCTCTCTAGGCTTGAACTTCACCTGAGGGAGAATTAAAGGTTACCATTCCGATTAATGACTCAATTACTGGAAACAATTTCATTCACTGCTACTTATTCTCAAATAACTTTGATGATGACAATAATAACAATAATAACAACAAACACAACAATAATAATAATAATAATAATAATAATAATAAGAGCAATATTAAAATTAAGAAGAAGCAAAGATAAAATTTATTCATCAAGCACATGCTAATCAAGATGACAGGCTTCTGTGTGGCTTAATATCTATATCAATTGTTATTTTGTGAGAGAGAGAGAAATTGTACAACTTATTGAGTACCATAATAGGAGAGTATTTGCTATGCATTTCCTGATATTTGCTACTCATGGATAGAGAGAGGCAGTAGGGATGAAATGTCTTAAGGCACCTGCTGGGACGCAGCTTTTAGGGTCTCAGGCTCTGTTCCACTTCGATCCTCCCGTTTCTCCATAGACAAAACAACGTGGGATCAGGAAAGCCGATGTGAAAGAACGGTCACAGAGAAGACGGTCAAAGACACGGTACGAGACTTTTGATGAGCGGCCTAAGCACAATATGTAATATCTCATACCTTGACACAAAGAGTAGGGGTCTGGGTTTGGCTTCAAGTAGGACACAACATGTTCGGGTTTACGGCTTTCAGAATAGCTGGGTATCATTTCATATCTTCCAACAGTGTTCAATTGCCTTTTCTTTCCAATCCTAAACTTTTACAGGTAATAGCGCTGTGCAATTTCTATTCCATCAAAAGCTTCCAAAGCAATCTAAGCAGTGAGAAAATATGTTAAGTTTTGAAGCTCTCTATGAAAAAAATAACATGTTAACAGGCAGAAGGGTGTAAAATCAATTCTTTGGCAGAGTGCTAAAGCCCTTTTGGCTCTCAAAGACAAAACAAGAAATTCTGAACACTGTATGGACATAGAAGTCATTTGCTGTTCATGGGCCTTTAACGATCAAAGAGAAAATACCTTTAGACCTTACATTGTGGGGCAGGAGAGTTTCAAAATCCCCCATAAAAGGGGTATTCAATTCGACCGCAGAGGAAAAACATCAATACGGATTGGACGAAATTCGAAACTCCGCCCGTGGACTACGCATAGAGAAGAGATTTGACATGGTAGAGTTTGTTCTTCCAGTATTTTGTCTGAAATGGTGTTGTTCACAGTGCCATGAGGATGCATGGCTTAATCATAACACATAAAGAAAAGTCAAAGGTATAAAGGTCAAAGGTTGAAAGGTCATTATTTCACTTGAGATTATTTCAATATTTCATTATTGACTTTACATATCTATCCTTCCATGTTTAATGAATGCTGAGTTATCACTTGTTTATGTTTGGATACTGTAACCCGTTCATGCAAATTATAGTTTAATATATCATTATTGACTTTACATATCTATCACTTGCATGTCTCATGAATTATAAAATATTACTGTATATGTTTGGATATTTGAATTTATTTCATGGAAAAATGAGTAAACCACAAAGGCACACCACAATAAGTTCAAAAGTGAGCTTTAGGCAAGTACACAGCAGTGATTATTTGTGACAGCATAAAAGGATGTGTACTTTGAAAGGGAATAGACTTTAAGATTGAAATAATCAACTTCTTGTGTGAACATAAGACATCTAAGTTTTATGTCCTTGTGCGAAAGAACATATCTGGAAGGCAAAAAGGAAAATGGTTGAAAATCATATTTTTCAAACAATGGCTGATAATTTCACAGGTAGCATGTAGGCATTGTAAATTGATCTTCTTGTGGCATGATCTTTGCTAACATTCTATTCCAATATGTCAAAATAGACATTTGCATTTTGCATTTTTTGTATTTTGCGTTCTGGACGCATTCTTACACACAACGACATTAAACTAAGAAGCCTAATGGTGATACATAATATGCTAGGCACTGTTCACATTATACCTGTATGTGATAAACTGCTTACAAGGTACATGCATGTAAAACAATCGTCACAGTGACCATTTTCAACCTATGTGCCAAAGCACGCACCAGTAAAATGACTTTCATTTTTCAATGGCAGGTTTGTTGAGGTGGTTAACCATGTCAAATGTGAACAAGGGTAAGGGAGAGAGAGAAAGAGAAAGAGAGCTAAGCAGGCTGCCGGGTGCGCGCTGTTAACCCCCTTCGGCAAGAAAACAACACCATTCCTTTTGATGATAGAGTTTTCATTCCATCAGAGCAGAGGGGTGGAAAGAAGAAGAGATCGGTAGCTGTTTAAAGATTTCACATAGGAGAAGGAACCAGGAATAGACGATGCCATTCATGATGGCAATGTTACATGAGGCAAAAGAGAAGGAGTTTCAGGTAGAAGAAGCAACCAGGAAAAGAGTTATCCCCCCCCCCCCCAACCAAAATGGTTTCAGGTGATGTCTAAATTTGTCGACAACTTTATTTTGCTCCTAGAGCAAGGACAGTTTATTCTGATTGTGTGACTGGTAAAAACTGGCTAAACAATTTATTCAGTCATTGCGTCCTGACTGAACCAACTTTTTAAACATGCATCACAGTTATGATATTGCATTTAAGACTTTTTTCCAATTAATAAACATTTTTATTGCAAATCATTCTTCTCAAAAATAACTCATCATATCGCAAGTCAAAGCAAATTCTAGCAAGTGAGCGATGTTTTTCATTGCCTAAGGGTATTAGATACATTTTTATAATTAACAGCAAATGCAAATTTTATTCATGTTTATTTCATTTAAGCAATCACAAACACTCAAATGTTTTTTAGAAACAGAACTGATATATTCCAGGTCCAAATACAATGCAGCCATGAGATTAGTAACCTGATCATTTGCTATCATTAACATGTTATGTAACTCACCTGCATTTTCCAATAAGACAATGTAGCAAGAAGACCCATTCCAGTACATTCAAGTAGGATATGAAAGAAAGAGGGAGAAAGAGAGGAATAACGATGTTTATTAATTAAGATTAAAACAAAGTAATGATATTTTGAGTACTTACAATAGCAGATTAATATCTACAAGCTGATAAGATATGCAATTGTGTTTATTCACTAATTGTTTTTATATGTATCCTTCCATCATTCACTAATTACCAAGCATACATTTGTACCTTTTTCTTTTTTTCTTTTTTTTTTTGGATTTTTCATCTCTCCCCCCCCCCATCCTGTTTCTTGCTCTCACATTCTCTACTTCTTTCTAATACATCCTGCTATCATCTCCTTCATCATCATCATCATCATCATCATCATCATCATCATCACCATCATCATCATCATCATCACCATCATCATCACCACCAACATCATCATCTCATCATCACCATCATTATCACCATCATCATCATCATCATCATCATCATCACCGATATCCCTTTTATCCTACAATGCCTATATACTGTCAATATACACACAAAGGTTCTACAAAACAAGTATCTGTAATTCTATCACTGACCTAATTCTTCACTTCAACTTTGAACTGTACTTAACCCTAAAGATAAAACGCTATTGTGATCCCAACTCTAATATGATATCTTTGATAAAATAAAGCCAAGGGCCAGATTTTAAGTATTTTACTTAGTTTCTTCAAAAGGTATTCAATGGAATTTTTCGGCTAAATATTTTACCCTGTGATCTGAATACGAGTTAAAGCATTTTATTTAGCCAAATACAATGCTAAGTAATTTACTTAGTCAAATCCATGTATCAAACTGAATACTGGCCCAGAGCACTATGTCAGAGTACACAGAGCACTATGTTGGAATATCAAGTTCAAACACCTCTAAGAATCAAACCCTATCAAACCCATTCCTGTTTACCATGGACAACTTAGAATGCAGTACAAACTAAACTCTAGGTCATGCAAACAAGTTATAGCCACACTGGAATTTTAAATAGGTGAACTGTGTCAACACTGTATCCGAAATTGACCCGTGATTGGCCTATTGTTTGAGCTTTCTCAAAATAAGTTAGGAAAGATTTTTTGTCAGGTTTATTTCAAATTCAGGAATAAAAAGGGAAGTAAGAGTAAGTAAGAAAATGGCATAATAGTAATTACACAGCATAAAAGAAAATGGAGATAGTTCTTATTTTTAACTGCAGCCTTGTGTCTCATAAATCCTAAAAGCTATTAGAACTAAAATGAAGACATATCATCACTTCAGATGCTCCTGCTTAGAGCACTAATGAAACATCAAACTTTCTTCAATGGAATAAATTCAATGCATTCTACCAACACAAGCACAGAATATTGCGCAACATATGGATTATCAATTTCCAGTTAGTTTCTGTGCTCCCAGTACATATCTCCAACATTGGTGCTCCACTCCGTTCTGCTGCCAGCAATGGCTCTAAGCAGGGATTGTGTCTTGGTAAATCCCTGTTCTAAGTTCGTTCAGGATTTTTGTCAAAGACTTGGGTTAGGATTATGGTTATGATCAAGTTTGCAGTTAATTTTGTATTCATTGAGTCAACCACAAAAAACATCAATTCAAAATAATGATGATGTACAACAGTAAATAAAATCAGAATTATGGTTTGGATTTTCGGACACTGAAAAGCAGAATGCTTGTCAATGGTATCCAAGTAAATGAAAAAGACAAGAAATAACTTACATTAAGAACAAGTGTGGTATTACATATGCTTACACACAAACCCTCCCACACACACATGCACGCCCACCCACACATACATATACCCGAGACTAGAAGATTTAGATTATCACAGAAGATGGGATTGATTTGGACAGTACTTTAAATTTATTGAGTGTTCTACTTGATTTAATATCTGGTGAGAGTTCATTCCATTTCTTTAATCCACTACTGATCAGGGATTAGATGAGGATTAGATATCTTCTTCAGCCTGTGGTGTAAGTTATGAATTCATGATGAATTCATTTCGTGATGGAAACTAACTGCTGAGCATTGTCGCCAGATCACGTGTCATAGAATAATGTATCTCATGCACTGATACCCCGAGCCCTTTGGCATAGGTAAATATTGGTCAGTAGGGATTCGATATATCAGGATGTTTTTGTCCCTCCAGGTTTGCAGAACTATGTCTGGGACCCCCCTCCTGACAAATGGTTTTGACTTTTGACAAGACTGGCCACAGGCTCAATAACTTGAATTCTTCTTGATACTTCTTAGATGTATGGTGCCTTTCTTTTTGGCTGTTGTTTTGGTTGTTTTCTTTGAAATTAGATTGCTATAAGCTTTAACTTACCATAGCTGCCAGTGAAGCCAAAACATGCATAAAGTTTCAAAATATACAAATCATTTTTTTTAAATATATGAAAGAAAAACAGGCTTTTATCACAATATCAAGAGCTGAAGTAAGACCCTGCAATATCTTAGAAGCAAAAGAAAATAAAAACTTTGCCACATTTTAGGGTCCAGTCTATAATAGAGTTCATTACAAAGCATGTCTCGACTAGAGATGTATAACTACATGTACATATAGTTGTCTATGTCACTGACAAAATACATAAAAGGAATTGAAAGGGAGGTTTACAAATATGGATAAAACAAAGATTGAGCAAGATGCAAACCTGGAGACAAAATGATTTAAGAATGCAAATAAAAAATTGAATTTTTTTTTTTTTTAATTCTTGAATCAAAGCTGAAATGAATATCAAAAGAATGGAACACAGAATTACCAACTAAATACAAAACAAATGTTACAGGAACATCTGGATTTATGGGTGGCAGTACTGAGATTCTAGCCCTACACATACCATGTAACTTGAACGGGTCATCTTATCTGTCTTCTTTCCACCCATGTCAACTTCAAATGACTCGAAGCCCAAAGACAAGAGTTCCAAAAACATCAAACATGTCACCATTTTGGTAATCGCGAACTGATAAGGGCACTCCTCCATGTCACCATAAGCTAGACCGAGGGACACACAGTCACAGAGTACTGACATTGATAATCTGACACTTATTCTCGAAATTTCTTAGATCACAAATTCATCTAAGAGACTGTGATTAGGACAAATCCAAAATCAAATTAAGAGCTTAAAAATCAATAAGATTACCTTTTAAATCTATTATTTTAAGATTTTTGATGGAATTTTCGATATGTCCCTGATTCAAGACTATATAATTAAATTCAGTGTAGGTGAAATTTAAAGAAATAAAAATCCTCTCAGAAGTCTTTTTAAGGATCAAGTTTTTGGTCAAAATACATTAAAAATAAGGGAATCCACTTACAAGTTCAGTAGAGTGCACTCTCAAAAAGAGTAGTTTAACCACTTCAAAGAGTAGATTGAACTCTAAAATGAAGTGTTTCCTTTAAAAACATACTTCTAAAAGAGTGAATTTCCACTCCTCTCCATTTTGATAGTAAGTCAAGATTAGAAGAATGTGATAAACCATCATCATGTCATTTCAACACCCCCCTCCACCCCCCCCCCAAAAAAAAATAAAAAATCTTAATTGTGCAGAATGTGTGCACATTCAGATGTTGCTTGTCTGAGGTAGAAAAAAGAGTTGTGACATTTCATTTCTGAAGACAATCAGAGAGGAGGCCCTAGGTCATCTTTCCCTCAGGAGTAAATTTCACCAGAGCTTTACTGACTGGGGTGTACTTTCTGCAGAAGAGACTAGGTAGTGATAGGCCCTCCTCACACGTACAAGCTTGCATTTAGAAGTGACTCTCACATACATTAATGCACAACTTCGAATGTACTTTAAATTAATTTCGCGGATTTCGCGCTATTTTGGGCAAGCGCAAATTCTAGAACTCCCAGAAATATTAGCAAGATTTCATATGCATTGAAATATGAAATCAAATCTTTCACTTTTGCAGTGATTAATTGTGCAGCGCGAATTTAAGAACCCATGAATATGTTCTTGGGTCGCTTGGCACAAAAATTTAATCAAGCAAAAATAACAGCATTTACAGTATATGAGGAATACACTGGCCTTAGAAAGATTAGTTTGCATGCCAAACGTATCCAAAGATATTTTACCTTTAAAATTAATTTTGTGCACTTCCCATCATTTGGTTGTTTGGAGGAATAATTGTTCATTCTGATGAAGTCCTACAATATACAAGATACAGGATAGAAAACTTGTGCATACACTTTGTCCATTTTAAGTGCATGCACATTTGGCAGAAGAATCATTTCTAAAAAATATGTGTCAAAGTCTGAAAATAGGCAACATTGTCAAAACAAAAAAAAAACAGGGTCCCATTTTATAAAAAGTTGTTATGATAGCAACTCTTGGTGGAATGGCAACTTTCATTGTAATAGCCAATCAAGAAACATAATTCTCACTGTTGCCATGGTAGTTACCATTCCAGCAGGAGTTGCTATCATAGCAACTTTTTTTATGAAACAGGGCCCTGGTATTTCTAATTTTAAAAAAATATCTGACATAATTTTGTCCCTGTAGTTCAAGATTTCAATAGAAAATGTGAAACAAATGAAAGGAAAAGCAAGTGATGCAAATATGAAGAAAAAAGCTGATGAATTCCAGCTTTAAATTATTTCTTTCCTCAATGCCTCCACATCTTCAGTAGATTTCAATGGCACCCTCAATGGCTGAACCCGTCCTACTAGTAGCCATTCTGTTGCCATTTCATTGATAGCTGATCAAAATCCCATTCAAGAACTACATTAGAATGAGGTCATTTTTCACCAATTGATGATGGGTCCTAAATACTTTGGATTTCACAACATTGGAACAATATGCTGAATTCAGTTCATTTCAATATAAGTGATTCATTTGGGCATTCAATGGAGAGCAGAGTTAAATTGTCCCAACAGAGAGAAAGTGAGAGAAAAAAGAGACGTGTGTACATGCAGGCCTGTTTTTTGTACATGGTAATGGGCAATTCCTGGTAAAGGAATTACAAATCAGAGATTTTCAACTCACATTTTCAGAGTTTATGTGCTGATTTTGTCCTGTGCCCCCCCCCCCCTCACCATTTAATACCCTGCAAATATGCCTATCCTTTCACTTGAACTCTTACATTCCAACAATTTTCTACTTACACTCATGATATTGTGGTATACGTACCTCAGTAATACTGACTACGATGGTGATTTTTTTTTTAAAGCTTCTTTTGATCAAAACATTTGGCTATTCAGGACTATCAAAGTGATTGTTCTTACCATAAATCTGAAGTAAGCTGATTGCGCTTCCCCTGTGAAATTACCCTGAGTTAAAGGCCGTGTACAGTTTTCATAGCAACAAGAAAATTGGCATTGAACCGAATATATATAGGATTATTGTCCGCATTAAAAAAAGATACGTGTGTGAGATAGTGTGAAATTTTATTCATGATATTCAGTGAATTTCAGTGTAAATGTCTGCAAAAGGAATGCAATGTTGCTCAAAATACCTTACGGGGCTCAAAGTAATGTCAGCTCTTAAGAAGTACCTAATGTTGTCATTTCACAGATGACTCTTCACTTACAATATGAAAAAAAAAATCCTTCCACCCCAACAATCAATCAAAGTTGAAAAATAAGTAATAAATAGAACTGTTGAATCTTTCAATTCCTATTATCAGTGGGAGAACAACTGACATTTAAAATTCTGTCTCTGAAAACTTGAGTAAGTCCCTCACCTAGCCTTAAGCAACAGGTGATATGATAATATGTGATGGAAAAACTTGTGGCATTGACGCAATCCTTAGAGTATTAGAAATTGAAATTTTCATCCAATGCATGGCATCTGGCAGGCACGGTGGAGGTCGTCTAAGCGACGTAGCTTTGATGATCGAGATTCAATTTCGACTTAAGTTCAAGAGTATAGTGGAATTATATATCTTTGAAGGGTCTGGCAATTGTTACTTCTTTTTCCTTGGGGCTTTGTCCATTGGAAGAAATAACATTGCCAGTCCCTCCTCAGATAAATAATTTCCAATATACTTTCTGACAGCTTGGAAAATTTGTATAATATCATCTGTCTTTAAAAGTGAATTCCATTTTGATTCAATTCTAAATAGAAGATAAGCTGTAACTACCAACAAAACATTTCTTAACATCTGGAAATCAGACCAATTATTACACACACGTGTTGGCATAGAATCGCTGGTGTTTATCAAGTAATTAAATAACTTTTCTTAAAAACCAGGAAATCAGACAAATTATTACACACACAGGTTAGCATAAACACTGCTGCTGTTTATCAAGTAATTTTTAAAAAGTAATTTGTATTATCTCTTTGGCTTGTCACAGGGCATACATTGCTTAGGCAACAAAGGTTTCTTGCAACAAAATAAAAACCTTGGATAGATCGATACTGTTGACTTCAATATGACTTCATGTTGTAGGTGACCTTTTAAGCAATCAATATCCTGTGACTTGAGATCAATAAAGATATCTCGATATTTGTGGATTCTGAAAGTGAAAGTTCTCTTTTTTTATTGATGTCAAACTCATATGAGTGTCATTTTGTTGAAAAATATAATTTCTGTGATTTCAAATACCAATATTCCCTTGATGCTTTGGAAAGAAAAAAAATCTTTCAATGCTTCTGAAAGAAAAAAAAAGTTCTCTTGATGCTTTTATAGCAGAGCTGTTTGAAGTAAATATTTGAAAGATATTCAGGTATCATTTGCATTATAATGAGAATACACAATTTTTAAACATTGTTTTTAATAGAAAGACAAGCATAGACACATACATCTATCCCCCCCCAAAAAAAAAACTGGATGAAGAAATGTGAACTGACCATTATAAGCGTACAATGCTCTGCCTCCCCCCAATCTGATGTCCTTTCTGAGTTTCCAGTGCACATTTTTTTTGCAGCATGGATATTTTATTTCACCAAAAACGGGGGAGGGGATCAAAGCAATGAAGCATGAATATCATCTGCATTAAGTTTTTTCCCTTGCTCTTTATGTTTTAGTTTGTTTGTTTTGGTGGTTTTTTTCAGGGGGAGGGGAGTTGATTGGTTGGGTAATTCTTTCCTTGATTAATAACAACGCCATGCAAGCAATGCAGCTACAATTTACTGACATGGTTATTAAATCGAAAGTGAAGACATCCAGGAACAGAAAATGAGCAAGAGAGTAGGAAATACAAGGGGGGGGGGGAGGAAGGGGCTGGTTGAATGCTGGCTGGCATAGGTAGGGAAGTTAGCTCAGAGTTAGCTCAGAGCATGTGCTCAATAAAATCAAATTGATGTTTCCCTTCACCTCAGCAATTCCTTTTGGATTGACAGAATAGCTTCCAGATCGGACCAATCAAGGAAAGGTGTCATAACATTCCGTCGCAGCCGAGCAGACGCTATGGAAACAAAGAATGGAGGAAAAAAAAGGAGAGGACGAAGGAAAAGGAGAAGAAGAAGAGGTGCAAGCAAAACACATACATGCATACACCTTGGCACGCTGGCCGCCGGCCAAGCAAAATAAAGCCCATCGGCTGCCGTAATAAATTTGTGGAATTGGGATAATTGGTCGCTGGGGAAGGAGGATTGGGGGACGTACCCATGAGAAAGTTTTCGGGAGTTTGCAGCCTTTTTTTACCGGCTCTCCCACCCTCTCCTTCTTTCCACCTCTTTTTCTTCTTGTTTGTGTTCTGCTATCAGAGCAAAGCTCGTACATCGAGGGCGAGTGTATCGAATGTCCTGTTGCCGTGGTTTTTAAAGATTTGGGGCTCTCTGGAGAGACGGAACAAGAAGTGGGAGGAGGAGGAGGAAGAGGAATGCAAGATGAAGCGAGTAAAAACACCCAGATGAGGCTTGATAGAGCTGTACTTTAGAGAAGAGAGCAAATTGAGATAGAACAATGATGAGCTGAAGGAGGAGAATGAGGAACAGAAAATACATGTATGTAAGCACAACACTAAGATGGTCATCTAAAGGTGTTGTACTTTATTGACGATAAGGGTTAAGACAGAGCAAGAATTAGTAGGAAGGAGGAATAGAGGCGAAAGAGAAATTAAAGGAGAATGCAACCTTGACATCAATGTGCTTCCAGTGAATGAAGAAAAACAAGAAGAGTAAACAGTGAAAATTTGAGCAAAATCGGACAATCTGTTCAAGAGTTATGAACTTTGAAAGTTTAAGTTAATCCTTATTATAGGATCCTTAAATTGGCAAATTTGCCAGCATCTGTGATGTCATCGTGGACAACTCTCAATTCATTTTGTATACAGAATTCAACATTTTCTTTATTTTCAAGAGAAATAAAAATTCTTTTGAATTATTGTTTGAGTATGACATGGCTATATCGATTCTGCAAGCATATTGGGAAGAATTATATTGATTCCTGACCTGAAATTGCATATAAATCAATTTTTTTGAAAAAGTAAGTACAAAATAAATTGAGAGTTGTCCACATGGACATCACAGATGCTGGCAAAGTTGCCAACTCAAGGATCCTCATAATAGGGATTTACTGAAACTTTCAAAATTCATAACTCTTGAACCGATTGTCCGATTTTGCTCAAACTTTCACTATTTACTCTTCTTGGTCATCTTTATTCACTAAGAGCACACTGATGCTTGGGTTGCATTCTCCTTTAAGATTTGAGACAAGTATATCATCTGGTCCAATGATCTAAACAATTCTTTGCCTTTCATCTGTTTGATGTTTCACTGGAGGGTGATAAAAACCCTGCATGGCCTCTTAGTTTTTTTCTAATATCTTGCTATTTATTATCTAAGGGGAAAGAAACCTGATGAAGAATTTCTGAAGGTGTACCAAAATTGAGCACAACCTTTAAAGTTGATCTCGTTTAGGTATCAAACAGACCAAGACTTTAATCACCATCAATCTACAATGATGGGAAAACTAAGGCATATAATGTAGACAGCACAACATTTGCTCCTGCGACAATTGCTCCTGTCTTGATTTCAGCGAAGACATAGAGTTAGGGTTGCAGTTTTGATGAGGGTCTTACTTCAGAATAAAGTGAGGACAATGATTATGATTAGTGTTAGGTTACGATTATGTTTTTTGTTTAGCTTAACATGCAGATTTTCATGGGAGCAACTGTAGCCGGAGCAAATGTCACTAAATCACTGTAAACATGGAACATTTTAACAGTGCAGAAATCTTTACGCATTTTGTGCGGAACAACACCTGTGTGAAAATAAAACCGCACAAAATATTTTGTTTATTTTGCATGCGTATACAGTTATCCTAACTGCCTCCCCCAAATTAAAAATGCACTATTGTCCTTAACTTGGTTGAGCATGCATGATTAACCATGCCAAAATTCCAACTTTAACGTAGTAGGAAATAGGTGTTCAATCAGAAAAAGGGGGAGGGAGGCTGGTGCTGACTGAAATAATTTGAACTTTAAATCTCTCCCTCTGGCCACACCCCTGTCAAACTGGGTGCATTCTGAAGAGAAAGAGAGAAAGAGAGATAGAGAGAGAGGAGGAGAAAGGGAGAGAGAAATGAGATTATGGAAAAAAGGTGGATAAGGTGGGAGAAAGAGAGGATGGAAAAGAGCAGAACAAATTCTGAGAGGGAGAAAGAGAGAGAGGGAGAAGCTGAGAGAAAACCAGAGAGAGGAAAAAAAAGGAGATGGGAGGGATGAGAAAGGAAGAGAAATAAAGAGATAGACAAAAGAGAGTGGAATGAGTAGAAAAAAGAGGGTGGAAAAGATCACACAAATTGAGAAAGGGAGAGAGAGAGAGAGGGAAAAAGCTGAGAAAAAATGGGAGAGAGAGAGAGAGAAAGATGGTTATCAAGTCGGATGATAATAAGAAGTAGACATTAGAAAAGACGTAAGACAGGAAACAATGGCGAAAGAATCATACAGATCAGGAATGAGAGATTTCATATGACCTTTGCAAAAGAACACAAGACAGATAGAGAGAGAAAGAGAGAAGGAGAACAGAAAAGTACACATATCACTTCATGGATGAATGAGCCTTAATACACAATTTGAATAAAATTCAATATTCCTTTACTGTTTATGATTGAACTCTTCTTCATGCATTGTCTAATATAACCTTTATGAACCCGCTGAATACTGGATTCTACAATTTCCATAGGTTTAATACATGGACAACCCAGTTCTAGTAAGTAACAGATTAATGACACAACTTTGACTGTACTATCTTCTATCTCGATGCAAAAAAAAAATAAAAAATAAAAAAAACATGCTTTACAATTAAAAAAAAGAAAAAAGAAAAGAAACAAAGAAAATGGAGGAATTTAGAAACAAAAACAATGCTGAGTTCAAGTTCCTATATCAGAACAAAACTCTAATCATACAGAACAAGAAATATCCCCAAGCCAAATTCTTTTTTATGCAAATATGCAAGGGAGGGGAGAGACAACAGAAAGCAGCTCCTAAAAATCAATTTTCCCTCTTGTTAAAGTTTTGCCTGGAGAAAATTGGAAGTAAATTGAATGATCTCGGGTGCGGCAAAACGGGGAGGAAAAAAACTGCAAGGAAGTGGGTTAACGATTGGTCGCGCAATTTCCAGCACATGCACTTGTCAATTTATGTTATTATTTAATTTGTGCTTTTGTGGCCAAAGGGCTAGAACAGTCAAAGTTTTGACTAAAATTCTTCAAATTTTGCCTACTTTTCTTTTTCTTTGTATCAAAGTTTCCCCTTAAGGACCAATGCAAACCATTAAGGGTATGACCAGGTCGTGTCAATTCAGAGACGAATAACGTTATGATTTTGTTGTTGCCGTTGTGGTTTCGACTTCTCCTTTTTGTAGACTACTGTCATGTTGAGAAGCTCCTTGAATTCCAAACTAAGATGTGCTACAGTATATTCTTAAATTGTGCAAATTCAATTAACATTAGCAGCACTGATTGCCATGGCTACCATCTGCCCTTGCTAAAGGCTTTTCTTCCATAGCAACAGCAATTATATGACAATGGGGTTAGGGGACAGAAATGTAGTGTCACAGAATCAATGTAATCTAAAATGTAAATGTGAATTTTAAAACCAGAATAAGCGAATTTCCACCGCATTGAGAATCATTTTACAAATCTTGCACTGGAGAGTGTAGAATGCTTTGGACTACTTGCCCCTTTAATTGAATATCAACTTCAATGCACAAAAAGTGCATTGAAGAAAATTCTTTTCAATCCTATTGAAAATACATTACACTTTATTCTAAAAAGTGCAAGTAAATGTCTTTTAGACTTCAAGTAGGAGGTGTATGCAGAGAAATAAAATTCTATCTGATCAGCTTATATATCATGCACCAGGAGAGAGCAAATTGGCAACAATGCAACTTTCCTTCAGACGAGAAAACTTAGAACATCTCCCTTGTCAGGATAAAATGCATGCTTCTTGAAATAACACCATTAAAAGACACTCCATTCCTGTGGGAATGGCCACTCCGGGAGTCAAATGACTGTGTCAAATGTGACACACCGATGTAATGGAATGACATGGAGTGACCATTCCCATTTCGATTGACAATCATCGCTGCCTCCTGAATATTCATAAAGATGTATCGAGGTACTTGACTCGCTAATGGGAATGGCTATAAAATGATCCACTCCGTCAAATTCTGAACTCATCTCAAAAACAATTAAATTCATTTTTAACCAGCCTAAAGCAGTAATAATGATAATAAAAAAAACATCTAAAAACTAGTCTGATTTTATGTTTTTAACTCGTGATGGATTACAATTAAAACACAGGAAATAACAAAGAGGGAATATGAGAAAGATTGTACACAAAGAGAGGCAGAAAAGGAGGAAGAAAGA
>CM057162.1:15742937-15805437 GCA_029962745.1 Echinometra lucunter
AGAGATGTGCTAATTAGGGACCCTTATACAGAAAACTGACTGACTGAACGAGAAAGAGAGATAAGACGAAAGAGATAGAACAAATGAAAAGAGAGATAGTATGAAGGGACAGAAAGAGAAAGCAAGAGAGAAAGAGAGATAAGAAAGAGATAACAAAGACAAGGAAAGAGATAGATATGTACAGGGATAAAAAGAGAATGCGAAAGGGAGAGAGAGAGAGAGAAGGAGAGGTGTAGAATAGCTAAGGGCTCTAAATGTTGGCAAATAACACATTATGTCTTCCTGCTTCATGGCAGTGGGAAGCTGTAAAAACAGAGTCCAACTCCCTTCTAAAACCTGGCATGCAAAACATGACAATCATCCTACAATCAATGCCATTTGTCTCTCTTTTCTGTCCAATATACGGTTCTTTTGAGAGAAGATACTTCTAATTGGAGATTAACGTCTGAGGTTCGAAGCATACCTGGATGAATATCCACACATTTAGCATCAGTTATCATCTAAAAAGAGAATATCTTTTAAAAAAAGTAAAGTTGGTTCATTATCCTCCATGTTCCTCCATAGACAAACGAGGGAGCAGGAAAGCTATGTGAATGCCAGGGCACAGAGAAGCCAATGAAAAACCGATGGAAGTAACTTTTAGTAAACTTAATGTGTGTTTTAGGTTGCCTTTCTTCCTCTAGCCTAACATGTTTCTCACTGCTGCATTAATGTGAGAAATAATGTGGCTGTAATTTCAGATACCGGTAATCCATATACTATAAAAATGTTCTTCCTCTCTACCTCTCCCCCCCCCCCAATACTGCTGGTTATACTCTGCCATCTTTAACAATGTTACCTATAGCAAGGCCCATCCATGCTACATTCACTTATCACAGCACTGAGAAGCCTGAAAAGCTTAGACAGTCCTGAAACTTCTAGATGTCAGGAGTTAGCGTACAGAACAAAAATGTATTTATAACATTTTGGTAAGTGAAGACCAAGTTTTTATTTAAAATAAAAACATTCTCATGTGCTACAAATGTATACATCTGCTTATCCTACAATCACTCAAAAAAGAGAAAGTAGAATGACATGCTTATACTATCTAGAAGTAAATGACACCAAGTTGAGGGGAGTTAAGTTGTTCTATTCAAAGAAGAAGTTGCGTATCCAAGGACCGTGCCGTGAACAGGTTAATGCGCTTCCACTCAATTTAGCGAGCTCCTCGCTGCAAAGAGAAAAGTCGACAACCTGGCGAGAGGAGCGCCGGCAGTGCCCGCACTCAACGGAGGCATGGCGTATTCGGTGGCGCAATCGAAACCACCTCATCGCATCACCACTTTTCCTCCTGCACATCACATCATCAAGCTTTACGGAATACAGAGAGAGCGCTAGAGAGGTGGAGAGAGAGTGTGAGAGAGACAGGAAAAGCGTTCAATATCTTTTACGCAGTTTCACCCCGTTTTTATTCCCCTCTTGGTGAAGCCTGGGTATGGTTACCAGTTTTAGTGAGAACCTGCTGAGCACATGCCAGAAACTGAAGGAATTCACCAATTTTTCAGGGTTCTAAAGTTACACCAGACACCAAATGCCTGTTGTATTTTATAATGCTTTGTAGGTCGCACATACAACTCAATTTACAGGGTTATCAATGCTCAAATCACTTATTATTGCTGACCAAAGTCAATACTGGTTGTATGACAAATAGTTAAGCATTTCTTTGCTCAGTGTATGCTTATCTGAACATTTAAATCAGAATGAATTGCACACATATATAGGCATAACAAGTTGATGTGGAGATCTGATTCAATGCGAGTATGATCAGTAGACAGCAAAACTTGTTGATAGAAGTCTAAATGCAGCATCACTCTTTGTAAGCCACTTTACGGATTGCTGATTTGCTACTGCATGAAACAAATTCATTTCAGAAGAAATCTCTAATGGTATCAAAAGACACTAAGAGGCTAACCCAGTCTAATGATTTAACCCATTCGTGACAGAGGTCCACATTTTGTGGTTTGGCCCAATATCTTTTGATGCAAAGCCCTAAAAATCATACCAAATACATGAGCAGAAAGAGCAAAAAATTCTATACAAACTGTGTCCATTTTGGTTGCGTCAATATTCGTTGTTTGATGCTGAAAAATTTTTAAAGGAAAATAAGCATTAAAATCCTTAAATTGGCAATGTGATAGAAGGTTTAAAATCACTGTTTTCCCCTGCAAATTGGCAACTTTTTGACCTCTCTTCATACTTTCTGTCAATTTATATTGATTTCAGATACATGATGTTTTATACAAAAAATATAGCAATATAAGAAAAATGTTGGTGTTGCCAATTTGAAGAATAATTGTTGATCAAATTAGACTTCAAATAATTCCTGTCACGAATGGGTTAACAAGTAACAGAAATATGTTGAAACTTCTTACGTTCTACTCAAGAATGAAAATGAAATACTTCCAAAGATATGAACATTCTAGAATATTAATCTATTCTAGTTTCTTTGTGAGAATTAAGCTTTTAGTGGAAATGTGTTTTTTTTAATTTTCCTTTGGTTGGAAATGATACAATATTAAAAACTTGCCCTGACACTAAAGACTACCTGTAGCAGAATGTTACAAGGAAATATTTCATCATTCAAGAACTTCCTAGTACTCTCTTAAAAGACATCATTGTCTACCATTGTCTACTACTGCTTAATTTCAATGAAATTGCGATTGCTACAAACACTTCAAATAATTCACTAGAGCTTTAACTGAACTTTACAAAAGCTCCCACAGACATCATCAACATCATTACATTGTCTCAGTTGCAACTTGCCACAAATCAACCTTAAAAATCTGTGATATCTGGCCCTTGCAACAGATCAGAACCTGCACAGATCACAACTGCGGAATTACCATTTCAGCGTGGAATTATCGAGTAGGTTAGTATCAGTAACAGTGTCACATTCAGAAGCTAAAACCGCATGAATAAAAAGGTGAACTTGGGAAACTTTGGCAGGATGGCAGCAAGGAACAACGCTGTGTTAGATCAATACAGTATCATGTATGACATGTGATATGATTGCGTCGATGGGTGACAATGATTTGAGTTAAGGGTCGGGTTACGCTCCCCCAGGAGACAGCGCCCTCCAGAGGGGACGTGAGAGACAGTTAGACTGGCAGGGTGTGAGCTCATGTCAGTAGATGTAGTAAAGGGATTCGGTGCTCGGCTTAGAAATGGCACCAAATGGTGGCAAGGGGTCCAAGACATGGGCAGCAAAATCCCAACTTAGCACATATCTCCTGGGATTTAAACCCAGTGAGAAAGAGCATTGTATGCTTATGGAGGCATCATATTATGATCACATGGTCTGTTCTCACTGACATACACAAGATGGTTAGTTCTGCCGGGATTGCACAGCTCTGCTATATTCATTCAGCATCATTTCATCAAAACCAACTGCAAAGTGTATAAGAGGCAAAGGTTTCAAAATTGTCTTGGTGACTCACAAAAACAAATTACTTAATTTGACAATGGAAACATCTACTGAAGCAAATTGAAGCACTGTATTATTATTAGGTCTCCTATGCCTTTAACAGACCAGTTTACAATGAACAACAAAAGAAATAACTCCTCTAGCTAATGAAACGCATTACTTCATGAATGCCACAATTGCCTATTATCATAGTCTATAATTACATTAGTCATGAAAATGCCCTCTAAATTACAAGGAATTAATTATCATGGGACCTAAGCAATATATAGCTTTTTATATGCAGTTCTAAGTAGCACTAAGTCCACATCTAATGTAGATATAAGTACATGAAATATAGGACATAGTAATAGAATTATTCTTTTATAGTATCTGATGACCCCTTATATTAAAGATTTCTTCCCCAAATACCAAGTTGCAACCAGAACATCACTAGTAAGCATCTCCCCCCCCCCCCCATCTCACTGGTATATTGTTTTCAAGTCTACAATAATTTTTTCTAACTCCCTCTCTGTTTCTCGATGTCTTCATCGGTCTCTTTCTCTCCTCACTCCCTCTCAGTCTGTCTGTCTCTCTTTCTTTCTATCATTCACTCTCACTCCCTTCCACTTTCTCTCTCCGTCTCTCAGTCACCAAAAGGCATGTCTGTGCAGATGTAGTATCAGCATAAAACCCGATTGTACAAATTTAGTACTTTGGTAAATTTGCTACTTTTGATCCCTTGCTAAAGGTCACATATAAATGTCATCTTCAGTGCCCTTTCGACCCTTTTAGTTTATGTTAACCCATCAGGATAGATTGGATGAAATCAATGGCAGAAAGGGGTAAAAGTGCCAAATGAACCCCATTAGAAAGAAGAAGAAGAACACTTTGTTGCTTGGTGGTATTTCACCGGTTTAGAGCCAGAATGGCTTCAGTTCATTCCATATACATGTATTAACTACTTCTGCCTCTTAACAGGCAAATTCTTGTACCCCTAAAATGCATCATACAATAATTTTCAGTAACTTCATCCCTGTCCCCCCCCCCCCCCCCAACTTAAAAAAAAAATCCAATCCTGTTTCCTCCGGCCTGGTACGGTACATTTGATGTGAACTAGATCGATTTAGCAGGCAATGTGGCATGCTCAACCTCCTTCCCACCCTCCGGCAAAGCTCCTGCACACTGATGGTCCTTACTTGTTTAAACTCTCTCACTTCTTTGTTTAACCCCACAAAGAAAATGGAGGTAGTAAAAGCACTAACATTGCATTTTCTAACATCAGGGGCTTCCAACTGAGGCAACGTTTAAAGGTTGTCCTTCTTTGTTTAACCCCTCAAATAAAACGAGCCTAAAACAGCATAAACAGTCACTTTGTAAACCCCATAGGCTCATTGGTTAGGCTCTTGGAAAGATTCTTTAAAAGCTCTCCCCATCTTTGTCTGGCCCCATTAATCCCATTGCACACTATACACTCTGTCTGTGATCTGATTTTTGAAAAACTTGTTATAGCACTTCAGATGCAAATTCTAACATGTTAAATCTTAATGCTAAGATTTCAAAACAGTTTTACAAATACCAAAATCGAAATTCCGAGCTATTGCAGGCCTCCTCATAGAAGAAAAACAACATCAAATTCGAATCTGTTATTCAAGCACACCTAAATCTATAAATACGTTTCCCTCCAATTCACGTTTCTGTGCACTACGCACAGATTCACTGGTTCATAAAAACGACGACGATATGCACCAGGCTGAGATTCAAACCCTACATTGAGAGTCAATGAATTAATCACAGACAAGGGGATTTTTTTTAACTTCCAATATTTTTCTTTCTTTACATTGTCATTCAGAAAAATTCCTCTTTGCAAAAAGTATGCGGAACCAGAGAGTAAAAGTAACACCGTTACAGACTTTGGTGTGAACAAGGTGATGAAAATAACACTGTTAATGTCATTGGTGTGAACAGGGTGATGGAAGGACATCAACGGCGTTCAGAAAGAAAGCAACATGCCAGTCTAAAAACAGAGTAAGACTAATAAATCAATTGAAAAAGAGCTGCGGCTAAATGGTGTGTGAAGGAGTAAAAGGCTTTGAATCTGTTTAGCACATCTACCAAACCTATAGCACCATGCTTGGGCACTGTTGCTCTCCATACAAACATCTTATTTTGTCTATTCATGTCTGTTTTACTCTTGCCTTTTGGCATCTTCAACCCATGCCCAAATCCCTTGCCTGGACTCAAACACATGGAGATGCAGTGCTTTGGAATGATTGCAAGATTAGGTGAACTGTTAATAAGGTTCAGTGGTCAATTAGAACATCCACGGTCAAAAGGTTCAAATCTGAAACGCAGTTTTCCTTTGGCACAAATTGGTTGATGGCAAGTTGTTGTAATGAGAAAACATCAGGAGCCCTGTTGCATAAGACTTACTATTGATGGTAACTCTCCCATTAATGGTAACTACCATGGCAACATTGCTCAACAGCCAATCAAATTCAAGGTTTCCATGGAAGCTACCACTGATGGAAAATCAATGGTAAGTTTTATGAATGGGCCCTAATAATGAGCCATTTTCATATCAACTGTCACAGATGTCTGTGGCAGATTTCTTTGAAGAAAAATATGGAGAAAGCTGGATGAAGGCCTTGCACAAGGTAATTACAAGAATGGAAATGTTATATATGTTATGTTATTATCTGTCTAAAATGTGATAATATGAAATGTATACAGATAAATGCTCTTTCAAATGAATGATATTTTGAAGCATACCTCAACAAAGTACTACTACTAGTAATTTGTACCAGAGAAAACATCTGTCATTCCTAAAAAGCCTATTATCCCCAAAGTCAACCTCTGAAAACCTGAATGGGTGTGTAATAGTACGAGGAAGGAAACCCAACATTATATGCACAGGACCACCAAATTTTCTTGCAAAAGAGTGTCTCTTCTTCAGACAGAATTACCATGAACAGTCTACCGTCTAGGCATCTTCACATATCGCTATGACCGTTGACTTTTACAATTCAACACCAGGAAACATCTAATCTACATTTTCCAAGAGCCATGTTGAATAGGTCCACGCTGGGGTAAGAAGCTAAGACGTGGACATTTCGGGAATCGCAGGTAAGCATCTTCTAGCCGAACAGAAGAAGAGGTAGAAGCTGAAATGGCACAGGGGTCAAGCTGGATGAGGAGACTTCGAATGGGAAAGGGTTAATGGATGTATGTAAATGGAGCAGCACCGGGGGAGATATGCAGACCTGTTGCTGAATATGATCAAAGATTTTTTTTCTTCACCTCCTTTCCTTTCTCTTCTTTTGTTTTGGTATTGGGGGGCGCCGTCTCACTTTACGCAGGGAGATGGACAAACACTTGAGTTGAGAAATGCGCATCGCTGCTCCTGCATCAGGCAGGCTGGAGAAAATTGATTTGCTGGCGACGCTCGGGCCCCCTTTCGAAACAAGGCGGGAAATAAGCAGAAACGCCGAGAGAGTGGCCCTTTCATGCTACCACCAGCCTCACTGGGTTATGAGACACCCTGTTTAATGGCGTTTAAATGATTTCCACAGTTCCAGCATGGCATACAAATCACTCTCCTACACCGAGAATTAGGACTAACTGCAATTGGGGGCTGTTTTTAAGCACAGGCGAGCCACAGTATTGATTAAGGTGTTTTCCTTCAAATGCACCTTTCTACGCTAGATTCCATGTACACCGTTTGTTCGTTGACTGGGGTTTGGAACATGACACGCCAACTTGGAATGCAAAATGGGGTTGTAAACTTCGTTTTGAAAAGGTCAACAGAATTTTGTTCTGTTCCTCGAAGAAGGGAATTGTATAAAAGAGAGATAGGAAAAAGGCTTAGAGCATAAAGACAAGGCAGAGAAAAAGAACAATTCTTGTAAACAGAAGCTAAAATCAATGCAAATCGAAAGAGTTTCTTTCCTTTGTCATCTGACCATTATCACTGGTTAATACAGCCCCAATGGAGAGTAAGCTTACTGATTAGATTACGGATTAGAAATCAATGGAATTATCTCCAGCAGATTAAAGACACATAAAAGATTACAAACACAATGTCTTAGAGTCAAATACTATAATGCCACAAGGGCAAGGGAAGGGAAGATCAGTTACAGTTTAATCCAAGAGATTTGTGGATTTGCTTACGATTGTAGGTTAAATGGTGGACTTTATTTAACTTCCATTTACTTGGTATTGAATCAGTGTCATCCTATGCTTCAAGGTTGAGAAGAAGGACTGCACAAGGTAACAACAAAAAGAAGGAAACAACAGGAAAAAAAAACACCCAAACTAAACTGAGAATAACATAATGAAATTAAGATAAAAATTCATCACATGCATGAGAGAGAAAAAGGGGGTGCATATTAGAGAATGCAACTGAATTTTCAATGCAACCATAGCATATATCTAGCAATAGAGAATACATATCTTGACAGGAAGAGAGAGAGAGAGAGAGAGAGAGAGAGAGAAAGAGAGAGAGATTGGGAGAGAGAGAAATTAAGACAAAAAAGGAAAAAGGGATACAAAAAATAAAAATAGAGATCAAATGAGAAAGCTGAAAAGGGGTTAGAAAGAGGGGAAATAAAGCACAAGTAGAGAGATGAAGAGAGAGAAAGAGGGGGAGCAGAAGTAGGGGAATTAAGAGAGGGATTAGGGAAGAGAGAGAGTGAGAGAGAGAGAGATGAAAATAGAGATGAGTAAAGAAATAAGGAAAAGATGTAGATATGAGAAATCTTTGGATATACCTGCAGATTGTGGAGAAGCCCCCTTACTTAGAGGGAGAGTCTTAGGATTACAAACAAGTAAGATGAGATCATCTTTCTTTACAAGTGTCTTCCCAGGAGATGAAAAGAATGATTCTTACACACCTACTTGACATACTTTCATCTTATCACTATGTGCGTGATTGACCAGAAGATTGGCAGTCTTTGATTAAAGCATCTTAGCCCATTGAACACCAAAGCCCAAGATGACTTGGCTTAGGGTCTATGAAATATGTGTGTAAGAAATTGTGCTCATATTGCTTAGATATGAAGAAATGAGGAAAGAGAGAGAGAGAGAAAGAGAGAGAGAGAGAGAGAGAAGGGGGATAGGAAGAGAAACAAGTAGGGACAGAGAATGGGCAGATGAATATTGTGAAAGAGACACCATAATGCACGGAGAGAAGAAGAAGAAGAAGAAGAAGAAGAAGAAGAAGAAGAACAAGAAGAAAAAGGGAAAACATAACAAAAAGAAGAAAAAGGAGAAAAAGAAGAAAAAGAAGAAGAAAAAGAATAAAAAGAAGAAGAAAAAGAAGAAGAAAAAGAAGAAAAAGAAGAAAAAGAAGAAGAAAAAGAAGAAGAAAAAGAAGAAGAAAAAGAAGAAGAAAAAGAAGGAAAAAAAAAGAAAGAGAGAAAAAAGGCAAAATTAATAAAAATGAGCAAAAAGAGACAGATGCAGAAAATACAGAAAGAGAAACAAACCAATATAACTGGGAGACAGAAGAGGAAAAGTAAGAGGAATGAAATAAGGAAGAAACAGAACAGAGTTTTGGGATGATAGATGGAGGGAATAAAAGACAGAAATGGAGTGTGAGACTATAAGAACGTGATGCATAACCCCTATACAGATGAATTCACAGATTCACTGATAAGGTAGAAATGATGACATCATCATCACCACCATCATCTTCATCACTAACCCTCACTGGTAGCACATCCTCATCATCCTTCCCTCCTACCAAAAACCCAAGGGGGCCACCAATTTCCCATCTACCTCTCCCATCATTTCCTCCTTACATCATTTCCCCTCTTCCGGAGCGATGAATGCAAGGAAGCGCCCTTGCCTCCAGGGATGACCCCCCTCAGGGCTTATTGAGCACCCCCCCCCCCTCCTTCTTTCTATGTCTCAATTATTATACTTATCATATTAACTAACACAATGCATATCCAAATGTAGTCAACTTGTTTACCGATATATTCAATTCTATCATAATACAAGTGAATATATCTCATCAACATATAAGTGTATAAAAGACAGGCTAAAAATATTTGAAGGTATTTAATATTTTACCAGAATATTCAATTCTTCTGAACATTTTGAATGGTATATTCCTTTGTTTAAAGTATTTTAACTTAACTATTGATTGGTATCAAACATGCTTACTACTATACTGAATATGCTTACTAATGTATCTGTGCTGTTTATAAACAAATTAAGTCAAAGTAAATAACAATCCTTACATGTTATATAAGTTGTATCTGCCATAGTAGCAACTGATGAAGCTAATTATCCACTTTCATGTGATTTATCTATTTTTAAAAATATTAAAATTAGGAAATAAAGGACTAAATATCCTTAATTCAGTCTTAAATAATCAGCAGTTATGAAGGAAAACAAATATCAAACTGTCTTTGAAAACTACCAAGCTTGGATTATATTCAGAACGTATAAGATGCGAATGTACTTTGATGTGCTGTGAAGAAGACAGCAAAGTTCATTCCTTTAAAACAAGTAAAACAACTTGCCTTCTAAATAAGCACTCTCTCTGATGCCCACAGAGAATGACCAGGTCCCATAACAATTATATGAAGGCTAAATGCTGGACTTCAAATCTCTTCTACTATTTGCTCTTTAGAGCCACCATCCGGTTGAATCATAATGCAAACTATGGACTCTCAATTTCATCTTGCTTTCCAAGCTCTGTGAATCTTGCTCTAATCCATGCTAATCCCATCATTCTTTTTAAAAGAATGCAAAAAGAAATTGATAAATAACTTTCAACGAGACATTAACTGTATTTTTTTTAAATCCATCTTTCTACCACTAACATCAGGCAAAATCCCCACTTTAACCTGTCAAATACTGAATTCTCAAACTCCTGAGCACTTGATACATGGCTCATCCGGTTCCAGGAGGCAAGAGGTTAAGTACTGGAACTGTACTTTTAACTAGTGCAGGCTAAAATGTATTCTGAATGGTTAATTAATAAATGGGTGGACTGGATCAACAAAAGTACGAAAACTTTAGGAAAGATTACTTTCACTACATGAAAAATTCAGCATGAGTAGATTCCGAAAGGAAACGAGCAATGGTATAATAAACCTTCCTATCTTTTTGAAAATTCTAAATTCATTATTGTATTCTTAAATGCTTGAAAGGAAATTGGTAGTTTCAAGAAAAGTAAGTTTTGTATAGTGTGCTGGAAGAGGTATTGATTTCTTTTCTTTGGGGGGGGGAATTTTTTTGTCATTTCCTTTTTTTCCAGAAAGTTTGTTCATGAATCATACAAAAAACAACAAGAATGGCTGGTCATATCTCATATGTCCAATGAACAGTGAAAACTCCATCCTGTAATGTATAACACATTGGTTTAATTTGTGTCTGAGCCCAAGATATTTTAAATGCTACCTTTAAATCACTCTGCCATGACTCATATTATTCTTGAAAGTTATTCAATACCAACACATTACACCTCATCTATATATCTGCCCCTCATTCCGCATGCTCTAATAATTCACTACCTCAATTTTTATCCGTCACCATCTCGCAACGACTACAATGTTTGCCTATCATTGCCGGGGCTGAGCGGCAAAATGCATAGCGCAATAAACACACTCAAGGGAGGTTTACCACCTCATAGGCTTACACACTGCCACTGCCCGGCTGGCCGGCGCTCCTTACGTCGCACGCTTCAGTTCTGCTACGAGAGCCCAGTTAAATTGTGAGTGACGGGCGGGTCCTCATGGGGGCAGGCTTGCTCCAGTGGCGGGAAAGAAAATCATTTTAGGGGATGGTTGTTAAAACAAGCCTCTGAGATGATAGTTTGTTGAGTTGATCTTCTGGTACTTGAGTGCAAGAGGGCTACCATTCACCACTGTGCTGTTTGCTTCTTGCATTCATCAAAAATATCTCTGGCAATAATTTGAATATTGCAAAAGAGTAGCCTGAGGAAATAACTTACACCATCCGTCTTTTTTTCCAAGAAAAATAATTTAAAGAAGGAAATTGATGTAAACTGCAAAGTTATTATTTATTTAAATATCAGGATATTACTTCCAAATAGGCTGAAAATTATTTTTTCTTTCCATGACCTATAAAAATCTAATTCCTCTTCAAACAAGTATTTTTGGAAAGATATCTAGAATTGAGGAATTTACTTCCACTGTAATATTCCAATATTCACACATCTATATTTGATTTTGAAAATTTTATATTCATGAATAATATTTCGTCTCTAATAAGCTGGCTGCCTTAGTGGTCACCTCTTGGTAAACACTAATGCACTTCCCCATTTCCTTCTAGAAAAGTACTACTTTCACTCTAAATATCTAATTAGGGACAACTCCAAAATCATATTAAGAAATTATGCTCAATAAGATTGATTTCTAAATCTATTAGATTAAGATTTGTAATCAACTTTTGGAGTTGTCCCTGATTTATATCAAAGAAATTTACAGTGTTGCCTACATTCAAAGGCACATTACTAATAAATAAAGGCATCCTATAAATTCATTAGGTGGTCTTTATAGACACATTTGACTTGAAAATTATCTCCAGTAATAAAAAAAAACAAAAAACAAAAAAAAACATTTCTCAGACCCTGTCAAGAAAAGGCTACAATATTATTTTCTATTTAACTTGCATGGCATTTATAAGATCTTTGAAAATACTTGGTATATTAGCAGCCCTAAATCCGTACATGCAAAGCACAAATACATTTAATGAAGTGACTGAAAAAAGACTTAATAATACAAAGCAGAAGTGGCAAGATACACACAAAATATTGATATGAAGTGACAAAAGACCACAAGTTATTCACCACCAACCGCAACATCTACTGCATACATGCAACATGTATACCACAGACTACAAGAATAAGAGTATGTGGGACTGCACTTTGATGCCGTCTAGTCTAGAGCGGGAGCCAAAAGGGGAGTAAGAGCATGGATGGGATTTTTCGGTGGTTTGGGCTAATTTCTAGATTAAGTACAAGGAATCTGAATGAATTGCTGATTTGACCTTTGTGCTAAATCAGGCAAGGCGTAACAATGACCAAAGAAAAGGCAGCCCATCGTGCTATTTTGTCTCACCGTAAGTTTTAATGCGGACAATTATGCGTGGCACTGCATGGTCCTTTTCATCTCCAAGACAGTAGATTAAAGATAGCCCCCTTTTTTTTCTTCACTTCTGATTCATCATTGCTATCTTATGAAGTAAATGAAATGGAAGTTGGAGCCCATGTGGGAGAGATAAAATGTGGAAAGAATGAAAGAGGGAGATAAAGGAAGAGACAATAAATAGAGGAGAGTTCAAAAGAGGGATAGCAGAGGAAAAAGAAGAGGAGAGATATTTTTTACAGAATTTCTAGAAAAGGTATTCCCTTTTTGCCTTTTGCTTTGAGTCATCTTTGCGCTCAAAAGAGTAAATGAGGCAGACGATGAAGAGAAAAAATATGAAAAGCAGACTCAAGGGAAAAAGGGAAAAAAAAGATGAGGGCGATAAGGGGAAGAAAAGATGAGGAGAGGGAAGAGATGGGGGTATTTCCTGGCCTCCAAAAACATCTCAAGCGGAAAATGAAGATGGACGTTTTGTTTTGACTCCTTCTCCGCACGGATCATATCTTATTCCTTACCTTGCTATCATTGAAATAATTTCTGCCATCTTGATTTCATTTTGCTTGAGAAGAATATCATCAATATCTGGTATTCATTAGAAACTCTGACCATTGTGATGGTTCGTGTTAGGTGCTTTTGGATATATACAAGCCCAGGGCTGGTATTCTGAAAATTGTTTCATCTATTATCTTATCTTCATTCTTTCAAATGTCATAACAAATTTTGAAGACCAACTTGTGTTTGGTTTGAATTGCGCAAAATTGTGCTAATGGACCAGCACGCAAGTCAAAAGTGCGGGCATTATAAGATAAGATAAAAGATAAACAATTCTCAGAATAAGGCTCCAGGTAACAATATATTTGTTGGTCAATCGAGGATTAGATTAAATTCTTTTGGTAAACGAATATATTTAAAACAGGCCACATATAATTCATCATAAGAAAGATCAATGTGAGGTAAGGGCATGACATCTTTTAAAAAGAAGAAAAAAATAAATTTTATTTTTCCTCGTGACATACCCATGACACATCTTTTATCTTCCCTCATTTTAATGATTGTTCATCCAAGCTTACAGGGTGCAATCATTGATACCGTAAACGCATCCTTGGCCTTCTAACCGGCGTGCAAAACGACGGCCACATCACCCATCCAAAACAACAACCCAATCGAATCCCTGCCCGCAGATTCTTTTAATGAACCTAATCAGGCGTTACCCAGTGCCCCGCAATCCTCCACCCCCTTCTTAACCAGGTTAAGACAAGCGAAGAACAGGGAGAGAGAGAAAGAGGGAAGGAAAAAAAGAGAAAAGAAAGATGGAAGGAGAATGACAGAGACTATGAGAGAAGGAGTACAATAGAAGACTGGTAATATTTGTCATCTTCTTGAGAAGAAGTCTAAGTCACCCCTCTAACATTAGAGAAAGAGAGAGAGAGAGAGAGAATGAGAGAGGCTTGATTAGCATGTTCATGCTTTTTTCTGGTTCCTATTATCGTTCAGATTTGTTGTATTCTTTTTTCTGTATGTTTTATGTTGTTTCATTAGTGGATAATAAACTTCAAGCTCAGTTCAGTTTAGTTCAGTTCAGTTCTGACAGAGATAGAAAGAGAAAGAGGGAGAGTGAGACAGAAAGAGAGAGAGAGAAAGAGTATAAGAAGGTAAGACAAAACATTGGTAATGTTCCTAATTTATCTTCTAAAAGAGAAGCCTTCCCCAGACTTTAGAATACTCTCCAAAAAGAGAAAGATAAAAGAGACAGAGATAGATGGAGAGGGAAATAGAGAGAGGGAGATCAGGCAGATAGATTAACAAAGGGAGGAGAGAGAGAGAGAGAGAGAGAGTGTGGTAATATTCCACCAACATATTTTGGAAGAGAAGTCTCTACCAGTCTTCAGAGATTCTTGTCATCACCAAGCATCATCCTGACATCATCTTAGCATCTTGTGACTCACTTCCCCACTTGGACGTTCCCCCTCTCCTTCTTTTTTTTTTTAATGTGACTGCTCTCTTTTCCATATCTTCTTTTAATCCATCGTGTGCACACCTCAACGACTATTTGGGCAAAAACAGTGCGAATTTGTGCGCATTCCTATTAATTGATTTTATCGAGTGGCGATCGGCGCCAAACATCTCCTCTGACTCACACAATAGATCTGTCTCCGCATTTCGTACCCCGCATCTTTAACGGTTGGAGGGGATTTTATGCAAATTCAGCAAGATTTTTGTCTACCTGGCCACCGAGTTTATACCTGGAAGGTTTCGGGAGGAAATTTATGACCTCAAAATCATAAGGGAAAGCCTGCAAATGATGGGGGTAGGGGAAAAAAGAATGAAGCCACTTAACGCAGTCTTGGATCAGACTTATTTGCATATCTAAGTGTTGTGGTCGTCATTGCGATGTCCTTTTATCGCTGATAATTGAACGATTGGAAGAAATATCTTTGAAGGCAGATGGAATGATGAGGGAATGTAATGGGATAGGGTACTCTCTATTATTCATCTAGTCTCCTAGGAACTATACAAGGTATTAATCCTATGTTAAAAGATGTGAGTAAGAAGTAGGCCAAAGCTCTGCCTGTACTTGACAGCCGATGGTGCAGTGTTAACCATTTGACTACCGAATTTTCAAACTCCCATTAACTCAATACAGAGACCACCAGGTTTGCAGGTTTGCAGTGGGTTAAAAATGATTAATTCTACATTTAAAGATATAATAGAAAGTTCTTGTAACTCTAAGCACACCATATTACATGGCGTAAATATGCATTTTATTGTAAACAATCACAGGCATAGCTAATCTTTCCACTGTTTGTGTGTTCAACTAATAGAACCATTCAATACCTTCCATTATGCTTTGAGCAAAGAATTCAACTTTAAAGTGATTGTGCTAAATGGTCTGTTTTTTTTTTTTTAGGAATATTGTGTGAGACAAGCGTAGATCAACATAAATAAGGTTCATTGTTCAACTTGGGGCCATTTCTTGAGCCCATCAAAAGTCTATAACTTCTTGGACATAGTATCCCACGGAAACATGTGTTGTAGAACTCACAAGTGTATCAAAGGGATGCCATGAACTTAGACTTAAGACAGTTTTTAGAAACACAGCCCTGATTTACAAGTATACCAGTCCCACTAGCTTCAAATGAATTGACTATTGAAATGGACAAAAACAAGAAGTGCATTACCCCATTGACTGCCAAATTCTCATGTTCCCATGGGTTTAATACAGGGGTGCTTAAGTTCCAAAAGGCATGGGATTAATAAAATAACTACGAATGAATTAACATAGAATGGATATGATATAATACACAAGAATTAGCATTTACATATAGACAATAAACCACTGAGTAAAACGTATGTGCTGCTGAATTAAAAGGGAGGAAAAACAAGGATTGGATTAGACAAGGAAGGGGGGGGGGAGAAAGAGATAGGAAGATGATGGGAAGAACAGGGACACTTTTCTTTCCCCTTGGGATATACTATTCAAAGATATATATCAGACAATTGCTTAAAAGCACAATTCAAGCACAAGGACGACACAGAGTCTAATATTGTGAACAGATGCAGACAACAATGAACAATGATAAATTACACATAAGTTTCCAAAAGTCAGTGTATATCATTAGACAACCTTCAAGCAACCAGGAACAAGGAATCAAAAGAAACTAGCAGAGTTGACCAAATATAAGGATACAACGGAAATATTCTCATACCTGTTTTTGATGTTTTTGATGACCATCGTGAAAGAACCCCGGACGCAGGTAGAGAAAGAAAATGGGAAAGATAAAATTAACAATAATTTGTTAGGTACAAATTTCATGAATTATATATTCATGCCCTGAAGGAAACGATGAATTACAGAATCATTTGAACTCAATTACACATATGAAGCTTTATGTTAGCTTTACAAATATTATTGTGAAATACACGTAGTTATATGCAACTGTTGCCGATAGAACACAATAAATTTCCTCAAAATAGGTAATTGAATAGAATTCCCTCCAGCTATATTCTTAAAAGCAAGTAAATATTAGAGAGAAAATAATACAAAGTTGAATCAAAATGGCAGAAGTGGAATAAAGCGTAGAGAAAGAGAGAGAACAGGAATGAAAAAAAAGTAAGAGTAACAGGGAAGAAGAGGGAAAAGAGACACAGAGAAATTGAAAGGAAGAGGAAGAAATAGAAAGAAAGAGAGAGAGAGGAAGACAGAAAGAGAAAGAATTAAAGAGGAAGGGAGTGCATATAACACATGCAGTTTTAGTTTCTACAAGTTTTATTCCAATTTGTTCACTTTTGCACTCATAATAGTTTCACATCAGAAGTAGATAACTGGAAATGGATCTTTGAGTTCTTGAATGAAGTGTTTTGCACAGACAAATATATAACAGTAGAATGTCTGCAGGTCTAAATTTGGTAATATCCCATATGACACTCAAATGTTTTCAATGCAATGGGACCATATTATGAAAACTGCAGTATCTTATGTGGAAAATTATCTTACTTCTGACAACTAACTGAAATTTTGCAGAATAAACTCCCATCATTTGTGTTTACACATATTTTTCTTGTATTTGCATAAACAGCCAGCTTTACTGAGACATCAACTAGTGACCAGGGGAGCGTTTCATAAAGAGTTTTGTCTGTGATTTTCACCGACAAAACTCTTCATGAAACGCTCCCCTGGTCTAATTTTGCTTTAATATAAGGTGATTCACATTGTTCTCTAATAAGTTAACATAGTTTTTCAGAATTCAGGGATGCTCAAGCCAGCATTTTTGTTTCTTCTTCTTCTTTTTTTTTTTTCATTTTGCGTGATGTAACCAGTGAAGGAAGATATTTGAACATCAGCCACGATATCTATTTTGACTGATCTATGTCTCCAAATAGATTTTTTTCTAGGTATATCCACTCAAGATAAATAACAATAAAGTAGATTTGGAACCATGTGGATAAAACTTGTCTAGTCAGTTTGAGTGTGTTGCAACTGTGAGGTAAGTCCAGGGTTTCTGTTGATATGTAGTGTCATTTGTATGAATGCAACAATACTCTTCTTTCTTTTGTTTTTAACCCATTCGTGACAGGAATTATTTAAAGCCTAATTTGATCAGCTTTTATTCTTCAAATTGGCAACACCAACATTTTTATTTTATTGCGACATTTTATTTATAAAACGTCATGTATCAGAAATGAATATAAATTGACAGAAATTATGATAAGTCAAAAAGTTGCCAATTTGCAGGGGAAAACAGCGATTTTAAACTTTTTATCACATTGCCAATTTAAGGATTTTAATGCTTATTTTCCTTTAAACATTTTTCAGCATCAAACAATGAATATTGATGCAACCAAAATGGGCACAGTTTGTGTAGAATTTTTTGCTCTTTCTGCTCATGTGTTTGATATGATTGTTAGGGCTTTGCATTAAAAGATATTAGGCCAAACCACAAAATGTGGACCTCTGTCATGATCAGTTGTTCATTATTTTCTTCACCACAGTTTTGTTTATTTTTTCTCTCTCTCGCTCTCTCTACCTCTGGACTCTCCTTTTCTTCTCTATCCCATATTTTCCCCTACTCCTTGCTTGCTCTCTTTACCCTCCCCCTCTCTCCTTTTGTCCCCTTAATCTAATCCTTCTGTCCGGTTCAGTGTATGAATTGTAACATACAATCATTATCAAAGAGAAAGAAACGATGAGACAAACAAAGGAAAACATCAATGGAATGTAAAGAGGAAATTCAATGATAGAAAGGAAAAAGAAAATACAAGGTGCGAGTACTATCTCTTCCCCCCCCCCATCCGTTTCTATCATTTCATTACCTGTGTTCTTTCATTTCATCTCATGTTCATCAATCAACCTGCATCTTTTACCTTTCTACCTCTCTCTCTCTCTCTCTCTTTCTCTCTCTCTCCAGTCCCTGGTGACTTACTGAATAAGACAGCTTAGGACTAACAACATGATCATTACAAAGCTTCAAAGTACACACAACGTCAACATGCAACCTACACAGCGCTTGAGCTCCTCCCTTCATCGCTGGACAGACAATCTTAATCCAGGCATAAAGGTTACGCTTAAGGGCTGATTGGAGCCTACACCTAATGAAGCAGGTGGGACCATTGGGAGTCTATACTGGGCTGATCAATTCCACGGGTTACTGGCCCAGATCAGCGCCAACCCCTGATAAATCAACCCTCAAAATGAAGGCGAGGGAAGGAAGGAAGGGAAGAAGGGCTGGAGCGGTGTTTAGCTGTGAAAATACAGGTGGGCCAAATTAGCTCAGGTTGAGGAGGAGGTAAGGGGCTGAAAACGAGAGCTTGTTTTGCTCATCAGAGGATGACACGGTTTGTTTTTGTCGCGCATCTATGCAAATTAGCTGGTATAAGTGAGTCATCGGAGAGCTCTTTTCCACACCATCCACACCTCCATGCCTATGTTACCTGAGATGACCAGATTCAAGCCTACCTGTCACAGATGTACCTGGTAGGTAATGTTATATGTGGATGAAATCAAGAAAAAAAAAGGATAAAATCTTGCAAATGAGTATACTGAAGCACTAACCCGCAGAGGGTATTCGTTATGCAGCTCGTAATCATCACTGGAAATTAAGAGCATTCCATCGGAATGGTAGATTCCATTAGTAGCCTCAGCATAACAAAGCATGAGGTCTGCCAAACTAAAATATCTGAAGAACATGGAATGAATATCAGGAAAATAATTATTCTAGTTTCAGTTTTTCATGTAGATAAGGAACACAAATCCTTACACATGAATAATACCCAAACCAATGGATGAACAATGGTATAAGGACATCCAAAAAAGCTTCCACTGCCGAGAATCATAGGGACATAAGTGTGAATGAGGAAACATGGGTTAATGACTTTCTTGCTCTAAGGAAATCCCATTTATTGATTAGATTACAGCTGAATATGTCCGACTGGTCTGTCTTGTCTTAAGTGACGAGAGCACCTCCCTCTAATACGCTTCATTTACTCCTATCCTATTTTCACCTCTACTCAATCCATTTTAAGATTTTGGGGGGCCGTGGCCTGGCAGGTTCACACCGTGAGAGGGTGATGTTGGTATTGCCCAATGATAGCATTAGGGTGCGTTCGTATACGATACAGTAAACCCCAGTAGAAGATTAACAATAATCCTATGTGTAAATGCATGGTACGTGTAAATGTGAGGGGGGTAAGGAAGAGGAAATATATCTGCAGACAACAAAGACACCAAGCGTAATCCCTCCCCTAAGATACAGAAATGTGAATTGCAATATACCTGCATCACCGTGATATGTCATCATTTATCTTCAATTCGTAACGAAAAACAAACCAGACAAGTGATTAGTTTGAAATGTCTTATCCCCATTATGTAAAGTGAAGAGGTATCTTTACGGCCTATACAGTGGTAAGATGCATCTCACGGAAAAATGATTTTTTTTTCTCTATGATTACAATCATCAGCTAATAAAAACACCCATCCTAGTGTGAACATGCTCCTGTCTTCTTCACTTAGAGTCCAAACGGGGTGCATACTACCAGTTATAGATGGCGGATGCGTTAAATGGAGGAAGGCCTGACAGGAATATTTCATCTGCCTAGGCGCCTCCCTGTCTGGGACAGGTTGAACAGATGCGTATCCCAACGTGTCTGGCTCTTGATGGGGGGTTGTGAGTGATTATAACAAGAACTGTCATGATTAATGCATAAGAGCGAGCATTTTCAACAGCACACCATACAAGTAATAAAAAAAGAGTAATGCTTTGCTTCATGGAGTTATTCATCAACAATGTAATAAGAAGCTGTTTGAATCTATGCATTTAGAAGCTTCTGACCCAAAGAATGAAAATCAGTCTAAAATCATGTTTTGATGATAATAGTCTCCACTGAATCACTTAAGATCAAAGTTTGTAGGTCACAGCAATGGTTGGGTTATCACTGAGGGTGTTTTTAACACCAGGAACTAAATCATCAATGAGCTTCAAATATTCAAATACTTGTGGCAAAAAAATGGAAAAAAAATCTTTTGACAACTTTAATCAAGGTAAAAAAGTTGCCTGAAAAGGAAATCTCCATCGTAAGAAGGATGGCAGTTAATTACAGGGTAATGAATTATCCATTTATAAGACACATTCAAGTTATGTTCTGTTACTAAGAAGGAAAAGCAAAATATTCAATAGACTTTCATTAGAGAAATAAACACAAAAACGATACAGTCATGAATAAATCTCAACAAAAAAAAATGTGTGAGACTGGAGTAGCAGAGCATCAAAGAAGATGAGATATTCTAGAGAACATACCCTTAGCCAAACAGCCATGCTTTTAATTGAGCAATTTCTCGCACCTCTCGCCACAATATTGGTTATTCGATACCGCAACCAGCCGATTGGGACCGTGAAATTTACATCCAAACGTCATTACAATGCATCCATCGACCTGCCCTCCCCATATCCCATGGTGCCATCGTTTTTTTCCTTCGCTTGTCTGTAAGGAAAACATCAAACGTAAACGAGTTCTGAATCAACAGAAAACACAAAGCCATGTTGACTATGGTTTGAAATCGACGTTTACCAATGGAAATCTACGCAGCGACCAGGCGCAATTTGACAGGCTCCCCCCTAGAGGTTGTTTCCAATTAGGGAAATATTTGGTGGACGTTTCTGGTTGGAGATAGTGAAGAGATGAGGATGGGATAGTTTGCAAAGAGAAAGAACTATATAAATTCAGCAAACGCAGTAAATGAAGCATCTTAAGAACACAAACGCAGGTGGCATGTGTGCGCTTTCATTTGACCGAAAGTAGACAAGACTAACAAACTTTATTTGATTTATTTGATGATAGTAAAGCTTTGCATTCAATGACAGCTTGTTCATTCAATACAGCACAAAGTTAAATTTTATCATGTTGACATATCTTATGATACAGTGGCAGGAGTTAAGTCTGAATCAAAGCTGTACTTAGAATCAAACCAACCAAGGTTGTACTACGGGGGGGGGGGGGGGCTGCAGGGGGGACTGCCCCTATGATTTTTCAAGTGATCAAGAGGAAAAAAATAGAAAGAAGAAGAAAGAAGAGTATGGGGAAAGAAAGGGCAGGGTCATGTAACTATACAATACCCCTATTTGTTTATTCAAAATTTAAATAAACTCACCTATGGGTCATCTTGCCCTCCCCCCCCCCCCCCTCCCATCAACATACTCTGGTGCAGCCCCTGAATCCAACAAATGTAGTTTATTAGAAAGGCCTATATTTCTCTTGATAAACATGCAGGACAACAGATATAATATTTGTAACTATAAACAGTTGTACCTGTAAACAGTTGCAACTGTGAAATGAATTACTGTTTATACACATTAACAAAACAAACACAATAATGAAATCAATAAAATCAGAAATGTTTGAATATCAAATGTCAATCCATAACTGTTAAGTAAGCTCAACAGGTAAATTTCAATATTCCCTGTATATTTCTACAAAAGGAAGTAGATATGGATGGTGATACGTGTCTCATGTAATCAGAATGTATCTACTAGTTGATTATACTCCAGTGATATAAAACGAAATCTGTTTAAGAAGTTGCATAAACACAGTGGACTAAACTTGATTCGTAAAACAGCAGTGGACAACTTTACACTGCAGCCCAGCTATTAAACAGAATCGGCAAAAGAGAACAACATTATCTATTAACATCTTGAGTACAAGTTGACTATTCAATGTTATTCTAGGCACTTAAACATTGCAATTCAAATGATTTTCATCTCAGATCTAACAGGAAGTTCTTCAAATCAGATACCTTGATCAAAACGGCCTTGGGGATTTGTAATTTAACCTGCAACAATACGCTCTGTTCATACTTTCTATTACGCTCGGTTCATAAACAGAAAGTTTTATATTATTTCTGTTAGATAAATGAAGAGAATATGATTGCAGAAAGGTAACATCAGTTTGTCATCATTTTTATGACCTGCGCAGATACACGCATTGGAAAAAAAAATTATGAACTGTCAAATAATGTCTGAATGGCCAGTGTTTCATTATTCTGTATTAATGTACATGGTATTATATGCCATTCTAAAATTAAAGTCATAAGCTTTCTTTTAATGTATGTATCGATGCATAAAATTGTGCAAAGAAAGCAAAGTCTGTTACCTAAGAACACCTTCATCTATAAATGCGTTTCCCTCCAATTCATGATTTTTGCGCACCGCGCACGGATTTGTCAGTTTGTAAAAATGATGACAATATGCTTGACCATGAAATCATTTGGGGATCATCAGTACATTTAGGTGAAGGGTATGGAACAATAGAAATGGGTGACGTGTACGGAAAAATAGAAATGGACCATAAATTGAACCATAAGGTACGCCAATCAGAACTTTCATGCAGTAAGACATTGCCCTTGAACATAAAACCCTTTCTGTATACCCAGTGTTATGCATGCTACCACATCAATTGTCTGCAAATGTATTTATGACACTTTTTGAGATGGTAGCAATACGTCATGGCTCTGGATTCGTTACCTATGCTAGGTACACCATTGCCTTGGTAGCATTACAACAAAGATAACAATTAGTACAGGTAGATAATGCTATCTTGGGGAGTTGGAGGTATCGGTACAGAGTGAGCTAAACATAGTAGGAACAATATGACATTGGTTGAGATAAGGAATCTCAAATGAACAAATCACGGAAATGGTGGGAATTGACATTTCCCTTGTAAACTCTGTCTCTGCTTTCAATCTGTGTTCCTTAATGGATTTCATGGCTATCCCATTACTGATCTATTCCAGGATTATCTGAAACTGTAGACCATTTTAGATCCATTAAAGACATTTAGAGCCTTAAGATAGAAAGGATAGTATGTGAAACTCTGTGATTCTAATCTTAGGTTTGCAGGCAACGCAACACAATTCCATCTTCCTCTACAACAAAATGCTAATTGAAGAGAAACATGGAAAAAAATATTGGGGAAAGGGAAGACAGATAAATGAAAAGGAAACAGCAGTAGCAGTAGTGCAACAGAAACAGAGTTAGGAGCTAAAAGAAAAAGGAGTAAAGTCACAAGTACAAGTGGAAGTAAAATTAGAAGAGATTTAGAAGCAGAAGAATAAGTAGCAGTAAATGTAGATATGCAGGAGAAGAAGTAAAATAGGAGCAGAAGCAGAAGCAGAAGCAGAAGTCGAAGTTGAAGAAGTAGTCATAGAAGTAGAAGTTATAGTAGCTGCAGAGGTAGAAGTAGAAGTAGAAGGAGTTAGGAGGAGCTAGAAGTAGAAGTAAAAGTAGAAGCAGTAGCAGTAGCAGTAGACGCAGTAGAAGTAGAAGTAGATAAAAGGAAGATGTAGGAGAAGGAAAAGCAGAAGAACAAAGGGAAAATGAATACTGTACACATAGTAATACATAGGATACAATTATGTATTATACTTTACTGAATTATACACAAAAACAAAGTGTTAAATCTCCCCCTGTACATATTCTCTTGCTAAGTGATACTTTCATTATTTTTTTTCTTTTTCTGACCTGCAAACTCTTCTCCCTTTTTGATACATCCACTGTCAATCTCACTATGCTTTTGATACAAACACTTGAGGCTTAACTACTCACTTGCTCAAATTTCCTTTCACAAGAAAGGAGAGAAAGAGAGAGATAGAGAATGAATGGAATAGGTAGATAAATCTCTTCCAAAATCCATTAGTTTGGATTCTTAGTGAGCAACCTAACACACACACAACACTCTGAGAAGTGAGATACAAGGAAAACTATGGTGGCCCTGAAGTACGTTTGACAACAGGCCATGTGCGACATGAATTTCACATCCCAGGTCCTGAATTTCGCATCGCGGGTCGTGAACTTCGCATCCTAGGTCACGAATTTCGCGCCACGGGTCGTGAATTTCACGACTGGGATGCAAAGTTTGCGCCACGGGTCATGAATTTCACGACTGGGATGCAAAGTTCGCGCCACAGGTCCTGAATTTCGCATCGCCGGTCATGAATTTCGCATCCGAGGACTATCGAACCTTCAGACTAACGAACCTTATTTCACTTTTGGACTATCAAACCTTTGGAATAATGAACCTTATTTCATTTTCTGAATAATGAACCTTTTTTCATTTTCGGAATATCCAACCTTATTTCATTTTCAGATTAAGGAATCTTCAAAATAATGAACCTTCGAAAAAACGAACCTTCGGAATAAACAAACCTTCGGAATAAACGAACTTTCGGAATAACGTACTGTAACCGCTCCTACACATTTCATTATTTCATACTCTTAAGACAAAGATGAACGGGGGGAAATATGGATGTAACACTTGTTCCACAATGTAATCCCCATTTACTCTCAGTGTGATGCTCCAAAATATTGACAATTTAAGTATGAATCGATGGTGAGTTGAATCAGAGGATGCCCTTGCCTTTAGCTACACCTAAAGCTATGTGTGGGACTATGGTTGAATCAATATATACCGTAATCTGTTATCACTCTCCTTTTTTCTTCTTTCTCTCATTATTTCATCTTTTCTCTCTCCCTCTCTCCTCCTCCTCTCTCTCTCCCTCCATCTCACCTCTTTTCCCCATCGTTCTTTCTTTTCTTCATATATCTCTTCCGCCTTAACTATGAATTTATTGTATTCTCACTTCTGTGTTGATTTGCCAAATCTGTATCTCTGAGAAAATATAGACCATTTTCTTATTGGCCAAATGGAAGCAAATTAAGCACAAAAAAATAAAAAATACAAAGCAACAATATACAAAAAAAACCAGTTCTCTATTGAGGGAATAAATGTACCTTTCTGTTATGTGCTTTTTCTTCATCACAGTGAAAGATATTAATCTTATCACAAAACAAAACAAACCAAAAAAAAAGACTCATCATCATATTCTTTTGTTCTTCAGGTCCATTAGAGAGTTCAATCATGCCCTATGCAAGGAATAACCATCCCTCACACCTAGGGCTACAGAACCCTCTTTAATTGTACCTTTACTCATCCTAGACCTTCCCTATGGCCACCCCTCCAGCATCCCACCTATCAACACAACAGCGGTGTAGCCATAAGGGGGCCTGAGGGGCACATGCCCCCCAGGTGCCCCTCACCAAAAATCCCAGAAGCAAAAACAAAACAAAACTGCTTACTGTGCCCCCCCCCCTAAAGAAAGGAGATCCTCCCCCTCCCACTCCCCTACTGAAAAATTCCTGGCTATGCCGCTGCAACACATCCAAAAAGAAGAGGAGCCGACCCCTCACGTTCCAACGCGCATCACAAGAAGCCAACTCGCTGATGCAAACTAACCAGGCACAACTAAAATGGCTTGAGTAGACCTGCCACGGGACAGCCGCACGGAAGCTGGGGACGTGTGGTCAACGAACAATACCCATTGCGGTCATCGGCGGAGGCGTCCCCCTTGTCCATCTGCCTGAGCAAGCACACAGGGGATGGTCAAGTGTCTGCAGACAGCGGAGAAGGAAGAGCGTCATGGGATCATAGAGACAATGATGGGGGTTGATATTGATTGTTTCGGGTAGAGTTAAGATGATAGCAATCAACAAGACAAGCATGAAGAATACCATGGCTCTAGGCAGATATTGTACTCATACTGACCAAAATTGAATTCATTGTAATATCATCAGCATGTATAAACAAATGCTTGTTTATGACAAAACAAAGAGAGAGAGAGAGGAAAAAAAAACAGTAGAGAATAATGCCAGAATGGCCGTGTTAACTCCACTGCGATATGAACTAAGTGATCCTTGTATTAATCCTATATCAGGGCCCTGTTGCATAAAACTTACCATTGATGGTAACTTTGCCATCGATGGTAACTTCAATGAACACCTTGAATTTGATTGGCTGTTGACCAATGTTACCATGGTAGCTACTATTGATAGCAGAGTTACCATCAATGGTAAGTTTTATGCAACAGGGCCCAGGACTGAGAATTCAATAGACAACAGGTTAATGAAGAAAGTGGTATCGATCAATAAGCCCATGAGATTAACAAGATGAATAAAGTTATTGTTAACCCCACCCCCCCCCCCCATCAAACTGGGCGGCAATATTCTTCACAACAATGCTATCTGTAGAATAACTATTTATAGGGGTATACTATTAAAATTATTACTCCTGAATAATGCCTTTTTATAGTTCATTCTCAAGTTGAACCCAAATCAAATCAATGAAATGTAAAGGAGTATGATCACCATGAATGTACTATAAAAAGAATGATAATTTCAAAGAAGAATAAATTACTACTTTTATAAATACATGTAAAAAAAGAGTCCTTGCACTTACACATTTAATTCCTATAAATATCATTTCAAATTCAAATCAGCCCACAATTCGCATTCCTAAAAATCACGATGCTATGAAATTGGAGACCTGAAACAAGCCAAATCAAATCAATATTGCCAATCAAGTGCACTGGAAAAAAGAGAATAATGACTGATGAAATTCATTATCATGTGTCAAACACATCATGCCCTCTGGATTTAATCAATCTTATATTCCTACCCTGGGGGAGACATAGGAGTAGTGCCCCTTTAATTTGATAAGAATTAATCATAACATTTTAAGAGAACAACTATAGTCTTGGGAAAAATATGAATAGATGAAATCCTTTACCGGAACATCTGAATTAACCTAAGCCTCAATCTGATTTACTTTTGTATTTTGCATGCTGTTACATACTAAGATAGCAGATATTCCATTATTTATAAGAAGCGAAATATAGGACCTTCATGGTATGACTTTAAGCTTTCAACCCCAAATTCTGGTACATTTAGCCTGACTTGAACCAATGACCTGTCATACATGACTTGAAGCTTTCAACCCCAAATTCTAGTACATTTAGCCTGACTTGAACCAATGACCTGTCATATATGACTTGAAGCTTTCAACCCCAAATTCTGGTACATTTAGCCTGACTTGAACCAATGACCTGTCAGGTTCAAAATAATACCATGACTGTTGAGAACTTAAGTATTCACAATAGATGTTAATTGTCACTCAAACTTCTAAGTCAGGGGTGGATCCAGGGGGTGGCCAAATTGGCTGGCCCCCCCCCCCCCACCCCCCTTTAGAACCCAATGGAGGCCGAATCAGCTGTGCCCCCCTTTTTTGAAAAGCAGGAAAAAAAAATCCGGGTAAAATACAAGTGAAAAATTGTGTTTTTTTAAAATCCTTTTTCAGCTAAAGCAGACATAAAAAAACTGACGACCCCCCCCCCCCCCTCCGAAAAAATTCTGGAATTGGCCCTGTAAGTACCAAATTTTGTTTTTGATCGTGTATACACATTGGCAAGAAGATTGCCCTTAAAAGTATTTTCCTTTTCTGGAAAAATCATTGTATTTCTCTCACTTTGCAAATCATCTGCCTTTAAAGAGACAGCTGCAATTTGGAGTTTGTTAAACGTCGATTCTAATCGATGCCAAACTAGATCTCCAGTAAAGTAATGATTTAGTCAACCAAAAATCTTTTTTTTTGGCATAAGGTAGCTCAAGGGCTGAATAATTTAACTGTCATGTAATCGGAGAATTAGTGTTTTCTGATCTGTGCAAGAAAATGCCACACATGAAAACATGCCAAGAATTTGAGATGAAATGTTAAGCCAATTATGGATTGAAAATTGAAACCAAATCCGAAGTTATGAATTCAGTGTTTTCATTTCCCCCCTCATCCTGACTTGCCACATGAAGGTTTCTAACTATCTCTGAATTTGAATTGTTTGAATTGTAAGTGGTATGAAATGTTGTTTTTTCAGTTAAAACTTTTAATACATGTATAACAGAGATAATTTTGCTTTGTCTACAATTTTCTCTATTTAGCAAAGTTAGGTGTAGTGGCAGAGGGAAAAAAAATCTTTCAAAATTCCTGAAAGATATGTACCAACAATTATGCATTGCCAGGATTATATGCTATAAAAGAGATATAAATAAACATGATGCTATCCTTGAGAAAAGATAACATTACAATTATCAGTACTAAAGGAGTAAATGTTTCACAATCCTCTCCTTTCAAATATTTCCAGACATTCTTTAGAGTTCACTGTCGATGAATATCATTTTAAGAGTGCCAGTTTCTCACATTCTCTAACACAGTGCATCCAGAATGGAAGAATAATTTCTGCACAACTTACTTTTACTCCTAATTGATTTTATCCCGGAGAGCTGAGAGGCTTCTGGCTGAAATATTGACAACTTATTGCATCTTTGTCAAACTTTCCAGTAATGCTTCATCAAGCGGAAAAGAGATGGAGTTAGGAGGGCTTGATTAATTGTTTTCGTAATTTCAACCTTCTGGATATGTTACTCATGAAGCCTCTAGCTCCCTCATGTAAAACAGTTCAACTCTTCTCCTTCTTCAAGGAAAACATCTCATCGTTCATTACGATCGAAAGAAGAAAAAGATGGAGTGCCGCGAGGCGAAACCAGCAGAAAATATTCATGTTGTGATGAAACATTTTACAGTCCTTCTAAAAGATTGTGTAAGGCAGAGGCCACAGTGTGTTTCCGAGTGATCAATATTTGGTGAGGGTTGATTCCAGCCTCCAGGCTAGGAACATATCACCACCAAACGGCAGATCATTACCCCTGGCCTCTGGCCATTCTTCCACGCTCATGGCTCTATTAATGCTCCAACAAAATCTCTGCTTTAGGTTTGGCTCACAAGATGGATACTAATTTCTTGTATTGATCAGCTGAGAAATGGCCCACAGCAGAGAGCCACAGATTTGGTTGGAAACTGATTTAAATTAAAACCACCTCTTTGTCCTTTTCATTGAAATAAATGGAATAACTTTGATGATTCTGAGAGCATTCCATTAACTTTCATTAAACTTCATCTGGATAAAGTAAAATACCTTTTAAAAAGCTTATTACTGAACTAATTATCCCCCCTCCCCTCACCCACACACACAAATAACATTAAATGCCAACTTACAGGCTCTATTTCTTTTCACTTTGACAACAATCAATAACATCTTTTAAAGTTACTTATGATTAATTTTCTTATCAATGTTAGAATTGAATTATTGTCTGAGGTATTGCCTTAAAGTCACTTGTGCTAGTGAAATGAACCAAATGTTCTTTTAATACAAGGAACTTTTAATAGAAGGATCACAATAAAGTCCAATTCTTTTCATAATAATGTTCACTGATCAAAAAGCATCAGAGTTTTTAAGAAAACAAATGCCACAATCAAATCAAGATTTTAACAAAATGAAAGTAAACACATTTCTGAACCTGTAACTTTAAGGTCATTGTTCCCACTGTGTTATTTACTTCCTCATAAAATTTCATAGCAATATACAATTTCAACAACATCTTAGTCCTTTAGCCCATAAAACAGTAAATATGAAATTGTTGACAAATCTTCAGTATTTGTCTCGAAATATCACTCAACAGGCCATAAACACCGCGGTGTGAGAAAGCCGAGAGAACAGTTTGTCAAAAGTCCACTAAAATGTTATATTTTAAATTCTCCTACGACCTTTTGTCAGGATGCAATGGAGATGTGATTTGCTTGAAAGAATTTCAGCTTTTAAACTATATTTTGATAATATCATTTCATGGTGAGTGGCATTTGAACTATCTTTATAACTACGGTAAATGAATAGAATTTAATTAATTGTTGTGTACAAGTAGTTCAAAGATGGTTGTAGTACACGGCAAACATATACGATGACATGGAAGTTTCATAACCGAAAGATAGGTTAAATGTTCAGTCTGGGATATAAAGAGATGAATGCTATCTCCTTTATGAGCCAAGGATTACTCTGTGCAACACTGCACTTCTGATGATGGAGATTTACCAAAGGCATAAGGATTTTTTGAAGTGTGGCACTAAATGAATCTATACAGAATGTCTGAAATTTTGCCATGCATCACATCAAGCCCAGAAATGGGTAATTTTGCTTGTCTTTGTTTTGAACAGAGCAATCCTTCATCTACAGCCGTAATTTGTGTGTATAATTGTGCAGATCAATATGTGTGGCAAAGCCCCAATGTACCATTTGGCTAAGAAAGGAAGTTAAGTGTTAAGATGAACTGAAGCATAATCAAGTGAATCTGAAGGTTCATTTAGAAGCTCTAAGACATGTAAGAGTTTCGTCGACTGTGAAATGTACCCTTATTCCATGAAACAGGTCGCAAGTTCCCTCCAGTCAAATTGCTTACAACACATCTATCACCCTGGGTGAGAAAGGCTTACGACCCAAGACTTTATGGTTCAGCGGCAATAAATGCATGGCATACCACAATTCAAAACATATAAATGACAAATATTATAATCGGTAAGCACGGGTAGTAAATGTCAGATCCCCTAAATGACCAGTTGAGGAAATGAAACACATTTCTGTGTTCCTCTGCTCTGCCCAGGGAAACACATAATGGAGAAAGAAAGAAAGACAGAAATAAAAGGAAAGGAAGGAGGATACTGAGAAAGAGAGAGAGAGAGAGAGAGAAAGAGGGACAGAGATGGAGATGAAGCAAAGGGAAGATGGAACCTGGCAATCCAATAGAGAAGAGTTGAGAAAACATATCGAAGAGGAAGAGAAAGAATAACAAAAGGAAACAGGAAAATATCAATAAAGACGATGTGCCAAGATGGGATAGTACAAGAACATTTGAATTCCCTCAAAGTAGCTTGCAGAAGAACATACCAGTGTGTAGTCAAAAAAAGAAGAATGGAATAATGAAGTATTGAGCAGAAAAAGAACACAAATAGCTGTATACATGTATAATAACAAAAATCAAAAGAGATTAAAAAAAAGTAGGGAAAAGTAAAGCAAACAGAAAAATAGAAATATTCCATGAAGGTGTACAGATATGATGGAGAATTCCAGAAAGTTAGTTATGGAGATTGATATACATATATAAGAGGGATGAAAAGTTAAAGAAGAGAGAAGAGACAAACAGAGAGAAAATAAGGGTCATGCAAATACAAAGACCACAAAAGGGGTAAGCAGAAAGACAGAAAGAAAGACAGAGAGAGACAGAGAGAGACAGAGAGACAATGACAGAGAGAGAGAGAGAGATAGAGACAAGAAGAAACTTTGATGAAGTCTGGACTAGAGCAGGTGATGGATTTGTGATCGTGGCATGCGTCAACCTACGAGGGCGCCAGGAGAAATGAAATGACCCAAAAGAGCAAAGTTGGTAAACTCTAGACCATGAACTTGTCAACATAAACAGATTTGTATGGAAATGACTTTTGGCTCGTTTATTCCAGAGCCATCACATTCTTTCTTCCCTCTGTTTTTTTCAAAGGACAAGACAAGGCACAGTGAGTTAAATCTTCCTTTTTATTAGAAAAGAATTATTTCAATTTTTTCCAGAAGTAACAAATTTTCCTTCCTATTTTCACTTTTCAAATAAATTTCAATTAAAAAAAAAAAAAACATGCGGCAAGTAAATCCTTTGGCTACTGATTTTTCTTTTCAAAATCCACAGTAGACTTGAATCGCCAGGTTCAAATAGGTTATGAACCTGCTTTAGGTGATGAAGAGGACCTATGAATAGTCTGCTGCTTGTTCAAATTATAGAAAGAAGCTTGAGTTCTGAGAGAGGTGAACATTAGTTGTGAGCTTTGACAGTCTTTTCATTTCAGTTAGGAATGATATCATAGAATAAAACTCCCCTTTACAGGATTGTCCTTCAAATGTCCTCAATCTCAACATGGATCTACTAGCCATACGTCCATGATTATTTGAAATAGGACAAGATGTAGCTAGAGTGTTTGGCCAAATATCTTAAAGTCAATTTCTTATCAAATTGATGGTTCCACGATTCGACATTAGACGCCTGTTGTTATATACAAGTAATCTATCTTCTCAGTTGCTTCGAAAGAGTTTCGTTCTTTCATACAAATTTCAATTTCAAAGAGGCATTTCAATTTCAAAGAAACATTTATTTTCTTCCACGTGACTTGCAGGAGTTAACAATCACTTTTTTCCAATTATGTACAGTTCAATGTGATCTTTCAAAGGGATGCATCTTCTCTGTTCAAATGTTATTTTATCACCACATCTCACCATACAATACATACATCTCTTGCAATTTAGTAAGAAAATATCTTGCACTTTTCAGTTATCTTCCATTTTCTTTTCAAATAGAAAGCACAAAAATACATTCACAGAATAAATCAAATTTAGACATGTGGTCACATTATGAGTCAAACCATGTACTTTTTGCCAACCACAAGGGACCTATTTAGACTGACGAAGTTCATTGGTCAAAAAGTGTCAAGTTCGGTATGAACTGATAAGAAAAATAACTGATGATAAGAAAAGGGAAGAAATGTCTTAAATGATGCCTGTTTACTTATTCCTACAATAAATAATAGAACAACGGGTCTGCTGTAGTTGTTTTGTAGTATGTTTACATATATACAAATTATAAGTACTGGCTTCTGAACAAATGATGAAACTATGTAGGCCAGAAGGTTAGTACTTTTGGACATAAATATGAATATGAGTTTCTAAAAAAATAATAAATTCCATTTATGAACATTTTTAATTAGGGTCACTATCATTTAGTACAAAATAATACTTTTCAAATAATGCATTCCTCATTATATATAAAGGTATAATGTTGAACTTATGGTCAAAAGTAGCATTAATTTTCTCATCATTTCCTTTATTTTTATTGATCTTTCATAGCAAATATCTCAATTTAACGAAAATGAATATATCAATTTTGCAATCAAAGACTTCATATGCATATTTATACCGTGTAAGGCGTCTTATCTCTTTGTCACCATGTGAAAGAATACGTCTGGAACGCAAAATGGAAAATTATTAAAAATTAGATTTTTCAAACAATGATTGATAATTTCACAGATAGCATGTAGACCTTCTGAATTGATCTTCTTGTGATATGATCTTCGCTAAAATTCTATTGCAATATGTCAAAATAGACATTTAATTTTTGAATTTTTGTATTCTGCGTTCAGGACTCGTTCTTTTGCACATTGACATAAAGATAAAATGCCTAAGTATACATTCAAATGGATCATGTGAAGATTTGTGTTTAAACTTTACACATTGCACTTTATGTCTGAACATGATCTGCTATAGAGGCAAAGAATCTCTCTAAAAGGGTACTGGGTCATTTGTAGGACCTGGTTTTATAGGATGGGGTCCCTGAACTGGTCTGAACTTGATGTCGACTGGCTTGAAGAGGGGCAGAACAAGACCCTCCCTGGAGGGGTGCAAATATGGACACCAAGAGGTGCTGATAGAGATACAGGATACCAGTGGAGGGGTGTGAAGATGCCCCCTCTAAGGATCTGGACCAAACAACTTGCATCAATGGAATAGAAAGCAAAGTCAAGGCAGCTGGGAGTTGTGTATCAAAAAGTGTCCATATTCAGGGACTTTGAATATTTACCTGAGATCTATCTGGTATATCACCGACTGTCTATCAAGACCAAGACATATGGCTAAAAAGACTTTCCAAAATATGCTATACTTTAATAGCCAAAAAATCCTTACACCCATGCACTGTGAACAGTTCCTTAGCCCTGCCTGCCACATCATCAACTGTTTTTTTTAAACATCTAGCAAAGGGGATTAACCCATAATATCCTTTAACCGAAAAAAACCTAATGGTACAAACCTCAAAATGAATCTTAATGAATCAATTTTCTTAGAGGCAGTTTCCAGCTTAATTCAAGGGGATTGCAGGTTGAATTCAAAAGACAATACAACACAATAAAAACAACTCTCTCGAAAAAAAACTTAAGTGCAATTTCGAAAGTATTGCCCATATAAATCATGTTCAGATTATGTAATAAGCTATTGTAAAGTCACACACTTTTCTAGAGGTGACAGACAGGGCTATTGAAGTTGTCTTGAATTAATATTTTGAAGGTAGTTTTTAACGTGTTATACATGTGATTTTATTTGCCGTTGAAGGGCAATGTATGCTTTTTAGTTACGTAAGTTCATAAGTATATTGCATAAGTATAACATTACTAGTCCATGTCTTTATTCCTGCTATCTACCTCTGGGACAGGGCCAGTAATTGCACATTTGTTCTCATTCCAATAAGAAAGAATACTTTGTCAAGTCTTCCATGTCTACATTTGGAACCTATTTATTTAGACCTGTTATTATATGAACATGTCAATCAATGTTTAGCCAAATGGTAGCCGGGAAATGCTTTGCAGAAGTTTCAGAGAAAACAAATTCGATTTGGGCTGTTATGAAGGATCTGTCACTATCTGCGTCTGTCTAAAGAAGCGACTGTGTTTGAAGCCAGGAGGGTAAAGAGTTGCAGGTGGGCCAATACAGAGGTGCGAAGAAAGGAACAAAAATATACCAAGGGGGGTACACAGATGGGTGTTGTCTGTCTGGTGGGGGTGCATGATAGGGTAATGAGCTAGAGAGATGAGGTAATGGATGAAATGAGATGAAAGTTATGTAATGGGAATTCTTATATTCAGCACTATTGTCTTGTGGAATTGCATTGATTTATATCTGCCACTCTTGACCCAGGTGATCTAAATGGGCATTGATAGCAAGCCATTCCTTGAAATGCAGCTGGGATATGTCTGGGTAGCGATTGTTGGATCTATTATACTCATTACACAAGAACCTAGTTTGGTTAAATTTCATCTTATAATTAAATACTAACAGTACTTTGTATGAAGTTGAATTGCACTTTATACGGAATTGAAATATTAACACACAATCAGACATTACAGAGGTAATGAAAAAAGGAACTAGGATAACCCAAGGTAGCTTGTTTGCATGTATACTACATAAAATTTGTTTCACAGTGGTTATTAGCGATGGGGCTCTGTAATTTTTTTTATTTGACCCCATATAAAATCTAGAGGATAAATCAAAATAAAACTGAGGCAATTTGGATAACTGATATCAAACAAAGAAGAATGTGACATAAAAAAGAAGTACAGAAGATGATTTGTTTTCAGTATGGACACTTAACTGTTCAAGAGACAAATTTTAACTATATTCTTAAATGAATTGAAACCATTATAACTAATTCAGAAGCTTGAAGGAAGGCATCAACGCGTTACTATAGATGTTGCCAAAAATGGAAATCTCCTACACTCTAAATGAACTGTAACTTCTCTATCAATGGTTGTCAGACCTTCTACAAACATTGATGAAATAATTGGAATCTTTGAAACAAAAATCATCCTTCTTTTCTGACACCCTACGCCTAAACCATCTCTCTTTACATCTCTTTCTTTCATTTTCACCTTCACTGGAAATATGCAGATGTTAGCTCACGTTGGCCTGGCGTGAGAGAGAGAGCGTCGTTAGAAAAAAATGTGCGTGGGGCACAAGACAAATACGACTAGTGTTGGAGTGTTTTGGCAAGCTGCGTGAAGACGTCTGTCACTGTATCTGTTCCTGCCGCTTTTTTGACAGGGAGCAAGCGGCACTAGGACAACAAACCTCGCTGATCCCGTTTTGCACCTTTAGACCTCAATTACAGTTAGGATCCATAAACATGAAGAGTGTGTTGAGAGCGAGAAGGACGCTATTTCTCTGTAACAGTGTAGGGGTTAAAGTCTTCCTGGCTCTCAGTGTATGGCATGATGTTGAGTCATGTATGATGTAAACGGCATGGCGATACTGATTAAAGGGGTGTCCTTGATGTGCAGAGTTTGAAGATTGCTTTCACAGATCGTGCACATATCAATTACATAATTGACAACACTGATTGTTTTCTTCTTTTCTGCTTCCAGTTGTGAAAGAAAACCACTTCTAGTATCAACAGAGTATTGACAATTTCTCACGTCATCAGTGCATGTAGGGACAATCCCAAGTTGATATGTTAAAATTTTCATTCTATATGAAATCTTTTGTCATGGTGTAATATTTATCTTCCCAAAATCTTGTGGTATTTCCTGTATGTTCTTGACTGTTAAGACAAACATGTTCTGTAAGGATATATCTATAAACATCTACTGCTCATAAGAAACAACTACAACATTGCAATACAGCATAAAAAAAGAGTACCAGCTGTACCTCCCCATTTTTCATGCCTAGAAACAAAAGTCAAAACATGATTTCTGCTCGACTGGTAGAGGGGACATTTCCCACAATGCCATGCAGCAGCCTTGCTATGGTGGCTCTCACACATCCTGTCACGACACATCTAGAAATAAATATTGATCCTGCTAATGGAAATCATTTTTCTACCTCCCTTTCACATTTTGGTTTGGGGGCAGGTATGAAAGATCGAGGTCTGTTACCATTTGCTATGCCTTTGCTGCAAATACAGCTTCCAAATCAACAAGAAAAGCTAGTCTGATATTAAACATCAAAATAAAAAAGAACAAATAAATAAATAAATAAATAAATAAAAAAACACATAAATAAATACATATATGTATAACTAAATCAATCAAATAATTAATCAATCAATAGACAGATGAATAAAGAAATGAATTAAGAATATGAATAATTTGGAATTAATTTTTTAAAAGTAAGTAAATAAATAGATATATAAATAAGCAAACAAAGAAATACATATATGTATGAATAAATAAATAAATAATAAAACACATCTACATCAATCACAAAGATTAGTAAAACACCTACTTGTAAGTATTTAGGAGATAATAAGTGTTTATTTGGATTGATCTTAATTGATATAGGGAAAATATCTTGCTAAAAAGGGAAAATGTGTTAACCCACTGGCGACTGAAACAGGTGCCCTCTGTATTAAGCCAATGGGAAAAAAGACAATCAGTATTCAATCGGTAAATGAATACCTTTGATATGTAAAGTACATGATACATATCAAACTTTCTGATATTTGATGGAGGACTAATTTTAGATCTGTTGCCAAGTTGGAGAATGTAATATTTTTTTCCTGAGCGCAGAAGTCAAAGTAAGAATTAAAATTCTGTACTGGAGAATAAAAAAGTACACAATTTGAACAACCCTACTGTTTAGTTTTCTTCTTCTGGTAAGTCACTAGCTCTTTAGCACTCTTGATAATGATGATGATGCACAATGCTAAACAATACATGACATTTCATCCGGATATCACAAACTTCCTCTTTATATACTCAAGAAGAAAATGGTGCACATTTTATTTGTAATGTGAACAGCTCCAAGGCCTCTTATTCCCCTTTTTTCTCTCTTCATAGTTTAGTTTAACCTCATCCGCTCATGCCCACTAAAACAAAATCAATAACATTCTAAATTTCTGTCACGGTTTGCTTCTCTCTTGGATGAATATGGGACTTTTGGCGGATGCTCGGTTTTGAATTTACTGCCCCCGATGGAAAGATGGATCGATAATCATGTGCCACGTAAACGTGTCCAGCCCATAAATTTGTGCCTTCCCCCTTGTTTTTGTTGGTCCATATAGTTTCTGAATTGATTGCTGGATTTTATCGATGATTTTGTTTTTAAAGTTAACTCATTGTGGTTTTGATCTAATGACAATTATTACTCTGGAATTTCAATGACTGTTTATTCACTTCACTGATAATAATGAAAGTATATACAGTACAACAATCATGAAGAAAGAAGATATTTTACTGTGCTATTTCACTGCTCAGGTAAAGTTTCTATCAAAACTTTACCTATTTGCTAAATATGTGACATAATAGATGTAATATAAATCATCTATCTATCAAAACCCTTATAGCTCTCAACACATGATTATTACTCCAAGAGTGTACCTAACTAGAATTGAAATAGTTTATGAAATAACGTTTTGAAATGCTATTTTACAGAACCCTGTTTAGGGCTAATTGGGGCTTTGCCTGTTTTAATCAAGGAAAGCAATCTTTCTTTTTTTTTTAAAGGTTGCACAACACCAATTCAGCATAAGCTATAAAGATCTGATCAAATGTCTTGCTCACACACAAGTCTCAAACAAACATAAATGACATGACCAACACATAAATTAACAGGTACATCCGCATTTTCAGTCAATTGTAACACTATCTCCACAAGTCATGTTTGCTCGTAAGTTATCTTACTCATCATTAAGCATGTTCGCATTGCTTTGATTCTGATGTCTGCTTGGGCTCCAGGTTGTGTTCAACCTGATATACTGTGTTATACTATGAACCTCATCTGTTTCTTAATACACCCAAAAGGGTGTTATTAAAGCAGGCCTGTCCTAATGAAGCAGTTAGACCAGACTTGAAGGTTACATAATGTCAAGGGGAAAGCAAAGGACTTGGTCTAACTCTTTTCCATTAAACTTGATTTTAGAACAAGTTTAAACCCAGTATCAGACTCAAATTTTGATAGAATAAGAACCAAACCTCTGGCTCAAAGGTTAGTAGAATAAGGAACCAATGTCACTTATCATTTTACATAGAACTAATGCCCTTCTGGAATTCAGCAGAGCTAACCATGAAACTACTGGCAGTGGGGATACTGCCGCGTCGAAACATTCATCCCCATCATTTACCCATCTGTTAAACTAATGCTGCCCCCCATCTCAGACACAGAACAATTTCAGGTCCTTCCTCCTTCTAATTTCTCATTTCTCGTCAATTATCGATGACAACTGGCAAATCAGTAGAAACATGGATTAAATATCATCACCATCTGGCCTTATACACAAGTATCGTCGCTACATCTATCTACAAATGTTAATACCAATGTTCACAAGGGCACACTTACATAAGTGAACCTCCACGCTTGTAATAATAATAATAATAATAATAATAATAATGATAATAATAATAATAATAATAATGCATTTATATAGCGCATTCTCCATATAGCATGTTTAAATGCGCTATACGATGAACTTATTAATGAAACAAGTGAGTTTTTAGGTGTTTTTTGAAAACATTGACAGATTGTTGGTTCCGGAGTGTATGGGGTAGTTGATTCCACAGTTTGGGAGCAGCAGATGAAAATGCCTTGTCACCAAGTGTGGCCAGCATCTTGGAAGTAGGATAGTTCAGTGTGATACCTTGTGAGGAGCGGAGGGTGTACCGGGACAGTTGACAGATAGTTATGAGTTCAGATAAGTAAGGAGGAGCGAGACCATGGAGTTAAAATCTCTCTTTTATTAGGCTGGCTTCTTGATATAGAAGTTATGTCCCTAAATAGTGGATATGATGAGTACATCTCAGAGCCTAGGTATCATCTAGAGGTGTAGAATGTAGTGATCCTTGTTAACCCATTCGTGACAGGAATTATTTAAAGCCTAATTTGATCAGCTTTTATTCTTCAAATTGGCAACACCAACATTTTTATTTTATTGCTACATTTTTCTTATAAAACGTCATGTATCTGAAATGAATATAAATAGATGAATTGATTGATAAACTGATGAGAAGTAAAAAAGTTGCCAATTTGCAGGGAAAAACGGTAATTTTAACATTTTCATCGCATTGCCAATTTAAGGATTTTAATGCTTATTTTCCTTTTAAAAAAATTCAGCATCAAATGACAAATATTGATGCAACCAAAATGGACACAGTTTGTGTAGAATTTTTTGCTCTTTCTGCTCATGTATTTGGTATGATTTTTAGGGCTTTGCATTAAAAGATATTAGGCCAAAGCACATAATGTGGACCCTCTGTCACGAATGGGTTAAGGAATATTCATAGGTCTACATGCTGACAAACAATGCAAGACAATACTTTATCATTTTCATAATCGAATATCAAAAACATCACAACAACAGTGGAAGCTTCACTGCGGTATAGTGATCAATGCTCTTCCCTCTCATGTGAGAAGTCCTGGTTCAATCCTCGCTCAGTTCTTGCATTCTTGGATGAGGTGATTTGCTCACATGTGACCCTCTTGACCCAGGGAGGGGGGGGGGGTGTTTCATAAAGCTGTTCGTAAGTTACAACGACTTTACGCACGACTGGAACATGTTCTTGGGTGCTAATCAGATTCTCATTCATTTACATGTAGCATAAGAAGGTATCACTAGTCGTGCGTAAAGTCGTTCGTAACTTACGAACAGCTTTATGAAAAACTCCCCAGGTGTATTGAATGGGTACCTGGCTGGGGTAATGACAATAGCAGGGCCAGCAGAAAAAGCAGTAGTAATACTGATGTGCCTGCCTACCATGAGTAAATAAAATCTAATATCCTCTTTATCATCAAATCCTACTTCCATCATCACCTTGGAAGCACATATCATCGCTATCATCCCTTCCATTTCATAACCCAACAATGTCTGTTCCTTATACCACCACACTTTCAATCCAATACCAATCTGTGAACATTTGGATGAGGCTTCCTTATCAAGAAGCCTCACATGTTAAAACATGACTTCCTTAAATATGATATCTCTGATTGGTAGGGACGGGCCAATTTATAGCAAGCTGTTGACAGATTTGAACCAAGACGTGGACAAAGACCCCGAGACACAAAGAACTCCAAAAATGTTTCTCTAGAAATAAGAAGAAAGTCATATCATCCTTTGATGATCAATAAATCAAATGTTGAATTTGAATGAAGTGTTGAATATATTATTGTCATATCACCTCCTCAAAAGTTTCAGTCTGTTTCATATCTCTTTCCACTGACTACTGTTTTTTTCTCTTCTCGCCCTCTTCTCTCCTTCTGCCTCCCCTTGTCTTTCTTTCCCTCTCTTTCTCTCATTCCCTCTGTCTTCTCAGGGCCAAATCCAGCATTTTTCAGGGGGGGGGGGGTGGGGGTTCACTTTTTACCCCCAAAATTTGCTGACAAGGAAAAAATGTAATAAAAAAAATGAAAACAAATGTCATCAGTTTCAATAGGAGGGCCACTGGATTTCAAAGGGTGGGGGGGGGGGGGCACTGTCGATTCTTCCCCCTGGATCCACCCCTGTTTCTCCACCTACTTATAACCCTTCATCACATGTCTTTCTCACATGGCAATTTTCATAAGTTGATGGTAACTTTATTATGGTTTTGAAACGGAAAACCCTCCACAGGACTTGTGTGCTCTCTCTTCTCATGGGAGCTACAGTCGGAAAATAATTCTTTCAGCCAATCCATAAACAGATACCTTACAACTTCTTACAACTCGCAAATTCCATGCATACACACATATGGGGACACATTGTCAAACACCCTTTCTGCTTTAAAGTCATTGAGTAACTTTTAAAAATCTTCGCTGCATGGCCCTACGTGCTTTATCAGTGTATGTAATATTGTGTAAATATGAAGCCCTGAAAAATGCACTTCAAAAGCATAATCCATTTACAAAATGTGAAAATATTTAAGTGACCGGAAATGCCAAAACTTTTTTACCCCAGTGTTAAGCAAATGCATAGCCAGGTTGGTTTTGCAAATAGCGGTACTCACTGATAGATATTTTGATAACATCTTATATTTAAAAACATTCATATTCCTGGCTGTTTACTTATCCTTCAAAATATCTTTATACAACAAAATCAAAACAAAAATTGAACAATTTATTAAATCATGCCTCCACAAAGCTACCAGATTCCTTTAATATGAATGGAGGGGAACCAATGCACTGTGCAAAAACATTATGTGCATGACCATGCATGAAATAATTTAAAAAAGTAATATATTTGCATTAAAAAGAAATCATTTAACATCAACAAAGACAAACAAATAAGGTGTACATTTCATTTAATGGATAATGAAGGGATTTAACTCATATTTCTCAGCAGTTTAATGCCCCTTTTGCACTTAATCCAAGACATCCTATCCCATTCATTTTAAGCCTACATTCCATAAGTAATAGGATAGCATACACGCTGCTCTTGAGTAATGAACATGCTTCTTTACTACCTTTATGTTCCTAACAACTCCCTCATGTGCTATTGGTGCACATACGCCCTTCTGGTGTTTCCATGGCTATCATATGGACAAATTGATGGGTTGTGATGAGCAAATTGGATTAGGACGGTATGAGCTGCCAATACAACACTTGGAGGTTGGGGAAGGTTGGGGAAGGAGGAGAAGGAGAGTTGAAATTGGATCAGCAAAAGGGATTACTTTAGGTAACGTGGACAGAGAAAAGAAGGAGAGTAAGAACAGGGAGCAACGGGCTGGAGGGCAGGACAGGGAAAGATAATCATCAACTCAATGTATTTCAATTTTCTAGTGTTAATACAACAGCTGAGAACTACTACAGGAAAATTATAAATACTTGCGCAAATCATAAAGTCATCTAATTCAAATTCTATATGATATATAAAATCTAGAAACTACAAGACCAACTAAAAAACGAATTATATTACTTACCTAATGGTGTCATTAGCAGTTTAGCAGATGCATGAGAAAGAAAAAGATAGGGAGAGGGATAGAGGAAGTTAGAAAGGAGTAAGAAAGGAAGAAAGAGAATAGGGAGAAAGAAAAAAAGAAAAACAAAAGAAACAAAACAAACATGTTTTAATTTTATGAAATGTTTCAAATGTAAATTTATCATTAATGAAACAAAAACATACCCCTCAGACATTCTGTATCACATTTCTCACTTAACAGGCCATTTGGTGTCGTACTGATTCTGTTTATCAGAGAATATGGATGCATAGCTTGGGGAAATATTGTAATTATTGCAATCTTTATGTTTTGAAGCCCTTAACATGAAGTCAGGAAATGATTTCTATAGATGAAATACAAGAGAGAAATGAAGAATCAGGTCTATTTGGACATGCAAGGTTATGGATATTTGATTGATTTCTCTCCATTTCAAGTCTCCTGTTTTCTCCCGCTTTAAATATAACTTATTTCTGTTTTCCTTACGTCTGTCCGCTGTACACAAGCTCAATTGATGAAAACTGGCAGTTAGAAATGTCACGAGAGAGAGAGAGAAATATGGAAGCCAAGTAAGGGAATAACAAATCATTCTTCTTCAAACTTATTCTTTACCAGGGACCTTTACATTTTTCATCGTCCTTCTAAGAAATGAGGACTGGAGCAATATTGGGGAGATGAAATTATTGATTTCTGAAATGGAGAATTTCATTTATCAATGTTGAATATAATGAAAAGCACAGAAATTATTGCTGACATTGCAATCATACTTGGATTTATTACTTGAAAAAGCAGGAGACGTGTGCACGTATAAAAGGGCAAAAAGCCACCGTATACCTACCATGCTACAATATTGCTTCAGCTGGAATATATTCTAATACTGAATGCACAAGGTTAACTTTATACCTGACTGGTTTATAATATCAATAGCTTTCATAAGCTATTCCACTGCATAGAATCATCATAGATGCCTTGGCATTTTATAGGAGTACTGATACTTGTGCACAACTTTGTTTTGCTATAAGGCAGCTTATCAAAAGTCTCGTCCCGCGTCTTTGATCATGTTTTCCGCGACCGTTCTTAAACGTCGGCTTTCCCGATCTCCCTTGTTTTTTCTATGGTGAAACGGGAGTATTGGGGGGGGGGAAAGACGCTGAACGGGAAAGACGCTAAAAGCTGCGTTCCAAATTGGCTCTGACTTTTGATAAGGTGCCTAACCACTACTATCATCAAAACCATTATCATGATAAGTGCAAAGTTGTAGCATCGTGTAATTACAAAAATTGCATTATTTTACCATTAGTTCTTTATCACTAAATCATTCAAAATCAATATGATTAGATTTTTTTCCTTTGAATTTGTGGCCGAACACAAACTAAAATCTTGATCAATATGAGATATATTATTACATGAATGGTCGTTTCACATACCATATCAATGACAACAATAAGGAACAAATAAATCTGTAAAAAAATGATTAGATTCAAGGAAATCTGTCCCTGAAAGCTTAAGAATGTTTGTCAGTGAGCAGCAAACGCTATACGTAAACTAAGTTTAGTGAAATTATTCTTCTTCGATATGTGGCCAGCCATTAACGAATCAATCAAAGAGAAATAAAACATCTAATTCTGGTGGCAAGATCTCTCAATCGAAAGAAAATATTGTTTTCAACTTAACTCTTGGGACAGAAATAAGTGAATTATTGTAATGCTCGAACCCCCTGTAGTTTCTACTAGAGGGAGAAAGCATTGTGCGCACGATATTTCACCACAACTAAGACAAGAAAGTGAAGGGAAAAGAACACATAATTTGATATAAAATGTGGCAAAATGCAAGATAAGTGAATCTGAAAAACAGGTGTCGGGAATAAAAATAACCAATTATCTCTGAACGTCACAGTGCGGTAGCAAGGAGATGAGACTAATGAGATGAGATGGGAGAGAAAGAACAACAGAGAGAGAGAAAGAGAGAGAGAGAGGAGAGGGAAAGGAGAGGTGAGAGGAGGAGCAGGAAAGCAAGACAGGAAGCAAGAGAGAAAAGGAAAGAGATAGAGAGAGGGAGAGAAACTACACATAGATTAACACTGCAACAGATGACCAAACATGAGAAAGAAGAAACGAGAGGGAAGATACAGGAAGTGAGATGGGAGAGAAAGAACAACAGAGAGAGAAAGAGAGAGAGGAGAGGGAAAGGAGAGGTGAGGGGAGGAGCAGGAAAGCAAGAGAGGAAGCAAGAGAGAAAAAGAAAGAGATAGAGAGAGGGGGAGAGATGGACAAAAATAGAAACTACACATAGATTAAAGGCATTGGCTAACTTTGTGAGCAGCTGATTTAAAAATTTCTCAAACTAAGATGAAACATGTGTATGAGTACTTGTATTTATACTAAAAGACCCAGAAACCAACCATAATTTGGAAGGAAAAGCTGTAAATTAGACGCAAACCGCGATTTTATTAGCTTTTGTCTCGAGAGACACTGAACTAAGAGGACCGTTTGGACGTATTCAAAAATACCGTTACTTGCCTTCCGCCGCGTGATACGTCAATACACACAGTGCGGTCCGTTGAGTCATGTGCGCATGCGCACTCCTTACGTTGGGTCTATGCAACTGACCCTCGTATATTTTTCAAACATTGGTTCACATTTCTAATATTTAAAAATACTTCCCGTGGATATTATGCTCTGAAACTTTCACACTGGTATTTTTCCACTATAACCCTAATGTTTATCCCATTTTTAAGTAACAAAATGAGATTTTTTTAAAATCATGACAATGTTAGCCAATGCCTTTAACATTGCAACAGATGACTAAACATGAGAAAGAAGAAACGAGAGGGAAGATACAGGAAGTGAGAGGGAGGGGTGAACGAACAATGAGATAGAGATGAGAAAGGATAGCTATAAAGGGAGCTAAAGACATATAAAGAAAGAGAGATGAAAAGATGGCACAACAGTCAAGGGAAAGTAGAGAAGATAAAGATGAAAAGACAGATAGAGGCAGGCAGAGGGGGAAAAAATTAGAAAACATGATAACAAGTAAATTATGAGGAAGACAGGAGATAGACAGGGTGGAAGACTGAGAGAGAGCAACAGAAAAAAAGAGGGAACAAAATGATGGACAGATAAACAATATGAAAAGAGTAGTAGAGGAGATAAAGCTGAAAAGATAGGTAGAGGGAGGAGGAAGAACATAACGGAAAATGCAAATAATAAGGAAATGATAAGGAAGACAAGAGATATACAGGGCAGAAAACTGGGAAAGAGTAAAAGAAGTAGATGAGATGATGGACAGAGAAAAAATATCAAAAGAAAAAGAAAAGGAGAAAAACAATTCAAGAAAAAGAGGAGACAGAGATAAAAGACAGGGAGAGCAAGTAGAACAAGATTCTGGAGGTCATTCAATCAGCCTTATCAATAAAGAAGGGTCAAAGAGACAGAAACTAGAAATTAGAGCAATCACACTAGAAAAATAGACAACTTTATTGCTGTAGCTAGGCAACAAAATTTAGCCACAGACTACCAATACATTAAAAATGGATTGCAATTGTACCACGGGCATGCCGGCATAAATCAAAGACTGCCTTTTCATGGAATATTGGTGAACTTGTGCTTGCTTTTTTTATTTTTGCTTGCTCCGTTTTCATCTTCATTATATATTCTTTTTAGCTTGTTCCTTATGTGTTTTTTTTTTCTTTTTTTTTTTTCTTTTTTTATTTTATTGCCTCCATCTACAGTCAATGCCACTTCTGCTTGCATGGGCACTTCTATCAGTATAGTCATTTTTTAGCATTACCATGACTTTTGACATGATGATGATGATTATGATGATGATGATGACGATGATGATGATGATGATGATGATGATGATGATGATGATGGTAACTGAATATTTACATAGCGCACATATCCACCAAACAAGGTACTCAAGATTCTCCAATATTACCCCTGCTCAGCTAGGCCACCAATTTCAGTGCTCACAGCATTCGAGGAATTCCTTCCTGGTGGTACCCCTTTACACCTGGGTGGAGAGTGGCAAATGTAGATTAATGTCTTGTCAAAGGACATTAGTGCCAAGGTGGGATTTGAACCCCAGACCCTGCGGTTCAAAGTCCAGGGACTTATCAACTGATCCACAACACTTCTACAATATCCCTTCTCTCTCCCCCCTTCTTGCTCTGTATCTCTTCCTCTCTCTTCCTCTCTCTCTCTCCCTCTCTTCCTCTCTCTCTCTTTCTCTCTCTCTTCCTCTCTCTTCCTCTCTTTTTCCTTTCTTCCTCTTCCTTTCTCTTTCTCTCTCTCTTCCTTTCTCTCTTCCTCTCTCTTCCTTTCTCTCTTCTCCCCCTCTCTCTTTCTCTCTTCCCTCCCTCTCTCCCTCTATACATATTTGTTCATGATCCTACATGTATACCACAGAATGAGCATACCAAATCAATGATTGTGGCATGCAGCTTCATATGCACCATACCTTGCTACCCTATCCACCTCCAATAATATATCCATCTTTCATATCCATCAATCATTTCACATCTCCTTCAAAATAATAAATGAATACTTGATTTTTTTTGTGTTTGAACTTGTTTTCCTTGGTGTTCTCATATTTACGTGACCTTGGAAATGGAAATGGACATGGATGAGAACAACAGTTTCGGAATTTTTACAAAGTGATGAGCAACTTGGGATTATAGTTTGAACCCATGCAATGTGATCTCCCGCCCCCTTCTCGGTACCTTTCCTCTTCAATCTACACCCCTATTAATCTTGCAGTACCTTCTCTTCAATCCCGAGCGCCTCTCTCTTTCTCTTTCTCCCTCTTCCTATTTCTCCCTCTCTCTCTCTCCATCTCTCTCCATCACTCTCTCTTTCTCTTAACCCAATGCCTACTGGAATTGGGTGGTACCTGTATTAAGCCTATGGGACTTGCAAAATTCAGTTGTCAACCATATCAAAACCAAATCTCTCTCTCTCTCTCTCTCTCTCTCTCTCTCTCTCTCTTTCTTCCTCCATCTCTTTCTTTCTTTCCATGTCAAATATGTTAAAGAAAAAAATATACAAAATCAATGTTTTGTCCTTCTGGGAAATGATGTGACAAAACATAAACAGTCTTCCACTGTCCCCTTACTATTTTATCTATTTTTCCATGTCTCATTTTTTTCTTCTGGCATCATTTCCTCCATCTTCCTTCCTTTTCACCATTTCTTTCCTGTTTTCATCTTCTCTAGACTTGACAATCATTCTCCTGTCTCCTCCCATCTGTCTCATCGTAATCCTCAAGGGTCATATCTGACAAAATTGATGATATAATTTCAGTTTTACCTCCCAGGCCTACGTTTCATCTTTCCCACCTTTCCCCTCCTCCTCCTCCTCCCCATCCCCATCATCCTCATCATCCTCCATCCATTTCTACCAAGACCCAGTTTTGGGGGCATGACATCCCTACCTCTAACCTCTTGCGTCCTCCTCAAATTTCTAAAAAGCATTCCCTTCTCCATCTTCTATAGTCGGCAAAGACCTATTTACAAGGGAATGACAAACCGCCTTGCATGCTAGCTTCCTAAAATCCCTACAAATCTATAAACTTTTCTCCTCTTTTCCTCTTTCCCCTTCTTCTCCTTTTTTATTCTTTATTTTTCACTTTCTTTTTGTTTCCCTCTTCTTCTTCTTCTCCTTCATCTCCTTCGTCCTCTCTTCCTTCTCTTTTTCCTACTTTTTCTTCTTCCTCTCCTCTTCCCTCTTGTTCTTCCATCTTCTTTTATTCCTCTCCTCCTCCTTGTGCTTCTTCCTCTGCTTTTCTTCTTTTCTCCCTTCCTTCCTGCTCTTCCTCTCTTCCTAAATATAATCATCAAAATTAATGAACATAATGATACCTATTTCTTTTATATTCTTGATTTGGTTTCCGATTACAAGAGCCTTCAAAAGACGTTTTACTCTGAGTAATTCTATTTGAACATCCTTCTCTGTGAAACTAGAAGATATTTTGATGCTTACTTCATCGGAACAGGCTGAAAGACATACTATCTTCTTCACATAAGAACAATTCAAAAGGAAGGTTTGCCCTATCAAAGGACTTAAAAATCAAGGAGCCACACCCTTCCTAAAGAAAAAAGCGCATCATCTGTTTTCATAACCCTGAATCTCGCAGACCACTGTTTTCACAACTCAACTCTTTTTAACAAGGATCTGTTGGATCTTCACTGATTGCGATAAATTGCATTCAACCATCACTCGCAATGGCTGTGGTTAGACATATTTTTATTTAATTTCAATTTTAAAGTGACTATGATAAGATTTATAACCAAGATATTGATGTCTTTGTATTTAATATTTTTGCAATGGCTCAACTCAGCTCTTCGTAAGAAGGAGCTGCTGAGTCTTCATTGATTGCGATAAATTGCTTTCAACCATCACTCAAACTCCCAATTGCTGTGGTTAGACATATTTTTTATTTAATTTCAATCTTATAGTGACTTTGATAAGATTTATAAACGAGATACTCGATGTCTTTTCTTTTTTTATCTTTTTGCAATACCATGACTTTTTACGATGAATCAATAAATCAGAATTTCCGATCTAAAGACGAGTAGCTGGAAAGCTCTACCAGATCAACACCTGCAGTTGAGTATCCTCCTCCTTTTCCTCCTCTTCCTCCTCCTCCATCCCGTATCCACGGCGATGCCGGATATTGGTAATCTGAGCAAGGGGGTACAATATCCAGGCAGAGGCGACATAGGAGGGCAGAGCTAAAGATGCAACATCCCCTTGGTAATGCATCCCATCTACCAAAGGCATCCGGGGCAAGATGAAGCGAAGGGGAGGGGAGGTAGGGAGGAGAGGGATGCGGGATGCGGGGTGAGGATTAGCGGAACAATTGAAATGAATTTTAGGCATGAAAGGTGAGAGATCCGTTCTGTCTGAAACTTTTGTTCTCGGCAATGACTTGAACAGGAAGGTGCTGGTAGGCTGAGGATTATAGCAATGTAGGAAAGGAAAGAGTCAAAGGATAGATGTAATCTCAACCCAATATGATACCGTCAACACCAGAGAAAGAAATATCCCAAGATCAAGGCACATAATGAGAAATCACAAAGTAATATCGAGGGAAGTCAAATTGGATGAAGCTTTCTTTAACCAGATAATACCCCCTCCAAGAAGTTCAGCATCCGCCTTACTGCAGACATTTCTATCTCTTTGTAAGCTTTTATAACAAAAGTGAACAAGAGTTTCTCCTCGGAGGGATGAAGGAAAGGAAACAGGCGATAGAAATATGAGCAAAGCATCTGCATCACTGTACAAATTTTAATTTCTCAGTTTCTCCATCTCAACTTGCAATTTAGGCAAAACGCGTGGGCAGAATGCTCTAGTTTTGTCTCTCAAAAGTGAAACTATATTCACAATTTCTTTTTTCTTCTTTGTATAATGTAAGGGGTTTTAATTTCTTTACTGAAATGTTCTTCATAACTTGATCATTATTCTTGCCATGAGTAATACATAACTTTCCTCTACTATATTTCCTATCTTTGTTGTTATGTCTATTTTCAATTTCTCTCTTTTATTAGGAAACAGTGATATTTTACAATTGATTGAATTTCATTTCCATTTTCAAAATTGTCTTTGCTTTCTCTCCTCTCTCTCTCTCTCTCTCTCTCTCTGCTCTACCTTGCTTCTTCCCTCTCTACTTTCCTTCCTCTCTCTTTCTCTTCCATTACAGAATTCCTCAATTGCTCTAACTTTTCAATTGAAGAACCAATTAGCTAAGATTAATTCTGTCAGATTTTACTTTCTTTCTGCTACTGGTTGCTGTACGGATTTCCTCTCCAATTTTCAAATATAATTGTCCTCATTAATTATCTAAAGTACTTCAGCTTACTGACTATAAAGCATATCCTGATCTCTAAATTGACCTCACAAAATTCTAATATATTAAACCTAATAACTACTTCACTTGAGGGCAGTGGAATGGTGATCCTTTCATTTAGTTTATCTATTTTCAGTAAGATCAAGTGTTATTTGAAAAAAGGACATTTCAAAGATACTTCATGAATGAATGAATGAATGAATGAATGAATGAATGAATGAATGAATGAATGAATGAATGAATGAAATACACACACAATAACACTTGTTGATCTATTGTGAGTGCAGATGTTGCAGTTTTGGGATGTGTAATGAAGGGATGAATATCAACACAGTGTATTTCTAAAGTGATAAACTTTTCAATATCTGTTCAATATTCAGAAAAAATAGTAACTTTAAAGTTAAACCAATGACTGAAAAAAATTAAGACATGAACCTGTATGCTTATGGGAAAGAAGTGTATGCGAAGATAAATAAAAGTAGGAATAAACAGAACAAGTTTGTTCACAATCATAAACTGAGCAACCATTCAGCAAAATCCAGCTTTCATTCAACACTGGAAGAAATGTCAAGATATAGTTTGAAATGAAAGGGAACCTCTGTGTTATGCACACCCTCCCAATCACACACCTGTTGAGGGCCCACCTGGGGAATCTCTAATCGCCATAGTAACCATTAACTTCCAATCCTGCTATCTCTTCCCCTCACAGCGTGACAGCTTAACGAGCGGCCTTTGCGCGACTTGGAAATCCTGCGCTCCAGCCCCGCAGCGTGCCACCCTGCAATGTGGGCCCTCAAAACAAGAGGCAAATTGCAGAAAATTGCTTATTCCAGAAGAAAAACAGCACGCCGGATCCTGTTGTTTCCACGGCTAAATTTGGAGATAATTGTTGTGAAGGGAAGTCACGGTGGGAATTGGGAAAGGCATCATGAGATGGGGCAGGTATGGAAGGGAGATAAAGATGTTGACCTCTTGCCTTAAGACAGTCACACAATACTCTCTCAAATCTTTCACACAGAAAATATGTGTTATAGCAGTTGATTCCTTTAATAAGAGGTACTGTTAATGAGGAATATCATTTTTCCCAACATTATTTTAGCTCTCCACAAGCTACTTCATTTAACTCATAAATCATCAGATTCACACATCAAAACATAATCATAGATATTCTATTTTGACAACATAATATAAAAACAATACCTTTTTCTCAAAATTTCTTCAAACAAATAACGATTGAAGCATAAGCCATTTTCTATTAAACTTATGAAGTTTCCCGGATCAATATAAGCATATTTCTCATCCTCATGATATTGAATATAATGTTGATTTTAATAACAGAATGATGGCAATTTTTATTCACTTCATTTTAATAATACAGACTGGTTTCTTAGAAATAATGTTTCCAGTTTCAATGAATGAATTTAAGGAGCTTAAGTAGAGTATAATGGCAACAGACTTTTGATGGTATAGTGATAGCAATGGCAACAACGATCATGAGGCAAAATTATGAAAGAGAAAGAGGAGGAAGAGAGGAGGATAGGAAGAAAGAGAGAAGTAGGAGAAAAAGGAAGAGTAAGAGAAGGAAGGAGGGAATAATCATGATAAAGATCAATAATGATGATGATAATGATTATAGGGTGAAGGAGATTGATGCCGATGCTGACTGTGACAAAAAAATTGCGAAGGGAATGATAGGAATATGCAATGTATACAAATTCATTTATACAGCTGAAGTATTAACACAAAAATAAAGAGAAAATGAAGGAAAATGAAGGTATAAATGAACTAGTAAAAAGAATGAGACGGAGCAAGAAAGACATATTGTGTTTCAGAAATAAACTGAAAGGGTGAAGGACTGACAGATGAGAAGAACAGGATGGGGTATAATTTTTCCATCACTAAAATTTCACCATGCCCTGAGTTGACTTTAGCTCATCAAACCCTTCCCCCCACAGGCACAAAACACAGCAGATTGACTCTGGGCATTACGCCCTCATTTTCCTCCCATAATTTGTCACGAACAATCAGTATAATTCTGACAATCAAACATCTTCACGCAGCCGTTCCCTACTCCTAAGCACACTCCAGCATCGAGAGGCTCCCACTACAACATGAAAAACGATACTCAGTCAACTGTAATTATGCCTCGGATTTAATGCACCAGCCACGGGCTAAACTAAATTACCAGCCTATTTTTCAGCATTCCTTCCGATCAAGCTCCGTGCAGCTTACCGATATTCGGAAATTAATTTCTGGAGCTTAAACAATTCCTCCTCTTCGCTCTCCCATTGTTCCCGTTTTCTTCAAACCTTCACCCTCCTCAATCGCCGAAGACATACCAATGCTCAACGAATGTAAAGTGATATTGAAAGGTGTTTTAAGGGCATTATAACTTGATTCCATTATTCATGCAACGTCCTGAATTAGATTTGTCAGCTCCCTCATTGGGACGGACAGTTGGGAACCTGAAGGCGACTCACAAATTTCGTCCAATTTCTAACGCAATCATGGGACCTTGGGGCTAAAGCAAAGACGTTTTGGAAAGACGAGTTAGCATCTTCAAGACACGATGTAGGGAAAGGGACAGCGATTTTAAGGTTACGCAAAATACAACCGGCAAACCGTAATGACCTAAAGTCAACTTTTCACAATTGATTAAGGTTTTGGAAAAGCTGGCTGTTTTATTTATGTCAAACTATCCGGAGGAGAAGTTGCTTCGAGTTTTCCGAGAAGGCCCAATACTATGGTCTTTAAAGCCAACCAAGTGAAGACGGTGAAAACCATATAGATTATACTGCTATTGAATTTCCTACTCAAGAGCTTGCCAAGGATGCAGAATATTTGGACGATGAAATAAAAAGATAATGTCAAGTAGGGAACAAGGTGTAGATTTCAGAAATGAAACTCTTGCATCAGACATTTATTCTGATGGTATAAATTACAATAGAGAATTACTACTCTTCCTTCGAGGAATTGTCCACCAATGCTAACTTTGGTGTGTTCCTTTATCCACATCGACAAATGTTTGATGAAACCTAAGTCTTAAAGCCATTAAGTAACTTTTAAAAATCTTAGCTGAATGGTGGTATATACTATCGGTGTTAAAATTAAGCCCTGAGAAGCATCATCATGTGCTTCACAAAAGGTGAAAATATACAAGTGACAAGAAATTTGAGACCCTTTACACCCCATAGAATGCAGTGTTAGACAAAAGCATATCCATGACGGTTTTGTAAATGGCCTTATGCACTTCATGAATATCTTGATGATAACATCTTATATTTCAAAACCTTTATATTTCTGGTTGTTTATTTGTCCTTCTGAACATCTTACACAATACAATCATCAAAATTCAACAATTTATTAAATCAAGGGCAGTATTCTGAAAATTGTTTATCTTTTATCTTATCTTCACTGTGTTTATTGTCATAACAAATTTTAAAGGCGTACTTATGATTGGTTTGAACTGCGCAAATGACGAGCACAAAAGACAAAAGTGCACGATGTGAGCCAATGGCGTATGCTATTTCTGATTGCTATGGCATTTAAAATAGGACAAAAGATAAAACAATTTTCAGAATACCGGCCCAAGCCTCCACAAAGCTACCAGATTCCTTTAAAGGAATAAGAATTTGGGTGATCCCATTCTGTAATCCACAGCAGTACAGGTTTTGTTGTAATCAGTATTTCCTCCTCAAATTGGCTTCAGTTAAATCTATTTTCCACTCCTATATAGTTTTTTGAAATATGATACATGAACCAAAGTGAATAAAAATTGCAAAAAAATGAATCGAATATTGCCAATTTGCACATAAAATAGTGATTATATAATAACAATACTAGTAATAACAATAATAATAGCAATATCAGTAATAACAATAATAATAATAATAATAATAATAATGATAATAATAATAATAATAATAATAATAATAATATTAATAGCAATAAAACCAACAATAATAATAATAATAATGATAATGATAATAATAATAATAATAATAATAATAATAATGATAATAATAATAATGATAATAATAATAATAATAATAATAATAATATATGGAATTTATATAGCACTTTCAACAGGTGTTTCAAAGCGCTGTACAGGCATATACATATCACTTTTTTTGCATTGCCAATTTAGAGAGGATAGGGTAGATGATGGAAAATGGGAGAAGCTGGGAGAGTGAGAGAAGAAAGAGAGAAAGAGACATGAGAGAGGGGGAATGAGAGACACGAGAGAGAGAGGGGGAGAAGTGTGAGAGGGAGTGATTGGAGATAGATGGGCAAGAGAGAGAGAGAAAGAAGGTAAGATGAGAGAGGAAGAGAGTGCTTGAGAGGATGAAGAGGAAAGGGAGAGTATGAACAAGGGAAGACAAGGAGCTGGTGAGTGGTAAAGCAGAGAGAAAGAGAGAGAGAAAAGGAATCAGATGCATGGAGACAGTGAGTGGGAGTTGGAAGGAGAGAGGGCAATGACATAGAAGTAGCTTCAAAAAGTCCAAGGACATACTGTACTAAAAAAGAATCTTCTGCTTAAGTTTAAAACAAACTGATCTTCCTCAGTATTTAATTAAGAAGAGTTGCACCGAGTAAACTTGATTTGCCAAGAAAGAAGAGTCCACACGCGAGAGATGGGATCCGATAAGAAGGTATACTTAATCTGGTCTGAAGGTGACAACATGTCCTATGATAGAACATGATGAAAGATCTGGAGATTAGAAGATTAAAAGGGTAAACTCGCATCAAATGTCCTCCAACACATGAGAAAGGAGCCTGTGATACAAGCATTTTAATTTAAAAGCACCTCCCCCCACCAAAAAAAAAAAAAAAAAAAAAAAAAAAAAAAAAAAAAAGTTCAGACCCTGATCGGTTAAGAACTTGTCATTTATTGTCCGTCAGTGACATAATTGATCATTTTATGGATTCTACTTTACTCAGACAACCAGGGTAACCAAATTTTATCAAATTTCAACTCCTTCAGTTTTGCCCTTCACAATGAAACGTGAACTAGCTCAACACATTTCACTACTTATTTTTTAACAGGCCTTCAAACTTTCAAAATTTGTCAAATGTCCGTCCATGACAAACTGAGCAGGCTCTTCAAGTGAGATTTTTTGTTTTCTTTAGGGTAGCTCAAGCATTTGACATCATTCTTTATCCCTAAATTTAGACAGAAAATGGAAGAATTATTCCATCTCACTCTGAAGAAATAATTATTCCTTTTGACAGTACCTACACATTGTCTGTTCAGAGCCAGAAGGGCATTAACTCATATTATTTTATACAGACTTAACGCCCTTCTGATTCCAAAGTGATAGTATATCAACAGTAAGAGACAGAAGAAGCTTTAAAGCAGTACTTCTTGACCTATAATTCCAATTCATAAATTATATTTTACCACTGTTTTTGTTATTTTGGCATATCTGCTTATCCTATAATTTAAAGTTTAATGTTGGGAAAAGGATATTTAAAGGAAAAAATATAGAAGCCTAACACATCAGCTCACAGTTCTTTACCAAGAAAGAGAGGCATAAATGTTATTTGTAATCAATTAAATATGTCAAAAGCCATATATCTAGTAAGGTGAAGAAAAAGAGGGCAAAGTAATATGAGAGATGGAACATAAGATAGAGATGAGAAAAGATGGAAAAGTATAAAAAGATGAAGTGTTCTAAAGAATATAAATACTGACTATTACCTGACTTAACTAAGGCATCCACTGTCCCCTATTTATTTCAAACATCATAAAGATACAGCCCTAGTTAATTCTAAGATGCACATTGGGTGATAAGCCCGCCCACTCTTTATCTTCTTCTTCATCACCTTGTCTCTACTTGTCTCTCAAACTTTCTCACCATCTCTTTTTTTTTTGGCTGTTGTGAAATGGAGCATCCAACCTGGAGCACCTGTCCGCCAACGACCCGTTTATCGCAACGCCAAGCCCGAAACCAAACACCAAGAGGGGCCCCTGAAAGCTGGCCAGGATCGAGCCGTAATCGTCTCTCACCGATCGCGCAGACCCCGGAAACGCACCCTCGGGCCTGATAAGAAGATAGCCGATGTCTTCTTGCACTGCTGCTCAAGCTTCAGCTTAAAGCTTCAGCTCGGCGCTTGGCAGGGGAGGGTTTGCTGGCTAAAGATAGATAGGATGCACTTTACAATTCTTTAATATGGCGAGGGGCTGAAAATGTAAAGGGTCTGGACAAATGGGGTGGGAAAACTTGGTAGGTATTTCATAGGGTTCTGGTGCACAGGGTTGGACATTTTAAGGAGCGCCCAGATAAAGATTGGTGAGAGGGGAGGAGCAAAACTTGGACAATATTTTCTGAAGGGAGGGGGTGCGCATTTTAGGGAATGTCCAGAAAAAAATGGATGGACAATTTTTGGTACATAATTTTAAAGTTTTGTTAGAAGAAAGTTATGGAAGCGATAAAAATCATACTGATCAGTGAACAGTCGTTGAATCTAAAATATGATAGCAATGACATCTAGTGGAATAGGTGATGATGATAATGCAGAGATGGTGAAAATGATGAGGAGGAGGAAGAAGAGGAGGAGAAGGGGAGGAGAGTGACTACCTTGAAAGTTATAATGGTGGCAGATATGTTGGCCATATTTCTTGAGATAGTGGTGACAGCAACCATAAATGTAATAATAATAACAATGATGATGATCATCATCATCATGAATATAGTGATGGCTATGGTGGAAATCATAAAGATTTGGTAAATACTCTATTTCAATTGAAGTGAGCTTAGCAAAGAAGATATTCCTGAACAATACATGCAACAAGTTATTTATATCATCACTAGAGGGCAGTAATGCAGAAAAACAGAAGGCAAATGATATTGCTGAAACAATCAGCCTCTCTCTCTCTCTCTCTCTCTCTCTCTCTCTCTCCTACTCCAACTCTCCCAATTTAAGCTAATCAATTTTTGTTTGAATTTGCATTACACATACACCCTGTATGAGAAATTTTAAAAAATACAAAATCAAAGTAAAAAACATGAAAAAATCCTTCATAAAATATACAGTTATTAAGGAAATTTGGTAAAGGTGCTCAAATGAATAAGGCTTATAATTTTTTAAAATGTGAGTGAAAGCATACCAATTAAAAAGCAGCAATGCATCACTTTGTATGATTACTCACAACACCACAAAAAATTATCTAGAAAAGTCCCAAAGAATGGTCATGTTGAGAAGAATGAGCATAATGAAATGAATACAGTACAGGTAGAAATTAAGTTGATGGGTGAATTTTCAGGCAGAAAACATCACCAAAATAAAAAAAGCTATTGGGAGCTGATCTCTGAGCAGATAACCCTCAAATTGGACACATTCCCCGAGGAGAGGCGCATCAGCCGTCATCCTAGTGTAGCATTCGCGGAAGAAGAGCCCTGTTTTCCTCACAAACTGACGATCTTGATGGCGATAAGGGAGTAAGGAAAGTATATTGGCAGCCAGGTTCTGGCGCATCAGCTTCTGAATATGATATCTAGCCATGTCTTATTGAACTGAGTGTGTTGTTTTAGCAACGTGCAGTAGAGCTTGATATGCACTTCATGAAGTATTTTTTTTTTCCTCTTAAAACATTCCTAGTTTTTCAAAAAGTTTGGCTTCCAAAAGAAGAGTAGAATAGAAAAGAGTAATTGCAAAATCAAGAAATCAGAATCCCCCCCCCACCCCGAATCTTATTCGAGAATCTAATAATATTGTTAAAACTTACATGGTCATTTACCTCACAGCTGTTAGAAATAGGAGGGTTAATTATTCGTAAAAAATAAATAAAAATGACAGAGCCAAGAAGAATACAGAAGACAAAATCAATCAAATATAAAAAAACAATTTCTTTTTTTTTTTTAGTAAACCACAGAAATATGAATCAAAGCTACATTATTTAAAAAAAAATTGGGATTAAATCATGAAAATTGCAAATGTGAACTGAAAATTATATACATACATGTATATTTGTATATATGTACATATATATATATATCTTTTTTTCTTTTAACTTCTACCTAATTCTTCACAATGCAATTCTTTACAAATCTAGCACTTCTACTGGGATAACTGCCCTCCTTCCCCCTTCCCCCTTCCCCCCTTCCCTCTCCCTCCTGTTTACAATAGAACGTTCATATTACCCAATACCGCAATATTACCGATGCGCATCGGTCAGCGATTTCCCATGGACACCATTCACATTACAGGGAAAATAGGGTAATATTAACATAATATTACAGTAATCTACCTTTCACCCCCATTCATACTGGCATCCGCATTCTACATTATTGGCAAGTCCTGCATTGCATCCTGGTTACCCAGTGTGCAATGCGCATTTGGCTATGGGTCAAACCTGTTGACAAACGCTACACTCTACTGCACAAACCATAAATGTTGCGCCTATTTTGTGGACTCTGTTAATATTCACCAAGTATCCGCAAGATTACGGTAATATTTATAGGTCTCGAAGCGTAAGATAGGTGTCAAATAGGCGCAAAATAAGCATAAAATAAAAGGAAGCAAATACTGCAATATTTGGTGGGAGCCGTTCATATTACCAGCACTCCGAAGCCTATCCGTAAAATAGGCGTAACATTTGCACCTATCTTACGGATAGGTGGGTAATGTGAATGGAGCCAATGTGAAGGGTAACTGAGCTTACCCCTATAAATTCATGAGCTGGGGCACAAGGGGCCTTAGAGTGGTTCACGCACTTTGGAAAGAAAACTTTATGTCATGTTACCCTCCGCATTGCTTAGGGGGAGGAGAGTCCGATGATACGGAAAAAAAAGGGGCAAACTCTGGGATCTGCCCCAAGCTAGGATCAAAATAAGGCTGCTTTTCTCAACAGGTAGCAAAGAAAGAGGCATTTCTCTTTTTCTTTCTGTGCAAAAGTGCCCTGATCAAGCAATGAAGAACTTAGAACTTTCCCATATTTGAAAGTCATTCATGAGAGGTTTTTTTTTTTTTTTTTTTTTTTTTTAGATACAGAGGTGTAAACTGGGTTAAGATGCAAAAAAGGAATGAATATATTTTTGAAGTGTTTTAATGGAGAATTATATTTGCAGAGAGAGTGAACAAAAGAAAGGTAGATGAAGAGATACAATAAGAAAAAAAAGACTAGATATACTTAAGTCTACAGGACAAAACAAAGTGATACACAGAAAAACAAACTGGTGCAGATGCATTCATGAAGATAAAACAATATTTATATGGAGCTGAAAGAAAAGGTAAATAAAAAGAAAAGAATGAGAGAGAAAGAGATACAGAGAAAAATAAAAAGAAATAAGATACTGACATGTAGAGGGGTTGACAGTAATCATCAAAGAGAGAAAAAGAAAAAGAGATAGAGAAAGAGAGAAAGAGAAAGAGAGAAGAAAGAAAGAAAGAGAAAAAAAGAGAGAAAGAAAAAGAACAAAATAAAGAGAGGATGAATTATAGTGACTAGGAAAGAGAAGTTGAAAAAATATTACAAATACAAACAAGAGTAATTAACAATACATATAAGAGAGACAGAAGTAATGAAGATTACAAATAAAGAAAACAAGAAGAGAAGAGAAAAGGAGAAAAGAGAGATTTAAGTTTGGGTCAAAAATAAAAGAGAGAATCGGTTACAATTCAAGAATCGTTGATCTTGAAGTTCCACTCAAGCTTATGAATGGAATAGGGCTATGACTCAGTTAGTACTGAATAAATTGAGAATGTTTACAGGTATTGTATCACATTCAGCGTGTCTATCCTTCACAGGGATCTAACATTACATCTCACGCAAAGCAGGTGCGAAGAGAACAATTCATTAACAATTCTGCAGCGGCGTAGCCAGGGGCTGGGAGGGTATCCCCGCCCCCCCCCCCCCCCCCAAGAAATTGTCTGGAAAGTGAAGAATCCATTCACATTGCTAGCCAGAGGAAATGAATACACATTGCCTCCAAAGACTAGCCTTTTTAATTGAGAAAGAGAACAATTCGATAAGGGCAGTACCAGTGGGTCTTGAGGGCATGTCCCCCCCCCCCCCAAAAAAAAAAAAAAAAGTTTATGGAAAGTGAACAAGCTATTCACATTTCTAGCCAGGTAGCTAGGGGCCTTGAAGGCATACTTCTTCCAACATTTTTTAAAAAGGAAAATGAACAGTTCATTAACACTTATACAATTACATAGCTAGGAGGCTGTCTCAGTCTCATTAAGCCCCCCCCCCCCCCCCCACTCAAGAAAAAAAAAAATGAAAGAAAAAAAATGTTCTGGAAAGTGAACAATCCAAGCCAAGGAGCCCGAGAGGCATGTTCCCAGACAATTTTTGTTATGTGTCCAAGTGGTTCAACTGACAGAGGTGAGAAAACCCTGGGTAATTAGAGATCAAAATGTCTAAGCTCTGTTATATTATTGTTCTTCTTTGAAATGCCAATACGTGATTTGCAGAACTCCTCCCCCATACGCTCCATATGGTTGGTATGTTTCTTCATGATATTCATAAATGTAAATTTCAAAAACTTTACTGCAACTTTTTTGTTCCCCTGAATACATATTCATTATACATTGACCTATTTCTATTGATTGCTGTAACTTGAAGATGTAGTGGGGGAAAAATGCAAAAAAAAATTATATGTATTTTGTATTCCTTCAGGAATGGTGGCAGAAATATTTGCAGAATTCATTATGCTTGTCAGAAAGAAAAAAAAAGGAATTAGAGGCAGAAGCACCTCAAGACAAAAAAATACTAAACATGAATAACCAGTGGGTATTTTTTTCTAAAAAAAAAATAATGCAGAGTTTGTACATATACATCAAATATAATAGTGATTATTAGCCAGGGAAGGTTATTTCATGATGTCACAATAGATGGCGTTCTTTCACTTCTATCAACACATTCGCATTGTCAAAGCAAAGATAAATTTGTGCGACATATGAAGCCTCCCAACTATAGATGGAGCTATACACCTTTACTCTAGCTGTCAAGAGATTTCCTTGGGCCTCATCCAGATTTTGATCAGAGGCATTCTCTTCTATTCCTCTCTTGTATTTTTGCTGTTGCAGTAACTGATAAACAAAATGTATCCCTTTCTCTATACTCAACTGAATGGCGCAAATATTTTAATCTAATAATGATAAGCACCTCTAAACCTCAAAACAAACCAAACAAGAACTTTACTTCAAATTTGTTTATTCTTCTCACATCCTTCCATACCTTCCTTATACTCGACATCAGAATTGGCCGTCTTCTGTTGTTTTTTTTGTTTTGTTTTAATGTTAATTAACTCTTAAAGTGCCGATGGCACATATATGTGCCGAAGAGACTTTACATTTTAATCGACCATTACTCCACTTAGAATAATGGATATGGTCATGAAAATATGTCCAAGTTTAGAGGATAAATATAGTATTTGAAATATCTATCAGTCCCTATATGCTACCATAGGATATTTTTTAGAAAACTGCAGATTTTGGAAAGGATCCATTCTTAATTCAGCATAAAACAATAGCAAACAAATGAGAAATGAAAACGGAAAGGTCAAGAGGGAAGCTCATTTCTATTTCCAAATAATTTTCATGCAAGACATTGAATTAATGGAAATATTTGGTATCTTTTGAAAGGGTAATAAATTTTCTACAACTTTTGTGTACAACTTATCTGTATAGAAATTACTGTTGAAGACTTAGGGCATTTGAAATGCAAGCATTGTTCATAATTTGATATAATTTGGGAACAATCAAAACCCCTTGGCATTGTAAGAGTTAAGACAACCTAACACAACATGTGAACAAAAAAGGCATCAAATGAATAAATAAGTCTTTAAAAATACATTATACCATACTAAACGTGGTCAAATCTGGTACTGTATAATGTCAAATATGTCAAGAGCTACAGTTATTGTGTATGTATTCGGTAACCCCTTTTACCACAAGTCTAATCTCC